>JASJOG010000011.1:3185000-3811230 GCA_030142905.1 Heliopora coerulea | reverse complement strand
TTAACCTTTGGTTTTGGACGATTTTTCGACCAATTTCCAACTTTCGAAATAAGGTCAAAATATGAAAGTTTATTGCATAGAAACTAGTTTTGCAGTGATTCGAGTGGTTTTTCCGTGAAATTACGTTGAATATTTGAGGTGGAAAAATTTGACCAAAAAGTAAAGGGGTTAACCTTTGGTTTTGGACGATTTTTCGACCAATTTCCAACTTTCGAAATAAGGTCAAAATATGAAAGTTTATTGCATAGAAACTAGTTTTGCAGTGATTCGAGTGGTTTTTCCGTGAAATTACGTTGAATATTTGAGGTGGAAAAATTTGACCAAAAAGTAAAGGGGTTAACCTTTGGTTTTGGACGATTTTTCGACCAATTTCCAACTTTCGAAATAAGGTCAAAATATGAAAGTTTATTGCATAGAAACTAGTTTTGCAGTGATTCGAGTGGTTTTTCCGTGAAATTACGTTGAATATTTGAGGTGGAAAAATTTGACCAAAAAGTAAAGGGGTTAACCTTTGGTTTTGGACGATTTTTCGACCAATTTCCAACTTTCGAAATAAGGTCAAAATATGAAAGTTTATTGCATAGAAACTAGTTTTGCAGTGATTCGAGTGGTTTTTCCGTGAAATTACGTTGAATATTTGAGGTGGAAAAATTTGACCAAAAAGTAAAGGGGTTAACCTTTGGTTTTGGACGATTTTTCGACCAATTTCCAACTTTCGAAATAAGGTCAAAATATGAAAGTTTATTGCATAGAAACTAGTTTTGCAGTGATTCGAGTGGTTTTTCCGTGAAATTACGTTGAATATTTGAGGTGGAAAAATTTGACCAAAAAGTAAAGGGGTTAACCTTTGGTTTTGGACGATTTTTCGACCAATTTCCAACTTTCGAAATAAGGTCAAAATATGAAAGTTTATTGCATAGAAACTAGTTTTGCAGTGATTCGAGTGGTTTTTCGGTGAAATTACGTTGAATATTTGAGGTGGAAAAATTTGACCAAAAAGTAAAGGGGTTAACCTTTGGTTTTGGACGATTTTTCGACCAATTTCCAACTTTCGAAATAAGGTCAAAATATGAAAGTTTATTGCATAGAAACTAGTTTTGCAGTGATTCGAGTGGTTTTTCCGTGAAATTACGTTGAATATTTGAGGTGGAAAAATTTGACCAAAAAGTAAAGGGGTTAACCTTTGGTTTTGGACGATTTTTCGACCAATTTCCAACTTTCGAAATAAGGTCAAAATATGAAAGTTTATTGCATAGAAACTAGTTTTGCAGTGATTCGAGTGGTTTTTCCGTGAAATTACGTTGAATATTTGAGGTGGAAAAATTTGACCAAAAAGTAAAGGGGTTAACCTTTGGTTTTGGACGATTTTTCGACCAATTTCCAACTTTCGAAATAAGGTCAAAATATGAAAGTTTATTGCATAGAAACTAGTTTTGCAGTGATTCGAGTGGTTTTTCCGTGAAATTACGTTGAATATTTGAGGTGGAAAAATTTGACCAAAAAGTAAAGGGGTTAACCTTTGGTTTTGGACGATTTTTCGACCAATTTCCAACTTTCGAAATAAGGTCAAAATATGAAAGTTTATTGCATAGAAACTAGTTTTGCAGTGATTCGAGTGGTTTTTCCGTGAAATTACGTTGAATATTTGAGGTGGAAAAATTTGACCAAAAAGTAAAGGGGTTAACCTTTGGTTTTGGACGATTTTTCGACCAATTTCCAACTTTCGAAATAAGGTCAAAATATGAAAGTTTATTGCATAGAAACTAGTTTTGCAGTGATTCGAGTGGTTTTTCCGTGAAATTACGTTGAATATTTGAGGTGGAAAAATTTGACCAAAAAGTAAAGGGGTTAACCTTTGGTTTTGGACGATTTTTCGACCAATTTCCAACTTTCGAAATAAGGTCAAAATATGAAAGTTTATTGCATAGAAACTAGTTTTGCAGTGATTCGAGTGGTTTTTCCGTGAAATTACGTTGAATATTTGAGGTGGAAAAATTTGACCAAAAAGTAAAGGGGTTAACCTTTGGTTTTGGACGATTTTTCGACCAATTTCCAACTTTCGAAATAAGGTCAAAATATGAAAGTTTATTGCATAGAAACTAGTTTTGCAGTGATTCGAGTGGTTTTTCCGTGAAATTACGTTGAATATTTGAGGTGGAAAAATTTGACCAAAAAGTAAAGGGGTTAACCTTTGGTTTTGGACGATTTTTCGACCAATTTCCAACTTTCGAAATAAGGTCAAAATATGAAAGTTTATTGCATAGAAACTAGTTTTGCAGTGATTCGAGTGGTTTTTCCGTGAAATTACGTTGAATATTTGAGGTGGAAAAATTTGACCAAAAAGTAAAGGGGTTAACCTTTGGTTTTGGACGATTTTTCGACCAATTTCCAACTTTCGAAATAAGGTCAAAATATGAAAGTTTATTGCATAGAAACTAGTTTTGCAGTGATTCGAGTGGTTTTTCCGTGAAATTACGTTGAATATTTGAGGTGGAAAAATTTGACCAAAAAGTAAAGGGGTTAACCTTTGGTTTTGGACGATTTTTCGACCAATTTCCAACTTTCGAAATAAGGTCAAAATATGAAAGTTTATTGCATAGAAACTAGTTTTGCAGTGATTCGAGTGGTTTTTCCGTGAAATTACGTTGAATATTTGAGGTGGAAAAATTTGACCAAAAAGTAAAGGGGTTAACCTTTGGTTTTGGACGATTTTTCGACCAATTTCCAACTTTCGAAATAAGGTCAAAATATGAAAGTTTATTGCATAGAAACTAGTTTTGCAGTGATTCGAGTGGTTTTTCCGTGAAATTACGTTGAATATTTGAGGTGGAAAAATTTGACCAAAAAGTAAAGGGGTTAACCTTTGGTTTTGGACGATTTTTCGACCAATTTCCAACTTTCGAAATAAGGTCAAAATATGAAAGTTTATTGCATAGAAACTAGTTTTGCAGTGATTCGAGTGGTTTTTCCGTGAAATTACGTTGAATATTTGAGGTGGAAAAATTTGACCAAAAAGTAAAGGGGTTAACCTTTGGTTTTGGACGATTTTTCGACCAATTTCCAACTTTCGAAATAAGGTCAAAATATGAAAGTTTATTGCATAGAAACTAGTTTTGCAGTGATTCGAGTGGTTTTTCCGTGAAATTACGTTGAATATTTGAGGTGGAAAAATTTGACCAAAAAGTAAAGGGGTTAACCTTTGGTTTTGGACGATTTTTCGACCAATTTCCAACTTTCGAAATAAGGTCAAAATATGAAAGTTTATTGCATAGAAACTAGTTTTGCAGTGATTCGAGTGGTTTTTCCGTGAAATTACGTTGAATATTTGAGGTGGAAAAATTTGACCAAAAAGTAAAGGGGTTAACCTTTGGTTTTGGACGATTTTTCGACCAATTTCCAACTTTCGAAATAAGGTCAAAATATGAAAGTTTATTGCATAGAAACTAGTTTTGCAGTGATTCGAGTGGTTTTTCCGTGAAATTACGTTGAATATTTGAGGTGGAAAAATTTGACCAAAAAGTAAAGGGGTTAACCTTTGGTTTTGGACGATTTTTCGACCAATTTCCAACTTTCGAAATAAGGTCAAAATATGAAAGTTTATTGCATAGAAACTAGTTTTGCAGTGATTCGAGTGGTTTTTCCGTGAAATTACGTTGAATATTTGAGGTGGAAAAATTTGACCAAAAAGTAAAGGGGTTAACCTTTGGTTTTGGACGATTTTTCGACCAATTTCCAACTTTCGAAATAAGGTCAAAATATGAAAGTTTATTGCATAGAAACTAGTTTTGCAGTGATTCGAGTGGTTTTTCCGTGAAATTACGTTGAATATTTGAGGTGGAAAAATTTGACCAAAAAGTAAAGGGGTTAACCTTTGGTTTTGGACGATTTTTCGACCAATTTCCAACTTTCGAAATAAGGTCAAAATATGAAAGTTTATTGCATAGAAACTAGTTTTGCAGTGATTCGAGTGGTTTTTCCGTGAAATTACGTTGAATATTTGAGGTGGAAAAATTTGACCAAAAAGTAAAGGGGTTAACCTTTGGTTTTGGACGATTTTTCGACCAATTTCCAACTTTCGAAATAAGGTCAAAATATGAAAGTTTATTGCATAGAAACTAGTTTTGCAGTGATTCGAGTGGTTTTTCCGTGAAATTACGTTGAATATTTGAGGTGGAAAAATTTGACCAAAAAGTAAAGGGGTTAACCTTTGGTTTTGGACGATTTTTCGACCAATTTCCAACTTTCGAAATAAGGTCAAAATATGAAAGTTTATTGCATAGAAACTAGTTTTGCAGTGATTCGAGTGGTTTTTCCGTGAAATTACGTTGAATATTTGAGGTGGAAAAATTTGACCAAAAAGTAAAGGGGTTAACCTTTGGTTTTGGACGATTTTTCGACCAATTTCCAACTTTCGAAATAAGGTCAAAATATGAAAGTTTATTGCATAGAAACTAGTTTTGCAGTGATTCGAGTGGTTTTTCCGTGAAATTACGTTGAATATTTGAGGTGGAAAAATTTGACCAAAAAGTAAAGGGGTTAACCTTTGGTTTTGGACGATTTTTCGACCAATTTCCAACTTTCGAAATAAGGTCAAAATATGAAAGTTTATTGCATAGAAACTAGTTTTGCAGTGATTCGAGTGGTTTTTCCGTGAAATTACGTTGAATATTTGAGGTGGAAAAATTTGACCAAAAAGTAAAGGGGTTAACCTTTGGTTTTGGACGATTTTTCGACCAATTTCCAACTTTCGAAATAAGGTCAAAATATGAAAGTTTATTGCATAGAAACTAGTTTTGCAGTGATTCGAGTGGTTTTTCCGTGAAATTACGTTGAATATTTGAGGTGGAAAAATTTGACCAAAAAGTAAAGGGGTTAACCTTTGGTTTTGGACGATTTTTCGACCAATTTCCAACTTTCGAAATAAGGTCAAAATATGAAAGTTTATTGCATAGAAACTAGTTTTGCAGTGATTCGAGTGGTTTTTCCGTGAAATTACGTTGAATATTTGAGGTGGAAAAATTTGACCAAAAAGTAAAGGGGTTAACCTTTGGTTTTGGACGATTTTTCGACCAATTTCCAACTTTCGAAATAAGGTCAAAATATGAAAGTTTATTGCATAGAAACTAGTTTTGCAGTGATTCGAGTGGTTTTTCCGTGAAATTACGTTGAATATTTGAGGTGGAAAAATTTGACCAAAAAGTAAAGGGGTTAACCTTTGGTTTTGGACGATTTTTCGACCAATTTCCAACTTTCGAAATAAGGTCAAAATATGAAAGTTTATTGCATAGAAACTAGTTTTGCAGTGATTCGAGTGGTTTTTCCGTGAAATTACGTTGAATATTTGAGGTGGAAAAATTTGACCAAAAAGTAAAGGGGTTAACCTTTGGTTTTGGACGATTTTTCGACCAATTTCCAACTTTCGAAATAAGGTCAAAATATGAAAGTTTATTGCATAGAAACTAGTTTTGCAGTGATTCGAGTGGTTTTTCCGTGAAATTACGTTGAATATTTGAGGTGGAAAAATTTGACCAAAAAGTAAAGGGGTTAACCTTTGGTTTTGGACGATTTTTCGACCAATTTCCAACTTTCGAAATAAGGTCAAAATATGAAAGTTTATTGCATAGAAACTAGTTTTGCAGTGATTCGAGTGGTTTTTCCGTGAAATTACGTTGAATATTTGAGGTGGAAAAATTTGACCAAAAAGTAAAGGGGTTAACCTTTGGTTTTGGACGATTTTTCGACCAATTTCCAACTTTCGAAATAAGGTCAAAATATGAAAGTTTATTGCATAGAAACTAGTTTTGCAGTGATTCGAGTGGTTTTTCCGTGAAATTACGTTGAATATTTGAGGTGGAAAAATTTGACCAAAAAGTAAAGGGGTTAACCTTTGGTTTTGGACGATTTTTCGACCAATTTCCAACTTTCGAAATAAGGTCAAAATATGAAAGTTTATTGCATAGAAACTAGTTTTGCAGTGATTCGAGTGGTTTTTCCGTGAAATTACGTTGAATATTTGAGGTGGAAAAATTTGACCAAAAAGTAAAGGGGTTAACCTTTGGTTTTGGACGATTTTTCGACCAATTTCCAACTTTCGAAATAAGGTCAAAATATGAAAGTTTATTGCATAGAAACTAGTTTTGCAGTGATTCGAGTGGTTTTTCCGTGAAATTACGTTGAATATTTGAGGTGGAAAAATTTGACCAAAAAGTAAAGGGGTTAACCTTTGGTTTTGGACGATTTTTCGACCAATTTCCAACTTTCGAAATAAGGTCAAAATATGAAAGTTTATTGCATAGAAACTAGTTTTGCAGTGATTCGAGTGGTTTTTCCGTGAAATTACGTTGAATATTTGAGGTGGAAAAATTTGACCAAAAAGTAAAGGGGTTAACCTTTGGTTTTGGACGATTTTTCGACCAATTTCCAACTTTCGAAATAAGGTCAAAATATGAAAGTTTATTGCATAGAAACTAGTTTTGCAGTGATTCGAGTGGTTTTTCCGTGAAATTACGTTGAATATTTGAGGTGGAAAAATTTGACCAAAAAGTAAAGGGGTTAACCTTTGGTTTTGGACGATTTTTCGACCAATTTCCAACTTTCGAAATAAGGTCAAAATATGAAAGTTTATTGCATAGAAACTAGTTTTGCAGTGATTCGAGTGGTTTTTCCGTGAAATTACGTTGAATATTTGAGGTGGAAAAATTTGACCAAAAAGTAAAGGGGTTAACCTTTGGTTTTGGACGATTTTTCGACCAATTTCCAACTTTCGAAATAAGGTCAAAATATGAAAGTTTATTGCATAGAAACTAGTTTTGCAGTGATTCGAGTGGTTTTTCCGTGAAATTACGTTGAATATTTGAGGTGGAAAAATTTGACCAAAAAGTAAAGGGGTTAACCTTTGGTTTTGGACGATTTTTCGACCAATTTCCAACTTTCGAAATAAGGTCAAAATATGAAAGTTTATTGCATAGAAACTAGTTTTGCAGTGATTCGAGTGGTTTTTCCGTGAAATTACGTTGAATATTTGAGGTGGAAAAATTTGACCAAAAAGTAAAGGGGTTAACCTTTGGTTTTGGACGATTTTTCGACCAATTTCCAACTTTCGAAATAAGGTCAAAATATGAAAGTTTATTGCATAGAAACTAGTTTTGCAGTGATTCGAGTGGTTTTTCCGTGAAATTACGTTGAATATTTGAGGTGGAAAAATTTGACCAAAAAGTAAAGGGGTTAACCTTTGGTTTTGGACGATTTTTCGACCAATTTCCAACTTTCGAAATAAGGTCAAAATATGAAAGTTTATTGCATAGAAACTAGTTTTGCAGTGATTCGAGTGGTTTTTCCGTGAAATTACGTTGAATATTTGAGGTGGAAAAATTTGACCAAAAAGTAAAGGGGTTAACCTTTGGTTTTGGACGATTTTTCGACCAATTTCCAACTTTCGAAATAAGGTCAAAATATGAAAGTTTATTGCATAGAAACTAGTTTTGCAGTGATTCGAGTGGTTTTTCGGTGAAATTACGTTGAATATTTGAGGTGGAAAAATTTGACCAAAAAGTAAAGGGGTTAACCTTTGGTTTTGGACGATTTTTCGACCAATTTCCAACTTTCGAAATAAGGTCAAAATATGAAAGTTTATTGCATAGAAACTAGTTTTGCAGTGATTCGAGTGGTTTTTCCGTGAAATTACGTTGAATATTTGAGGTGGAAAAATTTGACCAAAAAGTAAAGGGGTTAACCTTTGGTTTTGGACGATTTTTCGACCAATTTCCAACTTTCGAAATAAGGTCAAAATATGAAAGTTTATTGCATAGAAACTAGTTTTGCAGTGATTCGAGTGGTTTTTCCGTGAAATTACGTTGAATATTTGAGGTGGAAAAATTTGACCAAAAAGTAAAGGGGTTAACCTTTGGTTTTGGACGATTTTTCGACCAATTTCCAACTTTCGAAATAAGGTCAAAATATGAAAGTTTATTGCATAGAAACTAGTTTTGCAGTGATTCGAGTGGTTTTTCCGTGAAATTACGTTGAATATTTGAGGTGGAAAAATTTGACCAAAAAGTAAAGGGGTTAACCTTTGGTTTTGGACGATTTTTCGACCAATTTCCAACTTTCGAAATAAGGTCAAAATATGAAAGTTTATTGCATAGAAACTAGTTTTGCAGTGATTCGAGTGGTTTTTCCGTGAAATTACGTTGAATATTTGAGGTGGAAAAATTTGACCAAAAAGTAAAGGGGTTAACCTTTGGTTTTGGACGATTTTTCGACCAATTTCCAACTTTCGAAATAAGGTCAAAATATGAAAGTTTATTGCATAGAAACTAGTTTTGCAGTGATTCGAGTGGTTTTTCCGTGAAATTACGTTGAATATTTGAGGTGGAAAAATTTGACCAAAAAGTAAAGGGGTTAACCTTTGGTTTTGGACGATTTTTCGACCAATTTCCAACTTTCGAAATAAGGTCAAAATATGAAAGTTTATTGCATAGAAACTAGTTTTGCAGTGATTCGAGTGGTTTTTCGGTGAAATTACGTTGAATATTTGAGGTGGAAAAATTTGACCAAAAAGTAAAGGGGTTAACCTTTGGTTTTGGACGATTTTTCGACCAATTTCCAACTTTCGAAATAAGGTCAAAATATGAAAGTTTATTGCATAAAAACTAGGCTTGCAGTGGTTCGAGTGGTTTTTCCGTGAAATTACGTTGAATATTTGAGGTGGAAAAATTTGACCAAAAAGTAAAGGGGTTAACCTTTGGTTTTGGACGATTTTTCGACCAATTTCCAACTTTCGAAATAAGGTCAAAATATGAAAGTTTATTGCATAGAAACTAGGCTTGCAGTGATTCGAGTGGTTTTTCCGTGAAATTACGTTGAATATTTGAGGTGGAAAAATTTGACCAAAAAGTAAAGGGGTTAACCTTTGGTTTTGGACGATTTTTCGACCAATTTCCAACTTTCGAAATAAGGTCAAAATATGAAAGTTTATTGCATAGAAACTAGTTTTGCAGTGATTCGAGTGGTTTTTCCGTGAAATTACGTTTAATATTTGAGGTGGAAAAATTTGACCAAAAAGTAAAGGGGTTAACCTTTGGTTTTGGACGATTTTTCGACCAATTTCCAACTTTCGAAATAAGGTCAAAATATGAAAGTTTATTGCATAGAAACTAGTTTTGCAGTGATTCGAGTGGTTTTTCAGTGAAATTACGTTGAATATTTGAGGTGGAAAAATTTGACCAAAAAGTAAAGGGGTTAACCTTTGGTTTTGGACGATTTTTCGACCAATTTCCAACTTTCGAAATAAGGTCAAAATATGAAAGTTTATTGCATAGAAACTAGTTTTGCAGTGATTCGAGTGGTTTTTCCGTGAAATTACGTTTAATATTTGAGGTGGAAAAATTTGACCAAAAAGTAAAGGGGTTAACCTTTGGTTTTGGACGATTTTTCGACCAATTTCCAACTTTCGAAATAAGGTCAAAATATGAAAGTTTATTGCATAGAAACTAGTTTTGCAGTGATTCGAGTGGTTTTTCCGTGAAACTACGTTGAATATTTGAGGTGGAAAAATTTGACCAAAAAGTAAAGGGGTTAACCTTTGGTTTTGGACGATTTTTCGACCAATTTCCAACTTTCGAAATAAGGTCAAAATATGAAAGTTTATTGCATAGAAACTAGTTTTGCAGTGATTCGAGTGGTTTTTCCGTGAAATTACGTTGAATATTTGAGGTGGAAAAATTTGACCAAAAAGTAAAGGGGTTAACCTTTGGTTTTGGACGATTTTTCGACCAATTTCCAACTTTCGAAATAAGGTCAAAATATGAAAGTTTATTGCATAGAAACTAGGCTTGCAGTGATTCGAGTGGTTTTTCGGTGAAATTACGTTGAATATTTGAGGTGGAAAAATTTGACCAAAAAGTAAAGGGGTTAACCTTTGGTTTTGGACGATTTTTCGACCAATTTCCAACTTTCGAAATAAGGTCAAAATATGAAAGTTTATTGCATAGAAACTAGTTTTGCAGTGATTCGAGTGGTTTTTCCGTGAAATTACGTTGAATATTTGAGGTGGAAAAATTTGACCAAAAAGTAAAGGGGTTAACCTTTGGTTTTGGACGATTTTTCGACCAATTTCCAACTTTCGAAATAAGGTCAAAATATGAAAGTTTATTGCATAGAAACTAGTTTTGCAGTGATTCGAGTGGTTTTTCCGTGAAATTACGTTGAATATTTGAGGTGGAAAAATTTGACCAAAAAGTAAAGGGGTTAACCTTTGGTTTTGGACGATTTTTCGACCAATTTCCAACTTTCGAAATAAGGTCAAAATATGAAAGTTTATTGCATAGAAACTAGTTTTGCAGTGATTCGAGTGGTTTTTCCGTGAAATTACGTTGAATATTTGAGGTGGAAAAATTTGACCAAAAAGTAAAGGGGTTAACCTTTGGTTTTGGACGATTTTTCGACCAATTTCCAACTTTCGAAATAAGGTCAAAATATGAAAGTTTATTGCATAGAAACTAGTTTTGCAGTGATTCGAGTGGTTTTTCCGTGAAATTACGTTGAATATTTGAGGTGGAAAAATTTGACCAAAAAGTAAAGGGGTTAACCTTTGGTTTTGGACGATTTTTCGACCAATTTCCAACTTTCGAAATAAGGTCAAAATATGAAAGTTTATTGCATAGAAACTAGTTTTGCAGTGATTCGAGTGGTTTTTCCGTGAAATTACGTTGAATATTTGAGGTGGAAAAATTTGACCAAAAAGTAAAGGGGTTAACCTTTGGTTTTGGACGATTTTTCGACCAATTTCCAACTTTCGAAATAAGGTCAAAATATGAAAGTTTATTGCATAGAAACTAGTTTTGCAGTGATTCGAGTGGTTTTTCCGTGAAATTACGTTGAATATTTGAGGTGGAAAAATTTGACCAAAAAGTAAAGGGGTTAACCTTTGGTTTTGGACGATTTTTCGACCAATTTCCAACTTTCGAAATAAGGTCAAAATATGAAAGTTTATTGCATAGAAACTAGTTTTGCAGTGATTCGAGTGGTTTTTCCGTGAAATTACGTTGAATATTTGAGGTGGAAAAATTTGACCAAAAAGTAAAGGGGTTAACCTTTGGTTTTGGACGATTTTTCGACCAATTTCCAACTTTCGAAATAAGGTCAAAATATGAAAGTTTATTGCATAGAAACTAGGCTTGCAGTGATTCGAGTGGTTTTTCAGTGAAATTACGTTGAATATTTGAGGTGGAAAAATTTGACCAAAAAGTAAAGGGGTTAACCTTTGGTTTTGGACGATTTTTCGACCAATTTCCAACTTTCGAAATAAGGTCAAAATATGAAAGTTTATTGCATAGAAACTAGTTTTGCAGTGATTCGAGTGGTTTTTCGGTGAAATTACGTTGAATATTTGAGGTGGAAAAATTTGACCAAAAAGTAAAGGGGTTAACCTTTGGTTTTGGACGATTTTTCGACCAATTTCCAACTTTCGAAATAAGGTCAAAATATGAAAGTTTATTGCATAGAAACTAGTTTTGCAGTGATTCGAGTGGTTTTTCCGTGAAACTACGTTGAATATTTGAGGTGGAAAAATTTGACCAAAAAGTAAAGGGGTTAACCTTTGGTTTTGGACGATTTTTCGACCAATTTCCAACTTTCGAAATAAGGTCAAAATATGAAAGTTTATTGCATAGAAACTAGTTTTGCAGTGATTCGAGTGGTTTTTCCGTGAAATTACGTTGAATATTTGAGGTGGAAAAATTTGACCAAAAAGTAAAGGGGTTAACCTTTGGTTTTGGACGATTTTTCGACCAATTTCCAACTTTCGAAATAAGGTCAAAATATGAAAGTTTATTGCATAGAAACTAGTTTTGCAGTGATTCGAGTGGTTTTTCCGTGAAATTACGTTGAATATTTGAGGTGGAAAAATTTGACCAAAAAATAAAGGGGTTAACCTTTGGTTTTGGACGATTTTTCGACCAATTTCCAACTTTCGAAATAAGGTCAAAATATGAAAGTTTATTGCATAGAAACTAGTTTTGCAGTGATTCGAGTGGTTTTTCCGTGAAATTACGTTGAATATTTGAGGTGGAAAAATTTGACCAAAAAGTAAAGGGGTTAACCTTTGGTTTTGGACGATTTTTCGACCAATTTCCAACTTTCGAAATAAGGTCAAAATATGAAAGTTTATTGCATAGAAACTAGTTTTGCAGTGATTCGAGTGGTTTTTCCGTGAAATTACGTTGAATATTTGAGGTGGAAAAATTTGACCAAAAAGTAAAGGGGTTAACCTTTGGTTTTGGACGATTTTTCGACCAATTTCCAACTTTCGAAATAAGGTCAAAATATGAAAGTTTATTGCATAGAAACTAGTTTTGCAGTGATTCGAGTGGTTTTTCCGTGAAATTACGTTGAATATTTGAGGTGGAAAAATTTGACCAAAAAGTAAAGGGGTTAACCTTTGGTTTTGGACGATTTTTCGACCAATTTCCAACTTTCGAAATAAGGTCAAAATATGAAAGTTTATTGCATAGAAACTAGTTTTGCAGTGATTCGAGTGGTTTTTCCGTGAAATTACGTTGAATATTTGAGGTGGAAAAATTTGACCAAAAAGTAAAGGGGTTAACCTTTGGTTTTGGACGATTTTTCGACCAATTTCCAACTTTCGAAATAAGGTCAAAATATGAAAGTTTATTGCATAGAAACTAGTTTTGCAGTGATTCGAGTGGTTTTTCCGTGAAATTACGTTGAATATTTGAGGTGGAAAAATTTGACCAAAAAGTAAAGGGGTTAACCTTTGGTTTTGGACGATTTTTCGACCAATTTCCAACTTTCGAAATAAGGTCAAAATATGAAAGTTTATTGCATAGAAACTAGTTTTGCAGTGATTCGAGTGGTTTTTCCGTGAAATTACGTTGAATATTTGAGGTGGAAAAATTTGACCAAAAAGTAAAGGGGTTAACCTTTGGTTTTGGACGATTTTTCGACCAATTTCCAACTTTCGAAATAAGGTCAAAATATGAAAGTTTATTGCATAGAAACTAGTTTTGCAGTGATTCGAGTGGTTTTTCCGTGAAATTACGTTGAATATTTGAGGTGGAAAAATTTGACCAAAAAGTAAAGGGGTTAACCTTTGGTTTTGGACGATTTTTCGACCAATTTCCAACTTTCGAAATAAGGTCAAAATATGAAAGTTTATTGCATAGAAACTAGGCTTGCAGTGATTCGAGTGGTTTTTCAGTGAAATTACGTTGAATATTTGAGGTGGAAAAATTTGACCAAAAAGTAAAGGGGTTAACCTTTGGTTTTGGACGATTTTTCGACCAATTTCCAACTTTCGAAATAAGGTCAAAATATGAAAGTTTATTGCATAGAAACTAGTTTTGCAGTGATTCGAGTGGTTTTTTGGGAAATAACTTAAAATATCTGAAGACGAAAAATTATCAATAACTATAGATTAAACCCTTTCCTTTTTGGTGCAATTTTTCGAATTCAAAAATTATCTACAATATTAACGCTAATTTTCAAAAATTAGTTTTAGACTATGTTATTTGACCCAAAATTTCATATTTTTGGCTTATTTTGAAAGTTGGAAATTGGTCGAAAAATCGTCCAAAACCAAAGGTTAACCATTTTACTTTTTGGTCAAATTTTTCCACCTCAAATATTCAACGTAATGTCACCGAAAAACCACTCGAATCACTGCAAAACTAGTTTCTATGTAATAAACTTTCATATTTTGACCTTATTTCGAAAGTTGGAAATTGGTCGAAAAATCGTCCAAAACCAAAGGTTAACCCCTTTACTTTTTGGTCAAATTTTTCCACCTCAAATATTCAACGTAATTTTACTGAAAGCGACTTTGTTGAAATTTTTTCACCTTAAAAGTTCTCATATATCAATGTATACTTGCTCAAATGAGGGTTAGGTTGTATTGTTCGACCTAAACTTTGATATTTTGGGTTATTTCGAAAGTTTCAAATTTGTTGAAAAATCGTTAAAAACCCATAATTTAAGCCCTTTACTTTTTGGTGAAATTTTTAGATCTCAAAAATTATCTCCAGTATTAGTGTAAACAGGCTCACATACGGAAAAAACTATATTATTCGACGTAAACTTTCCTATTTTAGGCGAATTTCGAAAGTTTGCAAAATTCCGAAATATCGTCAAAAACAAGGTGATAACTCCTTTACTTTTTGGTGAAATTTTTAGACCTTAAAAATTATATCGAATATTAGTGTAAAGTCGCACAAATAAGGGTAAGACTATATTATTCGACCTAAAGTTTCATATTTTTGGTTTATTTCGAAATTCGTCAAAAAATCATCAAAAACCATGGGTTAACCCCTTTACTTTTTGGTGAGATTTTTCCACCTCAAAAATTATCTCGAATATTTGTGTAAACTCTCTGAAATAAGGTGAAAACTATATTATTGGACCTAAACTTTCATATTTTCGGCTTATTTAGAAAAGTTTCAAATTGGTCGAAAAATCATCAAAAATCATGGGTTATTATTATTATTCAAGTGCATGACCTATTTACAAGTATTGCTATTTACAGTTAATCCCTTTACTTTTTGGTGAAATTTCTCGACCCCAAAAAGTATCTACAATATTAGTGTAATATCGCTCAAATAAGGGCAAAACTATATTATTCGACCTAAACTTTCCTATTTTGGGCTTATTTCGAAACTTTGAAATTGGTCGAAAAATCGTCAAAAACCATGGGTTAACCCCTTTACTTTTTGGTGAAATTTTTCCACCTCAAAAATTCTCTCTAATATTAGTGTAAAGTCGCTCAAATAAGATAAAAGTTGTTATTCGGCCTAAACTTTTATATTTTGGGCTTATTTTGAAAGTGGAAAAATCGTCAAAAACCATGGGTTAACTCTTACTTTTTCGTGAAATTTCTCCACCTCAAAAATTATCTCCAATATTAGTGTAAACTCGCTTAAATAAGGGCAAAACTATGTTATTCGACCTAAACTTTCGTATTTTGGGCTTATATCGAAAGTTTCAAATTGATAGTATCGAGAGTTTCAAATTGGTGAAATTTTTCGACCTGAAATGTCTCTTCGAATTTTAAGGTTAAACACAGTTTTTAAATACGTAGATACCATGGTGATTGGTAATTTAAGATAAAGTAGGAGAAGATGAAGAATAATATACGCTTTAAAGCGGTATACACAGTTACCAAAGATAGGTAAAACGACCATAATAATCGCGAAACTAAATTCTTTTGCCTAAACTTTCATATTTTGAGGTTATTTCGAAACTTTGAAATTGGCCGAAAAATCGTCAAAAACCATTGGTTAACCCCTTTACTTTTTCACGAAATACTTGAACTCAAAACTCAACGCGAAATTTAAGGGAAAACGATTGGAATGAGTGCCAAACTAAATTATTTCGACAAAAACTTTCATGTTTCTAGCTTATTTCGAAAGTTTAAAATCGATGGAAAAATCGTCAAAAACCACAGGCTAACCCCGTTACTTTTTGGTGATGCTTTTCAGCTCAAAACTCTCTTCGAATTTTAAGTAAAACGACTGGAATAAGTGCCAAACTATATTATTTGGCCAAAACTTCCATATTTTCAGCTTATTTCAAAAGTTTGAAATCGGCCAAAAATCGTCAAAAATCATAGGTCAACCCGTTTACTTTTTGGTGAAGTTTGCAAACCAAGAAAATTCATCCAAAATTTAGCCTAAACTGACTGAAATAAGTCCAAAACTAAGTTATTTAATCAAAACTTTCATATATTTCAGCTAGATATACTTCAGTTAGTTTCTAGATCTATTTCAGCGTATATTTCAGTTAGAAATTGGTCGAAAAATCGTTAACCATGGGTTAACCCCTCTACTTTTCAGTGAAATTTTTAAACCTAGGAAATTCATCGAAAGTTTAGCCTGAACTGACTGAATGTTTTCCACCTTGAAATTTCATCGAAAGGTTCGGCAAGACCGACTGAAATAAGTACAATACTAAATGATTTGATCTAAACACTTTTATATATTTTAGCTCATTTCAACAGTTAGAAATTGGTCGAAAAATCGTCAAAAACCATGGGTTAACCTCTCTAACCAATACTAGTGCTTCCATAGAAAATTATAAGCCAATACTACTACTACTTCTATAGAAAATTATAAGTAAGTGAAGTAATAGTCTCTGTATTACTTCTCTCTAATACTCCATTCTTGACGTACCAGACCAACCTACGAGTGAAACGATATGGGAGAAGTACTCGAAGAGATCTGACATACATGGTACCGCCATAAAGATTGCAGACAACCACAGAAAGAGATCGCCATTACAACATTAAGTTGATGAAGACCAAAATGTTGATACAGTCCCAGATAGCGAAGAAAAATGCTCAGAAACGCCGGATGCGTGAAACAGGTATTTCGCATCGAAAAAGACCGTTTCTTTCGAAATTTCCAAATTCCGTATCATAAAACAAGGGGAAACAACCGATGAATTTCACACCAGATTGCCCCCAAATATGGTAAGTTTAAGGAGAGTCAAGAAGCCAAACTCGAAACTAACCTCGGCTCATCGAGTAAGAAGATTCGTAATTATTCCTTCCACAACGCCACCACCAAACATGAAAATTTGCTGAGTAGCGAAATGAGGACTGTCAACCGCCACTTAACGCTCCGAAAGTTTTATCCAATGTGACCAAGAACGTGTGTCTGGATAAGCGCAAATTTAGTATAACTGCACCGTGCCCGAGTCAGCTAACGTAAACCTCCACGACAAGATAAGTCGAGACATTAAATACAAGTCATGCTCTAAACGAGAGCCGACTCAGCCAGTGAAGTGACCAAAAGGCCGCCATCATCACGCCACTCCGTGCATAGACATAAAGACCGCTCTATGTCATCCGCCATGATAAACAATTTCTGCCGTTACTATTTGACCCATAGCTGGGAGGTGGTTATAGCGCCACCGATCCGCTTTTCGGTAGTCGATTTCAGTGAAAACAGGGGGAACCACGTGAAGGTATCGACTTCCCTGGGACTACTCCTGGCACACTTGGGCTTTTTAGGCCGGCCAGTAGACCTCCTTCTACAGGAGCGGTACACAACCTGTTCGTCCCTTCTCCCCCCAAAAATAGTGCTTGTGTAAATAAGAGAAAACAGCGTATCCTGTTACTTCTCGTTTCAATCACGGAAGTTCCAATTCGTTGCTCTGCTTAGGAGCAACATATTGCTGATTTCTAAATGCCAAGTGACGAAATAGTTCGATAAATTTCGAAAACAACTGCTGCTGTCATTAACGAACTACGTTTGTAGAAAAGTAGAGTTGACTTGATATTTTTCGAAGTAGCAGTGAACGCGATTTTCCATTAGGCCAATTTTATCGCTTGAATCGACTTTCTTCCATCCAAATTGAATAGACTTTGATTAGTTCCTGCAGTTTTTCAGACGACAGAAAATGTCGCGAAAAAAATCACTCAAAGAGAAAAGATCCTTCACTGTAACAAATCACCAAATAGGAGTCAATTACTCACTCCTGGACCTGTGCTTCCTCAAAAATCGCAAGAGCAATTGGTTAAAGGCAAATTCTTTTCAAGGTATTCCTTCTGCTATGTAAACGATGCAAAGATCTTCTGGATTAAACTAATCCAATCTACCAACAGTAGGGCAGTTACCCTGAACCACCACAGCTGATATAGTACCTACTACCAAGCACCATTAAATTAAACATTTCTAAGATTCCAGGGATATAAGAAAGCTCCCTGTTAGATACAACCCTGGTTACACTGTAAAAAATAAAACTCTTATTTCAAGAAAAAAAGTTGTTTTAAGATCATATTTCTTAAACTAAGAAATGTTATCTTGTCCCGTAGACAGGATAATTTTTCTTAATAAGCTATCTTGATAAGAAAAAACTTCTTGAAAGAAAACACATTTACACGGCCCATTTCAACACCAATGTATATATAAAAAGAAAGGCAAAACTACTAAAAATAAACCAGTACAGAACATTAATTGTCCATTTTAGTGTTTTGAAACCTCTGAAAGTTCCAAGAAACTGAAGCCTAAAAAAATTCAATTGTAAATACACAAAGGGGGAGTAAGAAAGCACAGGATAAATCTTTCAGCCACTTTCAAATTATCACAGTAAGTAATTTTAAATGTACACTTAGGAGTTTTGATAGGATTGCATTTTTTGTTAATTATACACACAGTATACTTACATGCACAGGAATCAAGTGTAACTACCTCAAATCAAGTTCTGGTGGTGTATAATTTTTAAACTGTCAAGGTTTTCAAAGAGAAAAAACCCAACAACTTTATTTGTGGTAAAATACCCATTCACTGAAGGTTTTCATCAAGGTTGTACGCGGACATGGATCCACAATGAAAGGAAACTCCTTAAGTGGTGAGGGAACTTAATAGATAATGATCTTCACTTCTGTAATGATGGAAAATACAATGGAATTTATGAGCAGTGTGTCCTTATGAGTGTACCACACCAGTCTGGTGTGATTTAGACATGCATTATGAGGCTATATTGCATGGATCAGATCACTGGTTGAAAATATTTTTAGTATGCTTTGGGTTTCAACAAGGTTTGGTGAGATCAATGTTGGTACAGTCAGCTTATAAACAGACATGCTATCACTTGGTCACATGGGTTTGGTGAGATCAATGTTGGTACAGTCAGCTTATAAACAGACATGCTATCACTTGGTCACATGGGTTTGGTGAAATTTGTGTGTGTGCAGTACCTTAAGTGGTTGCATTGCCTGGATTATGTGGTGGGTTTAAAACATTTCAACTATGTTCTGGTTTTGATCAGTGGTTGTGAAAACCCCACAAAAAAATGGCACTCTCCACTCAGGAAATGAACCTCTCTTCATGGGTAAATGCACCTCACTGAGGAATCATATAACAAGTGGATGTACAGTTATCTTTTAGGAAATGCTTAAAATGTTGTTTCGGAGCTCGAAAACTTCAAAATTTCACCAGGAGACCCTGGGACCTATTGAAATCTTCGACACGTGAATACACTGTTGCTACACTTGAAAAACACAAATTATGATTAAGGGATTTTGGATAATGCATCAACAGTTTAAAAAATGAAGATGATTTTGCGTAATAGTAATTCTCATAGTTCTAACAAAAGGTTAAATTGAAGAAGGATAATGAGGACGGACAAGGAATTAAAAGATTCATTCCGAGTCGCCGAAGCATTATTAAATTACGAAATATCGTAAAAGAACACCAAGCAAGGTATCATGTAACACCAAGGACAAATCCCTAGGTGCAGAAAATGTATATAATATATTTATAATAATATACATGTACAATACCTTTCCTTGAGGAATGACAATTCCTTGGTCAAGTGAACCCAGTAATGTAACGATATAACAGCTCTTTTAATACCTACGCTTTTGCATCATCACACAAATTCCTTCGCCCTTCTTTTCCACCTTTTCCATTTGAGGAATATTATGAGAAATTTAACCAATTTTCAGGAAGATAGAGAGCGCCTTCACCTTCGAAACCGCCATGTTGCTCATTCTCGTCCCCAGATCTTTCGAAGTTTGTGACCGCGTGGTGTGCTGGCAAAGGAAGAAAGTATTATGAGTTTTTTAATTTTTAATACATTTATGCGTTATTTTATTTTGAAATAAAAATAGAATGTAATAAAAGATACTACCCAAAAACATTATGATTAATGAACAATGCATATAAGGAAAAATATTCATGAAATTAACAAAATTCTAATAACAACAAATCTTTACTGGTGTCTATGGATATCTTTGTAAGTAGAGGTTGAAATGGGATTACACGGGGTACTGTAGATTGGAATAAAGAAACAAAACTTCCAATTAACAATTAGATTATGAGCTCGAGATTTCTATTGTGAATTATGTGATACAAGACAGGAAAATACAACTAAATTCAACCAAGAAATGTCTGCAGTTTGTTAAGGAACACCTGACTTCTTAGTTGGCATTTGGGCTTCGACTATGAGGTTTTATTTCGATGTTATCAAACGACTGCTGATTTGTGTTTTGGTCATAATTCTATTTTGTGAATATATAATTTACTACATAGTTATTTATGAATGTACATGGCCTCTCCTGAACGATAAAGACAGTTTTAAGAATGGTAGATTTATTGACAAGGCGCAAACTCTTCGGGTAATGATACTGTCTGATCCTCACTTACTGGGTTCACAGAACGGACACTGGTTCGACAAACTTCGACGAGAATGGCAAATGAAGCGGAGCTTTCAGACAGCAATGACCTTTTTCAGACCAGAAGCAGTGTTTATTTTGGGAGATATATTCGATGAAGGAATGATCTGTAGTGATGAGGTAAGATTCCAAAGCTTGTCTACCATCTGGCATATCTGACAGTTACCTATGCGATACATTCATATTATTGTAGTTGTCGAGCAATCCTGATAAATTGCGGTCGGATTTATTGATTCAATTCAATTGATCAACAAAGAAAGAAAGTAAAAAGGTGATGTATGTATAAATCCGTCTTTCAGAAAAATTGCATGGATGCAATACCATATATGACCACAGGGCTGTAACCTCCCTTAGATGAATTGAGTGTAGGTGCTGTTGATGCTTTTTCTTGGTGACGGATCATGAGGCAGGGGAATTCCCCACCTGTAGTCCTCATCTCGAATGAATGACGCCAAGTTTGTGCTGTTGGGAGGGTGGTTTTTATGTCTTTGATGATCATGATTATGGAGGTAGATTCTACTTGTTGCACTGTAATCAGGATTGTCAACCATGGTGCTGAAGTGCAGTAGATATGAATGAGAGTGAAGGTGACACATGTTTTACGGGACGGAATGTGTTTCTTTTTTCAATTCATTTTTTTTTTTATTATTCATAGCAGCTTGGCGACACTAACATTGATTAAAACTGTATATATCTGGTTTTCTTTTTAAGGAATGGGAAAATTATGTGTCTCGATTCTGGGATATTTTTGATCATCCAACTGATGTTCATTTTCATGTTGTCCCAGGAAATCATGACATTGGATTTCACTACAGGTTTGATAGCATCATGGAATAATTATATTAAAACTTTAAGGATTCTTTCATGCCAGCAATTATGTCTTAATGCATATTCAAATGTCTATTTAAACTTTTATTGACATTTTAAAGCTGCAAGCAAAAACCAATTACTTAAATGGCCAATTAACTGTTGAGCTAATTGGTATTCATAAAAATGTTTTCCTCTTCACATCCATGTTGAAAGGCCCTCTAAATTTCCATTTTAAATACTGTAGGAAGTTAGAAATGCCAATATCACAATCTATTTAATATTTTATGCCATACCTCATGATGTGATTTTTTCAAGTTTCAATGCATGATGAGGAGTTATGCTCAATCCTGAGATTACTTCCTTTGTTTCTTCATGAAAATCTCACAAGCTGTTTTATTTCATCCTAATTTCCTCTAGGTGGCTCTATAAAGAAAGTTTAAGCAAGCGATTTGAGAAAGATTTTAATGTATCAGGAGTTAGCATAATAAATTTAAAAGGAAATAGGTAAGTACAGTATGTGATATTCCATTGTTACTTAATATGATCAGCCACACACTAAACCACCACTTCAAGTGATTTAACCCACCTGGACTCATCAAGGTACAAACCCACAAACTCTCCAGTGGACATATAAACATATAAAACCCCACAGGTTCACATGTCCAGGTGTACATCTACCAATGCAATTGCCATCATTTATGTACATTCACTCATCCTCACTCCTACACTTGTATAATTCAAATTTTATTTCAGCTTTATCCTTGTCAACTCTATGGCATTTGAGCAGGATGGATGCTCATTATGCATGAAAGCAGAAATTGAACTTCAAAAGGTCACTACCAAGTTAAAATGCCTTTACAAAGATCAAGTTACTTTAGATTTTTGGAAAAAGAAGTGTGAAATTGCTCCATCCATGTCTGATCCAATACTCTTACAGGTTTGTTCTACTGTTTATGTCTAAAACTCCCTCATTCAAGGTTTTACTATTATACATTGTGAACCTTAAACAGAGGCATTTGGCATGTGCTGTTTACTGTAAGACCAAGTGTACTGGAAACATTGGCTACTGTCACTTTTCAATCTTGTATCTGAGGCCACACTTTTGTATTTTATTCTGCCCAATGGCAGATGACTTTTTTTTAGGAGAGGAAGATGGCTTTTGGTGAAAGAATTCAGACTTTTTCTACTTTAAAACCAGTGATTGTCAGTACCTAAATGTACAATTGTTGGTTAAAAGGATCTCCTGGGTAGAGGAAATGAAAGTGGTTGTTGAGACAACATCAATGAGCATATTCAATTTCAGGCTACTGTTGGAAGACAGCAGAACTGGTGTCTCTGCAGATATTATTGTAATTCCATGTTAACTGTAACAGTCATTTTGATGCATCAAGTGGAAGTTAAAGCAAGTTTTGTATTTTTATCTCTAGCATTTCCCATTGTATCGCTCATCTGAGGTAAACTGCACTGGTAAAGATTCACCACCAGACAACCATCATTCAATAAGGAACAGAGGTGGCTGGGAAGTGATGTCTCAAAGTGCTTCTGAGCTTTTACTATCATCATTACAACCAAGACTGGTTTTCAATGGACACACTCACCACAGTTGTCACAGAATTCATAAAAATGGAATCCAAGAGTTCACACTGCCATCATTCAGCTGGAGAAACAGAAACGACCCCAGCTTTATGATGGTAAGTTCATTGATAAGCATTGTTTTTATAATCAAATTAGAGTTAGTGCAAAGAAAATTAAACACAACCAGGATAAAAGGTGTAAAGTGATATTGAAATTTTATTGCCTACGTTGACAAATCCAGGAATGCAACTAAGAATTTTGATGGACGGAGGTTGAATGGTAGTATCAAAGCACCATGGGGGGTGATTTTGATAATTTCAAGTGAAGTAGATTTGCATGCATTTGGGAAATGTGGGCAAAAAGCTGTCACTAGAAGGGGACATGTAAGTTTTACCACAAAAAGGGGTGGGGTTGCAACCCCACCAACCCCCCCCTTTAGTCACACCCTTGAAATGTTTTACTTCTCACTAAAGATAGCTGCCTTACAGACTGGGGCAGTGGAAATAGCAGTTACTGACAACATAGTTAATTACATCTTTCTGATGGGTTAAATCAATTTTCACAGAGGAATTGTCTAACATTTAAACTTATTCAATCGATTCTTTTTACTCTTCTTAGGCCACATTTAATCCAAATGCTTACTCAATTCGAAAGTGCTTTCTGCCAGAGGAGAATTCTGTCATTCTAACTTATGTCCTCTTTGGAATCTTAAGTATAGTTTACATAATGTGGACACATTCTAGAATGTGCTATTGCTTACAGATGTACAAAACAAGAATATTTTACAGACGTGGGCTCTTGAAAATATTTTAGATAATTACTGATTAGTTATTCAATATGACCAGATTTGATTGCCAAAGATTTTGTATATATATTTATAAAATTCATTAAAAATTCATGAGAAAAAGACTAAAGAAAATCATAAGTGTGTCGGATCTATATATGTGATAAAGATACATGTGCCTTTATATGTGAAGAAGTTCAATTTTTTCAGCTTACAAACAAAGTTCCAAACTTTCTTCATGAATTAGTGTATTAAGAGGTGAATTTCACAAGACATTTAAAAAACTCACAGTTTGTACTTTATCGGGTCTAAAACACTCGGCTATCACTGTAAAATAATAGAGTAAAATAATAGCGTGTGCCTTTGCTCCTTAGTGGGTTAACTATAACAAGGCTTTTTTCCCCATTATTGACCCAATAACTGCACTACATTATAGCATATATAGTGATTATATTGTACATTCATATACCATATGTACAGCTTTGTGTATATACCATTATATGTACCATTTCATTACTGGTGCAAACCCCCAAATATGCCCCCCTCATATTCAGACAACTCTGGAAATCCTCTTGCAAAAACTCATCTATAATTGAGGATAGACAACTGATAGAGTTAACACCCTCCTACATCAGTACCAGACTTCCCTGTCAACTTGAGGGAGTGCCCATCCATGGCAATACCAAATACTGCAATATGCATTTATACATGTGTGTAAGTGTACATTCACCTTATTCAGAACTACCAGTATTTATATTCTTTACCTTTATATCCATATCAATTAGCAGCAACTTGAATTATAAATATTTTACCAGTACTGATTTTAATTTGAAATTTAAACCAGTGGAACTGATCCCTGTCCTACATTCTTTTCCTAAACTCTGGTTTAATTTCCATCATTTGAAAAAATGCTTTTAAATACAAAAACAGTCACTCTGTAAACAACTTGTCTGGAAGAAGAAAAAATTATTAGGGCAAAGTAGATTTTAAGACTCTTTTCATGAGAATAAAACCACTGTTTGTAATTTATAACCTTTTATGAAGTTTTTTTGAGAATAAAAAGAAGCCACTAAGAAACCTGAATAACAATTTGCCTGGGACAGTTTTGTTTTACTAAACCAAGGGGTAGCTTGCAACAGTTGCAATGCCACATTGGTTATTTTTATTTCTAGACATCCAGATGTATCCCTCTTTTCCCCAGCTAGGTCCCCAGCTGTTCTTTACAATCCAGTAGTCCTGGCCATTTTCAGTACCATAACCAACAACCAATACTCCATGGTCCAGTTTGGTACTGCTGCATGCTGTCTCATTGTAAACTCCAGTATGGTAAAATTGAAATGACAAATGACTAGCATCGATTGCAACAGAAATGGGACCAACAGTTCCAGCTGCAGATTTTAAGTCATCTTCTGAGCCACTTGGGATATCAACATAGCCTAGCAATCATGAAATCAATGCAGGTATTACTGTAATTAATATTATGCTTATAAAATATTGCAAAGTCATCAAGATAAAAACTCTCCCACTTGCAGAGAATGTAAATAAAAGTAAAATAAATGAAGCACCTGTATCAGTTGCACCAATGTTTAAGCTGGAATATCGACATGTTTCATCAACACCTTCATAGGGATAGCTTTCCTCTGTATCAATGCCACCATTAGCTTTAATGTACTTGAAGGCATTATCCATCAAGCCACCATGACAACCATTGTTTCCATAACTCTTGGAACAATCAACTAAATTTTGCTCACTAAGTGAAACTAGTTTTCCATTTTTCTTAAAATGCTGCCCTTCTAGTGAGCCAGTTGCACTGAAAGCCCAACAGGATCCACACTTGCCTAAAAAAAAGCTATGAAGTTTATTTAAACAATTCCTATATGGTAATTATATTAATGATTTTTTCAAATATATTTCATTACTCAAAAACACTTTTCAAGACAACAACATAACAAAGTATTCTGGGCATTTGACTGTTGACCAACTCCAATCACCAGTCAATGTTTAATTTATTATATTAATCCATTAAAAATACACTCAGCCCACTAGCATTACCCAAAATAAAACTCAAAAGCTCACCCTTGCCCTAATCACTATTGATACAATGGTATTGGCAAATTCACAGGTGGAAGTAAGGAGTGGGTGGAGAAGACAGCTGCATGCTTTCTTGCTTGGAGAATTGCACTCCTTGGTCATTCGATCAGTGGTGTAGCCAGACCCGGGCCTAGGCCTGGGCGTCAGTGATGAACATGGGCGTTTCCCAAAACGTATTTGGCATATTCAACTGAAAAATACATGACAAATTTTGAATAATTTGGTATCAGCCCTTTAAGTTTGGTCCACGAATGGAATTTCTTTGCACAACTTTTTCTCCCACGCTAAAAATTCGCGCAATTTGTTCTCATCAATGGGATATCTCATGGTTTTAAAAGTAATTTGGAGGATCTGTACAACTGAAGCCTTCAAATCCAGCTCCATGCCACAGCCTAAAAAACGGGATTAGTGCCCTCATAATGCAAGAAATAGCCTTTCAGAGACCCAAGAATTCAAACATTTTCCGGGGGAGCATCCACCTGGATCCCCTCCTAATTAGAATGCTTCCCAGGCCCGGGCATCACAGATTCTCTGGCTCCATTTGATGTACCCCACTTGCTTGGCAAAATGCACCCCCCATATACAGATACATTACACTAGGAGATCACGTCATACTGTGCTAATTTTATCACTGAGACACTCTGCCATAAGCTTATGAGGCAGGGGGTTTAGGGCTGCCACCCTCCTCAATAAACAGCAGACAAGATTAGTCCTTTGAGCCAATTTCTAGCTGAACTATTCATATGTTCAACGGCCAATGTTTGATTAAAAGTCATAGAGATGGAAACAGTAAGTCAAGAACCTGGATCTCAATTTAGATATTTACATTTTTACATTCCAGTCAAAAGGTTACCTTGGTTTTTAACCCCTGTTACGTAACCTTCTTTCCTCCAGTCGACCGAGTCGTTCAGTTTCACATGGGATGGTGGAAGGAATGTTGAACCACCCGATACAGGCAATTCGTGGTTAAACCAGGCGCCAAGCATGAAGTGTTTGTACTCTGCACTTGTTAAATCGCCCAAGTGATTCATTGCTAACTCAAATCTATGCCCTGCTTTGTTATGCTCTTCAATTTTCTATAAGTGGAAAAAATCGTTGGAGTGAATTCGATGTCAAACGTAACGGGGCACTCAACATGACCCACTGACGCCATATTGAACTCATTTTCTAGACTATCTCCAGGGAAAATTCGAAACATCCAAAGAACTTTCCCTTTTTGAGGAATTGCGTAGTGCCTAATTGCTAGAATAGTTTAATAACCAAGGAGTAGGATCTTCCTTCGACATCAAAAGCCATCGACTTACCTTCAAATTGTATACCCAAATAGCTCGCCGAAAACTCTCTTCAAATTCGTCATTGTAGGTCTTTTCATGAAAACCCTTCCACGCTTCCCACGGGGAGTTTTCGCTTAAAACTGACAAGGACGCGCCATGTGCGCAGACGGCAAGTGTTACGAAGAGTGCGAAAGTATTAAAGAAATTCATATTTGAATCTGTCACTGTGGCAGATATTTCGTTGACGAGTCCAAGTTTATGTGAGATGTTCAAGTAAATTCAGCAGAAGCAAAGACCACCCTCCTTCAACTGCTTTTGTTGAAATGCAAATCCCGGTGAAACACGCTGCTTTTACCTTTATCAGTATCATATTGTAGAACCTCACATGAAAGTCACAAGACCTCAAATTATAAATAACGCGTTTCCGGTTGTCACGGTAACGTTTTCAAAATTGCGACATATGGCGCATGTGATGTGACACGGTCTCTTTTTAGAAGGATTTTTCGTGCAAATTTAGCCCAGGACGGTCAAATATTCTATCTTGCTTCTATTTGTCTTGTATCTCCTTCGAAGTAGTTGAACCATTACTTCGAGCTGGAAAGAAACACATTGGAAAAACACATATTATGTACTTCTCGCGGCGGCGTTCGTTGAGTTGCGTCATCTAGAAGCACATGTTTGTTTGATTCAGTCCTTCTCAAATAGTGGGGCGCCCCCCCTGGGGGGCGGTGCGATGCTAGGGGGGTGCGTGTGACCCTGGGGAACATGCTTTTATTTTGTTAATAAAGTTATTCTTTGTTGTAAGTGGAACTATATTTATTTCTTTTTTTATTTTCTTTAATGTTAATAAGGATACAATGTTATGCAGAGGTGTACTATAACAATTTTATGGACAAATGATACTATTTATAGTCGCGGTGGAGAGTGGGGGGCGTGAATTGTTTTCTTCTTCGTAGGGGGGGGCATAACAGAAAATAATTGAGAAGCACTGGTTTGATTCAAAGCAATACGAAAACAGCCCGTCACCTGTAGAGTCCAGTTAAGTATCGAGGCTTACATAAACCTTGGTTCTGTAAACCACGTACTTCCACATCACGTCCACCATAGCTTGCATGAAGATGTGCCATGTTCTCAGGATAATTCCATCCTCAAAACTTTATCAATATCATAAAAGTTGTGCGGCACCCCATTGTCAGGAGCGGTCGCTTTGAGCGCTTGATGAATAAGCTTTAAAAACGAAGAGGAGCAAATGTCTTCAGTTTGCTGGGCTGTACAGTACAGGGGCCTTTCTGTCATTTTTCTCATTCTAAATTTCCATGATTCCATCCTTCAAGTTTTCATCCGACTAACACAAAGCGACCTTGGCTTGCACACATTGACAACGAAGTTCACAGAATGAGTTCGACGGCACATTTCCTCGACAATTTTTTTTTCTTAAATTCTTCTTCCATGTTTTTTCCGCATTGGCTTATTCCCTGGTGTAAAGCAAAGACGTTTGCTTGAACGATCGCCAGCCATGAAGCCGGTCGTTTCATCTGTACAACGTGGGTGGCCTCCCCCTGTCAGAGAGGTGTCAGTACGTGGTTGAGGATAGTGTACACAAAAGGGTTTTCTGGACGTATTTCTTTGCAATAATACAGCTGTTAAGTACAGCTTAGTTTAGATGTTGACATACTTAAAAAAGGAATTATGAATTTAAGGAATAACCACAACATTGTGAGTGTGGGGTTATAAGCACTAAAAACTTTTCGTATACTGACATCACAGTGACGTCATCAAAAAACTTTTTAATGTTCAGTTGAAAAGAAAGCCTCCACAAATGAAATGTGTACATGCAGTCATTCAGTAATCAAATTTTGATGAAGTTATTACAATTTAAGGGTATTTTTGATGCATTTTTCACATAAAAAGTCCATATCTCAGGCTTGTAAATATTCCATAAAATCTGTTGTTTGAAACTTTGTATATGGTACATATTGATACCACCACATTGATGGCACAACAATTTCTAAAGGAAGAAGTAATTTCGGGGTGTAAAGGCACACAACCCATTAAATGTACACTCTAATTAAAAATCATACGGGTCAATTACTCTGTTCTAATCACAGCTAATCATTCAAACCAATCAAACCTACTTTTTAAAGCGTTTTTCTGCAGAGACGCCTGTAGGATAGCTGGCCATCGTCGCAATGCCACACTGATTGTCTTTGTTCCTGGACATCATGATATATCCCTCCATTCCCCAAGAGGTTCCCCAGCTGTTTTTAACAAGCCAGTAGTCCTGGTCATCCAAGGTACCATAACCCACCACCAGTACCGTGTGATCTAACATTGTGCTGCTACAGGCGGGCTCATCATAGATGCCACCTTGGTACAGCTGGAAGCTTGAATGGCTGGCGTCAATCGCAACAGAAATGGGACCAATGTATGCCGTTGCAGACTGAAGAAGATCTTCAGAACCACTGCGGATATCCACATAACCTGAAGGAATGGAAATATTTACATTCACTGCAAAGAGATGTACCTAAATTTGGCACCGTAATTGTGGTTTTGTTGATTTAAAATTAATTCACAACGAGGCATGTAATTGTGGACTACAGCTATTTATTTTAAGTAAATAAAAATCACACGTTACTTCGGAAGGCCTGAACTTCACTCAGATAACCGAAGTTAAGGTGGTGTGCTGTAGTGCCCCGGACTTCCTCAAACCTTCACCGTATTGAAGACAAAAACGCTTTGGACTTTCTACCCTATTTAAGACTCACATTGAAGCTATTATGTGACCATATTAAAGAGATTAACTGCCAAATAAAGTAAAAGAAATGGCTAAACCCAAAGTATCCTCTCTCCAGGAATTCTACAGCGTCTGAGGGCTATTAAAATAAAAGGTGAATAATGGTTTCAAACAGATTTTTTTTGCTTACCTGTCATACTGGCACCATATGCTGCTTTAGAGAAGTTGCAATTAAGTCGCAAGTCATTGTGTGCAATCATATACTTGAATGCATCATCAACTGAAACACAACTGGAGCAGCACTCTGCAAGTTTCGTACTGCTCAGCGACACAAGTTCTCCTTTAATGATACAGTGCTGTCCTTCAAGAGATCCAGTAGCACTGTATGCCCAGCTTCGCCCAAGACGCCCTAATTCAATGAATGAATAAACGAATGAATGATTGAACGAATCAATGAATCAATGAATCTATGAATGAATCAGCCAACCGTTCGATACATTTGCACATCTACACAAATACACTAACAGTGAATACGCCAATTGGTAAATCATTATACAAATAAATAAGTAAATGTACATACAAACAATAAAAAACATAAACACAGAAACTGAGACGGCACAAACAGACAGACAGAAGTACGTAAGAGAAATATTAAGACGTCTAATGAATTTCTTTAATTCATGAAAGAAAGAGGAAGCCAAACAGTAAGTTACCTTGATTTTGCACGGGAGTTACACATCCTTTGGCGCACCAGTTCACCGTGGCTGGTAGCTCCATGTTACTGGAAAGGTAAAAAGTAGTCCCAGCGTACATTGTTTCCTTACTCTGGTATCGTCGATCTAGTATCAAATTCTGGTATTCACTTTGAGTTAAATCTGCCAGGTTGTTCATTCCTAAACTGAATGTAAGTCCAGACCTTCGGTTTTCTTCGACTTTCTATAAAAGTACAAAGACGAAGGATATTTAATGTTTATTTTAACATTTACTCAGACAGTTCAGTGACAGTCTTGGCAAAAGGCCTTTTACTGTCTTTTCGTAGTCAGGTTTCAAACCAGTGTTTATCTATCAACAACTGCAAATGAATACATTACCTGAGATTTACAGTGTCTTCTAAAGGGGATTTGAGGAGTTAAGTGTTAGGTTCTTGAGGGAAAGCATCGCCTAAATACACGCATTCATCTCTCTCAAGCGAGTGCAACGCTTTACCTTCAAATTGGACGTCCAAACAGCTTGCCTGAAACTTTCCTCCTGTTCATCTTCGTAGGACTTCTTATAAAATTCCTTCCACGCTTCCCATTCGTGATTTCTGGTAAAATTCGTTGTTGGAGCGCCGTGAGCGCTGCCAGAGAGCATCACAAAGGACATCAGTGCAACGGCAGGTTTCATATTTTGTCAATAATCCCTTAAGATAAACTTCGACGTTTGTATGATTGCTTTCCTCCGTACCTGTCTCTGCAGGCTGTGGGGGATGGAGTTGAAACCCCTTTGATGAGTTTAAATCCATATCTATCTGTCATCAAACTCTGCTAATCTGGCCAAAAGTACCCCACCTACACAAACAGGGCCGCCGAGAGGCTTTGTGGGGCCCTGGACAAAATATTGATTTAGGGCCCTTGATGACGTCATACATGTAATAAGCCCCCGTCCTTGAGACCCCCGTCCCCCTTTTGGGGGTCCAATGCTCTGAAACGCTGTTTCCCTGCATTTTGAGGGAAGTAACTATTGCTCTAACTCAACTGCCTTCCCTTATATCACTGTCTTTAATCTTCGTTACGTCAAAAACGTAAAGATCAAACATTTTAGGGGGCCTCTATCAAGTAGGGGGCCCGGGGCAAGTTGCCCCGCCTGTCCCCCCCTCTCGGCGGCCCTGTACACCGATAACCTTTTTTCAAGCCAGCTCGCTTAGCTTGTGCATCACTCCTTCTTTCGTATTTTAGATGGAGGTAATTTAGTTTTTTTACGAACAGTCTCGTAGCTTTAAGGGTTGAAAATGTGAATGTACATTTACGGGGTGTCAAAAGTTTAATTTTCTCCAAAATCTTTGACACGTGTTGATTTGATCAAATGGCCAAGTGACAAAATTTACGAACTTTCATACAAGAAATAACCACATATATGTCTGTGGCTACTTGATATAGCAATCAAAAAGTTGAAACCTGACACTCTCGACCTTACACAATAGTCCATATATTGACGAATTGCACATCTCTCAGATAACATTTCGAAACCTTAGCAAACTATTTCGCTACGTCGTTATTATGAATTCGGAAACGAAGCCTCAAACGCAGGTTTCGCAAAAGTATCACAGACTACAGGAGGATAAATGTCGGTCAAATAATCAACACTTACTCGAAAAAAAAACAACACATTAGACCATCACAGTTCGTTTGTACTTGCTAGCAACAGGTACGATTGGCAAACATAATTAAACAAATGAGTCACAAGTTATGACTTATCGACGAGCAATTTCAACATTCACAGAAAACATTCATTGCGCAATTTTGTTAACAACTAGCCGATTTGACTGCGCAGCTGACGAAAAGTTGTAGTTCGCATCAACTGCGGCAAGTAATACAAGAAAGAAGTCAAAAACCACTCGCGACTTGAAAGATATACAATAAGTACTATCTCAGATATAGAACTATAAAAGTTCAATGAAGTAGCTAACTACAATTAGTTTACTGCGAACCACCCCTGGCGAATACCAAATGAAGTAAAAAGAAAGGTAAACATGCTCCTGCCAGCGCCTGCATCCCTCAACCAGCCCCTTTCTTTTCTTGATTAAAACCATCCAGTGACGTAGCTAGAGGGGGGCCCGGGGGCCGGGCCCCCCTGGCAAAAATGTTGGCCCCCTCTGGGAAAATTTAGAGAGTTTTTTATTTTTCACTGCGGTCTGTTGCGGTCTGCCATTTTGAAAAAATGGAAAAGAAGAATCCCGTTTTGTGCGTAGTGTCACCACAACGTTTTGTGACGTAGTGTCACCATGGCTGTATAGCCATGTATATAGGCCTTTTTAAGAAGTCTGCCTTGTGACGTACGAAATCATGCACAGCTATCATTACAAGCTATAATGAACATAGGGAAAGTATTTTAAGGGTTTTCCCTTTATCGACAAACTATGTTACAAAGGAGACTTAATCATACGCTTTGTTGTGTGATTGTGACACTTACTGAGTGAGCCAGACTGGAAAGTTTTGTGTACCAAAACTCACGTGACTGCTGATTGCCATAAGAGTTTCGAGTTTCTGACTGTGAATACTTTATTTCTGTTTTAACGTATACCGTTGTTGTAAACTTTATTCAAACATACATTTTTTGTATTCGCAGTGAACAATCAAACAAAATTTAAGGGGCTCCCTGTGAGTATGTTGCTTAACTTCTTCATTCAGTTCCTATCTTGTTTGAGTCGGGGCCCCATGAATTTTTTAGCCCCCCTGGCCTGAAATCCTGGCTACGCCACTGAAACCATCGGACGTCAGGCAGAATGACATTACCTGGCTTTAGCCATATAAAGTTATGAAGTTCAGTTTAGTTGAGGGAAATTTTCGAATGTCAGAATGATGTATTTTACGACCCAATGTGTACCGATTGTTAAAACTGCAACTTTAGGGCCTCCGGCCGTGAATGTAGTGTAGTCCTTTGTCAATTAAGCTACGACGGACGTTGTGAGAGGTTAGTTATGCACAAGTTCTACATTCATAATGGTGGTAATCGAGTGTAAACGTGCTTAAAATTACGAAGGCTGTCCCAGGTATTAATGGGTCAAACTGCCGCGTTTCGAGCGAAAGGCCTTCGAAGTGAACTTAGTGTTTTACTTTTGTGAAGGAATTTGTTCGACGCGCCAATCTCGGTTGCAGTTTTCATCCCCGTCTGCGGTTCTGAAAACTATTTTCTGAGTAAAAAAGGTTTACAAACATTTACTTGTTGTCTGGATCAACTCCAAGCTTCCGTATGATCAACATTTGTGAATGGAATTAATGTCGTTCATAGTTGATTCATTTATAAAAAGATGAAAGTACTTATTAGAATTCGTCACAAACTTCATATTACTGGCAAACATGTTAAAAAAAGAAAATCTTTCATAAAAAAACATTTCAACCCAAGTGTTTTACCTCATCTTAACCACAGGCATAAAAATACAATTCAAAATCAAAATTCGAAAAAGGCGGGATAATTCAATTATGAACAATCAATTATTCTATCTCAACACGGAGTCCCCAAAATTTTCAATAAATTGTCTTTTTAAGCCTTTTTGTTTCAGACCAATGGATAACTAGCTGCCGTAGCGATACCGCATTGATTGTTTCGGTTCCTAGACATCATGATATATCCCTCCATTCCCCAAGCGGTTCCCCAGCTATTTTTAACGAGCCAGTAATCCTGACCGTCCAAAGTACCATAACCAACCACCAAAACAGCGTGGTCTAACTCTGTGGTGCTGCAAGCTGGTTCGTAATATACACCGCTCCGATACATCTGGAAGCTTGGATGGCTGGCATCGATGGCGACAGAAATTGGACCGACTGTTGCAACTGCAGACTCAAGGGCAGATTCAGAACCTTTCGCGATATTACTGAAGCCTGACAAACAAAGGACAGTAAGGTTATAAAAATAACCACACACGTTGTATCATGGTTTTATGCTCTCTTCCTTTGTGTAAAACATCACACAATACTCACTCCTTAATTATCACCTGCACCAAATATCAACCATACCTTTCAGTATCTCACGAAAAACACCGTTTCTGGAAAAAAAATGTTATTTCTAACACATGAACTGTAATAGTTATATTACCTGTTACTGTTGCACCAACATATTCCCTCTGGAAGTAGCAATAAGGTTGTTGTCGACCCAGATACGGGTAACCTGCCTCAGTATCAATGCCACCGTTATCCCGGATGTATCTAAAGGCATTGTCCATCCAGCCGCCTTGGCATCCATGATTGCCATAAGGATTGGTGCAATCCACAAGGTTTTGTTCGCTCAAGGACACAAGTTGTCCACTTTTTTTAAAATGCTGCCCTTCAAGGGAGCCCGTACTGCTGAATGCCCAGCAAGATCCACATGCTCCTTGAACACATAAACAGATAAACAGTGAGCGAACAAACAAACGAATTAACGATTGCATGCTTGCTTGAACTGATAGTGTAATTCGGCACGATAATTTAGCGTTAATCAACAGAATATGGAATAATGGGCTAAGTTTAAAAACAACAAAAAAGCTAACAGGTAACTGGTTGGTCTGTCAATGGCAGCTATTTCCAGACCATACTGAAATTCTGCGTCATCGGAAGCAGGGGGGCTTGGCCTTTCCACTTTTTTGGTGGGGACCAAAGTATGCAAGCAGCCCTGCCCACATTTTAACTGGCTAGTAATATTACACTGCGAACTTATGACTGCCAAACGTTATTTTTTCCTTGAACACTCAGAAAATCACAAATTCGACTTCGAACTACATTGAGGCTATCGTTTTTGGCAGTTATATGAGTGGGAGTGGCCATTGGGGTTTTTACCCCAGGAGCACATTGTCGTACACACCCATGTAGAGATTGGGACCTTCCCTCAAAAGAAGATGAATAATTTTTATTTTCTAGGGCATTCTCAACACCGTTACCGTTCTGCATACAACGTCTCCGAGACCATTTTCACGTCTTAAGGAAGACGTCAGCTCGCAGAGTGAGAAAAGCCGTTACTCAAGATTGAAATCAACCTGAGACTACACTCGCTTTAAGAGAATTGGAGCTCTTTAGCAGTCATAGAACAAGCCACAAGTACCAAGTACGGTGGTCAATAAACCATGGCTTCTTTATATGCTCAAATTTTAAAAAACGTCGCTCAAGTTGACGTTGTAGCTCTTGAGGTCCTTATTGCTGTTCCGACGCCTTTGGGGAAACTAAAAAGAGAACGAAGGTACCACAGACGTTAACTTACCTTGGTTTTTAACTGGCGTCACATATCCCTTGCTACGCCAGTCCACATAATTTGGCAGTTCGACGTTGCTTGGTGGCAGGAACGTCGATCCACCGGACTCCGTCTTATTACCCGGGTATCTTGCACCAAGCATCAAATACCGGTATTCAATCGGTGTTAAATCTCCCAACTGGTTCATTGCTAAAGTAAAGTTGTGCCCAGCTCTATTGTGTTCAATAACTTTCTACAGCACAGAAAAAATAACAAAACTTGACATACTCCTTACCAAACAACTAGAATAATGGGTAACTAAAGTTATCGTAACCACAAGACAATTATCGTTTAATCGGATAAAGTCTCATTAAATTAGTTAAATTGAGAAGCTAAGTTCGAGGAAGTGCATCTGCTCGAGATATGAATGCAAGATATCTCAAAGGAAGAACTCGCATTCGCTTCTTGGTTGACGCGAATTGCCAGACATCCTTGCACTGGTTTAATGAGAGAGGAGAATTTGGGGACATTTCGGGATTCACGGTCTCCATATTTAAAAACATGAAGTAGTTGAGAGTTCTAACATTCCCATTCACTTTCGCTTTTTTAACACAAGGTTGCAATGTTAAAGAGTTGCTGCTTTTAGGGATTTATCAGTGAAATGAGAAAGATGTTTGCTGTCTCGAGACGTTTTGGATTGATCTTGTATTGGAGTGACTAACAGCCCGTTATTGAAACTGAATTGTGGAGTGGAGAGTACTGGTGTAAGTTTAACTGAGGTTTCACAACAAACATTCGTTTATAACGAGTTTCCTGTCAATTTCGTCCTGACAATCTACGATGAACGGTTTTCGTAAATGGGCTTAAATAAAGTATCTGGGCATCCTAATGTTTATTTGTAAACTTCATTTGGTATCAACTCGCTTCCTACTGTCACGTCTAGACGTGACATCATCCCGATGTTTTTCTTACCGACTACAAAACGACAACATTTGATGACTCTCCAGTTTCGCCATACAAACGTACCCGATATTTTCTGATCTTAGCTAGTATTGCACCACAGAGCATATTGTTTGCCATTAGCAACGAGCGCCATAATCACGTACTTGCATGTTTTGTATAATTTACCTCAACAAGGTATCATGGCTTGACTTCCCAAGTTCTTAGATGGTCCTCAATTCTGGCGAAACCTCCGCAAATGCAAACAATTCAGGACATGGGGATATTGAAGTAGATGTTGTGCACTATTAAATTGCTTCATCCAGAGACGAAAGCTTTAAATATTTCATATTATGGCTGTAGTTGAGGCAGGGGGCCTAGATGATCAACTTCCCATGCCTTGACCTTGCCACTAGTCTGCTTCACATGGCCTAGAGGAGCGGTACAATTCCACATTGGATATCTACAATTAATCTACCCTGACTTAGCCAATGCCTGGAAAAATATGCAGTTATCTAGTGCTTTGTATGTCGTTACACGTTATAAGTCAATTTAGACGTCTGTTTCAATGAATCGTCGCCAACTTTACCAAGCCATCTGCATGTATGTATCCAAGATTCCGGTACTAACCTCTAAGTTAGCCATCCAGATGGCCTTACGGTAGTTCTCTTCGTATTTATTCTCGTATTTTTTGCCATAAAATCTTTTCCACGCTTCCCACTGTCCTTCATCTCCGGCTCCGAGTTGACGTGCGCCGAGATCATGCACAGTCAAGAGGAAAAGCACAACTGTTGCCAGCAATATGTTAGCCATCTTCATCCTTGAAGTAAAACCAACTCACAGAGCGACAGAGGTCGGGAGATCGTCGCACGATGCACCAAGAGACAGGTATCAACTCTGGCACAGACAACGAAAGTGAAAGCCTCGTGTTTGACAAGGTTTGGGTAAAATCTGGAAAGTAAATACCGATCAAGCGTATCCGTTTCCTGTCATGAGCTCAACTTATCACGAGTGGGTGAAAACTGAGAGCAGCATTATAAATGATTTGGCAAGAGGAACGATTATGAAAACAAGCTTTGTCTGGTATGAGGGTGAGTTTATTCCATTTCTACCCGAAGACGGCCAGTTTGATGAGCTGGAATGTGCAGCTGGGTCCAACCAGAGCAAGAACACATATTATTACGTTAGCACGATAGTTAAATCCTGCTAGAGGGCCCAATTCTGGTACGTGGAGTGAGAGATTTAAGTTGTCAAAAAGTACAAGGTAAACATCTGACAAGTATTGACGAAACCTAATACGCCATGTAATTGATTCATGAATAAGAAAGTGAACCAAATAAGGAGACGTGATGCTTATAACCTTTCAAGTCAATAAGAAAGATGTCTGGTGGGGTGGCCAATGATTTCAAAATTTAAAAATAAATCGAATAGATATACGATTACGTAGTTCATATGTGACTCAGGAATAGATGTTGAATTTTGAGTAGATCAACACGAAGTTTGGTTTCTTTGTTTGTTTTTTCACTTTTATTTTTTAAATTTATCTTTTATTCTTTTCAAAGAAATGTCAAAGTAACCATGCGACAAGCTTCCTGAAGCTTTCACCAGCTGTTGGATACTTCCGCTTTGAACAAACATTTCCACCGAAAAGGGCGAGAGGAAATTATTCATACACTCCACTGATTCTGTCCAATTTACTAAACCTGAGGCTCAAGATTAATCGATCATTCAAAAATCAATCAAACAAACAAAGAACCAATTGGTCAATAAAAATCCAGCATTCCAACGCCTTGAAAACAAAATCTCGTCCACACAAGCATTGCACAGATACTCGCCAAAACAGTCAACGTCATCGTAAACTATCATATTACTAGGTGTAGAAAGCAGAGGTCTACGGTTATTGAAGTTTATAGCACATTGCCCCGAAAAAACCTAACGTCGAAGGAGGCTAGAAAGCACCAAACACAATGCTTGAAACAGCTATGAAACGACGCTGATCACGTGGTACACCAAGATACACCACATGATCGATTTGATGGAACTATCACTACGAAAGACTCAGTAATAAAAAAACTTGTAACTGTCTGGCTCGGCTAGTAACAGTACAAGCAGTATCCCTTATGTTTGATGTGTATTAATCCTAAATCAAATTGAAAGAACTCTGATCTCAATTTCCTTCCGCTACTTATGGCGGAAAACCTGTTAAGAATGATGGTCAAACATTTGAAAAAAAAAGTAAAGTATGTTCAAGGCCACAACGCCATCCGTCGTGACTAACGGCAAAGTAAGTAAGTTAAGAAGAAGTTTGAAATTTCGTTGATTTTATGAAATTGGCGTTTTTTTATTCGCTCGTGCACTGTTTGAAATATTTCTGTATAATAATCTATAAACAAGCTTTCAGTAACAAACTACAGATATAGTTCGATTACAGATTATGAATAGTTAAAGAACAAGCATTTCAAATTGTCAGCTTTATTAACAAGAACTCCTGAACCCGCAAGAAGGAAGATGCTAGATAATTAATTTACCGTCACTTATTTAGAATAGCACATTAGAAATGTGCTCCATGTGTTCGACCACGTCAAGGAAGTTTACATTTTCGTGGTCTGATATCGTGATGAAACTTTCGAATTCGTTTTTCAGGTACAACTTCCAAACCTGGTAAATTAGACATGTCAACAAGTTTTATTATGGTTTCCTCTCAAAACATGGGTTTGTGAGCTAAATCAAGCACTCACTTGAGAGAACATTCCATTCTCTACCCTAACACTTCAATTTGTTAATTCGGATTCGCCTCTGTTTTTCAATATATGTTTCGGACTAAGGAGTAAAGGAAAGAAACGTTCGTCTTCATGTTTCATATATTTCTTCAAATAGCCCATTTAACTATCTTTGTTTTAGAACCGCTAGACCCGTGGGACAGTTAATGATACATTTATGTTAAATTTACACAAACAAGAGTTTTGAGCAGACGCATAGAGGCAAATATTACCTCCTTTTCAAACGTGTGTCAGGAAGAAATGGACATAAAAGAGTTCTAACACTAAATACATGGAAAGTGGTAATCGTATGTGAAACTAATTAATAAAGCATTAAAACCTAATCCTTGTTTAATACTTGACACAAATCCTTATTCACATCCAAAATGTTTTGGAAAAATAAAAGCTGTCCCCTAACCCCCCGTTCAATTAAATCCATTAACTATTGAGCAACAGTTGAAAGAAATCCGAGAAAGACATGTCAAGTGTCTTTAAACCAAGGGATAGCTGGCCGACGTAGCAATTCCACACTGGTTATCTTTGTTCCTGGACATCATGATGTATCCCTTCATTCCCCATGTCGTACCCCAGCTGTTTTTGACCAGCCAGTAATCTTTACCCTCATAAGTACCATAACCAACCACCAACACTCCATGATCCAGCTGAGTTCTGCTGCAGTCTGGTTCGTTGTACACCCCTTCCTTGTACAGTTGGAAGCTCATGTGGCTGGCGTCAATGGCGACGGAAATTGGGCCAACAGTTGCCGCTGCAGACTCAAGGGCAGACTCGGATCCTTTTCTAATGTCCATGTATCCTGAGGGATGAACAAGAGATGTCTAAGCTTATTAAAACATGGGAAGTTCACACCTGCGTTCGCCTTACTAAGCCGGTGGGAAAGTCAGGTGCAAGCTGTAGAAGACGTTACCTCGCTGGCCTAAGACAGACATCAGGTGACCACTTCACAATTTTACTGATGCTGATCCTTTTCCAAACTTTTACCCTAATCCTAGATCAGTTGTTACTCTAAAGTTTCAGTTCAAATTTTTGACGAAATGTCAATATGAGGCCAGAAAAATAATTTCTACCAGGGACCTTTGAGAGGATGCTGGTATTTTGATTCAGGTTAAGATCCGACCAATAGATATCTTGAACTGACCACTAACTCCCTCTCGACGTAGCTTGCATTTATTACTCCAATACATGGACTGATGTAAATGGATTTACCATTTAACCGTTGACTGAAGGGTGGGACGGTAGATGACGAAATGTACCGAACGAAATGATGTTGGTCTGTTTGTCATGCAACTTAACTACTGAAACTCGTTGCGCTGCACCTGTGTCTTAAGTTATCACCAGCAATCTAGGTTCGCATCCGGTTCACACAAGGCGCTGTTCCCTTGTTGTCAACCTAGGTTAATTAATAACCTCACAACAACATTGATCACCCCAGTAGAATTACCTTCACTAGATTTGAGTCTGTAATTGTCAAAAATGGAAAATCCCATACAACGCAATAAATGTCGCAACATAATATAATTGCACATTAATCTTGCCTGAAAATCGGCGTACGAGGTGGTGAGGGGAGTAGTCCAACCCAAACGGCGGACGATACTGGTCATCTGAGACATTTTGACCTCATTTATTCAGAAATCCGGGCAAATCGCATGCCACATAGGTCTTTTTCATGCTCAGATTCGAGCGATGCAAATTTCATGGAGCAAATTTGAATCAGTCCCTCTTGAAACAATCTTCCAGTTTGCCATCGTGCATGATACTTGGAAACAGTTCCCAAGTTAGTCTCGAAACTGATGCAGTTGCTAGCCGCCCTCCGAGCATGAACTCTTTCTCGTGTTAATACGGGATTTAAGGGCGCATTCTTTTGGGCCTACGTTGACTATTGTTATTCCAGAATACGAACAAGAGATAGCACGGAGTACTAAGTACCAAAAGAACATGTATATCAAAACGGGAAAGAGGTTGACGGCTGTTGAACAGAGCTCTAAATTCTGACATTCACAAATAGACCATTGTTATTGATCTTGTGAAAGAACTGCCGGTGTTTCTGCATAGTTCCATAGGTCCAAGTTAAAAAATAAGCTAAATAATGCTCATTTTCCGTTAGCCGTTCCCAGAGGTATTTATTCCCGTCATTTTGAATTTTCAACTAGCTTAGCGCAGACTCTCACAAATGGCCCTGGGTACGAGGTTGCTGAAATTCCATAATGTTACCTGTGTCGGTAGCACCAACGTCAGCCCTCTTAAACTTGCATTTTCCATCTCTCGCTTTGTAAGGGTAGCTGGCCTCTGTATCAATGCCGCCATTTGCTTTGATATATCTGAAAGCATTGTCCATGAGGCCGCCGTCACATCCAGCATTACCGTAGGCATCTGAACAATCTACGAGATTTTGCTCGCTGAGCGAGACCAGTTTTCCTGTTTTTTTGAAGTGCTGTCCTTCGAGAGAGCCCGTGGTACTGAACGCCCAGCAAGAGCCACATTGTTCTGTAACAAATAAATTAGAAGTAAACAAACAAACAAACGCACAAACGAACGAGCGAGGGAGCGAACAAACAAACAAAGGAAGCAAACAGATGCACAGGCAAGCTATCACAAATAAAACAAGCGAAAGAAATATACGATGTTTGTGTAAGTCAACACATTTTCATAGTAATCTGAGCCCACGGAAAACACACCGAAACCACGTCTAATTCGCTCTTCGCATTTCCTCGTCTTTGGTCAGCACTGTACTAAAACAAGCAAGCACTATGAAACGAAACTTCACAATTAACCACACAATTAATTCTAATTAACTTCACAATTAATTTTAATTAATTGTGAAGTTTCATTTCATAATACCCTGAGGATGATTCTGAAACAAGCAAGCACGCAACACGAAGAGGAATGTCTGTTGGGAATTGCCTCCCGGTATAAGCCTAACGCTTCTCGAGTGATAATTTCTGTTTTAATATACTTTAATTTTTTTTTTTAACCAGATGCACAATCTCACGTTTTACCACACTGAAGCCCGAGACAATAACCTTCCCTTTCTTATTTCAGCCTTTTCTATTTTCTATACCGACACTCCCTCGTCACACTATCTCACTGGCTACTTCTTAACTCAATTACTACAATCTTTGTTTCTTATGTTTCAAGTGCTATTAAATCCTATTCATCATACCCTCTAGCAGTTAACACCTTATACCTAAACCTAAGCCAGTCTCCCACATGCCAACAATATGCTAACATCTTGAAACACCGGACAAGCACTGAATAAAATTGTGCCCAGCTAAGATTGGAAACACGAGTCAGTTGTTTAAAGCACGATTAACGCTAATCCAGAATTACCAGATCATCTGTTGTTTTGGTTTCATTTAATTTGGTTGGAAAATCTGGTTCAGATTTCACAGCTTAAAACCTTTTTTGTATACACCCGAAATCTGTGAAAGAAAATTCAAACCCTTCTCAGCAGCATAATCAGAATTTGTCCGCAAATATTTTCGCTAATCCTGCACTAAGCTAATCGCCTTTTGAACAACCAGGCCCAGGACAGGACTCAAAGATTAACTTACTTTGATTTTTCACCGGTGTCACGTAACCCTTCTTGCGCCAGTCTACATGGCTGGGTAACTCAACATTGCTCGGTGGTAAGAAAGTAGATCCATTTGACTTTGTCTGACCATCCCGGTATCTTGTACCCAGCATCAAGTGCCGATATTCGACTGGAGTCAAATCTCCCAGTTGGTTCATTCCCATGGTAAAGCTATGTCCCGCCTTGTTGTGTTCTTCAATTTTCTATCACCACAAATTTAAGAAAACATTAGGAAGATTTTGACTATTTTCCACTTGCCGACTTTAAAGATTTTGTTCAGCTCTACCTCAATTACACTATCACTGTAAATCATCTGTTGGTAATACTTTCGATATTATAAGTAACCGTAGCTTTTTGTCTCTAGGGACAAATGTCCTGGAATCTCTATCCCAACATGCAACGGTGCTTATTAAAACAAATTTGAACTAGAAGCTTTCGTGAATGACGCAAGATCGTTATCCACTCGGCCAAAAACTTTGTTCCCCAAGTGCTTTGCTAGGAAGATTATTTTCGGAAAACATGTCGTAAATCTTCCACCAATTTTTGGTTTACACTATTATTCAGTGGCGGATTTAGGGAACGTCAAATAGGTCAGCCGACTAAGGTGACTATCTCACTATTCTAAGATATCACGTTGACTTTGCGTCGCATATTTGCCGCTGTGATGTTGTCAGATAGCTTTGTTTACATCGCTGAATCTTAATTCCCGGCGTCGTATTTAGATCTAGTGCATTTGTCGTCTCTGGTAACGTTGGCGAGCGTCAGAATCACGCTCTAGCTGGTTTCTCGTTCAAGCTCAACCAGTTTGCCGAATCTTTCGATTGTATTCGTCTTTGCAATTGGCTGGTTTGTTGAAACTCCATTTATCGTGAGCCGTGATTGGTTTGACCAATTTCGCTGCCTCTTTTGCCGAATCTTCATTTTGTTTCACTTGCTCTGATTGGCTCAATATTTTAAAATGCTTCTTAACAGCATCAGCTATTGGCTTAGCGGTTTAAACTTTGAAGTTTTTCGCCGAATTTGTGATGTCATCATGCCAAATTTGCTGAGGTATGTCACCTTGCTGTAGCTATCACCTTTCATCGGTCGTCTTCTGATTGGTCATAGTATCGTAAACAGTGTTCTGTTGATTTCGAAACACTTTAACTAGCGTGTGGAGATCGTTTTCAGTGATAATCTTACGGTCTTTGAACATGTTGCCTGCGAGCTTTTTGAAACGCTTTCTTACTGCGCTTAACAGCAATGATGGTAAGACCTTGCTTTTCATCTGAAACACTGTTGTCGACATTAAACGTTCGCAGTTGTTCTGCTGATGGTAGTAAACGTCTGGATAATAATAGTAATCTTGGCGCCAAGTACTATGCAGTGGGCAAGAAGACACGCATTGCTCTCAGGTGAAGTGGTCTATATGATCAGACTTTATTAAAATTTAAACAGGAAAATTAAGACTTATCATTGATTGAAGATATTATTATACTAGTTAATACTAAAGAGTAATTTAGATTATGTTCGCCCCATACCGTATGAAATGGAGCCGTAACAAAATCGAATGAGATAGGCCTTTTGTTCTCGCGATACCGGCGTAAAATGCCGTGAAATTGCAATCGTAACTGTAATGATTTGAATCCTTAATCGTAACGAGAACGACAGCTTGTCCGGCAACGTGTAAAGACCTTGTTATTCAGGCCAAGATTGTATACTGCACCTGACACATGTATTGAAGACTCTGGCGCACTATAGTCCGTCTGTCAGGAAAGTGTTGTGATGTCACAAAACTGTTAACAAAAACCCAAATCAAAAGTTTGCTTCGGTTCCTCTGTTCTTTCTCTTACTTCAGCCTGTCGCATGTGCAGAAGGTTCTGATTTACGTTTAAATCTACGTGTACTCGCTTTTGATTGGTCCGAACCGATTTAAATTCAACTCAGTAATTCAAATTCAAATTATGATTTATTGTAAAATGCATGTAATTACCATATGAGAAACATAGTGCGTGTTTTGTACTACCCCACCCCACCCCACCCCACCCCACCCCACCCCCCACTGCAAAGAAAATTCAAAAGTTTGACTAAGATGATAAAAATCCTAAATCCGCCACTGGATTATTTAATTATTACCCCCAGATTTGCCTAATCTGTTGAAACAGGATGAAAATGAAGCTAATGAAGTGATTGCGAATACTAAATTACCAAACGTTCCTTGAAATAAATTAATACTTTTAGATCCTTCGAAAATCTTATCCCCGCAAGGTAATAATTTAACATCGAAATCTAATTAACATCCACATCTTACACTTTTACCATATTAGCACTCGCAAAAAAGAACAATTCAGATAGATTTTTTAACAACTGTAAGACATCTTTTTCTTTGTCACAATGTTTAGCTTTTATGACAAAAATATTTATCTTTGGAGGTGAAAAACTTTCTAGCCAAAAAATACCACGTGTAATGTGTTACATGCGCCAATATCCCAATAGAGACGAAGCAGACGTGAAAAAAGATACGATATAAAGACAGACAGAGTATTTTTGCCAACCTTCAAGTTCGCTAGCCAGATTGCTTTCCGGTAGTTCTCTTCATATTCATTCTCGTAGTTTTTCTCGTAAAAGCTTTTCCACGCTTCCCACTGCCTTCCTTCGTCTTCGAGTTTCGTTCGGGTTGTTGGAACACCAGCAACAACTACCACGCAAACCAGAGCTGTCACGAGTAACAAGTTCATCTTGAGACGCGGAAGTCTGAGATAGTACGATCAACAAAGCCGTGCGTTTTAAAATTATCGACAAAAAACGAAAGGAAGAAGCGTGCGTGTGACCCTGTCTGGCAACGGCTTGCTAGTGTCGTTTTGCCAGCAGGCCACCGTAATTTAATATGACAGAAAGTCACATGATGACCAAGAGTTTACGAAGGACAAGGTCAGGATTTCCACAGTGATCAATCATGTGATAGAGACGTGTGACCCGTTTGAGATTAAAGGAGAAAAAAAATCTCGAGAGGCTTCAAAAAATTTCTCCAACAATTTCCTGTAACCGTCTTTTAATGAACTGTAAACGGACGTAGAGTTAAACGAAGACTGATGCAACTATATTCAACACTGGTTACATTTTGTTTTAAGAATATCATTCGGTACTTATAACTAATCAATGGTGCCTATCTGAACGCCTCTCACAATGCTTGTCAGGACAATTCAAGCCATAAGTCCAAAAGCAGCATGGACCTTGAGTAGTTTTGTTGCACAGAAATCTTAAAGTTGGTTCATTGCTTCCAACAAACATGTACGAAGTGCTGCAGGATAATGAAAACTGTGTCAAGCATTGCACTAAGTACAATACCGTACAATTTCACTTTCTGCAATATTTCAGAATATTTAACTTTGTATACCAAGACTCTGGCCTTGCTATCACCATTGCGTATTGGTGGGATTCAGGTCACCTTTGCGAGAAAATCGACCGAATGCGATAATCTACAACAGGTATAAAAATTTCAACGTTCGCTCATTGCTCGAAACGAATGTAATACCCGATCGTAAAGCAGCAGGTAAAAGAAATGGTGAAGATCAAGCACCAACCTGTTTGCTTCACAGCTAAAAATAAACCATTGTTTATTCATATATTTCCTACATGTTAGAGCCTGAAGACGTAATTAAGTGAAAGGCACGGGTTGCGTGGGACACATCATAATATTTTCTCTCAACAAATAACAAAGGATTTGTTATTAATATTCTGTGCATCGCAATAACATGCTTTGTCTTAACGTACTGATTAAATTGATTACCGTCTTTCCGCCGTCTTGATCTAATGCCTTAAAACATTATTACTCCCAGACTATACACAGTATTAAACAAGACGAGGTTAGATGTTCATCATAGGATACATAAACACTGTTACACGTGGCGATTCTTTTTTTCATTTAAGTCGAGCATGATGTTGCGTTTTCTGGAATTGAGATTGTCTAGCTTTAAGAGCGGACAATCCACCATGCATACCCAGAGTATTATTCCTTCATGGTTTACGGTCCTGATATCCCCTGCAAAGTTAAGAAGCTTTAAAGATTCTAATTTAAATTCAAAGTTGCGAGCTAGATTATCAAAGTTTTAAACGAGTGTGTTACATGAGATATAAGATGATAACTTTTGCTCGGCAGACTTGGATCTAAACAAATTTTGAAAACAGGTGTTGGAAAAACCCGATGCAGTCCCGTCAACAAGTTATCGTATGCGGTTTCTGATTTTAGTTTGTTACTACAACCACACCATAGGTATAAAAAACAAGAGGATTGTGACCTAGCTGCGACCATTGCGCAACAAGGACGCAAATGGTGAGCGAAGGTTAGTTTTGCAATGTTTTAAACGAGATAATCGCAATGGTAGCGGACCGTGCTGGACTAGGCCAAGAAATGACGCATGACGTGAACACAAATGTAGCTTTTAAATGAAACCAGGTAAGAGACAGGACGCTAGGGAGGGAGGAAGCGAGAGAGAGACCTTTGTCATTAATTTATCACGTTGGTTACTTGAGCAACACTCGTCAGGTTGACTCATATTTCATTCATTTGGTTTTCTCAAATATCATTTCCTCCCTAGTTCCAAGAAATGCATCATTTAATCCTATTTACAATTTCCGCCGGCACTTGCCATGTGGTTTGCAACAGTAACAGACGGAATGAAGAGTTTGGAGTACGCACTGACCTTTCAACACGTCATAAATATACAGTGCATTGTAGTTAAGCTTTAACTTGTGTTTAAGCCTGCCTGCTCAGTCAGATTCGTTGCTTCTCGGTCTGCACTAAAGCGAGTTACATTGGTTATGCAACCGAGGTCAATAATAAAAAAGTACGGCAGTTGGAATATGAGTAAATGGATGAGGAAACGTCAAAAATTCTTCTTTTTGTGCGTCTGTACCTGATAAACATTCATGAGACAGCGTTGCACACGATCTTTGCTCGATTGATCATGTAAATTACAACACATCTGGGAACCAGATATTAAAATCAGTGTTTGAAAACCGTTGTGTTCTTTGACCTTGCAAAACAAGATCTGATAAAATGCCTGACAAATGAGAGAGTTTTTTTAAACCAGCCAGTGGGCAGTGGCTGAGCAACAAAAGGAGAGACCGAAAATATTCTTTGGCTGGCATGCATACCCCAAAATATCCCGGACCATCAACTGATGATACGTCAAATTACGCAATCCATAAATTATGACTAAACAATCAAAACTCTAAAATCAAGATTGTTATACTATTTTAAATTCTTAGACTATGATACCTGGTAAGTTATCTAAACTCACGATGGAATTCAATTATAACGGATCAGATGGTTGGATAGTAGTGACCCTCACAATCAAATGTTCCCATTATACGGACAGATAATGGCAGTCCAATACTCTAAGATGTTTGACAGCAATATATTGTAGATAGTTTTGAAAAGGGTCATTTTATTTATGCTGGATAATCCTATCAGCTAGCTAAGCTGTTCTCCCTAGAGGTTAGTAAGGGCCGCCCTTCATGGGTCCAGTGTTACTACGGGAGGAAACCGGAGTATCCGGAGAAAATCTGTGACGCTTGGTGAAGTTGAACTGGACAACACTCTTCTCACATGTAAGTTTAATCAGACAACTGCATTGAGCCGGAATCGAACCCAAGTCACTGTGGTGAGAGACACGTGCACTATCACTGTGCCACCAGCACCCCTCAGTAAACTGCTCGCATAAAACGCAAGTTTGCGGGCATATTTAAGCAGTTCACATGCGCTTGTACCTTCACGGGAGCATGTGACCTGTTCGCGTACAATGTAACTTTACCATGCACAGAGTAAATAACTAACCTGAAGTCTAACTCATTGTCGATATACCTCTGATGTTTGCGTCCTCATGATTTACGGCCGTTGCAAAACTTGTTCAGATCGCAGATCAAACGCTGTCGCCGTTTTTATAACAAAAACAAACAAGAGAACGTTGTTTTCTATTGGAGCTTGGACAATGGATCAAATGGCAGGGTGAGAGGTCAAGTCTCCCGTAGCAAAACTTCGTTTGGTGGAGACGCTTGCAAGGAAGGACAGTAGCAATCACATTTAAATACCATTGAACAGTGAGAAAATTTTGCTTTCACGATGGTAAATCACATTGTTTTTGTTGTTTTTAGGGTTCGTTGCGTATGAAAACTCTCACGGGATTTGCCTTTGTCCAACACGGCAAATAAATAGGTCTCACCACTCAACATTCGGCTAGACCTTCGGTCTCGCTCAATACGAGCGTATATTAAATGTCCTCGAATATCGAGGAATGGTCCTGAGGCTGTGCCAAGGGCTCTAGGCACGTGAGACTTCCACAAACTTTCCGAGGTTTTACGGTATTAGTCAATCATATCATGATTACAGCAGAAACATAATTGGTATGACATAAATTGTTTCCTCGTTTGACGTAGAAGTTTGAAATCTTCCCTTTTTGAGAGAATTTAGAGATTTAAGCCCCTCTTTGGGAACAATGGAAACGGAGATTAACATGGCATTAGGCAGTTATATATTTGACAACAATTTGTTTACTTTATTTTAAGCCCTCCATCATCCCACTCAAAGTTGTTAATGTTGAGCTATTTCGTAAGATTTAAAGGAATATCGCGCAAGGTCAACAAATTTCGAAGTTGAAACAATGCAGGGTATGACAACATTTTGTTGATAAGAGTTTTATAGTTTTGGGCTTTTTTACAACATTTTGTTGCTTGTCTTAACAGATTTTGTCCAAGTTATGATAATTTCAGCGGCAAGGCAACACGGATAGACGAGTTCAGCCCCTAAATACTTCGACAGAGAAGAGCAGTGAGCAGACGTTTTACTGCTGTGCCAACTTCAAGGTCTCGTGAATCGTGCTCAACGACTAGATGAACTCCAGTGAAACTGTCTGATCGATACACCGTGTGCACAACATACTTGAAAGGCATGTCAAAACAAAATCAATTTACTGTAACATTAAAACATCGAGCAGTGCAGCCAGCAGGAATGGACGAAAGTATGTGAAAATCTTGTGAATAGTTATAAACAGAGAAGAAAGGAGAGGTTGATGGTTCAAGCTCAAGTACCTGCCACCGGGATATGCATCTAGTCACCAGAGATAAATAACCCTTGGAGGGTCGCTTTCCCCAGAGACAAATGACCCCAGCACTTAACTCCAAAAATAAATGATCACATTTACGTACTTCCAAATAAAGGATTCTCGTCTATTAACACAGATACAAATTACCCCCTTGGTTAAGGGCGACCGCATTTACGGTGTTATTCTGAAGTATACTGACCTCCGGTGATAAAATTTTGCCGATCCCTTTCCCTAGCATTATGTATCCTCGCATATACACCTCTCCCTCAAGAACACTCGCATTACAACTTCATTATCAAAGCCCTGGAGTGTTAATTTGAGCATCGCAATTTTGTAAACAACCGCAAAACCGTGGCTCGTTACTTCGTACAAACAGTTTCTGTCTGCAGAGTTTCAATAACAATAAGAACACCAACAATAGTGCATATTATGTGTGGACGTTTTCTATTATTTATCAAGTTAAATGTTCCGTTGTTCAAACTTCAAGATTATGTCACAGTTTTCAACTGGTACAAGACAGAAGTGTGTGGAAAGAGCTCAGTTGATGAAGGTAGATATACACATTATGTAGATTTCGAGTTGATTGAAACTATTAGTTTTTGATTTTAGAAATTTGAGAGCTTGGATATGTATTAAGATTGATAAATGATCTTCAAGCTCTGTACTCAGAAAATGATTTCGATCCCCGTCTGGGGCTCAGAAATCATTTTCTGAGTACAGAGCTTGAAGATCATTTATCTATCTTACTATTAGTTTTACTAGAGCATTGTTTCAAAATCATTTTACCAGCAGAACGGAAATTTTGTGTACTATAAAGATACCTGTAAAACGTTTTATTTGCAAAGCACTCCTTCCACGAGATACCTCCTTGAAAAATTGTCCTCGAAGTTTTCTTTGTAGGAGAAGTAGGAAATTCCATGCAACGAAGAAGTCGTTACTGAAACGTCTTTTTAAGCAAAAATGATGGCATGTCATTTGGCTAATTCCCGACTTAAAACCTCGATAAGGGAATCAACAGCGGCCCCAAAAGAATGGTGATGTGTAGTATAGGAAAACGTAGAAAAACTCGAGTAGATAAAACGCGGAAGCTGTTTTTATGCTAGTCCATGCTAGTCAAAAACAGTTTTATAAGACATAAACGTAAGGGAATAAAGCGAGCAAGCTGATGTTTTTATCATTCCATGCTTGACAAAGACACCTTTTTAAGACATAAACTAGAGGGAATAAAGCTCACAAGTTAATGTTTTTATTTTCCCATGCTAGCAAAAAGCTGAGTTATAAGTTCCAGTTTTTCTCTAGCTTTGGTCAATAAAAACATTAGTTTGCGAGCTTCATACTCTCAAGCTTTTCTTTACTCCAATTCCATATGATGTTATTCCTTTGCATGGGTTCTCAGTCGGTTCCTCTACAGGCTTGCCGCTCGACGTTTAAAATAGCTAATGACACCCCATCACGTACATATCATTACTGTTATGCACTCTCGCATTTACTGTTTACGGTGCTGTGGCGCATCAAGTTTGTTACCTTGACTGTTGACACTGAAGCTGCTTCATTTCAGTAATACCAGCAGAACAGAATGTTAGCAGTGGTCAGCCTTGATCGTTTCGCGTAAGAGGTTTGGGTAGAGGTGGCTATTGTATAAATGTTACGCCTAACAACAGAATATCATCAGCGAAGCTAATTGACTGTCGGTATTGGTGGTGCATCGTCACAGCTCTGTCAACAGAATATCACCGCTAATTTGCCTTGACTGTTTCTGTTGAAGGCTAACCAGTAACGTTTCACCAAGAGTTCAACAGCATATTACCTACGATGTACGATCTAACCGTGTTCTTTTTTTTTTTTTAGGTTTTGCCTCAAACGCCTCAGCTGATTACAGTAATGGTGGTATGCCATGAGTCTTTCCAATAGACAATGTTCTGTCTCAGTTTTACAGTTCCAATGAACGTTATCTGTGTTAAATGCCTTGACTGTTTCGATGGAAGTTTTAATAAAAAACCAACAGATTGGTAGACGTCAGTCAGTACAATTTCCAGTGGGAGTATCGCATCTCAGTTTTACAGACAGAATATCTTCAGTGGTGTACTCCCGATTTTTGTCCAGCTGAGTCCGGATCTCAAGAGGTGTTATCTTGCGCTGTCGGAGAAATGTTCCAGCATGAAATTTCAAAATTTTCTAAAGACCACTAATACCACTTTCGTGATCAAAATATAACCTGTCCGTTTCGGACAGAGTTCAGTAAATCATAAGAAACGTACTTAGATTTCTTGAGTCTGGGTCTCTGCTGACTCTCAATTTGCCGATCTCTTCTCCGTTGACTTTAGATCCACATGCCGGAAACACAAGCGGGAACACAAGGGTTGCACTCCTTCTAAACCCCATATGATAAAAAAACGTCTTTCAGTAATCGCCTTCATAGCGGAGAATGTTTACAGTAATGAATGTGGTTTATTGACGCGACTTAAGGAGATCGTTAGGTCAGCTCGTGCAAACACGCCGTGGGAAAGACTTCTCTTCAAGTCATTATAAACCTAAAGCACTAGAATACATCTTCCTGTTGTTTTGAAAGTCTCTTGCAATTAACTTTAAATATTGGCTTCTTTACCGCGCACCGTTACACACAACACGTCACGAAACCAATCGACATAATTAACATTAATTGAATAAAATTGGAGGTCCTTATTCAACTCATTCTAATATTTTTTTCCAGGTAATCAGCAATCCACTGTTTCATACCACTTCCACACAACCATACAATAATTCCACAATCCACTCCTTACCAACTGGATACCTCACACTTGTCTGTACATCGTTGCACGTTTAGGGAGTCTTAATACATTAAATTTGATGCCCTTTTTCATACAACCGAATTAACAATGGTTATTTACAATCGGCGACATAACGACATTCCTGACCGGGTAATAAGACTGTTGGGAAAGCATAATTGACTTCAAACAAGACTATTATTAGCTTGCGTCTATTACTGTCATTAATACAAAGACGACAGAACAAAGACTTTAAACTCAAGATCTGACGTGCAGAAAGTATTTTAAAAACGTTGCTTAACCTTGTTGCTTAACGTTTTATGAGAATGAGTGAAAACGAACTTTATTAGCGATTAGAGAAATACTTTTCGAGCCTCACACGCACATTCTCAAGCAAACATTGCCAGTTAGGCCTAACGAAAAAGATTGATCACTTCACAGCAGCGCTCTCAACATAATTTTGCCTCTCAAATTCAAAGGCCTTTACTTTAATTCATTCTAAAAACAAACAGTTGCCCAAACGCAAGTGGTAAGAAAATCGTGTTCAGGTTAGACGAACAAAATTGGTAGATCTTGTTTGATCTAGACCTTCGTTATTACAAATAATGCGCGTATATGCGTAAACGGGCTGACAGTTTGTTGCTAGATATACCAGATAACAATAGAGATACGAGATAGCATACAAAATGTTCGTTTCATTAATACGTAGTTGATGATGGCTTCACGGACAGTACATTATAAATTTATTTCTTATATAATCATGTTACATCCATCAATAGATATGTATATTATCTGAACCACTGCTTTACATAGCATTTATATATCTTGTCTGAAGTTCAAATGACTACGTTAACGTTTTCCCGCTCTGCTTAATTACTGACCACTCCACGAGATCGGAATTTTACATCGACCACTCAAGTTTGGCAGCCGAGCAACTATCGAGAGCTCACACATATTTCAAATTATCTTTGGTTTCGATATTTTGGAGTTTGAGTAAACACCCACTATATACAAGCATAACTTTACAAACAATGCACTAGTCTTGTACTCGAAGTGCATGTGCAGACAATCACCAATATTAAGTGCTTCTCTCTTGCGGCTGGCCTCGACTGGCCGGGAGTAGACACGGCATGTTTTGGATTTTCTAAAGCTATCATTTCCTGTCTTGATAATAAACTCTGCTTGAGCTCCTAACATGTGGTCGTCAATTTTGTGAGAATGCTTATTAGGCTAATGGTTTTAATAATATTTTTGCTCACTGGACTTGTCCAGGTGTACATGACGTCCATAATTTTTCGGAAGTACGCTTGTCTCATTTGCTTATGGTGTTAACCCTTGGTATAGAGGCGGTTTTTTCCGACATTTCTTTCATGCTTTCGGGTCTCTCCGTCCGATCATAATAAACACTGCGTCTGCTTCTCCTCACAGACAGCGCGAGCGCACTGCGAAACGTCGGCAGTCTCCAAGCGTAGACAAACGGATTAGCGGCAAATAAGATAAGATATATACCTTCGCTTAAGTACGAGAACCTTACGTAGTCTAAGCTCAGGACACAATGCGTGCAAAGTCCCTTCGTAAGTTTAATAATCATGTAGATAGTGTGAGGTGTCACTGTACACACAAGGATAATCATAGTCAACAAAATGGCCACAGCAAACTGTTTCTCGGACTTTAAGTACTCCTGTTTTCGTTCGACGTTAACTTTGCCACCGAGGCGAAGCTTTCGGCCGTGTTGTCGTAGTGACTTGAACGACATCACATAGAGAACGGTGACAGCGACCAGTACTAGAACGATTTCAATGTGGGAGAAGAGATGTAAGTAAGAAGCGATATCGACGAGCTCTGGTTGGCTTTTTTGCTGGTCCAGAATGTTCACAACGGTGGTGAAGATAAAGGAATAACCCCAAATGATCAAGGTCCACACGATTAACTTCTTCCTCGTTACAATCTTCTTGTACCTTACAGCGTACACGACTGCAATATAGCGGTCTACGGCCAACGCTAGAACAGTAAGAAAGGCGCACTGACCTTTCACGTGCACAAAATTAACGATGAAAACCAGCGAGATGGAGGACGTAACTGAAGACCGAGACAGGTTAGCGATGTACCACACCGTGTACACAAATCCTGTAAGCAAGTCGAACGCGGCTAGGCTCAAGGTAAATACACTCGAAGCTCTGGTTTTAAATAATCGCAGAGGATCTCGACACACAGCAAACAACAAAGCAGCATTGCCAACGAAAGCCGTAAGCGATATGAATAAACAGAAAATCCATGCGAACGTCTTAAATGTCTCAGTGACATCAGGTTTCTCGGTAGTTGAAGCAGCACCGATAGTGGACATGAGGTCAGAGGAACTCATGACGAGGACTGTCCAAGTCTCGTCGATCTCTTCTGGGTCTGCTTCTCTCTTGTAGTTCCCTGATAATCCAAAGATCTTTCCTTGAACAGTGTCAGTGGTTCGATAACAATGCCCACACTACAGGAAGAGGATTAAAATGACGTCTCTTGTTTCAGGTGACGCAGCCTTATAGAGGAATTCGCCCAAGCGTATCGGATCAGATCGAATGACAACCAAAGGAGTGGGGAGGATTTAACTACGTTGGATGGGTTACGGTTTTGGAATGGTAACCAAACTTGGGCAGTAAATACTTTGCGCTTACGTTAAAAATGGACCGAACCTTTTAAATCCACCAGTTCGAAACTTAAGTACTTAATCACATCTGTTCTGTCCAAACACAGCCTTCGGAAATATATACACTACACCACCAGTGAATGCAAACGAAAAATAAAAAAAATTAAAAAAATAAATAAGTAAAATCAAATCAAGGAAAGTTTCGACTCTTTCAGGGTTAATCGTTGGTGGCGTATGCCAGAACAGATAAAACAGATTAATTCTTTGAAAGATGAAAATTCTAAACTATTAAAAAGTAAAGAGATAAAAACGTTGTTCATCGTAGTTCGGATCTCTTAGTACAACACATCAATCTGTGATCTAACGCGGCGAATTGCAATTAACAAAATTAATTAACAGTAAGCCAAGATTTAATATTGATGTGGGACAAATACACGACCGTTTTAGTTCCACATGCGTAAATTCTTTATTACAAATTTTAAAATGTTTTTTACGGCATCAAAAACAACATATGTTGCATTTTTACAAAACAATTCCGTCTATAATCCAATATCCTGTTTGACACGGGTGTGTTCACCACAACATGGATTAGACACAACGAAATGACGATGTCTTATTCTAGCAAGTGCTAGGGTTTCTGGTACAATTCGAGCACCTCAATGTAAATGTCTTTGAAAAGCGGAGGGTCGAGCTGACAGAAATATGCCAGTAAATTAATTAAATAAATGTGAAAGTGGAGAGACGTGACTCTTGGAGATAAAAAAGTACACGGTAATTCCAGACGAACTTTCCGTATCATTTCAGAAGGATGCGTTTTAAAGCGTGGGTTAGTTGAAAGCGTTCAAGACGTGGTACTTGAAGTGACGGCCAGACAGTTGTGACGTCTGGGTAGTGGTTTCGTTTTAGATAACACGGTAACGACACTTCGCACTGAATGCATAAATTGCTTGTGCGCTTTAATAAAGATATTTCCCTATATGTCTAATTTTTTTAGCAAAATCCACGCGTAAAAATGAAGCAAGATACCATCCGAATAGATGAACTTAACGTAGTGAAATCGATTTCGTAAAGTTTGGTGGTTATTTTATGACGTTTAGAGAACGAAAGCCAAAAAAAGAGAAATTAAACACTTGTGAAAGATTGTGACTTTCACATGCATATAAAGATACGATTTTCGGGTTGTTTTCATTAAATCTAACACCTTTTCTCCGGCTTTAATTGCAAATGTTTAGTTTCTTCTACATTACGATGTGCCAATTACAGAACGGTGGAAAAGATCCTTGAAGAATTATTGTGATTTGCTTGCGCAAAAACTCGACTAGACATTGAAACTGACCAAACGTTGAATAATATAATTAGAAATTGAACATTACTCAGTGTTGTATAGTATCTATATAGTAACTCGGCACTCAGGTTGTATTTCGTCGAAATTGGATATACCGAAGACCTCGATTGATTCTTGCATTTATAGTGACTCCTGTGCTTTCTACAAATAAACTGTATAAAGAAAAATGATTTTGTGGATGATATTTGAAATCTCGTTCCAGTAGTCCTAGAATGGAAATTAAAATATAACTAGTGTTACGTGTGTGTGTCGCGCGATACGAGCCAGTATGTTAGCCGATAACATGTCGCAAATCAAGGGAGGCAATACATGACTCTTTATCAAGACCGAGGGCAGTTTATGGATTAGTGACAACCCCTAACCGTGTTAGCAACTTAGCAAGTGATCGCTCATTTACACATACCAGACTCCATAACAACAGAACTTGTTCCTAAAGTATCCGATTTAGCAAGGTGTGAAGGTGAAATTTTTGTTAATCTCATGTAAACACTTGCCAACAGGGACTGAGTGAAGTGTGGTATGCAACGATTGTAATGTGTCGACTGGCCTTGACACATGATATTTGAATACTTTTTACCTTATCACCATTTAAACAGTGAAAAAAGTCATTGCTTCTTTTGTTTGATAATTTGTCCCGCGCTACTGATTCTTTTAACCGAGCACTTGTGCAGACATTCACGTCCAAGAAACTTCAAGGCCGAGGGGGGAGACCTCGTCGGACGGTAGAATATGTCATTTTTTTCCCAAAGAAGGAAATAGGAGATCGATAAAAATTCATATACTCTCATTCTGGTATGTTCTATAGCGTAAATCGTGTTGTAAATCCTTCGCATTAAAATTCAGCAGAACTTGAGGAAGTTTTCATCAGACAGAATATTATTTAAAACTGGAGTTTTAGATCAACAGAGAATCATTGATAGTAAGCCGAAACAGGTTTAAGACAATCCAGAGCAGATTCAACGATTTTCGCGGCAAAATAAAGCCATCGTATGGCAAAGATATCTGATTCTAAAGACATCAACAAAATAACCTTATTATACTGGAATGACCATGAGAACTCATAGTGGAGGCGCGAGATAAACATATGAAGTTTAATTTGAATTTTTTCACGCGCGCCCGTCACGGGTTCACGCTGTTCAGCTGAGGCACATGGAAACTAGATCAAAACAAAGAAACCAAACACTGCTGGTAGACTTGCCTAAGTCGGTAATCAATCGTTATCTTTTGACAAACAGGATAAAATTAAACAGACAACAGAATTACTGTTTCAGTGTAAAAATTGGTTATCAATCTTCACAGCTGGTTTTCACTACGTCTTCGTAAATACAGCTATGTCCGTAAGAATCAGAGTTTCGCTTGGGACGTGTAAAAAAATGTTCGTCATCTTAGTCATCCAAAGGAGAGATAAGTGTCAGTTTGAGAGATTGGAATGTTTATTCTGTGCAGTATGCGACTCGGAGGCGTAGCTGTTGCAATGAAAGCAGTGTGGAATTCACCATATCAAGCTTCTCTGTTGTCAACTTGACTGATCAAACTTCGGCGCTGTACCTCTCACGTTGCATAACAAGTGAGGTAAAATAATTACCACGCAAGAACTGTGCCAAGCACTGTGGAGCTTATACCAAAATAAACAAGATCAGTGCATAAACTAGACATACCAAAGGAATACACCGTTTATCGTTTGGCATATTTAACTTTTCTGCATTATAGCGAATTAGCACTTGACCTTATCAAGTCAGCCACGGCAGGGTTGGCTTAAATTTTTGTAGTTGCCCGCTCAGTCTACAAATAAATTCATCATTTAACGGCTACACTGAGCAACATTTTCGTTTTAAAAGTAGAAATGACATTGAAAATAAGGCATTGAGAGCGAAAATGAAAAATAGGAAAGTAAGATGTGTTTGCTACCCAGGATCTCAAAAGATCACGGCGGCATTTTTCTTTACTTCATCCACCAATAGCCATTTTGAAATGTTGAAAAGAATCAGGAACTTTCTACCACTATCATTCAACGCGAACAATATCTACCGTGTGCTAAATCCTGGTATTGGCAGTTGGCACGACCTCAACTTTGACTTGATGCGAAGTCAAGCGTCTTACTTCAGTGGTCCAAACTAACTTAGAGCATTACACCATTTTACTTTGGCCGAAAATCTTCCTCCGAAAACGATTCCAAGTGATTTTTATCACTTGATTTTATTTTTATCACTACAACTCCAAAAAAGCAAATGGGATTTTCATATTATTAGTTAAAATTGCGAGCTTCGTTCAGTCACAATGTCTCAAAAACCATTTTTTCCCAGAAGAGAACGTAATTCAGAAACCCTGGTCTAAATCCTGCTTTGGTCCCCCTAAGTCTCGCTTAGTCGCTAGGGTAAGTGTGGCCAAACCGCCCACCACCGGAAATTTTGGATCAGCAAGGTTTAATAAAAATTCATCCACGTTCCTCTTCCTGTACTTGAGTCGAAGTAAAACGTGCACGCAATCGCGTTAACTGTCACCTTATGTCAAATAAACATGACTAGAAGCAGGTCTCTAATTATCAACGTCAAGACATCAATTACTAACACTTAATCCACATTTGGCGGAGTGGTCTGGAAGGCAAGGTCAAAAACACCATAGCACGAAAAATAGTCTGGATGAAAGTTTCAAAAGATTTTCTCTGACTTGCATCAACTTATGTTCTCATTTGATCATAGCCTCACTGCTAATTACCAAATGATGATGTAAGTTGATTTGCAGTGAAATCATCTCCAAGGCCATCCTGGAGAAAATGTTAAATCCACAGAGAAACCTATTAGGGGAGGGGCTATGGTCATGTGGCATGGTCAGGTGAGTTAACATGAAGTCCAGTTATTAACTTATGAAACTCTTGGTAACTGTTCTAAACTTTCTACATTAATTCACAACCTTCATACCTGGTTGATGAAGTAATTTTGCTGCCTCAGGAAATTTTTTTGTCGTTGTTAGTTGACTCCTTTTGTTTACTGTTTTTGTGAGTATTATCTGGGTCTCCCCTACTCTTGTTGATGAGAAATAGTCCTAGAATTATCAATGTTGCTCCCATCCACCATCTCAGAGATAATATTTCACCAAACACCACCTTACCAGACAAGGCCTGAAATGAGGAATAAATTTCACATTGCAATCTAGCCTACCATTTGATCTGAGCAGACTTTGGTAAAAGGGTATTAGGCAACCTATGCAGACCTTCAGTGTTGCACCACCCCCCCCCTCACCTTGGTGATTCCAAATTTACTTTTATTTTAGATTTATGCCATAGTGCAAACAGAAATTTGGTGTTTATTATTAAAGATTCTTAATACGATACTAACATTGCAACAGCACATTCCCATTGTTCCATAATTATTGTGGGATGTGTGCATGCACTATGAATAGCACGTGATGTTCATCAAGCCATTCACTACCATGCTGGCCAAGAGGTCTCCACTTGATGTGAAAAAAACCCTCTGAGATTAACTGGTTGGTTCATGAAAACCTACCATATTATTAATGAATTTGAGAAGAAATAGGTAAAAGATGAGGAAGAATGTGTAATTCAATATTCACAGACAAAACAACATGACAAAAACTAATTAAAAGCAAAACTTAGATGAAATAATTAAACCAAATTTGGATTTGATTGAGCAACAAACACTTAAGGGTAATAAGCAATAAAAGTCAATAATTTGCTTACCATACAATCACTGCAGTAAATGTACACTATATGAAATTTCATTGTCATAGAAATTTTCATTATGAATAAAATTAATGCTGGGCAAAGGACCAAATTTGCTAAAGCTTCACTTGTTACAATTTGGAGCTTGTTGGAATGATATCACAGATGGTGTAAAATGAAACAGTTTTTTAAAGACTTTCATTTGTCAACAACTACTGAAGAAACCTGATGAGTTATTCACTGACTGTGCCATTACTCCCAATTTGGACTTTCAATATTGCTTCTTAACTCAGTTGTTCTTAGTAACTACAGCTTCTCAAACTTAATGGAGTGTATATCTACATTGTTTCTCACATACATGTAATAAATAAAATATGAAATTATGCTACATTTCACCTTTAAAACATTGGCTGATTTGGTTTACTAAACAAACCCATATTTGTAGAAATCAGATTGAAAGCAGATGAAATTTTATGCTAACTAATCAGAGTACACAGCCCTTGAAATTTTCGATGGCAAAAGGCAATTGCTGCTGATAATGCCACTGAAAATGAAATTATCAACGGCAAAAAATTGCTGTCGAAGATTTTTGTGCTTATTGCCTACTGAATCTCATCAATTCTTCTAAGAAACTCAAGTGCTATGTTATGAACAAATGATTTCTACAGATTTCCTGAATTTTATTCCTCATCATTGCTCGACGATAATAAGTGTTTTCATGGCGACGTTAAATACCGTTGTTTACTAACAAATGGATCTTATGTATTGCCTTACATAAAGTACTGTCAATGAGTACTGAGAAAAGGAATCCACAAATATTGAGATGATTGACCCAAATTTGCTTCCTGATTCTCATTCTGATTCTGAATCAGAATCTCAAACAGACAAGGATTAATTAAGATGGACTGATGTTTGTTCATTGACATTGTTCTTTTTACTTGCGTATTTGTTAGTGATAATGTTTAGTACAACTAGTTATATATTAAAATGGGAAAGTTTTGAGTTGTTTTTTTATTATTCAGCTGCTTACAACATATGTTTTAGAATTCCTCTTACAATAAACCAGAGGGAAAAAATTGCCGTCGAGTTGCCGCCGAACTCCAAAATATTGATGGCAATTTTTTGCCGTCGAAGATTTAGAGAAATTTCGAGGGCTGAGTACAGACCTCTGTAGTGGTACTACTCATTTCTTTTCATCACTGGAACTCTTGTGAATGATTATGAGAATTTATCTTTAATACACCTTACATAATCTTTATATCCTTTTAGTTCACCTTAAAAAATAACAGCTTACTTACACTAAATATGAAATTTGAAGCACTATTTGTCACCATTACTTGAGCAGAAGAGGATGACTTTCTTAAGGATTTGACAAACAATGTCCACATCAGGCCATTAAATAGCAACATTAAGCCAAATAAGATGATTCTTGATAAGAGAACCACCTAAATATGGAAAGATAACAAGTGGTTATTCAAAATTATCTACAGATATTGCATGAGATTCACTCTTTCACTCGAGAGTTGAGAAAAGAAATGTTTACAAAATGTGATGTTTTGGAAATTGATGATAGAAATCAGGGAAGCATTCCAGTTGGATTCAGCAGATTAATTATACAACTGCAGCCAATTAGCTTAGATCAGGATTGCCATAAGTGTCCAAAAGCTTTCACAAATACCTTAAACTGTTTAAATTTGGAGTTGAAACACAGAAACTTCCCCTTGGACCATGCGAGAGGCATGCATCCCCTCTGATCATGATTAAAAATAATTACATCTCTTTTATAAAAAAAACAGATGTTTACAACTATGTGTCAGAAATACTTAATGAGACAACAGCATCAGTTCAGCAAGTAGGCTAACTTGCTGACCTTTCCTGCAAGATCAGCAACCCCAGGGATCCAGCTTCTAACACTGAGATTTTCAAATGTAAAATGCTGGTATAACGAAAAACAACAAAACAGCTTTTAACCTAAGATAACAGTATTTTATGGTATCTTCCAACTGTAAAATTTATGATATGACTCAGGTTTATATTTCATGTGGAATACCTAACATAAAACAGTGTTGTGCACTGTAACCCAAGCTGGAAGACTTAGGCAGTGTAGCCCGCTAAAATAAACCTGTAAAGAAAATATAGGAATAAATAATGATTTGATGCCGACTGAAAATTGCACTTCAGGCAGGGAAAATAAACTTATTCATAAAGTGGTTTAAATTGCGAATTAATTGTGAATTTATTTTGAGGACTGAGCACTTAAACGTTCCTCCGCAGAACTTTGTAAAAAGTTTCCTAAAATTTTTGAACTTATGCATATGCAGTCCTTTTTTGTGTTAGTTTCCACATACCTGATCGCAATAAGTGCATTTTTCCATCCATTCGTGCTTGCAAAGAGCGGACTTTAACATCACTTCAGAAGAGAAAGCGAGTTTAACACAAAGCGAAGCCAGTGCAGCGCTGACACCGGCAGACACTGACAGCCAAAGGCTTAACATACCAAACGGAAAAACTAGACAAAATTCAACTTTAAAATGTACATGAAACTCTTGCCGTGATTGTTGTATCTCCCGCCATGTTGTAGGTAGTTCCAGACCCCTACGAACACTGATTGAAAGTTGACCAACAATGTCTGCAGTAAAAATAATAATCAAATGATAATAACGAAAACGAAATGTTGGTAACTTTCGAATTTTACTCCACACTAACTAGTTTTCCTTGAAAGCAATAGTTTGGTAATACATCAAACATTTGGAAGAGCGTTTGTAAAACAAGTAGAGTTTTCAAACAATTTCTGAGAGGTTCAATTAATGGATAAGATGCTCCCATAGATCTTCTCAAAACTACCAATATTTCAGTAGGAAACCAAATTAACAGTTTAAGTTATGCAAGTGCTTAACTGTGGCATCAAAACGTGTCTTGGTTGTGATTTTACATGGTGTTCAGTCACAAATTATTAGTTTGAATAATAATTTGATGATAATGACAGAAATATTAACCAATGAAAGAAAGGACAATAACAATGGTTCCTTGAATAAAAGTAACTTTTGCTTCATTCTAACAATTCTTGACTAAATTGTGAAGAGCAGCCTGTAGCTCTTTCTCACTCGGTCCATAAAAATAACCTGGCCAAAATTAATATAACATCCCCCAACCTAATATATACATACAAATAAGTTTCTCCTACCTCACCCAGTCAAAATGGAAGTTCAAAACAAATTTATTTGCTGATAAAAAATAAGCAAAGGTCAGGATTTTTTTTTACTTCCTTTTTTAAACATTTAGCAGAGTTGAAAAGAATGTACCAGTATTTTCACTATTCTGAATCATATACTACACTTGCTTAATTTCACTCATCATATCTTTTGGAATGATATCCTGCTTTACACAATATAAAATTCAGCCTAATTCAAGATTAAGTATTAAAATGAAACATTTATCATACACTTGTTGAGTAAATTTCCTAAAGGTGACATTCACACAATTGTTTCAATATTATTTTAATTATCTCACAGAAGAAACATTGCACAACAGCCCAAGTAGTACATGTTAATAAAATCATAAATCATGTTGCAACATGAACCATTACAAACAACCTGAACTGCAGGTTTCAATTTAATTATCCAGTTGGGCTTAACATTTCTAAATTTCTGAGATATATTCTCAAAAGAAGTAGCTAACATCAGATAAAGTTAAAATACAACAACCCTAATGTAACTATACAAGGTTGATGACCAATCACCAAAGTGATCCTGCACAATTAATCTTACACTGCTAATGATGGAATTCAAGCTCCACATTAAAATGTCTATTGCACAGTTGCTGGTTCTCTATAGCAGCACATGATCCATAAAAAAACTTTAGAATTTTCCCTGAATTTATGTTTATAAAGAATTTTATGCAGAATCGACGTATATTCATTCAGATAGTGACACTATATGAAAGGTAAAGATGCATCTCCTGTTGGATTGATGGCAAAAAAGTTCTGTTTACAGTGCTACATTAACAACTTGGATTAGCAACATCCACCACCATCATTAGACCGACCACCACCCATTGGCATAGATGGATTGGATGGAGAGTGCTGTGGGCCAAGTTTGATTCCATTTGCCTTGAAAAGATACAGAAAAGAAGGCAGTTCATTTCTGATTTTAAGGACTGCCATCCTTAAAGGTTCTGTGTGCCACATGAAAACATGAGTAAAGGAGTTTAGTACACAATGGGAATGTGAAACTAGATAACATCTTATATCCTGAAAACTATAAATTGATTTGAAGTTAAGACTAAATTTCAAAGTATCAACATTTCCAAGCTATGTAACTTAGCAAAAAACTTGACCTTAGTTCGGTTTTGAATCTTTTACTTACAAAAAATGTGCTGCATGCTAACTATATAACTTGCAACTTTGCAAAATAAAATATTTTCCATGAATAAAAATTATGGCTCATCATTTTCAATGCTTTTATTAATTGTGTAAATATTTTGTAGAAAAAACTATGTAAACTAGGCAAAAAATTTCCTTAAAAGTTGGGGCTAGGCTGATGTAAATGAAATCAGCAGAAGTTAGTCCACTTCTCATTAACCAAGATATCATCAAATCATACCTCATTATTGATGTCAAATACACCTTCCTGAATTTTCTTATAAATTTCCTTAGCAGTATCAATAAATGCCTTAAAACAAACAAATTAACAAGATGAAGGTGTCATTCTTCAATTCCATTTCTCATGAACCATATTTATAAATGGCTACCATATTAACATTCTTTTATGAACATTTAAATTAGCCTCTTGAGCCTCATTTTTGTGTTCATAATTGAAAAGAATATTAAGACAAGAACAAGGCTAAAAGGTCTAATAAATTGAGATGCATACTAAAGAAGACCAAGCTAGTGGCCATTTGTAAACATGGGCATGGAATGGTATGTGGTAAGCTGTAAAAATGTACTACCTCCTCAACGTTTGCAGCTGTTTTGGCAGAAGTCTCCATAAAAATTAATCCATGTTCTCTTGCAAAAGATTCACCCTACAACAAAATTACATTTAAGGTCAATGGTTATCTAGCATATTGATGTCCATAAGCATTTTAAGCCACAAGGGTGTTACATCTCTCCTTAAATGAACTTTAAAGCTGTACGATTCTTCAATTCCAAACAGTTATCTAATTCAGTTCATGTTCTTCTGCAATAAACTGGATAAAGATTATAAAACTTTTTTTTTGAAAAATTATATACAGATTGAAGCAGCTTCCTTTCAAGGATAAAGCCTTCTGGTTATATTGACATGGTATAATTGCAAGACCAAAAAGCACACCTCTTCCCTCTTTACTTCACGTCTTGCTTCCAGATCACTAAATAAATAAATAGAAAAAAAAAAAAGAAAGGGGCATTACAAACTTAATGACTCAGTTGCACCCATATCAACCTTTATAACATCCCCAATAAAAGTTATTCAGAACTAATAATAATGGAACCTATTTTCTTTCTGTTAACATAGAAGTAATTTGCTATATGTATTTTAGTTTCCTTAATTATGATTTTATGGGGAGTTCTAGAAAGCTGTGGACTTCTTAAAATGTTACTGTGTTTTACTCTGAGTTTCATGTGATAGTTAACATGATGATCACTATCATGTGAAACTTGAAATAGCAAATAGCAGCATCTTCAGTCCATACCTGTGCTATACTTTTTACCCTTTAAAATACTGAGTACCCTCAGACAACTGAATATATTTTATTCTTTTATTTATATATTTATATCATTATACATATTATTTCCTTCAGTTTTACAAAATTCTATACCATTAGACATTGTAATACTTATGTTTCTTAGCAAGAATGAAAGGGTTTAGAGTTGATAAGATTTCTAAAGGTTCTGAATTTCAAAGGTTTGTCGCTGCCTAAGTCTGATTTTAATCAAATTTTGTATTATGGGACTAAAACAACTCTGATGTGGTTGATCACAAATCTTTAACATTACCAACAGAATAAATTCAAGTTAAATAAAATCCTTGTGTATCTTGATGTGACTTATTGAACACTCATAATCAAATCACAAACCTTTTATTTCCAATAAGCATAATGACCATATTAGAACTTGAATGTTGTCTAGCATCTTCCAGCCATGTAGTAAGATGGTTAAAAGTATCCCGTCTAGTTATATCATAAACTAACAATGCTCCTGCAGCTCCACGATAATATGACCTTGTTATTGAACGAAAAGACTCTTGACCAGCCTTTAAGGAAAAGCAAGTTAATTAACATTAAGGCAACACTTGACATAAACCCCACTCCATGTCAAATGCCTGCCAATGCACCAGCATATAATTATAAACATGAATAGATGTAGAGATATACATACATATACATATACATCTATATCTATATCTGTATCTTTATCTATATCTATCTATCTATATGTACATATGTATATGTGTATATGTATGTATGTATATATGTATATATGTATATGTATGTATGTATATGTATATATGTATATGTATATGTGTATATGTATATGTATGTATATATGTATATATATATATATATATATATATATATGTGTATATGTATATGTGTATATGTATATGTATATGTATTTGTATATGTGTATATATATATATGTATATGTATTTGTATATGTGTATATATATATATATGTATATGTATACATGTTCATACATTTATGTAATGAATATGTAAATTCATAAACATATGTATATGTAAGTATGTACCTCAAAAAGTCACTACAGCCTGTTTCATACTTTCCCAAGATGAAACAGGCTGAACTTTTTGATGTAAATTCGATATAATCCCATTTGCTCTTTCTTTGCGTTATTGAGCCCTCTTTGCATTTCGTAAACCTATATATGTATATATATATATATATATATATATATATATATATATATATATATATGTATATATGAAGTGGTCACACATGTTTATATAAGCTGAAGTGAAAAAAGAGAATTTGAAAGTTTATGTGGATCCTCATCAACAGATGGGGTATAAATTCACGTATATCTAATAACAAATCCTCCCTTGAACTATAAAATAATGTAATATGCCAGTAAAAACGTCTGTAATCACACCCAACCAATATTTTGGGGTATAGCTCCTTTATGAATTATTGTTGCATTATTTGCTGAACATCTGATGTGTCAAGCACGTTGAGATTTAAGGAAAGTAACCCCTAACAAGGCATATAAACATGTCAAACATGTCTATTTTGGATAAGCAGGGGTGTGCGTTACAATTCACAGAAATCATTTTAGCTTATTTTGAGGAAGCTATAGGTAAGAAAGAAGCGCTCACAAAGATCGGCAGGGAAAACTTCAACCTCGGCGTCAAGGTGTTATAAATAACTATTTACATTTTTTCCCGAAGCCACGATCAAAGCAGAATCATCAAAAGGTATCAAGACGTCTTCATTACACCTACCGTATCCCAAATTTGTAGTTTTATTTGCTTTCCATCGATCGTAATCATTCTTGCACCAAATTCAACACCTTAAGAACGTAAAAAAACCCAATGAAAAAAAACAAAAAAAAAAAAGAAAGAAGTTGAAAGAGGATTTTGCTGGAAAGCATGTAAGTTGGACTGCAAGATATCGATTCGTTCGCCTCTGGCACTGAAGCGTAGATACGACTAACGACTCAAAAGAAGCTCGTAATTATTGCCCTTAACTTACCTATTGTCAAATCATGCACCGGTTGGAACCGTTTGTCTGTGAACTGGAGCAACAGACATGACTTCCCAACGCCTGTCATTCAAAAGAAGAAGAAATCGCTTTAAAGCACAACAAATCGCAAACTTCATAGTTCAACAAATATGGCCGCTGTCATTCAAGCTCAGAAGGTCACCTAGTTTTCATGATCTTTTTTTCAACACTTTACGTCAATACATGGGTGAAAAAAGTCTAGCATCCTAAGGATGCTTCCTTGATACCTGTATCTCCAATGATGATGTATTTAAAAAGATAGGCATACGACATTTTCCCAGCTGATTTCGAAAACTGACCAGGCTTTCCAAGTTCTTTTGATGCTAAATCTGACTAATTTATGAGTGACGTCATTATACGCATGTTCCGTGTGTCCTGTCACCAGTTCCGAAAAACGCGCAACGTGTCAACTAAGATTGTGAGCAAATATATCAAAGTTCAAATTTAGGTAAGTTTAACTCTAACTCTGGCACTAGGATCTTCACTGAGTACAACACGCAGGATCGTGCAATGCGAGGAAGTGGAAATGCATTTGCATAAGAAAAAAATCCAGGAGTAGTTTAATGTTTAACCCCCTCATTCACATTGTAGCACTTCAGAATTTCATTCTAACACAACAGGATCTTATTCACCACCTGCGAGGGGATTGTGTTTAAAGGAATACTAACGGTTCTGACAGCAAGAACTGTATGAAAACCAGACTTCACAGAAAAATAAATATGACTGCAAACTTCTCGCCACGATTTTAAGCAGTAAAAATTTGCACAAAAAAGTTTTAATGATCTTTAAAGAAATTTTATCTCGGCCACATGGTGTGTTAAAAACTTGCTGCGCTAAAAAACAGCCTTTAAAAGTAGACCCGGATAATATCACCAAGGAGTATTTACGAACAAAAAAATTTTTTGATGCTGATGAAATACTTTCAGCCAGGTGTAGCTAGATTTTTTGCTAGTTTGACGACACAATAAACTTTTTTTTCGCTGTTTAAATGTCGTTTTACACTGTGCAGTACTCTATTTTTGATGAGCCAAAATGACACATTCTTGTAAACTTTAAATGCGCAAAGTCTGAAAACCTTGCCGAACAAACAGGCTAATTGAACAAAAGATTGCATTCGTGTTCACGTCGCACTTTCTGATTTATACTCTTTGACGTAAATATTAGGTTGCCACTACTAAAATAGCTGGAAAAGGGTAATTTGTTATACCACATTAGGTAACAGTTCTTACTTGTATGGAATTGTATTGCATATTAATCAAATGCATACACTCCTGCAGGAATACTGCAAATAAGTTTCTTGGATGACTATTGACATTCTCGTACTCTCACAAACGGCAGTACAGCAGCCAAGGTCGTGCGTAGGGTGTGCACACACCTCGAAACCGTTATCTTCGAGTGACCCACACCTCATAACAGGGTGCTATCAATTAAGTGAGCACGCTGACAGACAAAATGCTTATTACAGGCCCAAATACACATCTAAAGTTAACACGCAACAACTGTCGGATACGAAGAATAGGAACGTCATCATTATTTGAATATTATATTGTACTCCTATCCTTGGCAACTAGAAGAGAAATTTTTGCTGACTCTATGAAAAATGCTTAGCGACCCTGCGTGGAGTCACAACACCAGGGATTTGACCCCCTACTCTTTAACTCCGTTTACAATTGACATTTTGGGCACGGCACGGGTGATTTTCACAGTGTAAACGGTACGGACTTGTTAAACTTAGGCATCCGTGCCTGAAAATTTAGCCGTGCCGAACACCTCTGTATATGAATGTCTCGGCACAACTGATTTGCCGTGCCATGCCAAAAAAGTTAGTGTAAACGGCGCTTTTATAACTCAGCTGGACCGGTGACCAAGGCCTGGTTAAACATAACCTTAACTGCTCATGCGGTAAGTTGTGTTTTTGACACGTCAGACGGCCGGCTTCGCACATACTGTGGTTGAGGAAGGCAGGGTAATTTTGCTTTATGTTGATGTCCTTCAAAGATGACTCATTAATTTCAGTTGGAAGCTAAAAGTTCTACTTTCTGCTATTTTTAGTCGGCCAGAAGGTACCGCTCAGTTGTTGCTTTTAGCTTTCTAATTTCGCGTCCCAAGCATTCATGTAGAATATTATGACTAATTCTCTATGTATATCCACCGATTCTACTGTAGTATTGACCGGCCTGCAAACCGTTTACATGATGCTACCTCCCAATGCGGTCCTTATGACCAGCACCACAGAGGCGGAACGTTTTCACCAAACCGCTAACGTGCAACACTATTCAAGGTTAGCTTGTCCTGAAAAATTAGATTCGCTGTGTATCCAGAAAATCAGATAAATAACAGGCGAATAGTCTGTGTATTACAGTTTTTCATAATTATGACAGTAAATTATAATCACCATCATAATTATATTTTTTATAGCTTTAAATGTCAAGCCTCAATTACATATACAGCTTCGTTCTTCAGCTGCGATGTGCCTGGTTCGACAAATTACTCTGCTTTGTAAGAAATCAATTAGGGGATGCTTTCACGGAAAATATTTATTAGACATCTGATTAGATCTCACGATGTTCACCGATCTTCACTAATCGAGATAAGATTAGCTACAGCAATGCTATCTTGTACCTCGCGAACTAAATTTGAAATCTCATTTTGCAAGAGTTTAATACAGAAACTAACATCAAAGGATTCACCATACATCACATTTCCAAAGATTTATTAGAATTCGGGTTTTTCGCAGATAAATTACTAGAGATCCATTTTGAAATATCTAGAAATTTTACCCCCCCCCCAAAAAAAATTCCCATCATCTCAAACCGGTGAGGTGCATCAGTCTCATGTCCAAGACACACTGTTATGTCTAATTATTCAAGCTATTCACAAGACAATCTATTAACAAGGGTATAAAATGAACGGCCGTAAAGATTAACTTAAATATTGTGCTGTCAGAGCGCTCATCAATTTTAAAAAATATCATACACGCGCCTCGTACATTACAAATTCTTTGGCGAGGCAACCATAAAGTCTATTAAATAGTTTTTATACAATCCCTAACTCGAGGAGTAAGGCACATAATCGATCAGTATGGTAAATCAAAGAATATTATTCCCTGAGATAGAGAAATGAGAGAATATTCGATTTTGCTAACCGCCAATAAATAAGTCACTGTTTCTAGTGGTTCATCTTTTTCACTCCCATCAACTTCGACGTCCGAGTGTCGTAAAGTTTTGCCCAACGACTGAATCCAAAAATGTCTAATCAGCGAAAGGGCTTAGGACATAATAGGACCCGAGGGAATTGCATCATCTTCACTGTCCTCAAGATCTTCACTCTGTTCGTTTTCACTGTCACTGTTAAACACCCTTTCCTCAGGATCATCTAGTCCTAACTGTTTCGTGAAATTCACGGAAGACGTTGCAAGGCCACCGGAAAAACCGTTGAAGTCAAGAGATTCACCAAAATTTGTGACTGGAATATTTGGAGCATTTGTGACAGGAAACGTAGAATCGTAGATGAAAGTCGAAGACTTCTGAGAATTGGAACCCGCGCTACCTGCTGAAGGGCTTGATGTTGGACTTGAACCAGCTGAACTCTTGGACGGCATTTGGCCAGTAAATCCTGGACTAAACCCGGGCGACGTGGTAGAAGGTGGACGTGAATAACTAATGATGCCACTGCTGGGATAGTTAGTATAATTCAAGTATGGATTGTTTCCGAACGGAAAGTCGGTATTATTGAAGGTGGGAACACGTGCAGCGGGCGTGTTAGGACTAACGACTCCTGAATTAGTGACAATGGCTGATTCAAATGATGACGGAGGCTGGTCAGAACGAGATGAAGCTGAACTTAGTCTTCGTGGAACTCCTTCAAATTCTCTTTCGGTAGAATCCGTACTCTGAAGTAAAATAAATTATACATTAGGATAAATATCGATTTATTGAGAAACACGCCAGATCTAATCTGCTCCTGCGACGCAGAACCGTCAGATAAGTCCGAGATTAAATTAAGCACAGAAAAAATTTAATGAGAGACCGCAGAGTCACAAGTCCGGCCAGAACTGTATAATGGAAGCCCAGATAAGAATCGTTCGACAATAGACAGAAAAAATGAAGGAGCCTCAATTCCTCAACGTGCAATTGGCTGAAGTGTTTGTGCTAGTCATACCAAATGGGCAGAAAAAAATCGAAAGAATAAATTCACTAGTTCTGCACGAAAGTTTCTAGTTGGGGTTGTTTGTCGCAGGAAACCTAAAACAGAATTTCAACTTTTCCATATGAAAAATCGACTTCTCCTGAAAGGAAATGGAAGATATAATGACAACTCCTTGACAGTCCCACGTCTTCCCCGTCAGTGATAGCTTTCCTTAATTATACAGGGGGGCTGTTTCACTGACCTTCAAAACCGTGGCTCGGAAGGTCTTCTGTTCCACTGCGTCGTCTGTTGTAGACTTGTTTCGAGTCACCCGAGACTAAAAAAAAAATGAATCAATAGGGGAAAAAATTCAGAAAAAATTAATTATATATAAAGAACCTGCATGTCCTGTTTCAATGACTTAAATGTTACCTCCTCAAGCTCATTTTCAATCGAAACTCTTCTCATGTCCACATCGCCAACTAGCGGCATATCTTGAGGACCATTCATCATTTCTCCTGGTAGGTAACTGGTCATGGTGGTTCCTTTCGTCCACTCCTGTAGTTGTCCAGCCGGTTGTGGTGGCAACGCCGAGTGTATCGCGTCAGCAGCAGCAGCAGCCGCAGCCAATTTCTCGGCCTTCGGTTTACGTCCTCTTTTTTTCTTCTCCGACGGGATTTTCGGAGGCTTGTCTGCTTTTTCTTTCCGCTGGCGTTTTTTCTTTGGTTTCTCAACCAGATCGGGACCTCCCATTTCCCGAGTGTCCATTTTAAATGGAAAGTTGGGATCGCTTTGATATGAAGCTATCATCGAATCTTTCGTAAGATGTTCATCCAGTCCTGTAATATTTTTAACCATTAGCACACAACAGTCGGCATTATCTATAAGTACTACAATTCTTTGCAAAATTTCTCACATTTTATTAAATTTCCATTCTCTCCCAAGAGAAAACAGCCAATTAATAAAAAGCTTTATCAGGGGAGATACTCCAAGCATTCACTCCAATCGCCAATTACAGCAGGATATTTACGAATGAGAACGTTCTTACATTTCAGCGCGGGGTAAAAGAATATTGGGAATTAGTTTCGCAATATTTCAGAATCATCCTCACGGTAACATGAACAGAACATTTCATGAATTGACCTACACTGCTAATTACAAGCTAATGTAAGTAATAAATTACCTTCAACGTCTTTCTTTTTTCTTTTCCTGTTCTTCTTCAGGGTGACTTTTAACCCCTCGTGCTACATAAAAACAGATTCAAACAAACTCCACTTTAGTGTAAAATCCAACTCAGTCGCCCAATTCCCAATAACTCGGTATACACTTCGAAAAGTGCTTTCTTGTACTACTTTGCAGACATTTTTGAGCCTGGAGCTCTCCCCTCGACTAGTAAAATCATCAGTCGTTAGCCAGAGTAAAACAGCAGTAGCACTTTGTCGACATTCGGAAAGTGTTAAACACTTCACGACGATCATGCCAAGAGTTGACACATGTTCAGGGCTTAACGGCGTGCAATTTTATGTGCTTTAATTGGGGGGTTGCCCATGTCTCAGTATCTAAGAACAAGACCAGGTACAAGGATCTAAGTAAAGATACATTTTGGTTACCTTTTTTACTTTAAAAGCTTTGGATGCCGGGTCTGTCAAAGCTTCGCTAAAGCTTCCATCCATTTCGCTCTCTGCAAATACCTGGAATGAACCAGGAGACACGGATAATTCTGCAGCGGACTGGTCGACATTTCGCTCAGCTCTGTCTGGTTTGGACGGCCACTCTCCGGACACGACACAGTGGCACAGCTGTTGCACGCGGTGGAACACCACACGATCTTTCGGCCACCACAGTTTCACAGCCAAGGAGTCGTTGACAGCGGGGTTAACATTGGCCATATTAGCAACGGGTATTTCTGGTAAACTACCGTGGGAGTCTCCTTCGGTGAATCCGGATGAGGGGTTTTCTGGCCGTTTCCCAGCAGCTGGACCAGGCGTGATCCCGTCACTGCTACCATCACCAGGGTTAGATGGCAGTGACGAAACTTGTTTAACTAACGACGACAAGGCATCTGATCCTGGAATGGGTGGCATATCGTGCACGTAACTCTGAAAAGAAATCAATTTTACCTCAATGTTATTCTGAAGGAAAACATCAAATAATTATCCATGAAATGTATTTTTATCGATTGTAATTTAACCTTAAGGTGCGGGATTATGACATATGCCAAACAATCCAGAAACTTTCGAGTGTCTGAATATTACAATTTTAAGTCCCAACCGGGACCTGTTACGGAAAATGCAACTTTGGACTATTCGGCTGGGAATCGAGCCCGCGAATCTAGTCCAATGTTCCGACAATTGAGCTACGGAGGCCGTTGACGAAAGCATGGTCACGAGTTCAGTATATATACGGTGGTAATGCCGAGGAGGTGAAGGGTATATTTAATGGAATATTATGGGTTTTACACTCGACTGCTAACAGGTAGGTCGATATTTCTGACGAAGGAAAATTTCGAGTTTCCTTCATCAGAAATATTTACCAAACTGTTAGGCAGTCGAATGTAAATCCAACAATATTCCATTGATCGAGAAACTTGCCTGTTTGTCGTACGTTGGAGAGGGTTGTTCGCCGTTCTTAGGAACGCCGGCGGAAGTGGCAAAGCTCCCTTTCTCAGGTGTTGATGTGTTGGGCGAGATCACTCTATTGGGAACAACAGGAAAGCTTTGATTATCCAAAGAACCTTCCTGGCTTTCAAGTTTATTAATCTTTTCAAGCACTGATTTATCCAATGACCTCTCGAAGGCGACTGGTGTACCACTAACGCTTCTTGGTACCGGTTCCGGACTGCCACTCGGTAGATCAATTTGGTTTCCTTAATTAAAAAAAACAAAAATTTATTGTGAAATCTAAATATTAGAGCCACTTGTGCGATTGACCAAGATTGTGGTGGTCAAAATTTAGCGTAGCTGAGTCATATTGTTGAGCATTATTTGATGTCAAACAATGTATCCGAGCAGTTTCTTTAAACAGCTTGTGTAGTGGTTCAGAATCCTAAAAAAATAAGAACACGTCAGCTAACGTAATGATCTTTGTCACCAACCTGCTACTGCTATATGTTGAGCTTCCATTTCGCTTTTTAACTCGTAGAAGGAAAGTTCTGGATCTTCAAGGATGTTGAGATCAGTTCTCGACAGCCCATGCCTGTGAAGAAAAGACAAAAGTGGACATAAGGAGGAACATAAATACATAATGAAAACACGAGTAAGGACAGTGACGTTTATATCGAAACAGATCCACCCGTCAGCCTCGCTCGTATTGGCCGAGGATGGCCGTACGCAAGATCTGCATACGAAGGTAATTTACATTGGCCTGGACTATGCCTCGCTTAACAGCTGTCACTGTTAAACGGTTGTAGGGGTTAAAAATTATACCATAAAAAAGAAATTATCGTAACCACATATACATATTGATTGAAGCATTAAAACCATTTCGTATTCTCGAAGTACAAAGCAGTTATCACCGACTTACTTTGACACTCCTATAAGTAAATCTTTGTCATGTTTTCTGCACTGCCACCAGGAAGGAAGTTCCGGCGTCAGCTGGGCAAGTTTGAGACGTTCATCAAGCTCCGGATGATTCAAAACCTACAGCAAAATATTTACACACTCATTTAGGTATAACTTCAGCATCCATACTCGTCGACACCGTTTGACACCTTCGTTCTAGCAGTTTTTTAGGTTAGGTGTGTAAGGAAAAAGGCGAAGATAACACTGACGATAATACTCACAGCGATGAAGGCAAAAATAATATCAATTGAACACCACAAACCTCCAGACGTAGTGTGGTCATAAGTTCTACGCGCCGTAAACACCGATTAGCCCTTTCTTCGGAAATAGGTTCAACATTTTGACCTGAGTTAAAAAAGAAAAAAACATACAAAGAGTTGGACACGTTACAGGAGTACACTCAAACCGAACTGAAAAGCTCTAAACTTGTCAGTACCCGTCTATCTTTGTTCAACTGCTGATGAAAATTACTTCCCACTAGCTCCTTTCTGTCCAAATAAGTCTTCTATCATTTTACTGTGGCTAACCCAGGACTAATTCACTTATTTTAGGGAAATCGCTGGACGGAAAAGGATTATGGTAGAACACTGGCCTCATAAGCAGCCTCTTATGTGTCCAAAGCTCTTCATTCAACGAAAAGTCGGAACACTGTTTAAATCATAGGCCATTATATAGACTAAGCAAATTTAGTACAAAGGTTTAAGAAGTGAAAATGTGACATGTTAAGTATCGACATCGCTGAAGTAAACTGAAACGTATTGCCTCAAACGAGTGCAATTTTGCCAAATCAAATCTACGAAATTTTCATGCGATTCCGACATCATTCCTCTATAAGATCCACTTGTGAACGTTAAAATACAAAAATACATCATTGAGACTGCCGTGAATGAATGGTGTGTGCCAAAGTGACTATCGCAAGCAATCATCCTCCAGTGTTAGACGCTAACTTTGCATGGTTAACTACAAGTGCCTATAAGCGAGGTCATGAAAATCAAACCTTGAACAATTTCCTCGTCAGTTGCTCTCCCACAAACACGTTTGCACATTGCGATAAATTCCTTGAAATAAGACGATAAACGAGCGTCGTTCTTTTTGTCAAGCCGAGCCATTTGTCTAAACAAGAAATAAAGTCGAGCCATAAGACGAAACCATACACAAACTTTTACTAAACCAGTATTCTTAACATGAAGTAAAATTTGCCTTCTCTATAGCCCATGCCTGAAGACTGAGTCCGTATCACCGTACCTAAACTTCGTCCAATCGTATTCCCCGGTTGCTGGATTAATGTGCATTCCGTAGGTAGATACACAGCGATAGAAGTCTACTTCCTCTCGCTTCGACCATCTTAAATGAAAGAAAAAACAAGTTTTATCATGAGGCATTTTTGTATTTGCCCATAGCCTAATTATTATCAAAAGAAAAAAAAGAGCTAGTTCCTCCACTGCTTGGTCATAATTTTAATATCCTGCTAAATAAAAAAAACAACAGGAAATACATTTTCGTGCTGGATTGTGAAATTTGTACACGATCTTGCGGTGACATTCCATGTTGTCTGAAGAAAGCCAATACCGTTTTAACATGCCCATGTCAGCCAATTAGTAAGAAAGAGTAAGTTGCAATTGTAAAAATTTCTGACAAGACGCCTGGCAGAGTATAGACATCTGAAGCCAACAACTATCATCTTGACATGGCTGTGCCTGTCAGTTGATGAGAAGGATTAAGATAGTACTGTAAATGAATCTGAAATGACGACTACCAGAGTACAGACATCAGAAGGAAGGCAGCAACATGGCTTGTTCATCAATAATCAGAGACACGTGACCCATGCATCCTCATCACGTGTCTGTTTATCAATAAATGATTGACCGTAACGAAAAACATGGCGACTTGTGCGTTTAACAAGAATCCTTAGCAATTTTAGCACGCTAACCCTCTACCATTACTAAAACAAGAGGTTATAAGGTTAGACGGAATTGCTTTGGAAAGCGTGAACATGTCATGGATGTTACCACAAAAGTAATTTCAACTTACTTTTGTGCTTGTTCTGCTTTTTTTAGCTCCTTCTGCCGAACTGCTTCTTCTACTTTCTCCTTTCGTCTGTTTTCCTACAATACGACAAAGACATGTTTCAGAAGCTGTTCTTTCGAAGCTCATACCACGCTGGGATCAAAGATAGAAAGGAAGGCACAGTAGCCAAGCTCGACCAACAGTCTTGACACTTGCTACCGCAGCACAATCTCCATCAAGCAATCATCTCGTGGCAATATCGACTGTTGTTACTAATCATTAAACATAAACTGCATGAATTCAACCCACTATCTATGTAACATCCCCCAGTTATTCACAGACTCTATATCCCACTAACACCGTCTTTTTATACCTCACGGTGGTCTCCAACTCATACCTCTAGCAACATTCATGAACCAGAAGACCATCTTTCTCCTCTCAGACTCACCTTTTCAACAGCAACTCGTTTCAGTTCTTCCCGTTTCAATATTCTTTGAAATCCCGCCACAATTCGCCGTAGCCTGGTATTGAGGTCGGAGGGTGTTGGCCATGGAAGGTAATTTGACGTGGGCACGGGATTCGGCTGATTTCCTGGATAAAGAAGGGATTCAAACAGTTGTAAGGTTCACGGCACGATTTCGTGCCGTATACTTATAAAATATTTAAAGGACCTTTAAGCAAAACAGTCTGCTGAGAGTCAATCAGCCGCCAACGAGTCGATTAGTCCAGTTCGGGTTTGAGAGTCGTTCGGTCGACCACAAGCTTGTGGCCATCTCAGGGGTAAAATTGTCCTTCAATAGATAATTAGCACTACGTAAGATCTGTGTTGGCTAAAGTTCACGTAAACATGGACGCGTCGAAGGAAGTGTTATCTCTTGCATGCATACCTGCACAATCAAATTTATTTGTTCATGCAAATTTATTATTTAAGAAAAGGAAGGAAAATACATTGGTCTGTTGTTTCTCAATCTTCATTTTTATTGCTGTTGTTTTCTATGTTTGGGTTGTTGGTCACCCATCATCAAGCGACTAAAAACATTTGAAAGACATTTACCTTGCAACGCTTCAGCTGACTGGGATTTCTTCCTTTCTTTGGCTTCCGTAAAACTATTTCTTGCTTCCTGAAGACGGGAAAATATATATAAAAACAAGGAAACACAAAACGATTACAAAAAAGCATTTGCGAAAAAAATTTCACGATTAACTAAAGAAAATAACAGTCAATTCACCAAGCCGTAATACTTTGATCAGAGGTAAGTTTTCAATCCTCAAACGTCAGCAGTCTAACATGTTAAAACATCATTTCAAAGTCTGGGCTTGTAGTTTCAAAGGTATAAACTATTTATATAATTCAGTGATACTTGGTAGGCACAAGATGAAGGAGAACTTGACGGAATAAGGATTACGATAGATTGAACAGGATTCGATTGGATTGGGCAGGACTATGGGGTTCGCAATGGCCATCCTTACTTTTCCACCTACATCAAACTCTTCTTCGTAATCTGATTCGGCGTCTTCGTTTTTTCGGTCTTGAGGAGTTGGTAGTTGATAATCAGGATCATCTCTACTGTCATCTTCTTCTCTGTTTTTTAATGAAGAAAATAAGTATTACTCACAAAATAAAAAGTGCCCTTAGTATAGGACTTTACCATCACTTTCTAACCAAATTACTTTCATCAAAGATCTTACCTTCCTTCTGCATCAAGAGCGTCACCTGTTGGATTGTCTTCGGGTGAGGAAGGTGGACCGCAGCGAGTCAAAAAACACAAACAAGGATCTGCTCGTATGGCGTTGTAACGTTCGTAGCCTGGAAACGCAGTCAAACAGAAATAAAATGTTTAAACGTTTCCTTCTATGTATATGCCCACGTCAGGGTCACAGTCCTGATCAACGACCCCGATACAAATCACAACAGCGAAAATCATTCTTCAAGCTTCTGCATGCACTTCCACATTCTTCTCACCACGTGAAATCGTCATGGTTCGAAATTCGCACGAACGAACTCGCAAAATGCAAGTTGATTTTCCTGTTTGTTGGTAGAAATTAAAGTAGCAGTTTTTTCTTGTCTGTGCACTTTTTTACCTTCTGACCTTAAAATGTCAAATGCCACTAGTTGCATTGTAACGTTTGAAGCTTTGAATTAGTCAAAAAGCTGCAAGACTAATAAGAATTGCGTGCCTATAGTCTCAATGTCCTTTTCAATTCTAATAGGATGGCAATAGCACGAACGAAGAGTAAAGCAGAATAGAATTCAAAAGAGTAAAATTGAGCCTTTGAGTGGTCGAAGCTTTTTCGTTATGGCACGGGGATTCCAAGTGATTGGAAGCCAAAGGCGGTCTAGTGAAAGAAAACCATCCTAGCGAAACACTATTAACGTGTCAGGTGAGCATTTATAATGGGATTGCTCTAGGAAGGCTTCGTACTCACCATGTTTGTAAACACCAATCACTAAAGATTTATCTGCCTCTTCGTCCCACCAGTCTGTCGGAGGATCTCCTTCAGTTACAGGTAAATTTACATTGACATCGCTACAGAAGAAATGCCGCACCGAATTAAAAGAAAGTTGAAGTAATTAGTGATTAAGATGCAACATGAACATAAAAGAACACGTCAACATTAACTCAGGAAATTTCAATTGAAATGGTGCATGTTACTAGCCCACGATTCCGCTGTCATTTTCGAATTTACCTCAAATTTTCTGTTGTTTTCGGTCGTTTTAGTGGATTGCTAATGCGCTGATCACTCAAGTAAACAGCAGAGTGACAAAGACGACAAAAAAGGAAAGCAAAATACCGCCCAAAGAAAGTGGATTAAACATGTAACATATTGAGTTGCAAGTAAGTCGAGTTGCTCGCTGACTAAGGTTTTTCAAAGCCAGACGGTTTGGGTTTTGTTCCGTAAGCTAACTGTGTTTGAATGTAGCAATCGGGCCTCGAGTCTTCTCCTCAAAGATAGCTGGAATTTGTAGTCAACCAAACAATAATTGGCGAAAACACTCTTCTCTTACAAAGCAACCGTTCGTTGACAGGGGTCAAATCTTAACTCTGACGCAACTGAGAGACGTTTGAGATGTCCAAGTAGTTCTCTAGGTAGCGTAAGGAAATCAAATCAGTCTCTTACCTTGCCAAACATTCGTTTCTCACAGCGGCCTCCACTGGACCAATTACTTCGCACCTCATTATGTATAACAATCTGACTCGTAGAAGAATTCTAAGAAAAAGTAGGCAACATTTAGGCAGGTTAGGCAGTGGAGCATTCAAAAGAAAAAATGATGCTTAAGTGTTGGGTCATATAGCTCCTCAGGAGAAACTTTTGGGAAGAATGGGAGGCGAGCCATCACAATATCAAAATCTCCTGGGACGATCCTAAGTCCCATCGGGAAAATCTTGGCGGAAACTGCACTAACCCATCGAAAATCCCGTAAAACAGCCAACCTACTTGTTACAATGGTGGCGTAGGTGCTTCTTATAACCTTCGTCCAAAATCAGTAACTCTGGATTGATATTCTTCCAGTCACCCATGGCCTCTAACAAAGCAATGGCACTTTTGTTCACCGGTTTGTTTCCTCCTTTGCCTTTCTTGGAAGATTTCTTAGATTTCCTCCCACTGCCCTTCTGCAGTGGCATGTAGGTGGCATCCAGCTCCTCACTAGGCAGTCTCTCGCGAGTGTGAGCAGGCTTAATGAGCTCGAGGATGAACGAGCGCAGTTTCTCGTCTCCGCGGTACGCATGCACACAGAACAACAAAATCGATCTCGAAATTGCCTCCACTTCTCTTTCGTTAAGTTTCCTTTTACGAATTGCATGGATAATGTCCTTCCACCTTTCCCAACTATTAAAAGCAAAGAAAGAAGGTGAACTTTACCATCAAAAGGTTTCCTAATACTGTTACTCACTCTTACTACTGTTATTCACAAGCTGTCGGTACCAAAGACCAATCTCCTGGTACTTTCAATGGTTATACCTCGTACTTTTGCAGCTAATGCTGATCTACTGCACTTACCCAAACACAAGAAGATTTTTCTCGACTTTAAAGCATTCAACTCTTGTCCAAGCCCTTTTCTTAGGTTGTGGTACTTCCTCATCGGAGTCCAGATCTGATAGTTCGAAGTCAACATCATCTTCCTTACCATACCTCTTCGTCTGTTTTCTCTGACGGGGTGCGTCGATTATCCGATCGTCCTGGGTAATGAGATTAAAAAACAAAAAAAAAGTCATCGCAAGTTGCACATAAAGTAATGTTTAAACAGAGTGGGTCACGTAGTTGATGAGCTCAACCAATACCGCGAGCGAAATTACAGTCACATCATTTGCGGATCAGTAACTGTTCGTTCACTTCGGAGAGTAAGTTTTTCTTCAGAAACGGCCTAACATAGCACCTCAACCGATAATTACAGGTCTCGAATAAATGCTGCACTTGAAGTGAAACTACATCCTAAGCACAATCTTGCATTCTGTCGTTTATTTAAACTCATAAATAACAGTGTACCGGTGCCACACTTTGCTGTTTTATGTATCGTCTCCGTTACCTTGTTCAGTAGTTCGTCGACATCAATGTCAGCCTTCTTCGCCCACTTTCTCCAGAAATCCGGATCATCAATGTCGATGTCGTCTCCTTTCTTCGTCGCCGTGAAACTGGCCTATAAAAAGGCATGCTTGTCAGGATTATGAAAATACTTTTTTTAATTGGATCTGCATAAAATCCATGCTGAAACTCCAACGCAGATTCCCAAGAATGTCAAGATGACAGGGTCTGCCAGCACAGTTCCCAGGGAAAGTCTCCCCGCTCTCCCATGACAGGAAGTCCGCTCCGACCGTTATTCTACCACGTCAGAAGATCTGTTTTTAATCGCCTCTTGTGCGCGTGTTTTCCGAGTGTTGAGTGAAAATAATACCAAAGGTGAGCGGCAGCGCGCGTTCAGACATCCTACCCATTCATCTTACCTTGGCAAATGTCGATCCTTGACCAACTGAATCAATGGTTATAACTTGGGTACGTCTTTCAAGGATTTGATCGATGTCTTCTTCGCAGAACCTAAAGGAAAACGAAAAGATAATGGCATACCTTTCACTGCCTCACAGTTCTAATTAGGTAAAAGGTAATAGCGTTATATCAGTGAACTACATACTTTGAACTGGCCTCATCGTCGTCCATCACAGCTCCATAGGCACCTTTCTTTAACAAATCTTCGATTTCCTTCTTAGAAAGTGCTTGCTGTACAGAAATAAAATATAAGAACGCCGTAAGAGAATTTCACATACCCAGTCAAAGTTCCAAGACTTACATATTGTTTGTTAGAACTTCACAATGCAGACATCCCCCTGAAAGGGTCATTTCTCATCTGTTTATCAACTACAAATTACCAGACACACAGACAGATCCAGAAAATTCTTTGAGGGGCGCAAAATTGGAGTGTTGGGTGTAAAACCGCCAACACAATTTGAGTTACGATCTTTAAGCCGGTGAGGATGCCGGTATGCTGGTTGAGGATAAATTTAATTAAAAATTAAACTACCATAGAAGTCTTGGATTTCACTCCATGATTCCCTGTTATGTTACGATAAACGGTAAACTTGAGCAAAAAAACGGTCTGAAGCCGTCAATCAATTCAGTCGCGAGAATGAATGATGTGAATGAGCTTCACTAGGTTTGAGTAGCGAATACAAGATGGTTCACTTTCACCTCAACCACACAAAGATATAGCAAGATTTAAGTCAGTGAGCACTAGTGGACATTCTGGCTACTGAAAACATTTCTTGATCTCAATCTAGCCAGAATACTTGTATCATTTCTCTTTAAGACTGGATACAACTGAACAAAATTCATAGAGCCAGTTGACTGTACCGTAATGTACAGCGACTTGTACGTCTAACCGCAATGCTTTGCGCACAGTAAACAAATCTGGGTGAAATATTAGAGGACAGGCTTTCGAAATGATTACAATGGCAAGCTGAAAGCTCTTACCTACCTTGATTTACCGTAACATGTAACAGATCCTTGAAATGTTGTTTGAGTTAATTCAAGTTTGCAAAGCATCGTGGTTAGGTGTACACCTGTCACCTTTTTCTATACGGTTCATTGTGAACGTCTACTTCAAAGAAAACCCATCGTAAATAACATGTTGAAATACTACTTACATTTGTATTACCAGTTGTCGATGAACCAGTATCCTTGGCATTCATGGACTGCAACACGGCCTTATCCAAGCCAAGTTTCATGCTGGCTCGGTCGAACATTTCCCTCTCATAAGAATTCCTCGTGATGAGACGGTAAACTTTCACAGACTTAGCTTGACCAATGCGATGACACCTTGCCTGGGCTTGAAGATCATTCTGAGGATTCCAGTCTGAGTCAAAAATGATTACAGTATCTGCAGCAGTCAAATTTATCCCCAGACCCCCAGCTCGTGTGCACAGCAGAAAAACAAAGCGATCTGAGTCCGGCTTCGAGAACCTGTCGATTGCAGCCTGACGAAGATTCCCACGAACTCGTCCATCGATTCTCTCGAACGGATACTTCTTTGAAATCAGATAATCCTCGAGAATGTCTAGACATCTCACCATTTGAGAGAATATTAACACCTTGTGTCCTCCTGCTTTGAGCTTTGGTAGCAGTTTATCGATGAGCACCAGTTTCCCTGAAGCTTCGATCAACGACGTGAGGTGTATCGAGTCCCTACTTTCTCCCGTAACGTTTGCAACATACTCACCGACAATCTTCTCCTCGGCGCCGTTGATAAGAAACGGGTGATTGCAGCACTTACGCAGTTCCATCATTGTATTCATCAGGTTCGGTACGTTGGTCGTGGACACGGCTCCTTTGGACAAGAACGAGAAATTGCGCTCCAAGATCGCCCGGTAGAATTTCTTTTGTACTGTGGTCAGTTCGACCTGGAGAAAAGAAAGAAAGTCCAGTTTGTTTCATTGTGTTTCCTAGACCGGGAGCTGTTTCTTAAATTTCTGTAATGAACAAACCTTGCAGTTTTCGTTCAAATTACCAGGTATTTTTATAAACCTAAAGTAGTTTGTATTGTAAAGATTTTCCACGTCGTCGTTTTAAAAACAATTCAATTCAGTTAAATTCGATCGTTCTAAACACGAAAACATGGAGATTGAAGGTTTTGGTCAAAGAAACCCTCGTAAGTTATTCTGCCAAGTGAACAATACACGCAACCTGCTGCCTGGCTTCGTTCAACTGTATCTTCATCGACAGACGTGAAGAACATGCGGTCCACACAGATTGGTAAAAATATGAATTTTTTTGACTACGTTGGAAAAGTTCCTTCATTTTTCTTATTTTGTATTATATCCCAACAGCAAAATACCTCAACAATCGTCTCCTCTTTCGGAGCCAAGCTTTTTTCGACATCTTCCTTCATTCGGCGCAACATCATAGGTCTTAATAGCTATAAAAAGACGAGTATGATGTTAGAAGAACAGTTCTAACCAGGCCAGAACACGGTGCAAGAATTATTTAAAACTAAAAAACAAAACCTTTAACGTGGAGTTAAAAGCGACATTACTTACAGCTTGCAACTTTTCAACTTGTGCTTCTGTCTTTAGATTCCCAAATTCCATCAAAAAAGCTGCTTGCGAAGGAAATTGAGCTGGTTCCAGAAAGTTTAACAAACTGAAAAGCTCGTCAACATTATTTTGTAGCGGAGTTCCAGTTAAGAGAATCCTGTGTTCCTGTAAGTAGGCAAAATATGATAGTAATGGAGTTTAGCAATGGTATTACGTTATGTAACACGATTATATGAGCTAGGGCATGGTGTCACCTGGTGTGCTGCCATATGGTGTGGGGTGACTTGTGGCATGACATAGTATGATAGTGCGTAATGTGGTGTACTGTTCAGAAGGCACATGAAGGCTTGGAGAACAAGTAGACTCATGGGGTGCATCATCATTGCCAGATTTTAAAACACTAGTACCCTCACTATGTTTCGTTAAAATAGAAAATTCGGCAACTACGACAGTACTTACCATTTGCAAATTATTCAACCCTTCAAGTAACTTGCAATTCCTGTTCTTCAGCCTGTGTGCTTCATCAATAACGACCACCCTCCATGGAATGCTGCTGAGAAGTATGTTGTCAGCTAAACAGACAAAATGGAGGAGCAATGTGAGTTGGACTGTAAGAAATATCACAATTTAAATATAAACGTCTACAGTGACTGTCCTACCAATCAGGATCTCGTATGTGGTGATCAGCACATTAAATTTGTACATCCCAATGACTGGCTCTCCCTGGAAAAGAATAAAATAAAAAAGTATGAAGAGAATGAAATAATAAAACACTAAAATAAATGAAACAAAACAGAATAGAATAAAGGAATAAAAATTAAAATAAAATAAATTTAAAAAACAAAATAAAGGAAGAAATAAAAGTAAAAGTAAAAGAAAAGAACAGAAAACAAAATAAAACAAAACAAGAAATGAAACAACAAATTAACAGAAAAAAGTAAGTAAGAGGACAAGGACAAGAAAATACCAATAAAATATACGATAAAACTAATAAATGTCAAGGTTGGTTTAAAAAGATCTGGGATTTGTAATCATTTCTTCAGGCACCTCTTCCAGGAGTTCCCAACAACTGTTTTAGAATCATGGAGCAAGCTTGCTTCAAAACACTTGTCAGGGTGATAAAAAGTGATTTCAATAACACATTCAGTTGAAATGTTCCCTTCTACAAGTTATACCAGCCCATTGAAAGAATTACTATCCAGCAGCTGATCTCAAATCAAATTGTCACTTGTCAGTTGTGCTTTATAATTTAAAACAAGATTGTGCAATGCTAATACAGCATGCCAGAGCCATTCCTCAACAAACAACCTCAATGTAAATTACCTGATTGCCTCGGAAGTAGAACTCATACTGCTGAATAAGGTGGCGACTGGCAGCACTATTAAACAAAAGAGCCATCACAAACTTAGCCTTTAATTTTAAGTAAAACAGTAAGAGATCAGCAGCACTAAAACAAAAGATGGAGTTTTACCTTCCATGATGGACAACCACATTCATATCACTCCATGTCTCAAACTCTCTTTGCCAGTTAGCAATGGTTGAAAGAGGTGCAATAACTAGAAAAGGTCCACGTATACCATATTGCTGTTGCAGAAAAAAACAAAGTATTAGCAGTTAATCTTGGACTTCTTAGAACAGTTGTCCATGTAGCATAGCAGAACTAACTATAAGGGTGACAACAATCTAAAATTCATTAAAAACCAACTGTGTAAACCCATCATTGCCTAGACAACCTCTCTTAGATGAGTTAAATCATCAGATGTTAGCCAGACTAGAATTACAAGAAGTTATCTTGGCAGGAATGGCTTAAATGAGAGGGCATGAATTTTTCAGAGCTTTATTCTGGCTAATGCCAGACAATTTTATTCAGCAAAGTGGCACTTTCAAGCCACTTATAGAGTTAGCCTATACTTGCCTAGGCAGGCTCCATGTGAAAAGTAAAGTGGCATAGCTTTAACTTGGTCAAATTTGTACATGTGTAAAAGTGAATACATGCAGGAATGGGGTAAAATGGTGACAGTAGTGTATTTTCTTTAAATCCAAAACAGTTGTAGACTATGGAAGCAACCAAAAGGCATATCATTTGTATTTTCTTTTTTGTTTTTTGTTTTGTCTTTTTTTTGGGTTTTTTTTTTTTTAATATTCAGAAACACCAACACAAGCAATTTATGGGCTGATCTAATAAGCCAGTAACAACAAATTTGAAGCAATCTTGGAAACCCCAATTCAGCCCAGTCGTATTGATTTTTTTTGCAGTTCACACTCATCATCATTTCAAATTATGACAACACATGACAAGGTAGCAGTGATGCAATTTAGACATCAGAAGGAAGGCAGCAACATGGTTAGTTCATCATTCATCAGGCAAATGTGACCCATGCATCCTCATCATGTGTCTCGACAACAACAACAACAACAACAACAACAACAACAACAACAACAACAGCAACAGCAACAACAACAACAACAACAACAACAACAACAACAACAACAACAACAACAACAACAACAACGATAGTAATAATAACTATCATGGTAACAAAAATAACACATTCATGGCATGCTCGTCACATTCATTTTAACCTGCACATTGATTAACCATACCTTAACATGAAGGAGAAATGTTAAACTTTGGATTGTTTTTCCAAGACCCATTTCATCAGCGAGAATACAATTTTGCCTGTGTAGGAAATTTTTAAACATGCATCAATAATTCATACACTAGTATGTAACTTACAAGCTGTGTGAGTTCTTTCCCTAAGTTTCCATCATAGTTTTATTAAAAGTTATCTGCTGGGCCATCATATTTGTGACAAGATTGTGTTGCCCACCTGGCACTTCGATTGCCATGATTTTAAAACAAACATCTGTATTGTAAATTATAGCCATCTGTGTGCACTTACCCATTGTACCAGCAGAAAGTAAGCCAGTTCAACCCCTCTAGCTGATACTCTCGTAACACATTTGAGTCCTTGTAGACAGGTGATTGGTCCAACTTACGCCACTCTGCAGGATGAGGACGTCGTCGAAACTAAACAAATCCCCAACAGAAGACTTGATATTACAAAATGAAAGCTGTGCTGTTTCATTGTTGATAGGGTGATTTCATCTAAAACTACATAAACGGTGAGACCTCAAGCTAGAGCAAAATGAAACTTAGCCATAAACTGCCAAAATGAAGAAAGGAAAAGCCAAACTAATCATATTCCAACTTCACTGTGTGGTTTACAACTGTCTTGTACCAGTCTACAGTATGCCACTGACCAGGAGAGTGAGCTGCTTTTGTGTGAAGTCCATGAATAATTTTAAGTGAACATTCTTCAGTATATATAAATTGAATCAACAAACTTTCAAAGTTTCACTCAAGATTAGTTTTTGTATTCCTGTAATTTACATCTCAGTATTTTTTTCTGTTAACTTAAGATATTGTTTTAGGTTTTAAGTTTACTTCATATTTTTGGGTTGGAATTTCTTTTGCTCTTCTAACCTTACTGTTCCCATCCATGCTGTACTTGCAAGCCAACATTAAGAAGTGTTAAACTTAGCAAATGAAGTTGAGAAAAAAAAAAAAAAAAATATATATATATATATATATACATATACATATACAACTTGAAATAAAAACCTTCCACCTCCAAAGTTTAAAAACATTTCAACATATTCATCAATAAAAACCTTTAATAACCAACATTTCGATGTTTCAGGGTCCTACCCCTTTCTTGAGAGTCATGGGTATACCAAATTCAAAGAGCTTATATAAACAGTCAATTAAATTTATATAAATAATATGTTCCAGATTATCACCAAATCTAATAAAAAAATTCCTCTGATTCAATCCTTGAGGAGTAAACAAGTTGAGTTTATATGCCCAAAACCCTTCTCTTCTGCTTGGTTCATTAATATCCATTTTGTCAATAATTTTGATACACATATCATTAACTCCATTGTGACCCGGCTCAAAAAAATGTGTGTATAATTGCTCACCCACCATACCCCTCTGTCCATTACTATACCTGGTAGCACTACTATTATAGTTATTAAACTGTTTTCTGAAAGATGTAATAGTACTTCCAACATAAATCTTTTGACAAGTCTTACAAGATAAAATGTACACCACTCCAGATGAATCACAATTAAAGGGAAAGTTGATAAAGTATGTACACTCTCCTTGGAACACACAGCCCTCATATATATATATATATATATATATATATATATATATATCTGTGTGTATGTGTGTGTGTGTGTGTGTGTGTGTGTGTGTTTGTAAGAAATGTCCAACAAGAATCAAGATGATATTCATACCTGTCTCTCAAGTGTTGGTGGTATTGCTTGGTTGTTCTTGAAAATTTTAATTGCTGTATCCCCAACATCAGCCTGTAAAAGGAACATGACTATCAGGTAATCCAAAAAAAAATAAATAAAGCAAGATAATGATTGTCATTAACTTTCCTTTGGAAATTAACAGAAAATTTAAACAAATCCCAAATAATGCATTTGAATGCAACATAGGCTCTTCATAGCCTGGCTAGAGTTGATTGCAATATGTGATTATAGTTACCAGGTCAAATTAAAGTTTCAGGACAGACAACAGTGCTTGCATGTGACCATCAGCTAATCCACAAATTCAAATGTGAATTAATCCGTTCATTCAAGTTCACTTAGACTACACTATTCCCTGGTTTCCCTTCCTGACTTCAGGTGCTGAGCAATGGACACTTAAAGCTGAAAGAACTTTCAAAAAATGGACATACCTCCACTTCCCATGTGCTTTCATCATATGCCAACGACCTCCACTTGACCAGATAGTGAGTGACAGGCTGTCAGGGAAAATGTTTAGAAGTTGGTCAAAAGATATTATTACTTGGATGCAAACAACTATCAAACTCTAAGACTGTATAACAATTACACACCATAAATGTGCTTAAAATAGTCTTTATGATATGGTACTAATTAGAGTCAGGATGGCTAGTACATGTATGCTTTAGATTATAACAATATTTTTAAGAAATCAATTATTTAATGCTTTTCTTCCAAGTCAGCCTTAGTTGTTTCATTCTGGATGATGTCAAATGAATTTATTCACCAAAAAAAGGGCATAACATAAGCACAGTACTATCTCAGCAAAAATGGTTAAACACCAGCTGCTGAACCCATTCTTACCCAAGTCAACCTTTTTTGTCTCCACTTGGCATCAGCCAGGTCATTTTATATCACCATAAAGGATAAGGTTGGCTGAAGACAGTCTTGCCAAGAATTATTTAAAATATTCAGTACTTAAAATAATAAACAATTTCAAAATACTTGTTTCAAACAATTCTGATGGGTGATCATGTTCTCACACTCCCTACATCTTTAGCCCTCTGCCTATTTTAAAATTACACTTTACTGTCCTTAAAAACAGTAGGTTAAGCACACAACCATGGTATACCATACTTGAGCAAGGGTTACCAGAAAGAATAATCTCAACTTTCCTTTTCCAAAGTACATTTACCTCAACACATAGCAGAAAGAACTGGTTGATTGTAAAGTACAAAACAACATATAGCCCAATACACTTAATTGAATTTAAAATTTTAAAATTCTACTATATCCATTGCTAGATAATTTTACTTTGCAGTCTGTGATGCTTGTCAGTTGAGAGGTTAAACTGCAACCACTTAAAAACATAACAAACAAATCCTACCTCTCCACTTGCTTGGTCAACTCCAGTTGACACATCTAAGATCCTGTCAACCTCAACATAGTCTGGATTAAATGGCTCATCATCAAGCTGTAATAGTTTGTCAAAATAAACTCATAAAAAATCTTTTTTGGAATGCCATTATGCAAAACTTTGGCAGCTTATATTATTATGCAAGTTATCAGTTTTCAAAATATCACAAATCAATATCATTATGCAAAAACTTTAGCATCTTGATAAACACAGCTGCACCTTTAAATGTATACTGTGGTCAAAGCCTAAATACCTGAATGGGAAATCTCATAAGTAGTAGACTTAACATTTGGCATGCTTGAGAATGGTCTCAAGCCAGGAAATGTAGATGCCTTTTCATTCTACAACCAAATTAGAAAACTTCAAGGTACCATACAAAGTGGAATTCAAATTTCCCAGTACCTCATCAGGGAAGGGCATTGCATTCCTTTTCATGAAATATCGTTTGATTTTCATCTGCACACGTTTATCTACTTTAGTGAGCTTCTCAGCCGTTGCCCATTCACAGTGAAGATATGAACTAAAAGAAAGAAAAAAACGAAATACAAGTACATAAATTGAAAACAACAATAAAGTACAGTGATATGTATACACTTTATTACTTACTAGTTTTTATACTTCACTAAAAACTCTTCTGTCATAACACCATCCTAACCAAAAACCAAACAAACAGCAATTTATTACAATTACAATGTAAGTTACATAACATTCACACTTTTTTCTTTCTGTTTTTAAGACATTAGAAATTTATTTTTGGCCTCAGTCAAATCTTAAACTATTATTTCAAATCAAAGCAACCATTTTCCAAAACAAGTTAGTCATATGAAAGCTCCTGAGAAGTTACCTCTCCCAGACATTTTAAAATCAAGAATTAAACAAGAATGGCAATCAAGTTTCCATATCATGTATAGAGCAAGCCATTTTGCATCCTCTCAAAGAGATATCAAGTTCTGAAAAAAATCACTTGAATCTCCTCCAAAAAAGCTTTCAGTGACATAGAAAAACCCTGACACAGCATATTAAACATACCTTAGTTTCTGTACGGAGTGCCAAAATTTTCTCAACTGTCAATGTCTCCTCTTGGAGAGGAATCTCATCTACTGCAGGAATACCTGTGTCCAGGTTTTGTCCTTCACTGTTCCCCTTATCTCCACCATCTTCTTCTTCAGAAAGGTTATAATCAAAGTCATCTTTGTATGTTTTCTTTTTACGTTCCCTAAGTGACCTCCGCTGTAAGTATTGAAATTATTTTTAAAAGTTAAGACCTCATGCCACATAATTTAATGGATATGGTTGTTCATTGTACTGTCTGAGTAGTATAATCTTGACATTAAATGGTGATAAGAATTACTAAGCAAAATTCTGTTACCAATTAATGCATTGTAATGCAATTGCCCTAAACAAATATTCAACTTATTAATTAATACTCAATCAATTTGAGGCATTTTTCATTCAGACCTACATGATAACCAAAAACATTTTTGAATTCTTATGAACTCCACTAATTTTTTTCTGTCCTTGATCTATCTAAGAGTGCATTTGCTTGGTATCATGAATGTAAAGCACTTGTACCAATACCAAGATGGCAGACAAGTGGAATATTCATTTGTCTACTTCTGCAATTACAAAACCTAACATTTCCTTATGAATAAAATTCTGCACTTAAGTTTCACTTTTCTTTACAGTAAATAGGCTTTATAGCAAATATGGCATCAAAAATGCACACCAATGACCTGTTTTCATGAAAATCAATAATAATTTCTGATGAGTATCCATGACCACTAGGAATGGTCCCAAGAAAGTGTTCTTTACAAAATTTGGAGGCCAGTTTAACTCAATTTCTTCCCTTGCAAATCACTGTCCAAATTATAGGGATAAGTGCTGTAGTGGAAAGAGTGCATGGAGGCAAAAGGGTTGAAGATGAATATTGGTAAGACAAAGGTGATGGTGTCAGGAAAGAATTGTGGTGATGTTGAAAGACTAGGGAAGTGGCCATGTACTGTATGTGGAAACCATCTCATCCTATTCCGTGAAACGGAATAGGATGAGATGGTTGGGACATGTGCTGCAGAAGGATGATGATGATTGGGTGAAAAAGATCATGTCGTTTGAGGTGGAAAAGGATACGAGAAAGTATGGGTTAAAAAGGGAAGATGTGAAGGATAGGGAGAGGTGGAGAAGGCTACTATATAGAGCCACTGGCCAATCCTTGCGTAAGCAGGGAAAACAGCCATAAAACGACTGTTGTTGTTGTTGTTACATATCACTGTCCAACAAAAAATATAAAAGCCACACTTATTTTCATTTGGTATAGCAACTTACAGTTATATTTGAAGGTTGGTATTCATCAGGGAAGTAATTTCCTGGAGATACAGGTGGTGAAGGTTCACGATCTGAAGAGTCTCTTCTTTGTCGATTGGTAACTGGTTTATTAAGCACAGTTGCAGGAGGTCTGTCAACAGAAAGTAATTCAGTTATTTATGGCATTTTAAAAATAATACATACATACACAATGCATACACACTAATATGCATTATATGGATGAAACTGTTACACACAAAATGATATATACTAATTGGCTGCCTAACTATGCAATAACTTTTCCATACAGACACAAGTAAGCTTATTATGCAACTTTATAAAATAAAAAGAAAGCTTAAAGTGGTTAAGGAACAAACAAAAAGCTATATGATAAATTACTTATGAACCTCATTTTTTCAGTCTGGTTGAGAAAGCATTTGCATTTGTGAGTTGTTCTCATAAACTGTTCCTTTACCATTCCACCAGTAAAAAACACTTGGCAACTACTTTCCCATACAGTCCTAACATTTAGTTAAGAAATAACCAATATATATATATATATATATATATATATATATATATTTTATATGAAATGGTCATGACTGTACCCAATATAAAGCAAAAGCAAGAGCAATTTTAAACCTACTTAGATGAACTCCGTACAGTTTTTGGAAGCTGGTTCACAATTGATGGTGGGAGTACAATAGGCTCTGTTGCTTTTCTTTGGACAATCTTATCTTGTTTCATGTCATAATTCATTGGACCTTTGGCAGGGGAACCATAAGGCTGGCCAAAATACTTCATTGGTGATTCCACTTGAAAGTTAAAAGAATTATTCTTTAATGCTGATTTGGCAATAGCCTCAGCAACTATCCTGTTGGCTTTATCCTGCTGCTGTTGTTTCAACATGCCAGCCTGATCAAAAGCCATCTGCCCAGATTGATAATGTTTTTTCTGCCTCTGTTGGTCCATGAGGTACATATGATATAATCTGCTGAACTGCTGCTGTAACTGTTGCAAAGGCTGCTCCTTGGCAGGTGATGGTAGCTCACGGACCTGTGTTATTTGTTGTTGAAGTCTTTGGAGCTGGTACAGAAGATGAGCACTCTTAAGTTGTCCTGATATCTGATTTGGTGTCTGATTCATTGTGGGTTGTTGATATGGAGTTGCTGGCCTCATAGGGAAACTTCCTTCTGAAAATTGTGCCTGTCTTCTCATCAAAAACTCCTGAGACATGGACACTTGTGGTGCAGAGTGTGCAAATGGATCAGGTGACTGGATAGATGATTGATTAGGTAAAGTTGAATGCTGTTGCTGCATGTTTGGATACATTGCTCCAGGATTTTTACCAGCTGAAAATGGATCAGGTGATGGTGTAAATGATGAATTGTTTGAAGTAGGAAAACCTGCTAATGACGTAGCAGTGTTTGTTGAGGTATCAGATGAAGGTGAAGGAACAGATCCTGCTGACAAGTGATGCAGTTTGTTGAACTGTTCTTGCCTTGTCAAGTCACTAGCATACTGCTGAACATTACTCGAAAGATGGATTGGTTTGTTATCATTAGCCATTTTTGGAGTAGAATTGCTAATGTCAGTTAAAGTAGTCTTGCCTGCTTGACTTAAGTATGGGTTTTGAGGTTGACCAGCCATTGGACTAGTCTGTTTGTTGGTCATGAAGTGCTGAAGTCTTTGGATATTCGTTTGTTGTTGACTTATTGAGGGATATGATTGGGGCAGTGATCGTGGTGACAACCCTTGCTCTGGTGACTGCTGTTGCGACTGCTGGGGTAGATAAGAACCATACGAGTTGCTCACACTTGGCTGGGCTCCTCTCCAAGGAGATCCTGGTGAATTAGCAGGTTGAGTGTTATATTGGTTGGGAGAATGCAAATGCATTTGCATTCTTGGAAATTGTTGAGGCTGCTGCTTATTTGGGGCAGAACTCTGGAAAGTGTTCTGCTGATTTACCATGGGGTTAGCATAATGGCTAAGCTTTTGGGAGAAAGGTTGAAAAGATTCAACAGGTGACTGGCCTTCCAAATGATGCAGTTTCTGATGAGGTGTCCCCTGTTGTGTATTGTTAAAATTGGGATAAGATGCCATGTTGAAGAACTGGTCTGATGATCCTTGAGGAATGGACGTTGAAGGCATACTATTGATATCAATATCATCCAAGAAATTCCCTCCTGGTCCACTTGTGCCAATCAAATTCAGGAACTCCGATGGGTCAGTCATTCTGAAGAAAGACCATGATAAATGAACTCAAAATATTTCAAACAACCATGAATTTTCTTGTGAGGTAGAGAGTTCCTTGAAATGTCATTGGCGTTGTAAACTTGCAGAACAAGTCATTCTTCAATCCCACTACAATCCTATCTGAGCTTTCGACTAATCAGGATATTTAATTAGGATATTCTTCACATAAACAACTACCCTCGGCTGAAAAAAAAAAGGCACAGAGACATGAGACAATTTCACCGGCATGCACAACAAATATCCAAGTTAAAAAGCAAATCTAACTGAGTTTATTCCCTACAGAAACCGGTTTCCGAACGAGTTTTTGCCATTTTGACGACAATGACCCGAGAAGTCACGTATGGTTGCCATTTGTCTGCCTAGGCCAAATAAAATCTTACGCAAACTTTGCGAGTGTTTATAAACGAATTAAATAACATACAATCGTATGTCACGCTCGTTTTGGGGCAAGGATAGAAGCCATGGCGAAAAGGAAGCCCATCGGTCGTTAAAAGAACTGGCGTGATGTCACCGGAAACGTAAATAAAACACAAGTGGTGATGGTTTTCGCTTTTATTCCTAGCCCTTCTCTGGTTGGCAGTAAGCGACTTCTTATCAATCACTACGCTTAAATCACCATTTTTGAAAAGGCCGTCCACCAAGCAAACACCGTCAACTGAAAGAATTTCTATCAAGATCAGCGATTTCACGGCATCCCAACACAGATTGCAACCGAAGAGGCGACGGTTTCAAAGCGAGACCAACCACACATAGACTTCCCCCATTCTTCGCACTGAAAGTCCAATGTCTTATACTTGTTATTGATTATCGGCTTGGTTTGTTGCTTCTTCACTTAGCCAATTAGTGGCGACAAATGCCACAGGAGGAAAACAGGAAGGGAGCCCCAAAGCCTTCCATCAAAAAAAACGCCGACCGAGCACAAAAGAAGAGAAGGTCCACATCGATAAAATAACAATCACAATTTACGAAGGCCTTGTCCACAGGCTGATTTGTATGTGCAAATTGATGCCGTCCCTGGATAACCTAAACAAATTACCCCCTTAAATACTTTTTCGAGCACATATGGCAATAAAATTTCATAAAATTACCCCAGGAGGACATAAAATTTCAGAATTTCACTCGCACAAAATGGAGCTTTTTGAAGGAAACGTTGAGAGCTTACCGGGAAAGACGATTTTTATGGTGCGGTGCGGTGCACCCTTGTGACGATTAATAAGGGTAATACACCGTATCAGAATGAAGTAAGAATACATGGAATACAACGAGAAATATCCAAAGACAAAACATACCTCATGTAAAAGCCTTGAAAACGTTAATACGTTGCCCAAACGGATAAAATTATTGAGAAAAGTTGAATAACACGAGCGATTTGGGAAGGCCTTGAACGAGCATATCATGCTTTCGCATGAACCACGTTATGATTTCAACACAGCCAATCAGAACACGCGATTCTTACGTGTCCCGGATGGAAACAAATAATCACTTCAGCTGTTTCAAAATTGACAGGTGAGTACAATGGTGGCATGTGATAGGTCAATAGAACTAGCTCACCTGCAAAAGAAAAGGCTCCGTTGTGGTGCGAAACAATGCGTTCACATGTAGCAGAGAGAAGAAACAAATTATCTCCCAGAAACCAGAGCAGGATCGCTTCAGATCGGTACTAAAATACAAGCTTTGTTCCTTATATATCTCCAGGTACTTGGTACTCAATATTACACCGGCTCTTCAATGAAGCTTATCATTTAGCGCCCGAAATGAGCCACTTGGATGGCGAAATACCCGCGAAAGTACCCAACTGGACTCTGCTCGTTAAGCGGTAATGCCAAGATAAGCTATGGAAGCTAAGTCCTGGTGGAATGAGCGGGCCGATGGGCAGACTTAAGCCTGGTTTCCATTAAATCGTTAGAATCGCAATCGCAAAAATCGCAATAATCCTATATTTGCGATTAGTCGCTTGAGTCGCAAGAGTCACTTCGATTCACGTTTCCATTAAATCGCAAGGGTCGCGACGACTGCTACGACACGACTTTTACGATTCTTACGATTTAATGGAAACGAGGCTTTTTCCTTGGGGGCTGATTTTCCACTGCTATTACGTAACGGAATCTACTTATGTGTGAACGCATCAGTGAAGTATTGATGAACGCTTCACGTGCGTTTAAGGTTAAAAAGACAAAAAAAAAAGTTACACTATAATTCTCTATCTAGCCTTCCAGAGGGGTAATGAACCGGGTTTGGGCAACCATTGACCTCGAAATCTGGGAGTTGGAACGAGGGGTTTTATAGTATACTGAAAGTGAAGTGGATTTAACAGTACTTTCAATATCATACAAGTGAATACAACAGATCTTTCGACAACCCTCGTAACAAGGCTACCGAATCTACAAGGTTGGACACCCAATTAAATCATCTTATATAGGCGGGTTATCTTATTCAAACGACAAATCTCAGTGTTCGGTCGACCAAAATTGAACACCATTTATTGTCAGCAAGTGTTGAACGATACCGACCAACGAACGTTGAACTTTACTTTAATTCATGGATTTCGATACGCAACACAACCTCGTTGACGCTTCAAGACAATCTTTCGAAGTCCCCATGTTGTTCTCCAAGTATGGAAGAAAATAGCCGTCGAACTTCCGCACCGGGAAAGCGAAAAACCCGTAAAAAAAATCGCCATTGCATTTAGTACACTTGCCGATGATTTATAGCAAAATTTTCATGCGGCGACAATCGTAATTGCGTCAACAATCGTCTCGCCAGCACCCGCAATTATAGCTGACAGCCCGGAGTGTTTAAGATAAGAAATAAACGTTGGATTGACTAAATTTTGTACTTCAGTCATGCAAATAGAAAATGTTCTGAGCCATTTAGCCGTGAAAGCTGGGGAGCGCCTAGTAGTACATTTCACTCACACGAGTCTGCTGCATCGTATCTAATGCACATTGCTGGAACTTTATGGTAATACTAGCCAGGGTACCAGGGCTTCGCCCAGGTTTATGGAGAACAAATGGAAAAGTTCCCTTTTCTATCAAATATGATTTTAGAAAATTGAATGGTTCCTCACGAAGAAATAACTGTGCGCAGAGTACCAGAGATATGTGTAGATAATGTTATTGTTTCTGTACCATGGTTTCTTTTTTGAGGTATTTTCTAAGGTATTGATAGCTAATGTTACTCATCTGGTCATGGTGAGTTCGAATATGTAATTGAATCTTCTGTAAATCTTGTGGTTCTGGAGTTTTAAGGTAACAGACAAACGCCGTGACGCTCCAAATTTATACATACAGACAGATACGTTTATGTTCTTGAGGCTCTTTGTCAACAAGACTTCTCATAATTCAAGCACTTTCCATAGGATCCACGCGGAATAGATGACAATTTTCCGCAACTCTTCCTCTCAGTTATAGTAATTATTACAATCATCATAATTAGAATCCTTATTATTTTTATAAATTTATTCATAATTATTATCATGGTTAATATGATTATTGTAATCATTATAATTATCGTTCACAGTTCTATTACAGATGTGCAGAAAACCTTAAAAGGTGCTAAGAATGAAGTTAAGCTACTTTGTGACGTCTTATGCGCATCTGCTACAGACCGGATAACTACCAAATGCAATCTATTTGTTCAATATTGTAAACAATAGAAAAAACACATTTCAAAAGGTTTATATCATCTTTTAGGGAACTTCCGCGACCTGAACACGTCAATGACAGAGCCATAGTTACTGGTTTACATGAATTTATTTTGCTGAATCACCCAAGTTGTCCATGCGTTAGTTCTCCTGATGAGACTGCATACAAAAAGCCTTTTATTGTAGAAAAACATACTAGCATGAATTTACCAATTTATAAAATGGATTATTTTCACTGGCTGTCCTGCTATTTATTACTTATCAAAAGCAAATAAAATACTACGGGCCAAATGAAAATCCTGCTATAGCGAAGTTACAAACATGTCCTAGAACGTTCAACCTTCGAACACCAAATTAAGTTTTTAGCCCCCAAGTGAAGACCCTGCGCAGCCTGGGTACTGCATACGTCATTCAGGGAGTCATTAAAACGAGGTTAAAATCTGAAGTAGGAAATGCTGTTGGTCTAGTTTGACGTCAACTAATTCAAGAAAATCCTTTTAGAAACTATGAACCTTTTTTTTTGAAAGTCGAAAACAAACATCAAGAACTCTGTAAGACGTCAAAAATCAATGGTTTCAATATTCTAAAAATTAGATTGTTTGTCCTTCTACCGTAATCTTTTTAGAGTGTGGTTGAGATCCGTTTTATGAATCGATGGACAGACCGTCTTAGCAACAAATGGAAGGAGCAATTTTCAAGTCGTTATTTAATGTCAGTTTTATTCAGCACTGTTTTCATCCAGTATAAGCCCTCGATTAAATGTAAAATATACTTAATGTAAATCACGTTTGAGTGAAAACATGCTTTGCTTGGTAAATTTTTCCTGACAACTGCCGGATGAGCCGTTTTCCGAAGCCTAGATGTGCAGTGTGTGCTCAGGGTGTCCTAACCCTAGGAGTGATTGCAGGAAGAACTTTCTCACAAACTGCCATTCTTGAATACCCATAAGTTGCCACTTGACATTTATAAAGCCACACAAAATTTTTTAAGACATAACCAAAACAACTATGGATCACTTTCACATTCAACACAGAGAGCGCGAATACGCTAGTTAACTATTCAATAACTCAAATGTATTTCGTAAGAAATACTCTATCTGTACTGTGGAAGAACTAAAGCCCTGGTTAAACGAAGGCAACATCATTCAACTTTGTTGGATGACGTTGTACTGCATGGCCAAATGAATGCAACGTGTTGTGCGGTGTGGACCCGAATTGTGGAGATCAAAGATCAGGGACGAATAATGGTCCCGAACTTCAGGCCAAACTACCCGCTGCCCTTGCCTTAGAAAGGACTTGCAACGTGTGCGCGAGTGCAATGATTTGAACGATGTTGCATCAAATGTTTGGTAGAAATCATGCTTCGTTCAACATCATACAACATGATGCAACATGATGCAACATGATGCAACATCATACAACATCATACAACATGATGCAACATGATGCAACATGATGCAACATGATGCAACATGATGCAACATCACACAACATGATGCAACATGATGGCCAAAAAGGTTCAACATGTTGCATTCAACAATGTTGAAAGATGTTGAATTGCGATGTTACATTCGTTTGGCCAGGGCTTAACTTTGACACAAAACAGAACACCAACCTAATGGTGAGTCCAACATTAAATACATTTTTTCCAGGTTCGGGTGTGTCTGTGTTACATTAGAAAACAGTTACGGTCCATTAGAACATATTCTGGATTTTTTTCTTTTCCTTCAACTATGATACCTTAGTTTTAACAAAGTAACTACAACGATTTCAGTATTTCTTTCCATCCAAACGTCATGGACTTGCTGTTGAAAGGTCTAAAAACGTCAAGAAAAAAAAAGAACTTACTAAAGCAACTGCCAAAGATGGTGACTTTTAATTTTTGAGCCAATTATATTTTGTCTTTATAGAAAATACTAATGAGGAGAATAAAGTTTCCAATACTGGGTTTTCGTAGATATCTGCCAATGCTTGGATTACTTGTACTGTAGAGGCATTTCATGAATGTTAAATGTTTCATTGGAATTCTTCACTGTTCAAGCAGAACTAATACCGTCGCTCGTTCGACGGGAGCTATGCTTACAAACCACGAACAATACCTTGTAGATATAACACGTTGAAGTGCATATTCCTTATGCATTTTCTTCTGGTTTGCCTTCTTCTTCGCCACTTATCTCTACAGTTTCCTTCTCTCCGTCTTTAGTTGCGTCCTTTCCCTTCAAAAACGTGAGAATAATATGAATAACACGATTCTTTCCCACAGGTTTTCGTTACTGCAATGTTTTCATTCATATTCACAATTTCATGTCAATTCATAAATTTGCCCTTATCGTAATATTAACAGATTAATTTTTGACATAATCTTCGCTAAAGAAGGCTAAAAAAATCTGTAAAATTAAAAGTTTAAAAATATCTAACGTTTTTGACGATATTAGCCACTATCAGGGTATATTTTATATCGTGAAGATGATCGATATAGTTGAAAACGATTGACATTTTTAGAGTTCTAGTTTTAGAGACTTTTAGACTTCTTGTATACATTTACGGATTACTTTGACTCCTACTAAAGTTTTTTATAATTCCTTTGTCCTCGGAAATAGATTCTAATTATCAGATTTTAGCGGCTGACGAACGTTGGTTAAACAAAACGTGTCAAATCATTGACATATACAAGCTGGCTTCTGGAGTTCAAAAACATTTACAGAGGATCGACACCAAATGTCGCCGTTCGGAGGAAACCCCCACAAACAGAGACCTACGAAGCATGGAGTGTATCCATTAAGCCAGTATTCCATCTGTCTCAGTAGCTCAATGGTTGAAGTGACTCACAAGTCATCAGAAAGTAACAAGTCCGATCATTGTCTGGGACTGAGAGGCATTTTCCGATGTACTAATTTTGACGAACGTTCGTGTATAGTTTTTATTGCCATTCAATTTATTAGTGCATGTTAAAATTGGGTTACAACTCTGAATGGTTTTCTGACAGTTGCACTTTCTCATTCTCATCTGACGAAGGTACAAAGCTGCACTTTCACCCTCCCCTGTCCGAGACTTCTCCCCTTGGCGACTAAAATTGTCTGGCGTTAGCCAGAGTAAAATTAAAAACTCGGATACGGAACGGAGAGAGTTAAAAGAGCTGAAAACCCACCTTGTCTTTGGTCTGTTCTTCCTTAGTTTCAGTTTCTTTTTCCTTGTTCTTCTCTTCTTTCGGTTCAGGCTTTAGAGGTTCTTTCAAAGGAGACAGGATAAGTTTGCCAATGTTTTTACGATCGTGCATGCATTGCATGGCATCTGTTACCTGTATTAAAAATTTAAAAATGGAATCATTAGGTTTACGGAAGAACTCAAGGACTGTTACCTAAGGTGAACGCCCGCTACTATGAGCAACTTTAACCTTATTGAGGCAGGGAGGAGGGTGACAGTTCCCGAATTGAATTTGATAGTTATCTTCTGATGTATCTGAGGTATACCTTTGAGATTTTCTGGTTTCATTGAAATTCTATTGGTTTTATCGCTGCAAATACCAGCGTAGTCCATTAAAAGAAAAAAAAAAAAGTTACTGGGAATTTTAAAACTAGAACTGTAACGAAAATTTGATAGCGAAATTTTCAATCCCACCCCCTTTGATTTTTCATTAGAACGTCACTTTTCGATGGAGTGGAGATCATTTGTGGTACGATTAAGTTGAAATGATGAGAAAATTGCTAAATTTAACTTTCCAACGTGACATTTTAGATTTGTCACAAAACTCGACATATTACAGTCTCCCGAAATCCCCGAATTGCACTTTCGATGAACGGGGGTAAAAATTCTGTTCTCTCAAGATTACAAGTATTCTAGAAAAGTAAACTGGTCTGCTCCATTCAGTCTGCTGGCAGTCCCCGAACACACACGAATATATGTTTTGCGTACATTGAAAAACTGCATGCATCAATCTCTCCATGAGTCATTTCACCATTTCGACTGGCCTAAACTTCTTTCGAATTCTAATTAAAATGACAACAGCTCCGAACAATGTGTAAAACTGAATGGAATTCGGAAGAATGATATCGAGGCTGTGTGTGTACCATGAGTTGACTGAGTAACGCATTGTGATATTTATACGAATGTTCGATGGTAGAAATGGCAAACAGGGAAACTCTTAAAAAGTTTCCTAGTTGATTTACATCGAAATCTCTATTGCCTTTCAATACAATGACAACTAATGAAAATCTCCTTACCTCCTCGAAAGATAAGACTGCATATATTTCTGGCTTGATCTTTCCTTCTTCATAAAGTGTGATTAACTCACGCATCGGTTTCACAAGCATTTCTGGGTTTGTCTTACCAATTTCGCCAGCGTTATAACCAGACACAGTCTTGTTGTCTCCCATCAGTTTCAATGGGGAGAAAGTCACGCTGTGGTACCACTGTGAAGAGAATTGAAATTGTCACCATTGTCTCAAGCCACTGATGGTAGCTAAGAACATCAATTTAAGGATAATCTCTTGGAGAAGATTCTTTCATAAGATTGGTTGCCCAGACGTAAGCGATTATTCCCTAAGTTCACAGTTCTTGGTTATTAAAACCCTGGCAGTCCCCTACGAAACTATTTTGCCATTATATGACAAAAATTTCAACCCCTGAAGTTTCAACTAGGGCTAAATTATCAGCCCAAGTTAGGATGAACAATTCCATGTAATCACCAGTAAATTTTCAGCGCAGACTGAAGAGTTGACATACAGGTGGAAATTCCGCATAGACAGAAATTGTTCCATGCAGTGAGCCCCTAATACGTTTCAGCGTTACGATTTACAAACCTCATTGCATTTTCAGTTTTTTTTTAAATAGATTTTTTTTTCTATAGATGTATTTTTCGTACGTTCTTCCCGGAAAATTCCTCAGTATATGCCACAACCAGATTCCAATTAACTCAATAGATTACTGGCATCGTTATATGAACTATATTTCTGCTCATTATCAACCAAATCACGTTAACGAGCATTACAGTGATAGAGTAGGCAATTTTAGAATGTTATTGTATCTATGAAGAGTCAAAGAAAGAAACTTACTTGTTTAATAAGATTGAAGATGCTTTTCGACTCCCCCTTGACGATGTTCGAAGCTCCTAAAATGATGAAAGTAATAATTATGGGAGGAACAAATTGAAGCAACAAAAGACATTCAGTTAAATTCACCCATCAAAGGCTCTTGAAATGAATGACTTTCGTTTGTAGTTCATTTAATGATTTAACTCATGGCAACAATACAAGCGTTCTTCAAAAAGCATGGCAAACTGTTTCATCAGATTGAGAAATTTATTTGTTCCATTAGCTGAGCAATTTGTGAAGTTCGTTGAACAGTTGATGAGCTACCTGCGAATTTCGCAATGATTTGTTTTCGATTTTTCACTCAAAAGTACTGTCGGTTGCGGCAGAACCAAAATAAATCAAAACAAACAGGAAGTTCATGGCGAATTCAAAGACTTCGCGAACAGACCAACGAATTCAAATGCATATAGTCAATGTGGCAATTTAGAGTGGATTTTTTGAGGAATACTTCCATTGCCCCGACAGAAAAAGTAAGTAAAGATTTCCCACTGTGAATCACACTCCTACTTGAAGTAATTTACCATAACAAATGATCTTCCCAAGTGGTTTCAATAAATCATAGCCTTTTGTTGTATCTTTGCCACCAAGTGGGTCCATGACAATATCAACACCATCTGGTTGAATCCTGCAATAACCACAAAAATTACGATTTACAACTAAAAGACGTGTCCCACGCACCGTGGCGTTGCCAAGGTTTGATGGCTTGGAACAAGTTGAAAGAACACGAGAGACGCTGATATGGTCCAGTATTACGGAATGGTTAAGATATTGGACACTCTAGGCCAACCGTTAGTTGTTCTCGCACTACACAGAATGTTTACAATTGTTTATAAAACAAATTGAGCATTGCTATGAACAAATTAGCCCCCTTTTTTAATCATCTAATCATGAGATACACTTAGGAATCTTCCAGTAGCGGATCCAGGAGGAGGGTTCAGGAGGTTTACCTCCCCCCTTGAGCCACCAAACAATGCGAGGATTCCTTTCCATAGTCTCTGTGCGTACATAATAAATTTTATTTGCATTTTTTTCTCTCATTTTACACCCCATTTAAGTCAAAAAGCAACCATCACATCCTTAAATATCTAGAATAACCAATGGACTGGTAACACCCACTTCTCAAAAAGCTGGAACCACACCCGGCCTGCCAAATTCCCCATTCCGCAAAATCCAAGATCCGTCCCGGCCTTCTACATTTTAGACATACAAGATATGTGAAGACTCCGAGTACGACACAACGAGAAACGAATACAAAAATTGCTTTTTCACGTCTAAACATATTAAAAGTGAAAGTAAAAATTTTTAACCTACTTGAGGACTTCTTCAGCGTAATCATTATTTCGGTAGTCAATGGCATGGCTGACCCCATGGGCTGTGATCTTGTCATGCTAAATTAAAATTACCAGCACAGGGAAATTAACAGTGAAAAAAAGAGTGATACAGCAAAAAATACCAAAAAAATAAAAGGACAAACAAATCAACGAACAAGGGAGGAAGGATAGAACGAGCGAACGAACGAACGAACAAGCAGAACAAACGTGTTTTGTTTGCTTTTGTCAGAGTAAAACCAAACTTTGATTTCTTTGAGCTCTAATAACATGACGTGATTCAACATCTTGAGAGTTTCCAAGACTGTAGAGAAACATAAATTCGTGCTGCTAGGCAACTATTTTATACCTTTTCGTTAGTCAGGTAAGCAACACCCACGTATTTTGAATTTTCATGTCGCAGGAACCCCTGTTTTACAATTAGTGCGCAGTTCTGCCCAAGAAAGTGACTCTGACCATACCTCCATTTTTGTGCACAATATAGACTGTAAAAGAAGCTATCGCACATCAATTTTGACATGGTACCTTAGATTTGGATGCTGTTCCAAATACGGTGACATTCGGCACTGTTTTGCACAACTGAGTGGCAGCTACACCCTGTTGAGGAACAAAAATACGTTTCTTGATCTAAATACAAGTCAGATACTATGTTATATAGTTAGTACACAGTGTGAGGTGGCCATTTAATGAAAAGAAATGACTACACAAGTTGTTAACTGTAAAGTGCACGACATAAAATGGCACGCACGAAAATGCTGGCAGTTATATTCTGTATTTAGGCAGACTTCTATATAATGACTATAATATCAGTAATATAAATATCAGTAACGACAATGACAATAGCGACCATTAAATCAACAATAATAATACCAACAACAACAAAAACACCGACATTGGTACCGTTGATACCCCAATTTACCACTACCACCACCGACATAGCCAAAACCACATATGCAATTAATACCACCTACACAGCCAACACCAGCAGCAATACCACCACCCGACTGCCAACACGACCATCACCCATACCAACACGATCATCACCCATACCAACACTACCGCCACCTGCACCAACACCAACAATACCACAACCACCGCATTTCCCGCACCAATCCGAACACTACACGCACCGTACCACTAACACCCGCATGAACACCACCCATACCATCATTGCTGTGCCCACATCCCACCAGTACCATTACCTTTACCAGCATACGAGATATTAACCAGGAAGTCAGGACAGAATTAATTGTATGCAAGAAACTCACCACTCCTCCAGCCGCCATATGAACCAAGACGCTTTCATCCTCCTTCAAATTACCGATATCAAACAAAATCTGGTATGCGGTAACATAATTGACAGAAAGTGCAGCAGCATCATCAAATGTCATTGAATCTGGGATTGCAAAAACTTGAACAATTGGAACAGATACGAACTCAGACATCATACCAAATGTCATTGAATATGCTATCACTCTGGTACCAACCTAGCCAAATAAAAGAATACAGTTTCCCATAACGGAATGAAGAATAAACAATCATCCTGCAAAGAGTCAACTCACGCACTACAACAAACTCTAATTTTCATAACCGACTTTTGCAAAAGTGGAAACTATGCAAACGAAGTTTGTTATTCATGGTCAGCTGAGCTATTTGTCTTCAAGCACTAAGGGATAAACCAGCCATGAAGAACTTACTACGCTTTCTTCTGCCATCAGGCTTATTCTTATAGATTGCCGGTGAAAACGAGGCTTAAACTACTTGCCTGAAATTCAGTTACACCTGGCCCAACCTCTTCCACCACTCCTGAACATTCAATTCCCATGACGTATGGGGTTGCCAATGCATAATAAAGCCCTTGGCATTGCATAAGGTCAGCAAAATTTAAACCGCTGGAATTGAAAAAAGAATAACGGAGAAAGAAAATGACAGTGTGCACGTTAGCAAGTTTTCTACAGTGACATTACCGGTAACTAAGAACGTCCACGTGTGGCTTGATTTTCACACGATGATAACATCAAACATTTCGCAGTTTGTTCTCGCTAGATTGTCTCACTAGAAGACAATCAACGTTCTGTTTATCCTTAACTCACTTTTTTTAAAATGGACGGGTTCAAACTCCACTGTTTGTTGTCTCACCTTACTTAACGTGACGTTTCTATGAGAACTGTTTTTTTTAAATTTAACGACATTCTGATACGCATCGAAGCATCACCGTTAACATTACCCGGTCTGAAATGGGCAATTTGCATACGAGACGGAATGGGTCAATCTCAGTTGGTTATTACTTTTATAGCAGTTATTAATGGATTATAAATCAGCTTTTTCAACAACTATGGCAAGCTTAAATATTTTACGAAAGATAAAAAACCGAAAATAAAAAACAAAAACAAACTATTTTCGGTCACCTTAACATGCATGTTTTCTTATGCAGAATAACATCGTCAAATGTCATTATGTTGGCCAAAATAACATTCCTGAACGCCAACCAGGAGGTGAAAGGTTAATCGAATTAAATTTTCAACTCTTTACATTCGACTACGTCTCATCTACTAAATGAAGTCGTCTCGTTTTTGCCATGTTAAAATTCTGAAGGCCAAGTTTGGGGTGAAAGAGTTAATCCTTCGGTCAAACAATTGTTTGCACAAACAAGCAGACTTCGAAGAAACGGGAATAAATGGAGACATGAACGTCAAAGGCAAGATCTTCTGATCTCGCCCACTTACTAAGCAAATCAGAAACACAAACGATATTGACTGATCTTGATTAGCCCCATAGTGTTATGCATCAGTCAAGTATTTTTAACTGACTGTGAGCAGTAACGTACCAATCCAAATTATAAATTTCCTTCACTGACATGGGCGTTTCATGCTCTAGCGTTGGATCTTGTTCATCGAATCTGCTACATTAATTCTACTATTCCAACGCAAGGTGAAGGATTAACTTGTTGCAATAATGCAAGCTAAGCGTCTCCTATTAGAAATTGATTTTATATACCAAGTCTTCAACTAAAACTTACCATGAATGAACTTTCACTAAAACGTGCCCGTCCACAGGTTTTGGCTTCGGTCTCTGCTGAACTTGCACCTTGTTCAGACCACCTATTCCTGTAAGAACTACGCAACGGCAAGCCTCAGGCTCCTTTTCCTTTTCTTGGTCAGCAGGAGTAGTCTCGGCCTTCGCTTCTTTTTCGCTTACCATCGCTTTGGTTGTTTGCTTCAGCTTGTGACAAATAACGAGTTTATCTCCACAAGTGATTGAGAAAGGAAGATGAGAGGACAGAGAGCTGCCAAAAAGGTCACATGCGCTCATGTGACGTTCAATCAGATTAAGCATACTAAGTACATCAACGATATACTTGAATTGTCAAAAGACAATATCTCTTGACTAGTTTGTAAAAAAGGTAACCAATGTTGTGGAAAGTCTCCAACTTGCCTAGTAATAAGTAAAAGGTGTAGCTGTAAAGGACGCACTTCCCTTGCGAAAATTTATAAGGGTGCATTTCAAAGCCAGTTCATCAAGGAAATGACAAAAAGTGACTGACAATATCTCAGGAATAAAGAATGATTTAAATCATTCTAAATGCAAACAGACTTAACACAGAGGCAGTAAACCATTAAAGGCTTAAATAGCTTAACACTACGAGGTAAATTTCAATAAATTCAGGGTCGAACTACACTACAATACTTGAACTTAAGATACTTGAACTAGACGAGCGACTGGCCTCATTTCTCAAACGACAGTCGCAATTTAAGACCACAGAGACTACCGAGTTCGTCAACATTTGTTGACGTCTACCTCTTAGCCTGTTTTGGCATCAAACCAATTTATTCAATAGCAATGAAGTATTTTTAGGTTGACTACCCTCCCCTTGGCATTACGAAGCTGGACATTCATACATCTGCTGGCTTGATACGACTGGGTATTTAATCAAGCGATAGGACTTACAGATAAAGTAATGAAGTTAGGATTATTTTAAGGACCAATCAATGGAATTGGTGTTTATGTGATTTGACTGATGTAGGGCATGAATAGTTTTAGACTATTTAAATGTTGAGAACTGAAGAACAAAGTTTTTTATTAAATACTGTTGCACTTTCGTCCAACCATTATGAGTACAGTAGTTTATCTCCAGACACTACCCAAAGTCGTTCTTTTTTTTTTTTTAAATCATTTCACTAACCCTTTCGTGACCACTGTTGTTGTACCACAACAATTTACAACAATGGAACCAATCAAAGAATTAAGCAAAAGGCAAACGTGAACCAAGAACAAACGGGGAGAAAAATCATGATGCATTAAAAAGGTTAAATACTTTATTCAACTCGTTAGAATCCTCGATGAGGTAACATTTCGCTAATGTATGTGATAACACGAGAAACTTATCACATGTAAATTAATCATTTGTCCCTCGTCAAATGGGAACCGAAGGTAACTTATCGCGCGACAATTGAGTCAGACGTAAGACAACACGCCGAGATGCATAAGACGGGACAGACCCACCATACGAGAGTCGTGGTTTACATGTTTAGTACGAACAGGGGCGCCGAAGCCACGGGGGCAGCCGTGTGCCCTAGGTATTACTGAAAGTGAGCTAGTATCATTACAATTTGTTATACTTACTTTTGAATTTATTTTATCACTCTAATTTAAAATTTATATTGCCGAAATTTGGGAAAAAAAAAAACGGCATTTAAAATTTGTGAACGAGATGGGAATGGAGTCCAAACTAATCGTCGCTGCTCGTAGTTGGTCGTCGTGGTCGGCAATTGACGAAGTGTCTGTTGTTGGGTTTCGAAGGAGTCAAGGAGATTGTGCACATGAATATATAATGAATATATTCAATAAATTGGAGGTAAGTGTGATATATATATGGTTAAGATATAATAATTGAGAGTTGTTTAGGTCCAGAGAGACGGAGATCATGAAAGTGTCACTTTTTTTGCTTGCAAAGTAAGGCGGACGTGCCCTTTTTCGAGATTCTGCCCTTGCCGCCCCGGGTGACTTCCGGCGCCCCTGAGTATGAACTGTGATCGAAATTACTGGTAGCACGAATTTGCATGGCGACGGATCATGCGCAAATGGAATCAAGAGCTGTCCCGGGACGAATATGGTCCACGGATGCGACGTAATGGACCGACATAATGGCAGGGGCAATGCACCACCAGGACACCCAACGCCATGAACTTTCATGCAGCGTTTGAGGCTTAGTCTAAGGCTTGGGTCCAGCCTTAGCGCTTGGGTTTTAGTCAATTCAATCAAAAAGAACGAATGATTAAACCAATAGCGTTTGATAGCGAAATTTGCCGACGAAAATCCGCTTTGAGGCAGTTGCTCCTTGTCTCTTTGAACTCTTAAAAGACTGGAACGATACCTGCAAACTGTTTCGAAGCCAACATGGAGGCTGACATGCAGGTCAACTTGCAGGTCATCCCAGTCCCCCGCGCGATAAAACACGCAACCGATTAGGAAAAACTTAACCTAAATTTTGGATTTTTTGACAGTTTTCTTTTTTATCCTTAGTAAGTAGACGACAATGTTAATAGGACTGCATATTGGCCAGAATTAACTGTCAACGAAAAGTAAAGGTTCAATACAACTTTTTCCCACACGTGTTTTTGACCTACATAGCTCGGCTTCATTCAATCGTGAGGCCTGGTACAAAGAGATATTGTTCCAGTCTTTTCAGAGTTCAATGGCTTCTTCTGCCCCAGGCCACTATGTCACTCGTTGACGGAGTATTTGCGGTGCATCATTTAAAAAAAGTGCCACGTGAATTGCACGACCATATCTTAATGCTGGATCAGAAAGCCACAGATCTTCTGATTTTAAGTACATCGCTTTTGTGATTTTTTTTAAATTCTTCACTACATTTCTTGTCTCCACCACGTGAAATTAATTTCGTACACTTTTCAACCTAAGCTTCCCTTTCGGTGCTCATCCGTCATGACTGATGTAAACTGGACATTTTTAACACTAAATATGCAACTCATTACGTCTTTTTCTGTTCAAAATTGAACAGGTTACTCTTAATGACACACGAATCTCATACATACTCTACAAAGTTAGCACGTTCTTGAAAAAGCGTAGCGATGTTTTCCATTGGTCTATTCAATAATACCTTTCGGACAAAAAATGTTAATGTGAATGGTCTTCAGGCGGTTTCTTCAGGCTTGCTTTCTCCTTCGGGGCTTTTCTCCTCGGCTTTGTCCCCGTCGTCGGCTGCTTTGTCCTCTTCCTTCATCATCAAAAGAATTAAAAGCAAATTAAAACTGCAGGTAAGGAAATTACCACTTCGCCCAAGCCGTTCAACCTCTTCCATCATCAAAAACCCTGCATGGTGTGTCACAGTATGCTATAACGTTAAGCATGCTCAGGAATAAATATTTGTTATCTGAGAGCGAGCTCCGGTCCAAATATGGAAACCCTGCAACTTGATTGGTGGATAAGCAGTCGGATATTTCCCGTATAGCTGGCTCATGAAGGGATCCAAGAAAACCTTGCTTATGACGAATAAAAATTAAAATTTTTGACAACATATGGAGTGAAAATGTATTACAAACAATCAGAAAAGGAAAAGTAACCATGCAGAATGAAGTTAGTGAAGAAATTTGATATAAAATGATGACAGAATTGGAAGTTTGTTTTTTTTGACGTTATGTACCTTTGCACTTGTTAATTATATTGCAGTAAAGCCATATATCAAACTACTTATTGATCTCGCTTGTTCGCTCTGTACTAGCGAAATATCGGACCTCTGTTTTTCGCACGGACCTCGGTTCGCCAGGTTCTTAAAAAAGATCGGTCCGATATTCCGCTAGTGCACACCTCACGCTCGGACAAAACTAGTATTTGTCTGAGGTTTTCGTGGCAAAAAACCCCGAAGGCAAATACTTTCCTGTACGGAGCGAGGAAACGAGGTTAAGAATCTATTATATGGGTTTTTGGTTGGTTTTCTTTCCCATCTGAACTGAATTTTCGTGGTCGGATGTTGTTGTTTACCTTACTTCATGACTTGTTCGTTTGGCTTCTTGTTTTCACGAGTTAAACATACATTCCTGTTACTTATATTCAAACAGTTTTAAACAAGTGTATTAACAGTGTTCTGGCGCATTTTGTCGTTCTGAATTTTTCATTATAGTTTATTCTTCTAAAATTTATTTAAAATCAGCTCAAAGATCTTCTCGCCAAAACGTACTATACAGGTCCGTAGTAAAAAGCGTATTGCACCAGTCCAAGCCCGTAAAATATTGGACTGTTCAGCAACTAATCAGCATGCGGAATTTTGCGTACGTAAAAAAAAGAAAGAAAAAACAAAGGTCAAATACGAGTCAAATGTTATACAGAGTCAAACTGCCATTTGTTTAAAAAGCTTCAAAGTTCAAACCCACCTTGTCTTCAGTCTTATCTTCCTTTTCTCCCGTTTCCTTTTCCTCTTTCGGTTGAGGTTCCGTTTTTTCCTCCTCTTTTTTTTCCTCCTCTTTTTTCTCCTTCTCTTCTTGCTCCTTCTCTTCTTGCTCCTTCTCTTCTTGCTCCTTCTCTTCTTTCGATTTAGTCTTGGGAGGTTCTTTTAATGGTGACAGTAAAAGCTTGCCGACGTTTTTGCGATCTTGCATGCATTGCATGGCATCTTTTATCTGAGTTGGATCGCAACCGAAACGGTAGGAAAATGTGGTTAGAACGCGGTATCTTGTCGTGAAGGTATTAAAATTTACTTTGGGTTTTTCCTACCACGAGTGTTCAACAAAAATCCGGGAAGTGCCATTAACTCGCTATTGCTATCAACAGCGAACGTAATTCTGGGACTCTGGTGGGACAACTAATTCTTACCAAAAACGAAAGTCTTCGTCAATTGGATTTTCCGTCCGTCAGATCAGTTGTGGACAGCAAAACATAAAAATTCGGCTTGTGGACAACAAAGGGCCCGTGAAGACAATAAGATTTTTGGATACAATTGTTCGTTCTGATATATCCGATTAACTCACAGGAGACTTCTGGACATATTGCTACTACATTAGTGAGCAAATTGAAAGCAGGAATTGTGCCTTTGAGACAACATTACATTCCCCATAATGAACAATAGTATGGAAATTTCAAAGCTCTAGTAAGCGTGTGAACCATGGTGAATGGGGTAAAACCTACGTGAAAATTCTTCAAAAGAACTGTAGCAATGCTAACAAGAGGACTGTAAAACTGTTAGCATTGCCATAGTTCTTTGAACAACTTTCACGTAGGTTTTACACCATTCACCATGGTTCACACACTTACAACTTTAAATTTGTCACCACGACAAAATCGTTATTTTACTATAGTAATACAACAATCGTAGTGTCTTGTGCGCATGGACCTAATGGGTACTCCCTTTCTCACAGGTGGAAGTAGCCCACAGTACAGGGATGTGTTTAATATCATTTTCGAATCATACGTCGTAATCATACGTCCCATATGTGGCTCCTTACCTCCTCCAAAGATAAGACAGCATGTATCTCTGGCTTGATCTTTCCTTCATCATACAGTCTTATTAACTCACGCATGGGTTTCGCAAGCAATTCCGGGTCTTTCTCACCAAGTTTGCCGATATGGTAGCCAGCCACTACCTTGTTATCACCCATCAGTTTCATTGGGTTAAAACTCACACTTTGGAACCACTAGAGTAATTCACAAAACGTTTGTCTTACGTCCCGTGTTCACAGTTAACAAACATTTCACACATGCAGCACAAATAATGAGATAAATGAGATCTAATTTTGAATAAGGCTTAAGTAGATTGAATAAAAAGCTTACACTTTTAGCAAAACTGAAAAGGCTTTTGGATTCCCCCTTGACTGCATTAGCAGCACCTAAAAGATATAAAGTGCATTCATGATAATTACATACCTGACAATGATGAGTACTAACGGATCAACCATTTACTTAACACTGGGCTATCTACTGGGAAGTAGTGAAGTTTGCTTCTCCCTTTGATAAGTAAAATTGTCTAGCTTTAGCCTTTGAGAATCAGCAATCGTTGATATATTTTAACCCTTAATCTAATTTATTTTATTTTATACTATTTCTACCTTTTTGGTAGTTTTAATGTTTTATATATTGTATTTATCGTCTATGTTTTATTGTCTCATTTAATTCTGTAATTAAGTTATTGAGGGCTACAAGTTTATTAGTGTTTTGCACTATTTAGTGTTTACTCTCTCGAAATAAAGACATTACTTACTTGGTTACTTACAGAGTAAAGTACTAGAAGTTCCAAAAAACAATGGCAAAGTATCCTTATTTTCTGGATAACCCTATATATAATTTACCATAACAAATGATCCTCCCAAGTGGTTTCAATAAATCATAGCCTTTTGTTGTATCTTTGCCACCAAGTGGATCCATGACAATGTCAACACCATCTTCTTGAATCCTGTAACGACCAACATGAAAATGCATTTTACACATGTAGCTTAAAAATTATGGTATCTTATTGACTGTTAGAATGAACAGTTGGTGTTCATCCCTGTGATAAAAATTGTTCAGCTTAAGTCCAAGTAAAATACAAAAGTGTGCATTTGCACCTTAATGGGTTAAATACACAGCAATAGAAACTCCAAATAGGGATAACCTTTTATTAAATCCACATTTTGGCTTAGTCTTAGTGATCACATAGTCAGCATTCTTGATGACTATAACTTAGCTGAAATGTGGATTTTTTATTTTAACTTAATGTTATCCCTGTTCAAGTTTTGGATGTCGTGTACAGAAATCCTTTATAGTAAGAGTTTTTTTGGATTTACAGTGTAAACTGGAAAACATTGCATTAAATTTTCATGTAAAATGTCAAGGAAAAGCAAAATGGGACAGGTCATGAATTGATGCAAAGGATATTGTATTTAATAATCAATTTTTTCACTTACTTGCGAACTTCTTTAGCATAATCAGTACTTCGGTAGTCAATTGGATGAGTAACCCCATTGGCTTCTATTTTCTCATGCTGAAATAAGAGGTAAATTGCAAGGAATGATCATAGAGAATATTTTTTTCTTATGCTATAGCAGTTTTTTTTCCAAATCTGGACTTTAATCTGGTGACAGTTCTGTTCAGATATCCAAATTTTACAACAAACACCTTAAAACTGATTTTGAAGTCACTTCCTGAAACTAAATCAATAATTTGCCCAGAATATCAAATACAAGCAAGTATCAAAACTGTGAACATTTCGTATTATATTATATTCACAATTATTACCGTATATTACCTTTGATTTAGAGGCTGTTCCAAATACTGTGACATCTGATACTGTTTTACATAATTGAGTGGCAGCCACACCCTGTTTATAACCATAAATTGGAATCTGTAAATTATCTCTTTAATTTATTAAGGGGCAGGGCTCATCCCTTTCATAAGTAAAATTATCTGGTATTAGCCATCCATCAACTATACAAGAAAACTTCACTCAATTATTCAATCCCAACCACTGGGTTGTGACTTTCTAGAAATGTTCCACCTTCATGTGATTAAATATTTTGAGTATTTAAGCATTTTAGTCAAAATACTCACCACTCCTCCACCTGCCATATGAACTAAAACACTTTCACCTTCTTTTAAATGACCTACATCAAATAAAATCTGGTATGCAGTGACATAATTGAGAGGAATTGCAGCAGCATCTTCAAATGTCATTGAATCTGGGATTGCAAAAACTTTGACAGTGGATACAGATACATATTCTGCCATCATTCCAAATTTCACCGATAGTACAACCACTCGTGCACCAACCTAGAAATAAAGAGTAAGTTGCTACATAATTAGAAAAGGTATGAAAGGAAGTGAAGAGAAGGAAATATCGAATTTTGGTTGACCTGAAATCAGGACCTGCAAAGATTTTTAATGAACAAATTAATCATTATGTTTTCCCAGGATAATGCAATTTGACAAACAGCATTTTCTGTCCTTGATTATAGTTTAGTTTTCAAATACAGTAGAACCTGTATATAACGGCCACCCTTGGGACTACAGAAACTGGCCACTTAATACAGGATCACTAAAAATACTCACTAGGCATGGTCAAATGTCAATTTCAATAGCGTGTCATACAACACTGCATTCAAGCAAACAATAAGAAAATCAATGCTCTTTCAGGCAATCTTTACTTTCAACAAAGTTGCTAACTTGTAAATGTAGTGGTGCAATAAACGTAAAGTTATGAAAAGGTACAATCAATTGTCTTTTGCTCTACCATGCAGTATTTCCGACTTACAGTTCACAACGACATACATCTCATTCTGTCATTTCATAGTTCTTATGATCAACGTGGAGATAAATAAAACAGAAATTTTGCTAAAGTAGCGTTGTTGGAAATAAAATTCAAGCCAACCGGCAACGAAAAAGTCACTGTAAAGGGCAAGTGCATTGAAAGTGGTGGAGGTTATGACCTGGAAATCTCGTACAAGTATACATTTGGAAGCCATTTCTTCATAATCACACTGCTCAAGAACAACCTATCTGAAAAAGTAGTTTCACGTAGAACTAAAGGGAAGTAGATTTGAAACAAACTTTTTTGCATCTCGTGATTTTGTATTGCAGCTCATTGCTGACATCTGGAAAGAATTGACCATAATGAACAGTTAATTATATGCATTATCATTGTCATTTCTATAATGATGGATCACTTCTTAATCACAATCAGACACAAGAAAATACTGCATGAAAAGACATGTGGCTTTGGGTTTCCGTTTAATACAGGTAAAAAGAACAAAGAAAGACAAACATGGGACTGCTTAAAGGTGGCCGGGGCTGCTTAATAGAGGTGGCTGCTTAATAGAGGTAACAATTACAGCATGTGTATGGGCCAAAATTCGGGACTTTAAAAACTGGCCCCTTAATAGAGGGTGGCCGCTTAATACAGGGCCACTACATACAGGTTCCACTGTATGTTAAAATAAAAATATTCTTTATAAATATTGTAAAGGGATCCAATTTACTCCTAGCATGATTATCTGGCATCACCCAAAAATATAACCAAAAGCTAAGAAATTACCAAAGGTTTAAATTTCATAAGTAAAAGTTAGCAGAGATGATGCATATGCATATGCATATATATATATATATATATATATATATATATATATATATATATATACAACATAAGTTTTTGTAATATTTTGAATATTAAAACAAGTTAACGACTACTTGCCTCAAATTCTTTTACACCTGCACCAAGTTCTTCTACCACCCCTGCACATTCATAACCAAGAACATATGGTGTAGGCCCAGCACCAGGATAAACACCCTGCCGCTGCATAATGTCAGCAAAATTTAGACCACTAGAAAAATAAACAAGCAGCATTACCAGGCTGAACTTACACCCACCCTTAGATCAGTGGTCTTGCTAAAATTTTCAAAAGGCACCGTAACATGCGTAAACATCTTGAGAAAAATTACAACTTTCTGCATGTCAAGCACTTTCAGAACTGTTTACATTTAATGTTAGACATGTGACAGAATGAAATGTATTTAGGAGCCCAAATTAACTTTTAAAGTATGTTTCCCATTAGGCAACCATCTTTTCAGATCTATGCATCCAAGAAGAAATCTAGCCACCCAGTTTGGGTATTTCTGCTTCGAGGTAATATGCAATACAAGATGACGGAGAGTATGAACATTAAGGAGCAGTGTGTATGAATCATTTAATGACAAATAGACTAGTCATATATTTTTACCTTCTCTCAAGCAAATATCTCAAACTGGGATTACGAATTTTTTTGGACATTATCAGTTCCCCAGGAGCTTAGCAGCTTGAAATATGGTCGTCCAATGGGCGGTCATTTTCTGGGTTTTATTCACCACTGTTAAACTTTAGTTGTTTTTGATGACTGGATGACTGTAAATTTGGAACCCTGGTGTAGAAGTAGGGTTTCATGTCCAGTTGGTTGTGCTCTGGACAGTTTTCAATACCATGTTTGATCTATGACATTTCCAGGTGAAATTGCTACTAAAATATTTTTTGTCAAACAGTAATGCAACACAATCTAATTGGGGTCACAACCTGTAGCCTTTCATCATCAAATGTAACCTCTCTTACTGAGAAATCTACCCTGCTTTCATGATATTTTACTGAGAAATCAAGGTTTTTCTCACCAACTAGCCATTTCACGTACCCATCTTACCAAAATAAGAGGTCACGCCCCTCTTATCTCTGGCACAGTATCATGTTGTTAGCAAATGCTAAAGAAAAGATGGCTTATAGATTTACTTTTCCAATGATTATAACCACAAAGAGACAAAAATATGGTCAAAACGGCTCAATGTTGAAAGTACCAATGACTATATGGCCTATTTTTGCAGATGAGACCAGAGGTCAATGTATTTTGTGTTTTGAGGTAAATGGCTATTAACTGAAAAATGATTTACTACGCACGAATAGTGAAGCATAATGGTATAAGAATTAGGATTAGGGACCGAGTTAATTTGGTTAAGAGCTTGAGGATTAGAGTTTGGATTAAACCTGGCCTTCCCTCAAGCAACGACAACTTTAATCCTTTGAAGGGGAAGTTGTCACACCATCTGAACACCCCAAGTTATGGCAAATTTTAATTTCAGGGAAGAATTACGAAGAAATCGTCTTCAACAGTCCCTGAATTAGAACGTACGAGTGCTCCATTTCAAAAATAAACAAGAAAAAACATTTTGTTCATGGATTTCGGCTGTTTTTATGCAGAAAACATTTGACAGTGCACATTTGAATTTGTTGGAACGTGACGAAGTTATCGAGACAGCAAATGGCAAGATTCTTTGGCCTCTTCGGCTTCCACTGACAGACAAATCAGAACACCATTAAAATTGATCCGTCTCTTCGTCCCTGTAATTCGTTAAACGTCAGACAATACCGATTTGCAACGGCTAATGAGCAATAAAATACATATGCAAATAACCCTTCCCTTCCCAAACATGGGCGTTGCACCTTCAAGTTTATCGTAACATCTAAACTATAATTTCATCGTCTTGGCCCAGTCTAATTCACGGAGTACGTCGTTCAGATTAATACGTGTTTCCCGTAATTCGTTAAGATTAATAAAGAGTTGAATAGTACTCACCAGGCATGAACTTTCACCAAAACGTGCCCCTCTGCAGGTTTAGGTTTCGGTCGTAGTTGCACTTCAACCTTGTTCAAACCACCAAATCCAGTGAGTACAACACAACGGCAAAGTTTCTCTTCTTTATTTTCTGGGTTAGCAGGAGCAGTTTCCTCGGCTTTCGTTTCTCCTTCGGTTGCCATTATTTTGGTTCGACTGCTTCAACTCGGGGCTAATACTAACGAGTTGTCTGCACAAATACTAGACAAAACAAGACCAAACAGGGTAAAGGCGCACGACCTTTGGGCTTTAAATCCTCGTGCGGGAAGGTCACATGGTATTAACGACGTCTCATGTGATCGTCAATCATATTTAAAGTAGCAAGAAAAATGCAAAATACTTTCGAATAATTGTATGAAGTGTAGAACATAGATTGCTCCATGCTTCTGCATTATCAAACAGAAGAAAATGTTTTAGTTAAAGCATTTCGCTTGCATGTACAAATTTATGGTGGTGCATTTCTAGGTTAAATCGTTGCGGAAATGACGTAACACTTCAGAAATGAATAGCGGATTATGACTTAAGAATTAAACCGTTTAAAAAATAATAAAGTTAAACAAACAATTAATTATATTTCGAAGGTGAATAGAATTTCTGCAGAGATACTTCTAAATAAATTCAGGCATTGATATTTGACCAATGACTGCCATCGTTTTTTCGAAGACAAATAAAAAGTTAAAAATCAGAAAAACTCAATTCAAGTGTTCTGTGAACTTTGGTGTAAATTTGGCTATCGGATTACGTAGGAATTACAACCCCAGCCTCACCCACCACACGCCTCGTCAAAATAAAAATAAAAAACTTGAGTTTGAGTTTATTGAACTTTACCAGCAATTATTACAAAGTAAAAACAAATATACATACAAAGAAGACAACATGCAGTAAGGAGAGGCTCGCAACAGGCCCAAAGCCCAAACAAGGAATGTCACCCTAAAATTACAGATTAACCTTTTTTCATAAGTACAGATTACATATATAAAAAATAGTTACGTGTACGTACATGCGTCTGCTGTTGTAAGAATGCATCCAGTCGTGTTAGGACGACTACCTGGCCGCCATATGGGTTAATCATGAACTTGCTCACGAAAATCAGTGGGCTTATAAACAAGGTAACTCAACCGAAATGTTGAAAATGACAGAGTACTGGAGGCGGGCCTTGGATAATTAAGAGGTTTCTATGGATTTTTGAATTGGGTTCGATTAAGCATCGGATCAAGTATCGATAAAAAAAATTTACAGGCCCTTGATATTGGTGGTGTAAAAATCGTCTTACATCTCAGCCAGGAAAATCAGAGTTTGTTACTAAGTCGTAGATCTTTCATTGGTCTGTGATTTCTACATCCCCAAACAGTTCAGAAATCGTTATTCCCAATTTTTTGTTTAAAGTAGGCAAACCTTGAAATGAGGCCTTTCTTGGCGGTTGTTTTGACACTTCGTACGACAGTGTGCACCGCGAGGTTTTGAGTTCTGGTCTATTTCAAATGGGTTACTGGGAATGTTGCTATACTCACAATTTTGAAATTGACGCTGTTTTTTGGGAGTATTTTTTTTTGGGGGGGGCGAATTTAAAATTTCAGTGCGAAGAGTTTGTGACAAGGTTTACAAGGTGTTAAATTTCAAGTCAATGATATAAGAACTGAATACAGCGTAGACAGTGATAAATAAAGTAAAAAGTTAAAATGTTGATAACTGCTGTGATTGATCACAAAGAATTCCAACGTTTCGAGGAAAGGAAAAAATCCTATTAAAATAAGTTAGGATCAATACCTTTCTTTCCCTGCCTTTCCAGACTTGCTTTTTTTTCTTTTCTTCGGCATTTTACCACCAGTTTACAAATCAGTTTAAGTATTTCTGTTGTGGAAAAATGGCGGCGGTTTTCTTGTTTCTTAGCAACGGATGGTTTCTTGCCTCCTACTCTCGCGTGATATCCACGTATTACACGAAACAGAAGTTCAAAAGAGTATCATATAAAGATCACCGCCACCGCGACGCGAGAGACATTTGAAATGGCGCCAAAACGTAGTTGTTTGTAGAGACGTGAATCCGTCAAAATAATGTTCCACTTCAATGTTGTGGCTGACTTAAGGGACATCATGTAAAGTCCGAGTGATAGTCGATCTGCCCATGGCTTTTCAAAGAACCGAGAAGTCGAAACAATTCCATATTTTGGCGTTGTTATTCGGGTGGTGGTCACATCAGGGAACCGACGGAGACCCGAAGTTTAGCGTAGATAGGCCAAAGCATTTTTTGAAAAATTTAGATTGGCATATCATTGAGATATGTAGGAAAGTCTCTCACCTAGGCTATGTTTGGTATTTTGGTTTGCACCCCGAATTAGAGTTACAATAGTATAAGTTCCCCGAGATTTCAAATGGGGAAGGTCCATGTCGAAATTTCAAAAGGTGTACCCAAAATCCAATTCGAAAAAAGTTCTCAGTGAGATATAACGATCGACAATCGTTTGCTATATTTAATCAACGAGCACAAAATATATGTCACATGACATTCCTTTACACTTCAGCACTTTAAATTTATCAGAGCTAAGGAAAATCAAAAATAAAATCTCAAATTAGTCGCTAACCTTCAGACCTTCATTAACGTCGCTAGGCCCCAAAAGACAAAAATTCCACGAGATAACAAGACACCTATTTGAACATGTCGAATTAAATTTTAAATATAACCAGAAGTAAACAAGTAAAAATTATTCCAAAATAAGATTGTCTCTTCGAAACAACAGTAAAAATCTTGTAGACTAACGAATTCTGCGGACAGCAAAGACGAGACGCACCCAAATCTTATTGTCTGCCGTCGATTCCGATCGTCTGGCACTCGATTGGCAAGAGAAATCCACACTTGGAAACTCGGCCCAATAGCAAAGGGGGGACCACATGAACCATGTGGTCCCCCCCTTGCAAAACGACGTTTTGGCAGCTCTTCGAAACTTCTCTGTTCTGGTCAGCAAAGACGAGACGCACCCAAATCTTGTCGTTTGCCGTTGATTCCGATCGTCTGGCACTCGATTGGCAGGAAAAATCCACACTTGGAAATTCTTCGCGATAGGAGAGGGGGGACCACACGGCTCATGTAGTCCCCCCTTTGGAAAACGAGGTTTCTGCAACTCTTTGAAACTTCCCTGAAGCGTCGGAAATTGTGTAGCCCGAATCAAACATGAAATTATTTTCTTTTGAAAAGCTGTTTCGCGGTACTTAGGAATCGTACAGCGTATTTCACTTTCAAAATGACCTGTGTCACAGATAAGGTTGTATCTTCGTCGGACGAGAAAATAATGGGATGCTTCTTAGATATTTATTTAGTTAATTTTACAGTTAAACTCTGTACTCAATACCTGTTATGGCGTTCCCCATTTGAAACGAGTTAAATCGTTAAGAGTTAGCCACCAAACAATTTAAAATGGCCGGTTTTGGTGTCATTTGGATAAAAAGCCAAAATAGAACCCAAAACATTTTTCGGTGTTCTCACAGGTTTTATATAGTCTTAGTAACTTCTTTAGTTTTCTCACGAGAACGGGTCTTTACAGATGTTTGTGGTAGATAATTTTAAACATCACAAAAACTAACACATTTCTGGTGTAGAGGACCAAAATGACAAAAGTACTTCTAACGACCAGAAATTTTGAAGAAATAGTATACGCCCTTGAAGCAGGGGCACATAGGCATGCAGACGCACAGACAGACAGACAGACAGACGAGAGACAAAAAGATTGACCAAGACCGACAGATAGTAGTCTAACAGTCAACTTAACACAATTTCAAATCATTTGAAATACAATCATTAGAAATATTGTAATAGGAGACTACAAAGATATTTTACAAACACTAGTTTAAAGCACGATTTACGTTTCTACCAAACCTAAAAAGATTGGCGATATAGTTAGGAAATATTGGGATTGAGAAAAAGTATAATACAATATTTAGTTTGGGTGCGTTTGGGACATGTTGCTGCAGGACTAGCTGAAGTCAGCACTCAAACTAAATTTTCATAATGTATATTCCCATTTTAGCAGTGACGGTAGCTGCATGTTTGTCGTCCACATTAACGGCTCAGTTACTTGTCACTTGTAGCATGTAGAGCAGCCCTATGATTTGTGATGTATCGTAACCACCTTACTTTATTTCACAAGCATGTCCTCCTGACACTGCAAAACGTTTACTCAAACTTAAAATCGCAGAATCATTTCTATAAAAGTTCTATCCTTTAAGCTAGTGTTGTGTGCACTTTCACAGTTCAGCGAGTTTTCAAGCCACATTTTATCACTCAAGACTTTCGGTATCGTGTATAACTTGGTTGAACCCAAGTAGGGCCATTTTTGGGCGTAACTGTTAAAGAATTTACACGTTCTGCAATCAGGGTCACTTGTGCGAAATAGAAGGCAGAAAACATTACTCATTATCAATAAATTTCGTAGGAAAACGGCTTGGAACAAAATGTTAGAAGGTCTCGCTAAACATAAGCCAACGTAATGGCAACAAATACATCGAACTTAAGGCGGCCGGAAAGAGACAATTGATCTCGCCTGTTATCTTTATCTAATCAGAATTCACAAAGCCTAAAGGAGAACGAAATTGAGAAGGTCTTTTGATTAAAATCTTGCAATTTGATTTCTTAATCATTGTTGGAAGGTCGTGTTTCAAAACTTGATTAGATGTTCAATGAAATGTAGATATCATTTACCGAGTTGCTATTAGTTTAACATATTTATTGCCAAAGTGCTAAAGTTTAGTAGTTAAATTCAGTAATATTCGATACCAAGAAAATCAGTCACAAAACTCCAGTAAGGTTATGCAATCGTTTCAACTTCATGGCTTGTTTTGTCACTGGTGTATTGAGAATGGCACTCACAATGGTCCGTTCAAACATGAGCAACAAAAAATCCTATAGATAACTAAAATTTATAAAAAATCTCTTTCTCAAGGGTTTACATATCGTGCAATTCATCAGCAACAAGGTAGCTGCTTGATCGTCGAAGTTCCAAAATCTTTCCGCTCCAAGTAACATCCTATGTGAAATTGGTCCAGCCTTAGAAGTTACCTTCAGTGTGGCTAACAGTCATGGTACAATAATAACAGCTTCGGATTAGGTTCAGCAAGCCAGCAATAAACGCACCTAAAAACATCGCAACATAACAACACCACGTAAGAACGCAACAAGAAATAAAATACAAGATCAGTTGTTGACTGGCAACAAATGAGTTACTATGAAAATGAATATGAAGGACTAAACTCGTGTCTGAGAACTTACCAACCCAAACCACGTAGATCCCTAGAATGATAGAATTAGTTAAAAATAATGTTAGTAATAATTAAAATACACGACATTGATAAGATACTAGTATGTGCTGACACACAAGTTCAGTTTCTCCTGTAACAGCGTAGGCTGGAGATACAATATTTGTCAATTCTATCTAACCAAAGAAAATCCTAAAAAAAAAAATCCTTCGGGTACTAAACTATTGAGATCGGAGAGACAATACTGTATACATGGCATCGTGGTTTAATGCCAAAGCTTCACCTATATTACTGCCATACCGCCTGTTCTAAAGTCACGTTTTACAGCCTCTACAGAACCGTAAAAAAGCAAAAAAAAAAAAACCCAACAAAAAATAGACTCAGGCTTGTCACTTTAAATAAATATTCAATGTACATCATTTACCTCCATTACGTGAGGCGATTTCCAAGGTAGCAACCTTTATTAAAATAGAAATAACATTAATAATACTTGGAAAAAAATAGCAGAGACATTTTATTTCGGTTTCAAAAAGCACAAAAGAAGTAGCGATGATTCGCTACAGAGAACGGAAATAACTGCGATCCGATAAATCTGGGTATGATTTAGGAGGTCATCCCCCGATTTTTCGGCACTGTATCCGATATCGGCAGCCAAAGTTTCAGCTGAAATGCCACGACAATTCTCACAAATACAGTTAGCTTATTAGCCTTATCCAAGGGGGCAGGGGTTCAAACTTTGAAGATTTAAATGCGTAGCTGAGAAATATGACTCAATTTTCAATTATTCAGCATTACAACAGTTAGAAATGGGTTCAGCATTTCCTTCAGCAATGTGATCTGCCCAGCAGCGTAGATTATGGGGTGGGGTGTCACACCCCACCAATGTTTACGAAAAAATAGAAACTCTGGGGGGGGAAATAGATAGTAATTCGGGCAAAATTTGGTGAGGTAAAGTAGGTCAAAATCCCTTTTGGTTACCAGTTTATATTCAGTTCACGTATTGGGGTTGAGAAAGCGACGGTATAACCACACATGGTCTGAATGCGCGTCAAATTAAATTCGTGCAATTTTTGATAGTATGCAATGTTTGGGCAAATTAAGCTGGACACCTCCAATCAAAATGGGTTAACTACACCCCTGAATCTGTGTAAGGGAGAAGGATCAATACGTCCACAAACTCACAGTCACACCAACTCCTATCGCCAAGAAGAGGAGACCAACCATAGCAAATACCAATGCTCTGTTTCTGGCAAAGGTAGACCCAACTGAGGAACTATTGTGGAAAATAAAAGATCAAACACAAAATTAAGTGTTGGACAATGATAACAAAAGTAGATATTAAATAATTAATTAAACAGTAAACCAACAGAAAAGGTGACAAGATGGAAGGTGTTAACAGACATCCGGCAGAGAGACAAATCAAAATAGAGAGAGAGAGAGAGACTGAAGAAATGTTTTCATTGAGAGTAGGTTTAAACTTAGAGATTAATAAACTCTCTTGAATAAGTAGTTTGAGGTTAGAAGAAGGATGATGGGAAGAATATAGAACTACTTATCTGAGAGAGTTTATTGATCTCTAAGTTTAAACCTACTCTTAATGAAAACATTTCTTCAATCCCTTTCTCTTCATTCTGATCTGTCTCTCTACTGGATGCCTGTAAACACCTTCCAGCTTGTTGCCTTTTCTATTGGTTCACCATTTAATTAATTATTCAATATGTAATTTAATATGTAGGCAGTATTGAATGTGTTTGAAAAGCCAAAAGGGCAAACAAACAAATGAATTTTATTAGAGAAGATATTAAAGATATTGACATTTCAAGCAGAGGGAAATGTTTCACCCCAACAAATGGCCTTTACTCAAAGCATCTGTATCATCCTCTCTTACATTCCAGATGTTTGCTCACTCTTTAAGAATAGAACAGCCCTTTTAAGTGAGCATGACCAAACATCACAAAAAACAACTACCACACAAGTCCTTCATTAAAATTGATAAAAATTGCTATTAAATTGAACAAATTAAACTGTAATACACAACAAAACATTCACTTTAAATAAAGGGAAAATATAGCAACAAAATTTAACTACCAAAATATGAAAGTCTTTACTACATCTATACAGTAGAACCTGAGTTTTATGACCACCCCTTTTGCCAGGCAAAAGTATTCATAAATGCCAGGTGGTCGCTTAAGACAGGTAGTGATGTGACATAGTGGTCACCATATTTGCATGTGCAACTTCTGGAAAATGCGTAAATTTAAGCAAAATGCGCATTATTATGATTGAACAAACAAACCCAAATTTCATTGACGATTACTTTATTCAACTAAGAATCACACAAGAATTTGCTTAAGTTCATCTACTTATTAAGTGAAAAGAAATTGGTCAGTGTGAACTGCTTCGATTCCCAAACTCATTCTGAAAGAAATTCACAACAGCACAAGTATAACTGCACAGAAGTGATCAAAACTAGATCAAAGCAGTAAGTGTGAAGTTTTTCTTGTTTCCTGTATTCTCTTTGCCAAGACAGTTCGAGCAATTGCGAAGTGGCATTGATTCAAACGGCAAACTTAACTCACAGAACTTAATTACGATTGATCAAATTAAATCTGCCCTACCTATTAGGTTTGGCAGAAGAGGATGCTGATCTTCTGCCGAACTTAATTCATCAATCAGGTTCGGCACATGAGTAGAGCAGTCAGCAATTTTAATTTGCAGAGGTTGCTCGTGACAGGTAAAATTTCTTAGTTTGACCACTAAAAAGTGGTTGCTGGTTGCATTAGACAGGTGGTCACTGGTTGCGTTAAACAGGTGGTCGCTCATGGCAGGTATATTTTAACTATGAATTGTCCATGCCAAAAGAACTGGTCATATATGACAGATGGTTGTAAAAAGGGTGTCGTAAAACTCAGGTTCTGCTGTAGTAAAATTCTATGGTGCTAAACATTCAAGTTTTACCAACACCAATAATGAGTTCTCATAGTTCTTTGTTGAATTATTTCGAGGTTTTCACCACAGCAATATTTCAGTCACTTTACAAAAGAATAAAGTTTCATTACTCAGTTTAATAAATAAGTGACTTTAATTAATCTTACATTCTGTGACAGTGAGGACAACGGGCTAAGTGAGCAGTATTGCGGAACTGAAAAGACAAAGCAAGAAACTACAATGTCAGTACTCTATTTAACTAGACCTTGCTAACCAAGTACCTTTATTGCAATAAGTATACTTAAATGATAGATCTATCCCCAGAAAACAATTTCCAAGCCCCAGACAGGGATCAAATTTACAACTTCTGATGACTGGTAAGATGCTCTAGCCATTGAGCCATGAAGACTCTGATGGTGACCTAAGATGCTAGTTTGACATGTGTGGCCTAAATGGAAGCCTCTATATGTTAATAATGTTATGATATATATATATATATATACACACACATATATATATATATATATATATATATATATATATATATTTCACAGATATATATATATATATATATATATATATATATATATGTTTCTGCAGATGTACGTTTCACTGTATTACAGCTCATCAGTGCAGCTTGGAATGAACTTGGATTGTATATATATATATATATATATATACACATACAATCCTGTTTGAACTGTCTTGTATGTATATATATACAAGACATATATATATATATACATATATATATATATATGTCTCTTTGGACGATCATCCAAAAAAGATGATCATCCAAAGAGAGGTGAAACTCTGAGTAACATCCCAGAATTTTAAGCTTATTCATTTCATTTATCTGCTCTATCTTACAAGATATTGAGCACTCTACATAAAGTCAATATAGAAACTGATTGTATTGTGCATATATATATATATATATATATATATATATATATATACATATTGTCCAATAAGGTTGCTAAGAATGTCCTATATATATAATCCACAAAGTATTGCACTACATGACCCACCAGGATGTCCAATATGGCCTCTACAGATGCCCTATATGACCTAGAGGGAGGTCTGGATGACAAAGGATGGTGTAATGATAGCTTGGTTATGACTCAAGTTACAGTTATTTTTACATTCTCAGCCTCTGCCCTCCCAGAGACTATTCAAATCTTTAATCTTAAGGGGGAAATCTTATATCATAGACTAGAGTGAAGTATAGTTATCTATCCAGTTATGAGAGGGGGGCAATTGAAATGAAACTATTATAAGGTCTTCTTTTCTACTTACAATAAATATTTCATTGCAGTGTCCACAGCTTACACGTACTCTCATCTCTCGATTTGAGTTTGGGGTAGAAACAACAACGTGTGAAGTATTTGGAACTGTAGAACCCACATTGATGATGCGTTTGCTGTTTTAGAAAGGAAAAACAAATCCTAAAATTGTAACTCAGAAATAATACTTTAATGAAAACAACACCTAATTCATTCATTTTACAAATACTTGACAGCATTATTATCTATTTGTCATTATCCATGTCTTTGTATGTACACACTACAGGTGTATATATTTATGAAAGTAATTGAACAAACACACGTATTTATGAAATTATTGGATATGGAACTAAGTTTTTTAAAGTTTATCCTTATTAATTTATATATCATATTTAGGAGCTGTATAGTAAATAAATAATCAATGCATACCAGTACTTTTCTTATTGTAATATTCAACTAATTAAAAAATATACTAAACTTCTAATTATCCTCCCAACTGATGAGCGATTGACATTGCCTTGGCTTTTTTTTTTATCAGTTAATGGATTAGAACAGGTTTTCAGAGGAGAAAGAATGATACCATAACTTACCAATCAGTCCTAGGGCATGATATTCTTGTAGAGGTGACTTTGCAAGTGAGCAAAGCATTACAAGGACATCTGATGTATTTCTTACCCTCAGGAGGTGGTTTGATGGGCTGTAAAGAGCATTAACTAGTATCATAACATGTTCAAAGTATCAAAGATGCTTAGATTTTTACAGCAAATCAGATATATCAGACAATAAAACAACTTTTTGCCTGAGATCCATAGCAGCTAAAAAAACACTATCATGTCAAATGGTTTACTTTAGGATTCATAAAGAAAACATCAATTTTATCTTCAAATTTAAAGTTCCTCTAATGCTTTACTATATGTAATCAAGGAAGTATTTCTAGGAAAACACATTGTAATAACACAAAATAGTTGTGATAGCTGTTAAGTATGAATATACAAAATATGTTCAAACTTACTGTTGCTTCTTGGCAATTCGAACATTTAATAACTCTTTGGTTTTCTCTGCCTTGGATTGGTATAAGCTGTTGACACACTCGACAAACTATTGTTGGGTCAGTGTTAAACACGAGTGACGGTGTGTAAGGTGGTGGCTCTTCAGTGTATGGTGGTGGAGCACCAGAGTATGGTGGAACTGGTTAAAGAGATAAATATTAAACAAAGAATAGCAGTGACAAACACAAGTGATGACATATCGATGTTTACAAAGTGTTCTTCCTACTGTTGAAAAATAGCAGACTGCACTCAATCAGAGCTTGTTTAATTTCATTTACTCCAATCCCATGGCTTTTCCGTAACTTTCCAAGACCATTCTAGTAAAAATCCATGATCACGAAATGCTAAAAAGCCATGCTGAGAGGAAGAATTAAATGGAATCTCAATGTAAATTCCCCAGATTGAATACACATATTATACAGTCCAAGAATATATTCAAGATTCGTATTATCAAGTTTCTGAAGTATGTTTTCAGTTTATTTTTTGTCCAATATGACAGATGTTCTGAATCCTAAAAGTATGGATGAAAAGAAAGTTTTTTGGCATACTAAAATAACCTGGCATTAGCCAGAGTAAAATGACAGTGTGCTCTTGCCCCTTAATGGGTTAAGAAAAGAAAAACACTTTGTACTGGGATAGGCTACAAAAATATGAGAGTATCAAAGTCACTTCCTGGAATTGAGAACATTGGCAAAACTAGAACAGGAAATTGGTTCCTGTTTATTGTCGTTACCACTGCTACATGCAAAGAGTCAGGGAGTTATTTCACTGAGAAATACATGACCTGAAATTCACTTACTCTAAAAAGCAAACAGGATGCCATATGTGCCATACATCACACAAAACAAAGTATCACAAAGTACATTAACAATATGTTTTGTTTTTTTTTTTTTCAGAAATCGTGCACGGTTATTGTATGATATTACGCAAGCGACACGACAATTGCCAATTCAGCGACAGAAAGTTCAGGGTTTGCGTTACAATATAACGTTCAAAACATCATACGATGATTATGGCACAGTAAAATGCCGTCAGGATTGAATGAATACGAAATTTGTCTAAAGCAGTTTCGCTGTACGAGGCAAGCGTAGCAAGCAAGCTCGGCCATTTCTGGATGACATTCAGACGACTCCAAAGATATAAAGATTTCACCAACAGATACTAATTTCTAAGTCCTAAGATGTTTTTCGAATACCTTTCAAAATGATATTTTCAGATTTCGTGACTGAAATATCCTTGATAAACAAAAAAAACAAAAAAATCGGTCTGCCCCAAAGTGGTCTTGGAGTAAACGAAATGATTGCATAGCTATCAAAGAAAACCATATTTTAGCCTACGAGCGACGTATAACTACGCTTTACTTCTCTGTGCGACTTTCCACTTTGATTGCGCCACAAGAAAAAACAAGATCTCACATTCAGCCGCATTACCATATACAACAATCGATTAAATTAGCATTTCCTCGTCAATTTATCTAACCTGTCGCATTATCAATCGGTGGAGGAGGTGGTGTATCTGATTGCTCCCGAAGAAGTGGCGCAGTTTCAGAATTATTGATACTGTTTTCGGTGTTTGGCGTAGCCATCTTTGGCCATTCGTCTCGAAGTGAAAATTATACCTCCATCACGTGATGCGTTCTGTTTTGGTGCCAGGGTGACATAAAAATACCCGACATTTTTTTCGCGATTTCTAAACTTCACCAATTTTGAGAAATCGACGAAAACGATTTTAATAACCTCTGTATTTACTTATTTTGTTTCATTTACTAGGTTTTTGTGATCATACATGAGGGAAGCCACAATTTTGCTCGGTTTTCGTGATGTTTACAGTTTACTTTCGGTGGAATAGAACCGAGCTGTTGATATCCACGGACAGGTAAACCCATTAAATTATCGGGATACCCAGGTCAGTTTCAAAAATAAGCGATTTTAGCCACTTATCTGGTAGACTATAGAGTGCCACTCCTCACCCACGAAGGAGAGTTTAAAATATAAATCTGAAAATATGAAAAATATATAGAAGTCTATTGAGCCGTTATCTAAAATGAAAAATAAGTCAGCCTTACCATTAGCCAATGATCTGTTAGCTTCAAAACCTGTTTTTTCATGAATACCATTTGCACGATTTTTATTTCTAACATTCTAATTTAATAATTAATAGATTTAATAAAAATAGCAACAGAATTTTAGGAAGAATACAAGCCATACATGTTATAATAAAGGTACATTTTAAGTCTGGTGTTTTTTCCCAAATTTACAAAGTAAATAAGCGGTGGTCAAATAAAATGAGCTCCGCTTGTCGTGTACAAAAAAATAAGAAATAAGGTACCTGAGCCAACGAGCCATAGGCCAGTGGCAACAGCCATAAAACATAAAAATGCTATGTTGAAAACAGTGGTTGAAAACAGATAAACTCTACTAAAAAGCAAGGATCAGCATGTCTTTCAGCAGCAGTGCTTTAGAAAAGAAACTGGTGGAGTTGTCGAACTCACAACAGAGCATTCAGACGCTATCTTTATGGCTTATTCATCACCGGAAGCATGCAAAAACAGTGGTCGATGTCTGGTACAAACAACTTCTCAAAGGTAAACTGTTTAACTGTATTACTTTAAATTTTCAACTTTTTGTTGCATTTTAGGTGATATGAGAGCTGTGCAAATGTTGGCCAAAGGGTAAGGCATAACTTTCGCGTTCCAGCTAAAGTAGGAATTGGTAGTCTGTTTCATCTTTGGCAAATTTTCTAAATCCAGTTTCATCGATTATTTTGTAAACAGTACGACAACTGAAGTACTTGGTCCCTCTTTTGTTACTTAAATTTTATTTACTGTACTTTGGTCCAAGAAATTGATGACTTATAGGAAGCACACCCATAAGCAGACATCAGGGTACAATATCCTGGTATTATTTTTTTGCAGAATACTCTCTTCTAGTTGGTTAACCCACTTTCTGCAAGTCCCATGCATGCTTATTCACCACTTGATCAAGCTGCACACCAAATAACCAGCAGTGTTGTTCTTATCCAATGTACATTTAGCACGTTGTAAGCATGCACAATTTTCAAGCTGGAAATGCAATTCTCTGAGCTCCTAAAAAGAATTGAATGATAATCTTCTCAAGTTCTGATCATCAGTGAAGTGCCTTAACAATCAAGGTACACAGGCACATATGATAGAGTGGTTCATGGTTGCACTTTGAACTGGTTTGTAATCCTAGTGACAGTTTGTTCCTGAGTCTGAGCCTCAGCATGTGGAGTATTCAATTAAGTGAACTATTTAATACATGATTATATATATAATTTTTTTCCTGTATGGTAACTTGATGTTTTTCCGTTATCATCACTATTATTATTATGACTATAACTATGACAGCTCGTGAGGTGTATTCTAACATTTCAACTATTAAATGCTATCTATCTTTATTTATATAATTTTTGCCTTTATCATGAAATCCACCTCTTAGCTTTATATTTCTATGATTGAAATGATGACAGTGAATGTAAATCTATCCACTGTCTGTTAATATGAATATAACAACCTTTTTACTTTTGATAAAATTCTATAGTTAAACCTGCTAAAAAACTCACCTACATGTACCTATGTAATGATGTCATCCAAAATAGCCGAAGGAAAGGAACTGAGTTCAACAAAGAATTTATCCAGGTCCTACCAAATGCTGTACATCACTGTTCAAGGTAAAGTTGCGTAAGTGTAATTATGACAGATTAAACCAAGAACGTAGAAGCGCAAGTGCTAATAAAGACTTCAAGTAAACGACAAATTTCTTTATGGCATACATGTTGCAACATGAGTTTTGCCAAAACATGTAAGCAATAAAGAAATTTGTCCTTTACTTGAAGTCTTTATTAACACTTGTGCTTCTACGATCTTATGGAAATATTATCTACGACTTAGCACAAAAACATCAAGGAAGGTTATCCTTATCCGATTTTCGAACCTATGAGAAATTATCATTTAAGAAACGAAAAGCCGACTTGGATGTCGCTTTTCTAAAAGACTGCCAGACCTTCGGAGTTTTTCCGAATTTCATCTGTTTCCCGTTACCTAATGCCACACACCAAGATACTTATGCCATTCGAAAGCGTCTTCTACGAACTGCTATAGCCAAGCGCTTCCGTGAACAGAGAAAACTCGATAGCGACTTCTCGAAGAAACAACATGAGCTACAAAACAATCTGACCATCTTGGACTGGACCATACTGAATAAAGCACTAAAGAAGAATGTGGAAAAACGGATTAATAAAGTTCTTCAAACGCACCGAAGGAAACTAAAAAACTTGACCAAAAATAGAGCCCTACTATTCACCTACGAAGAAACCGTAACTGACTTATCGTCTCAAACTAAAAGCGGATGAATTGGATATTTTGAAGAATGGACTTGACTTTGCCATTAAACCTCCACGACTAAACTCCTCTGACATTCTAACAACTTTCGAACGGATTCACTACTCGATGAAAGAAAAACTGAAGAACCAGGAAGACCACACATATCTAAAGAACGAACTTGCTCACATCGCACAAAGTTACGTTTCATCCTATCGCCCGACTCCAGCTGACCTTAAGAAATACAATATCCTACGGAACATTAGTAAAAATAAAGACATCATTATCTTAAGACCTGATAAAGGGAACGGAGTCGTAATCATGGACCGTCAGGTATATAAAAACTCTTGTAAATTCAAACGCTTAGATAAGGATCCCACACTCTTCAGAGAAGCTAAACTACAGCGTCTGCTCAGAAAACTGAAAAATCAAGGCTGTTTAGATGATAACACCTATTACAACATCTTTGCCAAAGGCTTACAACCAGCTAGGTTTTACGGTTTACCTAAACTGCATAAACAACGAGAACCAAACTCAGCTCCTCCTCTTAGACCCATAGTATCTTCCATTAACACCTACAACTACAAATTAGCCAAATATTTATGTTCCATTCTGTCACCTCTCATACCAGACAAACACACGACTAAGGATTCTTTTTCTTTTGTTGAAGAAATAACCAACTTAGACCTCAATAACAATTTTCTAATATTTTTCGATGTAGAAAGTCTTTTTACTAACATTGCCTTACAAGAAACTATTGACATTGCTGTAAATTTAATTTTCGGTGACAACCCTAACTTTCCTATCAACAGAAAAGATTTCAAACAATTGTTTCTATTTGCTACATCACAGACCCATTTTTTATTTGATGGTTTATTTTATGATCAAGTTGACGGAGTAGCTATGGGTTCTCCTTTAGCGCCAGTACTAGCCAACCTCTTCATGGGTTACCATGACAAACTTTGGTTAGAAAATTACGACTAAACTCGTGTTTTATTTTATCGTAGATAGGTTTACGACACCTTTTGCGTATTTCACAATGAGCACGACGCGATGCTATTTCTCGATTATTTAAACCGTCAACATGTTAACATCAAATTTACTTTTGAAAAGGAGAAAAATGGCAAACTTCCATTCTTAGGTGTTTTGATGACCAAATCAACAAACACCTGCACTACAACTACTTTTCACAAAAAATCATACACCGGTCAGCTCATGAATTTTTTGAGTTTCTCACCCATGAATTATAAGATAGGACTGATAAAAACACTAATTGATAGGACCCGTAAAATAAATAACACGGAAACCGGCTTCAAAGAAGATCTCAACAAACTTATTTTTACTCTTAAACGTAACTCATTTCCTTTCCACATAATACACAAAGTCATCAGTAAATACATGAAGAACCAAGCCATTCTGACCAAACAAAACACAGAAGATGACAAACGAAATACACGCTACTTCAAACTACCATACACCGGCTTTTACTCAACAATAACACAACGCAAACTCAAGTCACTTATACAACGGTTATGCACCGACGTAGAGATTACTTGTTTTTCACCATACACAATTAAGAATCTTTTCAGTTTTAAAGACTCGATTCATGGAGAGCTTAAATCTTATGTGGTATATCAGTTTACTTGTGCGGAATGTAATTCCCGTTACATTGGCGAAACCACTTGTCACCTCACCACTCGGATTAATGAGCACACACAAACTGACAAACATTCCCACATATTCAAACACCTTCAAAAATCTCCTTGCAAACGTCAGTATAACTCCTCATGTTTTAAAATCATAGACTCCGATAAATCTGTCCTTTCTCTTAAACTCAAAGAAGCGCTACATATTAAGAAACTCAAATCCGAACTTAATGTTCAAGTCCATCATCTTAACACCATGTTTAGCTTATAATTCCAATATACACATATATATAATTGTTTTTTCTTTCTTCTTCTTAACTGTTCTTGTCTACCACACTTCATTAACAATTCTACATCTTGCTTTCAACGCCTACCACCTCCATTAAACTAGTCGCACCTTTGTAATTAATCATTCTGACACATGTGTGAGAATTTATATTAGATGAGTCATACACTTGTAATGTTTATCAGGTCACATATAAATATTGCTTGTAAATAACCTACTATCATTTGCACTGAAGATGGCATGAGTTTTGCTGAAACATGTATGCAATAAAGAAATTTGTCGTTTACTTGAAGTCTTTAAACCAAGAAATTGAGCATTGTATGTTGACTTGAAAAAGTAATGAAAGTATATGCAGACTGTATTCAGAATGTATTAATCATGAGAAATGTCATATTCATCAAACTTGTCAGCATCCAACACCATCTTCTTAACAACTGCTATATTAGTATTTCTTTTAAGACATGTTAAGTTGTCAGTCAAATAACTGCTATTAAACAGTAAAGTTTAATACTGCATTAAAACACAGTAGGCCCTTATTGGTCTCAAACATTACCATATTTATTTGATTAAGAGCAATTTTCAAACAATTGCACCACACTTTAGCGGTGTTTTTTTGAAGTGCACTTGCTCATGTAAGTGCACCTCTTGATTTCCAACACCCTGATAAAGGTAAAAGTTTTGAATAAATGCAGTAAAATTCCTTTGTGTTAAAAGGGTTATGGTAGAAATTCTACCAACTTTATTAAATGTTGCTCTTGCCTACTACCAATGTACTTTACTTTTGCCATTTAATTTTTGTTTTCTGTATGTGTTCTAGAGAGTGGGCTCCAGAAATGCAAAAATCCTTGGAAAGAATAATTGACATTTGGTCACAGAGAGGAGTTTATGACTCTGAGTTTATAGAGAAGTTGCAGAAGGCAATGGGTAGGCTCAAGAGATATGACTGAAACCCTGTCTAAATGATTATAAGGTGTCATCCAATAACTGTTTTGTCAAACAACATCTGACAACATTTCGTGCAATCTTATGTCAACTCAAGATTTTTCAGTAACATGGTGATCAAGTGGGTGAACTATGTTCCAGTATACAATGTTGGATAAGGCTTTATGCCTGTGAACAGAGAAATCAATACTTGGGGTGTCCCAACAGTACTAACACCCACAAAAATTGGGAAAGAATAAAGATTTTGGGCAAAAATATCCAAAACCCCTGGAATAATTATGTAAAAATCAACAGTGATGTCATTAAATGTAGCTAAATTTGGTCCTGTAAAGTACAAATTGTGCAAAATTTATCACTAATGAAATATCAGTTGTTTGTAAAAACTGTTACAGTGTATTTCTTTTTCTTCAAAAAAAGGTTCAAATAGGGTTTCAAGTGCAACACCAGCTGCAAAACGTTTTCGAGTCGAAGTGGAGACAAATGATGATGATAATTCTGAGAGTGATGAAATAGTTGATCCACCTGATGTAAGTTTATTAGAGGTCCTCTACACCTAAAATTTTAAAAGAATTCTACTTATAAACTCGTTACAGGAGCATTCACTATGTTTCTGTATTCACATTAGCATATTGCCATCATCACCACAATGGTTCTGAATTTATTTGCAAATGCTGCTGTACCAGTTTTAAAGTAGAACAAAGTCGAGCACAAATATAACATTCTAGAAGTTGTTGGACATGATGTCCAGCAGTCTGAGAAACTGCCCAGAGAAGACAGTTTCCTCTTGGACCTCCTCTTTTTTCACATACATATTTTACTGAAAAACTTTGCTTGTATCAAAGAAAAGGGTTTGAAAATGAACGTCTTAATTTGCTATTAAGTGATGAAAAGTTTAACATCTATATATAATTATACATTTAATACATCAGAAAGTTTCTTCATTTGAATCTTTCTGTCTTGACTATTTCTATTTCACATGTCAGAGATTACTATTCAAAACACTGTGGCTCTAAGTAGTGTTGAAGAAGTTGTTTGATTGAAATGTGATGAAATACATTGTAATACAGTTTGAAGTGCCTGCAAACAGCTTCTTCATGCCCATCATCAAGGGATGTTTGACTGGACTTCATCTACTGCCTGCTACTAATACCCATTGTCTAAATGAAATTGCTTGACATAATTTTGTGATTACAGTCAGATGATTTAATAAAAGCTCTTCAAGAACTGGAGCACAGTGCATCACAAGATGCTGAAGTTCGTGAGAGAATTGCCAACTTACCCACTGAAGTACAAGATGCATCTGGGTTGGACAAACTCGAAGGTAAGGGGAAAGCAGTAGTTAAAATACAACAGCAGAATACTTAAAATTACTGTACTTTTTACTGCTAAAAAGAAACTTCCATTTCAAAACCAACAATATTTTTCCACTTTCTTTTTTAAGATCGCCAGAGTGCTGAGCGACTGGCCAAAGTTGTTGAGAGCGCTTGTGTCTTGTTGGCCGACTATAATGGAAGGTTATCTGCCGAGCTTGAAGACAGAACAAATGTTTGCAAACTCCTGAGGGCATTTCTTTCATTTCAAAAGAAAAAGATCACAGACTGTGATCAAAGATTAGAGGTACAGTAGACTCATGAAATTGAACTTTCTTTATATCTTCAAAAACTTTACTAATTATAAAAGAAAGACAAGTTTACACGTGATGAAGATTTCCAAGAGTCAGTCTTACATTTTAATATCCAACAGGGACCAGTTATGAAAAAATGCAACTCTACATTTGAACAAAACTAAACTGCTGTAGTAGCTTGCCATAGTTTGTATATTATATCAAACCTGATTGAACCAGAGTACTTGTTTTTATGTAGGAATACAAATTAAAGTTGGAAAAAGTCGCATTAGTGAGAAAGGAACTCAAATCTCACTTGGATAACCTTCCTGATCTCAGTCTTCTGCCTGACGTCACTGGTGGTTTGGCTCCCTTACCTTCTGCTGGTGACCTCTTTGCAAGTTCCTATGGAAGATAATCAACAGTTGGTTAAAAAGATTATGTTGATATTATTTTAAGCCCTTGTACAACGTTCACATGCCAAGATAAAATAAGACACAATATTACAGCAATCAAGGAACATGTTTTATGGCTGAGCATTGGAAGGAAAAGGAATTCATAGGATTTGTAGATGCAGTTGGGAAAATGCAGAAAGCATGTCACCAGTAAATACCTGCTATCATAGAACAGCTGCCCCCCTCTGACCACCTAGTGACAAAACAAGTGTTCCCTCTCTTGCCCTTTCACTAGAGTATTGTTTTGAAAATTGAAACCTGAAGCTAGTATGGGTCTTGCAAACTGCAAGGTGGCCAACAGATTTCCAATGTCAAACACAGGTTCTATTTTCACTCTTAGGTGGCAACTAACTATACATTCTTGTTGAATTGCCACTACTGCCATATCACAACCATCTCTGTCAAAGCAAATAATAAATTTCTGGGTGCTTAAGTGAATGTCTTTAAAACTTTGCAAATAAAGCAGAATAAGAGTAACAAACATGACAGAATTTCAAAATTTTCCATACAACAAAACTCTCTAATAGTATGAGAAAATCTCTTTTAACCTCCCAAAACATTTTGCTCTTGTTCTTTTGGGAAGTACTTTTGCTGGTACATGTTTTCAGAATTACTGACCAAAGATAATGTATCTTGCTCTAGTCATTCCAACAACAATGTGAATTTATATCTGGCTTGTTTCTTAGTGAAATAAAATATTAATTGCCATAACTGACAATACATCACAGAGTCACTGAATCTTGTTTCTTAGTAAAATAAAACATGTGCAACACTACTAAAGACACAGAGCATGAAAAGTTTTTCTCATAGCTGATTGAAAAAAACAAATGGAACTGACTAGACTTCATTCATATCAGCTTCATGCTGACTCCCAGAGAAGTGGTTCACTTTGGAACTGGTTTTGGTAGTGTCCTGACTGGGCCTTTGAAAGAAATCTTTCACCTGAAACATTTCAAAAACTGCAATCAGTCATGGGATAATGGTAGGAAGAAACTAATAATGTACGTGTAAAATACAAACAATGTAAAAGATATGTTAAAACAAGATGAGACAGGCAGAAAATGATCACAGTCTATGAAAAATGTAACAGACTTTCATGAAGTCTTTCTGGTCAGATGAGACCAATTCATGAAACTGTCGGTGAAAAGCCTATGAGATTTCATCCTGGTTGATCAGTTAATGAAGAGTGGAATGGGGACTATAACCAAATTAAATGTGGTGGACATTTTAAACAGCTGTGACCACCCATAAAATTAATAAAACTTTTTGAAGTTTAACTTTCTGGCACTGATTCAGAATGAGAACATGTGGAACCAATGAATGGTAGTTCTAACTTTTGCTAAGTATAAAAATTAAAGAACTATGGCTTATTCACACATAGTAAACAACAGGTTGGCTTACTTAACAGGGATTGTATTACTCCCCTGTTCTGAAGTAAAGACAGTCAAAGTAGGCTGAAGACAATGCACTTTTACTCATGAGGAAGCTGAGCAAGTCTCAGTGCAGGAGCAATATCATTTTTTATTTTAAGACAAAGTATCAATTCAGATTTCAAAAATGGTCTTCAATTTTGCAAGACATTGCTTTGTGAAATTAAATGAAGCCTGTGCTACCTAGGGGAACAGGACAGTGTATGACTGGCTGAACTACCTGGTGGGTCATCTACAATTCAAATTTAACAAATAATAGCCGTGAACAAAAGAAAACTTAACCTGTGTTTTGATTATGAACTCAGTCCAGTCTGCATCTCGATTGATAGCAAGATCAACTGGCCTTATCCAGGCAGTAGGGGACTCTGATCTGGACAGCAAGAATGCTCTGCAATAGCATCTTTTCTGACAGCTCACACAGACACCTGCACAACTCTCACCCCAGTCTGTAATAGGACATGACAAGCTTCGATAGATCTGTTTGAATCCTAAAGTCAAAAGAAAATCCACATACAGTGATGACTGGAGCTCTAGATTCTGAGCTTGTCTGGTTAAACCAACTATGAAAAACTATCAAGGTTACCTTGCACTGGTGTCACTTCAGAATAACTTCTAATCAATGTTGGTCTGCTTTCCATGTCTTGTGCAGTTTTGACAATATACTCAATTTTCCTTTTTGCCTTCCTACATGAATAGGAGTGTGAGAAATTGACATAATTATTGAATTTCCCTTACAATTCTAAATTTGCTGGTTTATGCAGTCAATTCTTTGTCCCAACAAAATGCTTCATATTTTTTACCAAATTGTATCATCAGTTCCAATGATTTCAAATTCTTCTTCCTCTTTCACTATCTCTGTACCTTCCTGTTGTTCAGTGACCTCAGTCTTTTTTCCTTCCTCTGAATTAGAGTCAATGTCTATGAAAAAAGAAAGCCTCAGTAATTTTTACTTAAATCTTGATTTTGTGGAGAAAACTTTAATCAACCTAGGTAAAATAGAGTTGGTTTTTTTTTCAGTCTTTGAACTAATGCAAACAAATTTTATTCTCCAAAGTTTGATATAAACAAGTCAAACCCTATGGTAAAAGGGAAAGGATGGATTAGAGTTAACTATATTGAAATCTGCTGTCACCTGTTGAGGAATTAGTTTTAGGTATTCCAAGAGAATTATGCACAATATTTTTGAATGAACTCATAGAGTAAGATGGTCTTGATGGAGCTGCCATAAAATGAAAGAGAAGAGATGAAGTGTGGATTAAAAAAAAGTCATGGATGACAAAACTAATATACAAAAAAATACAGTATTGTTCCAACCTATAGCTTGTAAAGTGTAGACATTTATTCACCCAAATTGTACAAGAGGAGAAAGATCTCAACCCTATCTAGTTGTTTCCAGGAAAAAAAGTACATATTTAATTTATTAAAGGTCAAGTTATGACATCTTCATGTAAGAAAACAAAAAAGGTACAGTTGATTTCTCATACAATAGTTTGACAAATATTTTTTTCATAAAATTGATCCCTACAACATACAATCAAGAAAGGACTTCTCCAAACACACAGGAACTAGTTGTCCTATGCAGTGAAGGCTAGAAGACATTAGAAATATGAGGAAGAGCTAATTAACTGCTCTTGTTGAGCAGAACAGAAGCAGCTGATGTCATGGTCAGTACCCATGCAGCATTGGGGGGCAACGTGCAGTTTTTTCATTCCAGTTTGGACGTTTTTCATGTGTACTTGTCTCTCAGGCTCATGATTTATCATACCCTTTCAACATGTGAAACTGCTTTGTTAGCTAAAAAAAATATCACACCTTTGATAAAGTTCACTTTTGCTCCAGATATGTCTTGAATGTACTTAATTACTGCCCCATGAGCACCAATCACTAGACACACAAAAAGATTAAGTCAAACAATGGATTTGTTTTCTCCCAAACTAATGTCCAAATAAATTTCTGTTAAATATTATTTTCATTACAAGCCACAAATGGTTGAAATAAGAGATTTCCAAACAGACTGTCTTCACCTTCAATGTTGCTTTCTCTTGCTCAATTCAGTATTCATGCATAAAACCATACATTACTCAAAAATGCTTGTAAAAACACACCTCTTCCAACATATTTCCTGGGAACTTTCACAATAATTTTTTTCTTCTCAAAATTCAAACTGGAAAATACAGAAACAGCAACAAATGCTTCAATATCACCTAAACACTATGAAATTTACAAGTAATTTAGGATAGGAGCAGTTATGGAAATGACTGAAAAATTGTAACTCAATTTAGTATCTCAGTTTTTTCACTATATTTTCATCAGTAATTATACCACAATTTTTGGTGTTCAGACTGGATAAATTGGGAAACAGACCTTGGTAAGAAATGGAGGGTGAGCAACATCCCTCACATTTGGACCACTCTACGTGAACATGGAAAACTCAAATCATGAAATATTTGTTGACTGAGGCTGAATAAATGCACCCTGTACACACTATAATAGCTGCTACCTTCTATGATCAGGATCAATTGATATAGCTTCACTTGATGTGGCATCATCTGATAAAAGAACACATTTAACTCCATTACTTCTTGACTGTTTTGATTTAAAGTAATATAAAGTAATCAATTTGGAAAAAATATGTATGGTCTCACAAAATGTATATACACTGTATGATAAAAATAAAAAAAACCCATCTATATGTGATCCTTCAATTACCTTGTCTGGCATCTTCCAACAAGTGCTCTTCAGCTGCAAAACTTTTGCCTTTTAAAAGAAAGAAATTTTAAACCAGTTACTGGATAAATTTGGTTGTTTTCTTGTTTAAAGTTCACCAAAAAAAACAAAAAAAAATATTCAAAAAAATTGACTCAAACTAATTCACCTTGACTTCCATCTTTGAACAACCATTCCTCACTTGATGAAAGTTCTAAGAAAGATGTTTAATATGACTGTAAATGCCCCAACTTACTTTCACTTAAAAAATAAAAAGGAGAGAAAATACTGAATACAATACCTTCACCAGTACCTTTTGATGAGCATTCTTCAGCTGCCACAGCTTCATGTAATAAAGGAATAAAAGAAGTTACTCAGACAGGTTGTTAACACACCATGAAATGTTCTTAAGATTTTTGTGAGTGTGGTCAGTATCTGTAGATCTTCGATACTTCTACAAACAATGGGCATTTGGGGACATTTAGTTACCAGTATCAATATCCTTAAATGTCATACTACTTCTCGCAGAGGCATTCTTAGTCATGCCAGTCTGAGAGGCTAAGCCAGATTTTGACTGAATGACTCTTTGACTCTTTTAGGTTTATATCTGACTTTTTAACATTTACACTAGCTAATGCCATACAATCTTACTCATCAACGGAGATGTCTTGCACAAGAAAGGGATGAGCCTTTTTGAATGAATACAATACAGGTATGGTTGTTATGGTAAGAGGACTAGGCATGTAAAAGTGATGTGCACAGGATGTTATGCAAAGTAGGAAGGTATCAATAATTAAACCTAACTACACTAAAGAAATAATCAATTCAAGGCATACCCAACCTGAAGATAAGTAGATAAATTAAAATGTACAGATATATACATATAACAAATTCGCAAATATAGATAATATTGTATTTGAAAATTATTAGTATAAATCACAGACACTCATATTTTTTTTCTTTATCACCATTCTGTTGCTTCTGTTCTTAGTCTATTTCTGTTTCTGTGCTGGCATACGTTTTTCTATTCCAAACACACCCAAATATATCAAGTAAAAATGTACTGAATAGCCAAGTGAACTGCACCAACTGGGGATCCGTGGATACCTTCCCATATGCCCCTGATTATCCCATGATGGGGCAAGGGCACACTGTAGGTAACACCAAACAATTTTACTTGTCAAAGGGATAAGCCCTGATCCTTAATGAGTTAATTATAAGGGTATAATTAATCATCCAAGCCAATTGTTTGGAATTCCAACAAAAGACAAACATTCTTGTCAGAGATACAAACAGTTGACAAAACATGTAAGTACCAATTCAGGGGTTAAAAGAGCAGCCAGCTGCCAGCAATAGCCAGCATTATTGCTCCTTAGCCAGTGATTTTTTTGGCAATTTTAGCCCTCATATGCAACAAAATAAACATTGGAAAGCAAAAATAGCCGGCCAAAATAAGTAGGTTTTGCATAAGAGCCAGTAAATAAATTTAACTGATGAATATTTATTTTAAACCCTGCAATTAAAATATAACTCACCATTTGTTAATATCTCATCCTGAGTTTCCTTACGTAATACAGGTTGATCTGTTGAACTTGAACACTGTTTGAAGCAACTGTGGTTATCTGGACTGACAGCACAACTTTCATTTTTAACACCAGATGTCCCATTAGTTCTAATATCATCAACTTCAAACACTTCTTCAAACACATCACTTAAGGTATCAGAACCATCAAGACTAGAAGATGATGAACATGACTCTGTTTGCTCTTTCATATCTTTCTCCTGATTATTGCTGCTCAATCTTCTTTTCAGAAAGTCAGCAGCAGATCTTCCAGGCTTTACAGTTAGTGATGTCTTCCTCCTTGAGGGAAGGCACCCATGAAATGATGAGAGTTCCTTCATTCTAGCTTCAAGGAACTACAAAATATCACATAAAGGAATCTGGTAAACAGCTGTTCCATGGTTACTAGTCTGGCTTTTTTTTTTTCATCCCAACAGGTTCATTTTTGATTCCAGTGGGTGGGGGGAAATGTTTTTGGGTGGGTAGATAAATAGTGAGCAAGTTTTACAACAGTTTTGGGCATGTTTTAAAATAATGAAATCAACATACTGCATTATACTACTCTTATTATGGTCAAATATCATAAATTGTATTCTGCCCTATTTAGAAATCAGTAGAAAACTGCAAACACATGGTTCAATAGTGTTGTCATATTCTCAAATTTATATCCCTCCTGCACTGGAATAAAAGGGAAGACAATTTAAATAGATTTCAATTTGAGCAAAGAAAATAAGGTATTAAAGGCCTCTTGATACAATACCACATTACTATTATCATGCGTATTAAATAATTAGATAGATAAACTTTATTTATACAGGTTTGTCCAATCAGCAACAAGCTGCTATTCTTAGGGGACCTGTATACATTACAATAACCTACAAAAAATATACAAAATATGAATAAAATCTAAAAACATCAAATCATATATACAATTAAAAGTCACAGATAAAAAGTATTCCAAAAGCTTATCTTTAAAAGAATTTATAGAATGTAACTTTTTAATATCATCAGGCAAATTATTAAATTGCCATGAACCATTGTATCTAAATGTTTGTTTGCCTAATTGCAGTTTAACCCTACGCAAATACAAATCATTTTTTCTTCTAGTATTATATTTGTGTATATTATGATTTAGACTAAAATAATCAATAAAATATTCCAGAACATTTCATGAATTTGAGTACTCTTAGGTACTCAAATTCATGAAAAATGGAGTTCGGGTATTTTATTAATTTTAAAAAGGCTAGCCTCTGCTTGAATGTAAAAAAAAAGTGCATAGTCACCAGAAGAAAAAAACACATGAAAATGACCTTGACAAGGTGGTTCAGATTTCCAAATTAAACCAAATCAATTTCAAATAAGCATCCAAGTACCTGCTTATATTGTTCCTTGTAGTACTCTTTTGTTTTCTCGGGTAAACTCCACATGTTTTGATGATGTTCTATGACAGACAGTAGGCGTAGTGTGCTATAATTGGACAATGTGGTATTTACTCCAATAATGCTCTGACGAATCACATTCCAGGCTATTTTGAAGTTCTTGGGATATAAAGATTCCAGTCTGCCTCCAACCACTTCAAGAATATCACTTATAAAATCAACAAATGGTTCACTCTCCCATAATGGACGATTAACATATGGCCACACACTTCGACCAATCTCCAACAACAAATTATTTAGAGAAGTATTTTCAAGATTCCTGTAACTGTGTGTACATAACAAACAAACAAGATCTGTATCCAATGACCTCAGATTCTCAATAGTACCCATCCGTGTGAGTAGCTGAAAACACTCTTTTTCTAGCTGTTTAAACATTGTTAACTGAGGGTTGGAAATTTTCCTATCCAGTTCATCAAAAACATCAACCACAACTGGCCTCTTCTGGTAACGATCAAGGAATGACATGGCACACAAAGTTTGGAAAAACATTCTTGATTCTTTCTCAGAAGTTACTAGCTTTGCCATTTTTTCAATCCTGTCAGAATAACTCTGACCAGCAAGGTCACCTTTCTCTGAGATATCAATAAGCATTGCCAGTAAGGGTTTGTGGTAACTGTAGGCAGAGACAGTTTTCTCTTCAAAAATAACTGAGCTTTTCTCAGCAGCTGTTCCAGCAATTGGACGGGCCAGTGACATAACTGGTCTTGTGACTAATGCCATTCTGGTAGAGTAAAAACTGCTGGGTAACAAAGTATAAAAACACAATCATTTAAGTTTGAATAAGGCAAAACATAACATACTCAATAAAATATTTCATATGAAAGCAGTGGCAGCATCAGGGGACAGCAAGAGGGGGCATTTTCCTCCCCCCAGGAAATTTTTACCCTCACCCAAATGCAAATAGAAAGTGTAAGATTTGTATATCTTTGTCCCTATTTATACATTTTGAATGAAAAATTGACACATATTATAACAATATCATATTTTATTTCAGTCAAAGAAACTGGATATCCCATTATAATGCTACTATATATATATATATATATTTTGCTGTAAATTTAGCATATTTACCTGGAGGTTTGGCCCTTATCAGAAATCCTGTTGCCACTTGTTTGCCCCCTGCCCCCCACACCAGGAATTCTGGCACTGCCATTGAATGAAAGACCATATGCACTTAAGAAATACTGATGACATGATAGATTTACCCTCAGTACTATTTCTGGAATAGTATGTGATGTAATTACTTAGGTTTATAAACAATACATTAACCAACTCAGTATTTTTCCAAGGATTTAAAGGCAACCTTTCTCAGGAAGAGAAATGGGCATTTTTTCCATTAGTTTGGCCTGATGAAAGGTATATTAGAATGCTTTGACGTGGTCTGTGGTTCCCAAGCACAATCATGAACCATTGGCACATTGGCAATCACCCTGCTAGAAGCTTATCATGATTGAGGACAAAGCTATACATAAGCCTTCTTAAGGGCAGGCATAACAAGCTGTCCCACTCTAAAATTACTGACTAATTGGCTTGTAATAAAAAAATAAAACAAACTCCAAAAAAGATCATCTTGTAAAACATTTATCTTTTGAAATTGTCAGCAAGTAACGACTTTTGGCTCGAAATCCTTAACTAATCTACCATGTTATTTTATTATAAGCTTCAGCTTGCCTCTCATTTGGCCACCAACCTGCATCAACATGAGATACATTGACACAACTGCATGCATGTTCAAACATGAACGTTGATTTTGAATCAGATTTGGCTAAGGCTACACACAGCTGACACTATACTATCCAATAACTTCACAATAACATACATATATTCATGATGATACACTACAAAATTCAAATTTTCCACTCAAGTATCCATGCTGTGTTTTACCACTCAAACCTGATTCTAAGTATTTGGGTAATGCTTGTTGAATTGCAAGGTTAATGATTGGCTTTGCTTATTGAGGAATAATATCATTGACAGTTTACCAGTGATTGAAGTGAGCGGCATAATATCACAAGAAATGAGAGCTGAACGTATCCATAGATGATCCAGTCTTGTAATACGACTACAACATAGGTTGCATAGTGCCGTGTCCCTTATCAAACAGATCTTATACCATATAAATAAATTATGTTTTATCTGAATTTATGTTATGCAGCTTTCGACATAAGGAACATTCCTGATTCCTTGCATGTAACGCATAGGAATGCATTAAAATCACACACATATAAGTTTATGATACTTTTACGCGTCGAGCAAGCAAGCAAAACGCTCCTCCTCTTCCAATATTTAATTCCCTTGAAAAAATCGTTTTTAATACAAGGTGCGCACGCCATCAGCGGATGATGAGCTGGTTCGTTGAACTGATGATGGAATTAACGCTGGAAAAATGCCATCACACAAAACATATCCAGCCTTTACGTTTCTGCTCTAAAACTTTAACTAGCAAGGTGTATTTCGACTTTTACCTTGAAACGACGTAACCTGTTAAGGAAGCTGGTTCTTAAAGCGTGAAAACAACATTAACAGCAAACACCATAGATCCGTTTGCTCACGAGGTAGCGCGAAATTTGGATGCAAATTATTCCTCTGACTGTTAATACTATTCGGTTGATGTATACAACAAGACTTCGCTAAGATTAGATGCAGACTTGTAAAGACTAATAAAGACCTAGACTTACCAGAATTTCAAGGAGAAATCACTGAATCCCTTCGACTAAAACTACTTTTTGCGTGCTGACTGCACACTTGACCTGTGTGGATCAGCGTTGCCACCGGGTGGTAATTGAGAAAAACCCCAAAATTGAAAGAAAAACCCCAGATCGGAAACCGTGGGTGTGGAACGGTTGGGGACTGCGGCGAACAATTATTTTAATATATTTACTTTGCTGATTTCAGTATTTGAAAATTGAAACTTTCATAAAAATGAATAGAACTTATGAAAATATATTATAGTAAGGAGCACAAAACATGAAAAGGAACTCTAAAGCAAACATTTAGCAAGAATTTCTAATGTATTAAATCAAATGTCATCGTATTCATCTGGCATAACATTAACGTCATATACATGAATGACATCTTCCTCCTTCTGTGCCCCCAGTTTCTCAACATATCGCCGTCGACAATATCCACATCGTACATCTTCAATAAGTTTCTTCGATGGCTCCCATGTGTGGCGCACTGTTCCCTCACGAGCAATAGCTTGCTTAGCCAACAGTCTGTTGGCCAAAGTTTGTTGGCCAACAGTTGTTTAGCCAACAGTCTGTTGGCCAAAGCCTATTTGTTGCCGGGGTCTTGATCATGTTGACTTACGAGAATATCCTCTCTCGACACAAGCAGATGAATGCGGCAAGACCAAAAGGTTGCACATAAAGGTGCCAAGAAGCTCAAACTTTGTTAAGTTGTTGCCATCTTTCACAGCCCGCAGTTCACTCCAGAATTCTGTAGGGGAATCACTCATGTTCTTGAGAGAAGCCTTGGCATACAGTATGTCTCGCCATTGGTCATCAAGCTCATCTAGGTTTTCTTCGGATACCAAAGATGGGAAATGCACTGCTAGTGGGATAATCGAAGGTAATGATCTGTCAGTTGACAACGCCTCTTTTGGGTCAAGAGCTGACAACATAACAAGAACACAATCTCTTTGTAAGGTGAACCTCTTCTTCATTTCATTACATAATTGAATAAGAAAAGTACGGCAGTCTTGCCTGAAACGTTGTTCTTGGTCAGCCAAAGGCTCTCTCGCGCACATTGCCAAACACCTTCCTCCAAGGTGCAATTCCTTAATGTGCTTATAGAGCTCTGCGTTGTTAGGATCGATCTCGCTCACTGGCCTGGTTTTAATCACGTTATCTTGAATAAACAGGGCCAAAATGCTCCTGTACTCATCCGAGATGGTACTGTACAAGGTATGCAATTTGAAATGCGTAGATTGAAACTCAATATTCAATTTGTCAACCTTTGTCAAAATGTAATTGAGAAACAAAAGCATGTGCTTTGTTCCCGCTGTTCTCATCGTTTGATAGATCTTGGCAGCTCCGTCGACACGATCGGATGGGGACTCAGACTGAAAGAAGAGCGCCAATGCCTCCCATTGCTCCAGAATTCTGGCAATGACTTGACCACGGGACAGCCATCGAGTCTGCGAAAGTTTGAGAACTCTATGACGTGGTGCATCTACGACGTCCTGGATTAGGCGGAATTGGTGCTGTCTTTTGCTGCTTCTAGCAAAGTAGCAGCACACATCTTTAACAAACGATTCCAGCCAAGAAGGGAGATGCTTACTTGCGTGGTTTGCGCACAAGGCGAAGGAATGGCAAACACATCCAAGGACAAAAACACCGGGGACATCTGCTTTCAGACGAGTTTGAAATCCTGTAGTTGCCCCCATCATTACTGAGCAATTATCGCTTCCAAACCCGACAATATTCTTCAGAGGGATTGATTTTTCTTGAAGGAGGCCCTTGACAGTAGCGTACATACTTTCAGCAGAGCTATCTTCAACTTCAATCGCCGCTAGTAAGGCGTCTGTTACTTTCCTATTGTGGTAAAATCGTACCACGATGGCAAGAATTTGGGAGACGGAAATGTCGGTGGATTCATCTATAATGATAGAGAACTCATTGTCTCTGCAAATTGAAGATACTGACTCAACCTCTTCCCAAGCGATTCCCTCTTGCATCACATATGATGCTTTCGTCTTCTTGATCTTGATTTTCTGCGCAATCTTGCTATCTGGAAACATTTTTTTCAATTCACTCAAGTGATCGGCTTGAAGGAAAGGCATTCTATGCTCGGCCATAAACCCAGCTAGCAGGACTTCGGCTCTTGCGGTCATTTCTTCGGTATTCGATTTTGCTGGTTTGTTAAAAAAAGAACTGACTTGCAGTGTGTTTTGTTTTGCTTTGAATGTATTGACATGCTTTCTCGTGGCTTTATGTCTCATTAAATCTGTCTTATTTGCATCCTTTAACTTGCATTCACACACTGAACAAAATGCACCAGATTTATTTGTTGGATCTTTTGCAAGCCAGTCTTTTAATTCTGGATCTTGTAGCCATGCATCACAGAAAGTTTGCTAGTACCACATTTTTGCTTTTTTGGTTGAAGGGCCTAGCAGGGCTTCCCCTGTAGAGTAGCTTTTATTTTTTTCGGATGACATTATTAAAAACACGTGAAAGAGTAAGATGATTGACATATTGGCATTGCGTGCGTCTGCGGCACGCAAAACCAGCAGTAATTTTTAGATATACTTTATATAATCAAATCGTAATTTTTTAGTGTAATGATAAATATACACGTTGGACACCAAGTACCCCGAAATTATACCTGATTCTTAAAATCATAAAAAATTATGATATTATGGAAAAACCCTAGATTTCATGACAAAAACCCTAGAGCCCCAGGTTGAATTAAAAAATCCCAGATCTGGCGTAAAAACCCGAGGCGTGGCAACGTTGGTGTGGATCTGACAGTCTGATAGTAGCCTGAGACCGAGTGATAAAAAGTTCACGGAAATTCGAAACATTTCACAGAAACATTTCTATCTTTAGGAGTGAATATTTCTGTCTTTAGCCGTTTGTAAAGTTCGAGAACAGCCAGTTTCGGTTTTCAGTCTCCAATTCATGATCCCCAAAGCTTTGCGTCGCTCAGTGAATCACGACATCGGAGAACGAACGCACCACAAGCTACCACAATCACATCATTGATTAACACAAAAATAATAATCAATGATGTGTTTGTGATAGCTTGATAATTATGTTCTTAATACGCACGCTCTCAAGCTGAGAGAACAACTTGAGAGCGTGCGTATTAAGAACAAAAATAATAGACGACATATCGAGACTTGCGGACTGGCAGTACATATGTCTACCATCTATACGAACCAGTACACAAATTTAACCTTCGCTCACCATCTGAGTCTTGGTAGCTCAATGGTTAGAGCATCTCACCGACGATCAGAAGGTTACGGGTTCGATTCCCGTCAGGGTCTCAAAGTTTTTCTGAGAGAACAGCTTGAGAGCGTGCGTATTAAGAATGTTTTTTGCAACAATAAGCAGTTCCGCCGCAATATGGCGGACGATAATGATTACTTATTAATCGAGTGTGAGGTCTGTACGGGAAAATATTTGCCTGAGGTTTTCGTACAGACCGAGCGACAAAGGAGGGAAATCTGTGGAAAAAACCGACGGCAAATACTTTCCCGTACAAACCGAACAAAAGAGGTTAATAAGGAATTTATTATATGGCTTTTGGCTTCTTTTTTTCATCGCTTTTAACGAAGCTTTGTGTTCGTGAGTTAGCGGCTTAGGTTTACTTGCTTGTTTCTACCTGCTACATCGTGGTTTTTGGCATCTATTCCTTTAGTTTTCTGCTTAAAATTATAGTTGAGAACGTTCAACTTCTTTTTCCGTAATTTGTTTTTATAAATCTTCTGTAAAGGGTACCCGAATCTGGTTTTTCTTCAAATCAACTCGGAAGTTTTCCCGCTAAAACTAGCCGGTCTGTACGACTTATTGCACGGCTAGGTAGCCAATCAGCGTGCGTCATTTCGCGTACAGACCGGATAGCTAGCTCAGCCATATAATAATGCCACGGTATTCAATTCCATAAAGCCTCGTGTACGAAATTGTCGTCGATTTATTTCAAAGACGGAATTCAGATTAAGGCCTAATAGAAAGTTGAACGAAAGAATAAAACATCTGCTTCAGCTAATTTTAACATATCCAGTGTTGCTAGTGTAGAGCAAGTGGGTGGGGGTCTCTTGAGGAACAAGGCTTCCTTATTTAGGCTTCCAGTTTTACAGGATTTTAAGACTGTTTTAAACCAAACAGAAAAAAGTCAAGCATTTGATTTCATTGGCATATCCAAAACGTTGGGAAAGATGTTTAAATAGACAGTCCTCCAGGATAGACTGTGCATTCACCCGCCCTGTGATTTTGAGATTTTTATATCCCTCAAACATTTTAGGCATTCTGGGGGGAAAAACTAACCATCGACACCGAAAGGTCTGGCGCCACTAAGCCACATTAGGTTAAAACCAAACCTTGAAAACCGAGTACCTCCCAAGAACCTTCCATTAACTAGTGCGTGGTAGAACGAGTACTGTATAATCTTACCGAACTCAACGCCACAAGATTTTAATCGTGAACGGGAAACGTTTCGTGACACAAGGCTAAAAAAAACTACCGAGACCAAAAACTCCGTCTCAACTTACTGCTTTCCCACTTAAATATACATTTTCTATTGCCGAACAGCAGTTTATCTCTGAAGGACACCACGAAACTGGGGGAAAAAAAAAATCGAAAAATGCGCATTATGCTAAACCTTTATAACGAGATCACAACAGGCGAGCAACGTCCGACTGGTCGGAAACTTAAACAACACTGAAAAGTTAAACCACGACCATTCGAACGTTAGCATACCGAATTAGCCATGGATAGCTCTTGAAAGAACAAAAATATATAAAATCAAAAATACATCAAAATGATAGATCGTTTTCCAAAGGGGGAACCATGTGGTCCCCATTTCTTATCAAGCCCAATTTCGACGTGTCGATCATCTGCTGCAAATCGAGCGACAAACGATCGGAATTAAATGGAAACAGCAGCATTTGGCAGCTTCTGGCCTTTGCTGACAGGATCAGGGGAGTTTCGAAGAGTTGCAGAAACGTCGTTTTGCAAAGGGGGACCACATGGCTCATGTGGGTCCCCCCTTTGCTGCTGGGCCGAATTTCCGAGTGTAGATTTCTCCTGCAAATCGAGTGCCAAACAATCGGAATCAGCGCCAAACTGGAGGATTTTGCAGCCTCTGGACTTTTCTGACATGATCAGTGACATAGACGAAGCCTGGGCGACAGTAATTGGGCATCGATGACCAACCTTATAACGAGAACTGGTGGCAGACCTCGCGCTGACCAGTTTCATTACAAAATTTTCTGCAAAAACCAAGATTGAGGCTGGCCACTTATGCCTCCTATTATGACCCATTGCCCTTAGGTTGGGTGTATACGCGTGAAATACGATGGATCAAAAGATGGACCAACCATTGCTGCGACCGTACGTTTTAGCCGATACGCGTGTTTGTTGTTGTTACCGCTGCTTTTAGCCCCCAACTGGTGGGTGGTTACAACACCGGCGATCCGCTTGCCGGTACACGATTTTGGTGAGAAGGGAGAGCCACGTGAAGAGATTGACTTCCATCACTACCTACTCTAATTAAAGGGAACAGATCTTGCACGTTCTCGACTTACATAATAATTTACGAACTTTAAACTGCACTTATCAATCGCGCAAAGCAGTGCGCCTTTAATCAACCAGCACTGCAAAAGAAAGTTATGAATCCTTTGACAACTTGCCCCAGTAGCCCTTTCCTTAATGTTCTCCCATTTCTTCGGTAATAAGCAGTGGAGCTGAGATGGACGTCGCACGTTCTTTATTGAGAACATGCACTAGCCATCCCAACGCCACTGTCTTGAGTCTGATATTTGGTCTTCAGCAACGCCTAATATAGTAGATGCCGCTATCAATCCGCCACACCCACGACAGTAATGAAACTGAATGCAAGGTTGTCTCATGAAGTCACCGCCATATTCATCACTTATACCATTGTTTTTTTTTCACCCACAGCTGGAGGTAGTGGTTATAGCGCCACAGATTCGCTTTTCGGTAGTCGATTTTAGTAAAAACAGGGGGAACCACGTGAAGGTATCGACTTCCCTGGGACTACTCCTGGCACACTTGGGCATTTTAGGCCGGCCAGTAGACCTCCTGCCAAAGGAGCGGTACACAACCTGTTTGTCCCTTCTCTCCCCAAAAACATGTGTGCATTTTTTTACGTGAACGCACAAACACGTGTATACGTATACCTGCCTATCTACCTGACTGCCTGCCTAGCATTCTATCAATCTACAATCTACAAATATATACATCCACATATACATACATACATATCGGTATATATCTACATATATCTATATATATATCAATATATATATATCCCCATATATATATATATCTACATATAAATCTATATATATCATTATATCTCTATGTATATATATATATACATCTGCATATATCTGAATATATCTACATGTATATCGACGTATATATATTTATCTACATATAACAATACACCACATACCTCTTTTCCGTTCCACACCAGTTTGTGTTTAACCCATCTGTCTGGCGATTGTTACTCCTCTTGTTCATGGCGCTTATGGCCAGGGCACTTAGGGCCAAGCTTAGTGGGACGCGCGAGCAATCTAGGGTGCGCGTCTGATACCTTCGAAGGCAAAGGCGAGGGTGCCGCGTTATAGCAAAGCGCGCAGAAGACCAGGCAGGACACATGTACTGCCAGCAAGCCTTTATGGCTTGCCGCAGTACAGCGTGCTGTCAGCAAACCTTTATGGTTTGATGACAGCACTATTTACACCTTTTTTATTTAAATCAATCGGCACAAAGTGGAGCCTTACACGGGCGGTTGACGAAACAACTTGACATAAACCTTCGACCTATAAACTTTGTTGCATTCCTTCCGCACTTCATATCCAATGATGGTCGTAACCAGGTAACTGAAGGCATGCTGTGCTTTTAAAGATTCTAAATAAAATAATTGACACAATTTTATATTTTTTGTTGCACGACTTTAATATGATTGTCAATATAAATAAATATTAGTGCCCAGCACAAAACGCGAAACAAAGCCATTGAATAAGATAAAGGATTTACTAAACTAATGTTTCGTTGCATCTAGCAACATCATCACAGTGTTGAATATAATTACAAAACAGCAAATATATATGAATAAATTAAACTCTCAAATTACAAGCTGTGTAGTTGCGGAATTAAAGAGATAATTCAGAACGAAAACAACGGAATGGAGCTGAGATTGCCATTCAAAGAGGGTTTAAGTTTGGATATAATGAGGATTTCTCTCACGAGAACTTCGGAAGTAGAAGAACAAGAGCAAAAAATTTTAAAGTCGTCAAGAGATGCAGTATGGCGAGTTTCGGAAAGATGTGGCTTAAAGACGGGATTGGGTAGAACTGGCATGTTTTTTTACCAGAAAGAGCAGAGACTCCCAAATCATCCGAGACTCGTGTACGTAAATGGCAAGCTGTTTATCCCACATACAATGCGCTACAGCATTGACACTTTATCTTATTCAATGGCTTTGTTCCGTGTTTTATGCTAGGCATTAACATTTGTCCTAAGATTAAGATTCCCGCTTTGTTCCTCACTTGCGATTAATTATCAGGATAATTGTAAACTCTCTAACTGCACTATGGCGAGCCATGAAACTGTTTGGGTCTCGTGATATAAGGCGTGTTGGTTCAGTAGCAGAGATATATACGTTTTAACTTGGTATTGGCGAGTTTCAGCCTAACTGCTACAGCGCGATGTTGATGCCAAAGAAGACGTCCGTTCCATGACGTTATCACTTGCGATCACTATACTACAATTGAGTTTCAACCAGAATTCAGTGCAAGACGCTTCTATATTTATAGAAGCACCCTGGTTTAGCACATGCAGTCAAACTGCTCTTGCATTAATAAATCACACGACCTACACCCTCATGAAATAGCAGATGTGGGATTATAAATCCACGAAATTGGGTAAGGCATTCTGCAGTGTTACAAACAAAGGGACGGAGATATTGTGATGGAAATAGGAGTGTTGAGAATGCAGTGGTGCCGATGGCTATGGTTTTAGTGGTTAGAGTGACAGATTTCGAATATACACTACACAGTAACAACAAGCCTACGTCTACGCCTACACGTACACCTATATATTATATATACAGCAAATTGCAAAAATTATGGCACAAAGCATATCAACATATCAAGACCATTGTATTGCAATTTTATTCTCACTTCAATGGTCAGTGAAGATATGCTATATGTTTTCTGGTACATTCTTTGGCCAGTCGAATGTATTAAGGTTGATTAAAGTGTTCATAGTTGCAGATTTACCTATATGTTTTTTTTACGATATGTTTAGGTTTGCCAAAATTTATGCAATTTGCTGTATATATATATATAAATATACATAATATAATATAATATAATATAATATAATATAATATAATATAATATAATATAATATAATATAATATAATATAATAGCAAAATGCTTTAAAAATATGATGCACTTATTATGTGAAAAGAAAGATGCAGATAATTAATATGCCAAATGTGACAGGACAATATTAAAAAACAAATAAACAAATCAGCATTAATTTCATTGCTTGATACTAGACATGCACAATATGATTTATTACTTCATTCTATACATCAACAATAAGTAATTTTCAATGTCCTGGCATCTCACCTTCATTTCATTGTCTTGTACATTTTCAGTGTTTTCGTGATAAACCTTCCTTGCTAATCCTAAATTAAAATGAGTAAATACCACCAAGATATAACTTAGACGTACTACAACAACTGCAAACCTTTCTTGTATGCATGCAATCATAGTCTCTACCATCTGAACAAAAAAGGGCTCAACACTACCTCTTTAACCCATTAAGGGGCAATGGTAAACTTTAGCATTATTTTTTACGCTGGCTAATTCCAGACAATTTTACTTGGTGCATGGATGGGCCCTGGCTATTAAAGGGTTAATGCAGCTTTAAGGACATGCAAGAAGTAATAAGATAATATTAAAAAATAAATAAATTAGCATTAATTTCATTACTTGATTCTCAACATCAAGAATAAGTAATTTTTAGTGGCCTGATATCTCACCTTGATTTCACTGTCTCGTACATGCTCCAAAAATTTCTTCACTTCACATTTTCCACAAGGCTTTTGTCGCAAATACTTCATTTCACCATTTTTCACATCCTGGGTTTTCTGTGGCCATATATGTTATGGTAAGAATTTCTTCTATGTCACATTTTCCGCAGGCTTTACGTCTCAAATACTTCATTTCATTGTCTTGTATGTGTTCTAAGACTTTGTTTTAAGTCACATTTTCCACAAGCTTAATGTCACAAATACTTTAGTTCATAATCTTTCACATCTCGTGTTTTCTGTAGCCATCTAGGTTAATGTTGTGATTTGCCTGTCTTGTTCCTAAACAGAAATGAGTAAATGCTCTCAAGACTAATTCAACAACTACAAACCTTGCAGGCAACGGCAGTCTCTAGATTCAGCGCAACTGATTAATTTAATTGAAAATTTGAAAATACGAATTCAAGACGTTGCTAAACGCCGAGCCACAAGGCGAAACCAATACGAAAAACTTTGTACTTCTTTTATCAGTCAAAGGACATGTACGGCATTAATTTTACCAAGGACAAGGCACCTTTTTGTACTGTACATCTCTAACATTTTGTGAAACATTCAAAATTCTGACTACACAGTATTCAAGGTATGGTTGGTAGCCCACTCGGGACTGAACCCTTATTACTGAAGACCAAGAATATAATAAGCGAAAAGAAACATCTACCATGTCATGTACGAAAAATCCTCTGTAGTTTTTCCGCCACTCAAGATAGACTTCACCTAGTTCACAATCATCTTCGGAGTAACATGAACAGAATATTTCATGAATTGATCTACATCGATAAACTCAATTAGACAAGTTGACTATAGCGGGATTCGAACTCCCATCTTCGGGTTACCGGGCCGCTGCTCTATCGACTCAACTGGGAAAAGTATGCTCTGTTTTACCCAATTTAAGTGCACATCCTCACGGATATCGAGCGTTAAGTTGTCGCGAGAATCTCTCGTGCACTTAAATGTTGTATCGATTGTCAAAAGTTGTGGCATCTCACCTTTATTTCATTGTCTTGCCCATGTTCCAAAAATTTGTTCACGTCACATTTTCTATAAGGCTTTTCTCTCAAATACTTCATTTCACCATCTTCACATTTTGATTTTTCTGTAGCCATATATGTTATGAATTTCTTCTATGTCACTTTTTCCACAGGCCTTATGTCTCAAATACCTTCTTTCACCATCTTTCATATCTTGTGTTTGGTGTAGCCATATATCTTAATGTAGTGATATGTATCCCTTGTTCCTAAACAGAAATGAGTAAATGGTCTCAAGACTAATTCAGCAACTGCAAACGTTCTTGCAAGCAATAACAGTCACCAGATCGGGCGCAACTGATTAATTTAATTTATGATTTTAAAATAGAAATTCAACACGTTGCTAAACGCCGAGCCACAAGGCGAGACCATTGCGAAACACCCTGTAGTTCTTTCAGTCGAAGGGCCTGTACGGCATTGATTTTACCAAGGACAAGGCACTTTTTAGCACTGTACGTCTCTAACATTTTGTGAAACATTCAAAATTCTGACTTCACAGTATTCAAGTTATGGCAGGTAGTCCACTTGGGACTGAACCCTTATTACCAAAGACCAGGAATGCAAAAAGCGGTAAGAAATGTTACTTACAAAAATTCCTCTGTACTTTTTCGGCCATTCAAAGTACGGGATTGACTTCACCTAGTTCAGAATCATCCCAGGGTAACATGAACAGAACATTTCATGAATTCACCTACACCGCTAAAGTCAACTAGAAAAGTTGACTAGGCCGAGATTCTAACTCGCATCTTCGGGTTACCGGACCGCTGCTCTATCGACTCAACTGGGAAAAGTATGCTCCATTTTATCCAATTCAAGTGCACATCCTCACGGATATCGAACGTTAAGATCTCCCTGGAATCTCTGATGCACTTAAATGTTGTATTAAATATCCAAAGTTGTGGCATCTCACCTTTATTTCATCGTCTTGTACATGTTCCAAAAATTTGTTCACGTTACATTTTCTACAAGGCTTTTGTCCCGAATACTTCATTTCACCATCTCCACATTTTGATTTTTCTGTAGCCATATATGTTATGAATTTCTTCTATGTCACATTTTCCACAGGCCTTATGTTTCAAATACTTTATTTTACCATCTTTCGCATCTTCTGTTTTGTGTAGCCATATATCTTAATGTAGTGATATGTCTCCCTTGTTTCTAAACAGAAATGAGTAAATGCTCTCAAGACTAACTCAACAACTGCAAACCTTCTTGCAAGCAATGGTAGTCTCCAGATTCGGCGCAACTGATCAATTTAATTGATGATTTGAAAATACGAATTCAATACGTTGCTAAACGAAGAGCCACAAGGCAAAACTTATGCGAAACACCCTGCAGTTCTTTTATCAGTCGAAGGACCTGTACGGCATTGATTTGACCAAGGACAAGGCACTTTTTAGTACTGTACATCTCTAACATTTCGTGAAACATTCAAAATTCTGACTACACAGTATTCAAGGTACGGCAGGTAGTCCACTCAGGACTGAACCCTTATTATCAAAGACCAGGAATACAAAAACCTGTAAGAAAATCTGCCATGTTCCTTACGAAATGTCCTCTGTACTTTTTCGGCCATTCAAAGTACGGGATTGACTTCACCTAGTTCGCAATCCTCCCCAGGGTAACATGAACAGAACATTTCATGAATTCACCTACACTGATAAAGTCAACTAGAAAAGTTGACTAGAGCAGGATTCAAGTTCGCACATTCGGGTTACCCGACCGCTGCTCCGTAGAGTCAACTGGGAACAGTATGCTCGTTTTATCCAATTTAAGTGCACATCCTCACAGATATCGAGTCTTGACTTCATAGGCGTGGAGTATAGGGGGGCTAAGGGGCTTCAGTCCCTTCAGAAATTGTTTTTGAGGGGCTTAGCTCCCCAGTGACTTTACATTAATTGATACGTGATTCTCGAACGATTACTGACGTGCTAGTAGGCGTAATATAAGCATCAAAGCCTTATTAATTCATTAAGCCAATAGTACCCAGGATGTACCAAAGAAAATGAGCTAAATCCAACAACGAAATTTGAAGTCTTAGCAACAAATAACTCACCACTCATGGAGTCAGCCATTTCCGATTTCGGTTTTAGCCGCCTCTGGTAATAGAAAAACTCTACACCTATGACCTATGGTTAAGTTGTCGCGAGAATCTCTCGTGAACTTAAATGTTGTATAGATTATCAAAAGTTGTGGCATCTCACCTTTATTTCATTGTCTTGCACATGTTCCAAAAATTTGTTCACGTCGCATTTTTCACAAGGTTTTTGTTTCAAGTGCTTCATTTCACCATCTTCATATGTTGATTTTTTGTAGCCATACTTGTTCTGAATTTCTTCTATGTCACGTTTTCCACAGGCCTGATCTCTCAAGTACTTTATTTCACCATTTTTCGCATCTTGTGTTTTGTGTAGCCATAAATCGTAATGTAGTGATATGTCTCCCTTGTTTCTAAACAGAAATGAGTAAATGCTCTCAAGACTAATTCAACAACTGCAAACGTTCTTGCAGGCAATGGCAGTCTCCAGATTTGGCGCAATTCGTTAATTTAATTGATGATTTGAAAATAGGAATTCAACACGTTGGTGAATGCAGAGTCACAAGGCAAAACCCATGCTAATCACGCTGGACTTCTTTTATCAGTCAAAGGACATGTACAGCATTGACTCTACTAAGGACAAGGCACTGTATGTCTATAATATTTTGTGAAACATTCAAAATTCTGACTACACAGTATTCAAGGTATGGCTGGTAGGTTCACTCACGACTAAACCCTTATAATCAAACACCAGGAATACAAAAAACTGTAAGAAACGTCTACCATGTCATTTACGAAAAATTCTCTGTATTTTCTTGCCACTCAAAGTACGGGATTGACTTCACCTAGTTCAGAATCATCCTCAGGGTAACATGAACAGAACATTTCATTAATTCACCTAAACTGATGAAGTCAACTAGAAAAGTTGACTAGAGCGTTATTCGAACACGCATCTTCGGGTTACCGGACCGTTGCTTTACTAGTTGAGCTGTCGAGTCAACTGAGAACAATATGCTCGTTTTATCCAGTTTAAATGCACATCCTCACGGATATTGAGCGTTAGAATCTCTGGTGCACTTAAATGTATCGAATGTGAAAAGTTGTTGCATCTCACCTTTATTTCATTGTCTTGTACATGTTCCAAAAACTTGTTCACGTCACATTTTCCACAAGGCTTTTCTCTCAAATAATAATAAATTAATACTTTATTTCACCATCTTTCACATCCTGTGTTTTCTGTAGCCATATGTGTTACGGTAGGAATTTCTTCTATGTCACATTTTCCATAGCTCTTGCGTCTCAAATACTTCATTTCATGGTCTTGTACGTGTTCCAAGACTTTGTTTTAAGTCACATTTTCCACAAGCTTGATGTCACAAATACTTTAGTTCACCATCTTTCACATCTTGTGTTTTCTGTAGCCATACATGTTATGAATTTCTTCTATGTCACATTTTCCACAGGCCTTATGTCTCAAGTACTTTATTTCACCATCTTTCACATCTTGTGTTTTCTGTAGCTGTATATGTTAATGTAGTTATACGCCTCCCTTGTTCCTAAAATGAAATGAGTAAATGCACTCAAAATTAACTTACATGTAATAGCTGTACATTCTTTTGCAACATATGGCTGTCTCCAAGTTCTGCACAAAATAATAATTCTGTCGACGATTCAAAATCCAGAACTCAACCTTGTTACGAAATGCTGAACAACAAGGCAAACTTATGCAAAAATCCTCTTTACTTTTTCTGCTAATCAATGTACAGCATTTAATTTACTTGGGAATAGGTACCATTGGCTACTGTATTTCATGTTTCCAAGTTTATTTAAACTCTTCAGTAATTTTTTGACTACACAGTATTCAAGATATGGCAGGAAGCCCACTTGAGATTGCTGTACTTATTAGCAGTGTCGTTGTGATGTTTAATTTAATGGGGGCAGCCATGTAGGTCAAAATCACACCTGGGGAAGTTCCCTCAGTTGTTTCAAACTTTTACTTTCATTCACAGTTAATTCTGACAAAGATGCAGTCCTACAGACATTGTACTACATTTACTAAGGATAAAAAAGAAAACTGTCAAAAACTCCCTAGTTAGGTTAAGTTTTTTGCAATAGGTTGCATTTTTTATCAAGTAGGGGACTGTGATGACCTACATGTCAGCCTGCATGTTGGCTTCATAATACAGTTTGCAGGTATTGTTCCAGTCTTTTTAGAGTTCAATGGGCTTGCCACAATGGTATCTGACATACCCAGATGGTCAGCAGACTTGCTGCTCACAACTAAGAAACATCATTTGGGATCACTGGGTAAATGGTGATGAGTGTTTGTTCGATATCGCACCAAGAAAACCTTGGTTGTAGAAACCAATATTGCCAAGATACAGAACACAAGGTAATAATTTAATTGTTCAATGGGACCAATATACTGGTATGAAATGGGAGACCAGTCACCTCCCCCCACCCTCGCAGTGCCTATGTAAATTAGTGAATACCTGGAATGAACAAAGGGATACATGTTGCTTATATTGACTGAGTTGTAATCCATCACAACTTGATAAAAAACCTCTTGTCAAAGAGCAAATCATGCATTGCCATAGTCCACTTTTAAATATGTCTGTGAATGTCATGAAGAGGTATTTTTACATACCATATACCAAACTTTCCATTTGATCTCATCCATGATTTTCCATGGTTTCCAGCCATATATCCAACTAAAACCCATCTCCTTATATTCTGGATGGACTTGCTATAAACTGGTTTCTTTACTCCATATCTGTTGGTTAGGTAAGAATTTCAATGCTGATTTGATGTCATGGGATGCCATGCTTGGTTATACCATACTTGGTTGTTGATGGAGTCAGTGTTTATGGTGTATTAGGGAAGCTGATTATTCTGATACTTTTCCTTCACAATCCAGTAAATTGGTGTGTCTTGCCTCACACTATAGTCATTGCTATATTTCATTGACATCTTATGGACATTTCATGGTATCAGTAAGCATTCTTTAATTCTCAAAGAACTAGATAGCACAAGAACAAAATAATGCACATACATTTAATAATCATCAAATGTTAATTTGAGCATGTACTTAGAAAATTCACAAAATTTTTAATACTTTATTCTAATGAAAGAACTTTTTCTTTCATACAACTAAGGTAAGTCTATTGTGGTTGGCAACCTCAATATTTATAGGCGTGGAGGTCCAGTATAGATAGCTTCGATAAAACAATGGCATTCTTGGGGTTATACACTATCTAAAATATAGAAAACAAGCTTCTCGATGTTTCGAGCAAAGGCCTTTTGTCTGGACGAAGGGCCTTCACTCGAAATGTCGAGAAGCTTGTTTTCTATATTTTAGATAGTGTATAACCTCAAGAACTCCTCAATATTTATACCCAATCATCATTGCCATTGTTAACTAATAAAAGTATCAAGAATTTGTGTATAACCACATCTTTCTCTACACCCAATTCCAATCACTTACCAGAAACTTCACAAGTACAACTTCTGAATCAATAACCAAAGTTACCAAACAATATCTATTACTAGGGTCCCACCCTCGAACCAATATGAAATTGAAGGGTATTTTCAAGGGCTTTCAAAGACTAAGTAAATACAAACCTAAAGCTGGTACACAATTTGTATTTTAAGATGACAAATAATGTGAACTATTTATTTCAGTAAATAATAAATTACTAGCTATAAAATAACTAAATTTTTTAAATACAACACAGAAGTCTTTACACACACAAATAGTTTCATTCTTTCAAGTTGGTAGGTCAGGCAAGGTTCAATTGTTGGTCGTGCCACAAGCATAAAATTCAAGTGTTTTGAGAACTTTTATTGACATTCACAAACTTTCCCGGGGCCTCATTTTTTTGTCTTTTTTTTTTGTTTTTTCAAATTCAACATAACCTGGTTTACATCATGAAATTATCTGGAATGTCTGCCATTTGCATTTAGTTTTGCACTAAACTTGTGACTGAAAGCCTCACCTGTGAAATCCCTGCTGGTATAGCTCCAACTGGATTGATGGAATAACTTGATTACATGGTTGCACTTGGCTACATGGCTACACGTGGCTACACTTGGCTACATGGTTGCACGAGGCCGGGTGCGGAAACATGTGTGAATGGGATTGTGGTCTGGAGACTGGTAACCCCGCCCCTCCAATCCTATGGCAGCTTTCGATCACGTGGCACCCATCATAGATGGTGCACCATCACCTTGCCAGCCGAGGTCTTCAGGGCGTTGGGTCCCGGTCGATGTATGTGAAATGGAAAGTCAAAGGGGATTTAAGGAAATGTTTATGAGGTGGTTCAGTTTGTCTGTGGCCGGCACATGAGAGCTGCTCATTCAGATCCTTTTAGGTGGAAGTCTACGCATCGTGAAATGCACCCGATCACCACCGGTAAGGTCTTTTGGCCATAAGCTCTATGTGTGCGCTACTCTGTGTCAGACACTGGTACGTGCTTGTATTGTATTTCAAGAGTGGGATAGGGGCGCCTCAAGTGCAGGTTGGTTTGTTAGGGACATTCTCATGATTGGAGACTTGCAAATCAGATTTTCAACATCATCTGGGTGGAACATTGCCATTGTTTCATCAGTCAGCCACTGCTCTACAAAAAGAAAGGAAAGTCATTTGTTTATTTCCTCTGCAAAGTCATATTTGGGGGGAAAAAAAGTGTTACAAGTGCATCCTGTACAAGCTGGTTCACATAGTAGTAAGTACATGCAATAAATGCAACCTCAGCAATAGTAGTGCTCTCCAGGTTCTACAAATTTGAATAATGAATTTCAATGATGGTCTGAAAACAGAAATTCAACCTTGTTGATGATAAATACTCATCAACATTGCACACTTGTGCAAAATCCTTTTTACCATTTCTGCCATTCAAAGTATGGATTGGACTTTATTTTGACCACTGTATGCCTCTAATTTTCTCAACTCTCAGGGCCAGCCAATTAAGCTGTTAAATAATGCCAAGAGTTGGTGTTTTTACGACTGATGTTATTACTTGGTGTTCAAGTTTAATGGCTAAAAATACTGAACTAATTTAACATAATGTATTCACTTATATGTATCGTGTATGAAATATTAGACATCTGCTGGATGCAGTCTACTTAGTAAGACCCAATACCTTTTCCAAAAAAGTAATTTAGTTTTTTTTTCATGGCGATAAAGAATGAGAAATTAAAAACAGCCGCAAATTGGTGAAATCCACTGGTGAAATTGCAATCTTTTGTCCGCCATTTTGTTTTTACATATTGTTACGTATTTTATGTATCCCCAGTGGTTCTGTCTAGCTATGACTGCTCTACAATGTTTGTCGACAAATCTACGACCCCATTACAATTACGATCCCAATCATTTAAATTTTATCTGACAAGGGTGTGTGTGTTAATTTAACGACTGGTTTCAATTATAGGCGTTAAAGGTTAACAGTTCAAAAAAATCTAATTGCCTGACCCTGACTCTTCAATGCCTTTCTGATTTACACAGTATTTATGATATAGCTCACAGCAAATCTGGGGCTGTAACACATATTTAGCAAACACGTCAATTACAGAAAGGGTAAGACATTCACTCCACAGTTGTGGTTTAGGATTAAAAAATAGATAAAGAAGTTAGTGTTAACTTCATTGTGGTAAAATTAATACAAGACATGTAAAATGTTTTAACAGACAAAAATTAACAATGTCATTTTTAGTGACTTGGCATCTCACCTTTATTTTGTTGTTTGTGACTTGGTCCACAAATTTGTTCTGTATCACATTTCCACAAGCCTTATGTCTTGAAATTTTGTTGATTCATTTCATTGTCTTGTATAATTATGTTCCACAACTTTGTTCTTTGTCACATTTTCCATAAGCTTTTTGTCCCAAATACTTTATTTCACCATCTTGCTCACCTTGTGTTTTCTGTTGGCACATATATTGTTCCTGTATTAATGTTTTGTTGCCATACATATTGATGATCCTAAACAGAATTATCAAAATTTAGTTGAGATTAAAGTATATTTAATAACTTCAAATCTTTTTGCCAGCAATGGTGCTCTTCAATTTCTACAAATTAAAATGATGAGTACGATTGATGACCTGAAAACTGTAATTCAACCTCACTGCTACATGCTGAATTACAAGGGAAATTTACATAAAATCCTCCATCCTTCTTCTACCATTCAAAGTATGAATTTGACTTTATCTAGGAACAGGCACTTTCCAGTACTGTATGTCTACAATTTTTTGCATGCTTTGGTACCTTCCTGACTACACTGCATTCAAGATGATAAGCTAGAGCTAAATTATTTATTTCACGTAATTTATTCTTTAAACATGTATAAATTTTACAGCTTATTTTATGCTTCGACGAATTAATTTCTCTTAACTTTCAACTCAATTTAATTTGTAATTTTACCTTCTACAAATAAGCCTTGTTTAAACATTTTATTTCACTTGAAAATGACGAAGTGAGTTATCTTCGAAACGTCGTCCATTTTTAATAAAGATGTGTTTATTGATTAATTTCATAATAAAATCTTTCAAGAAGTCGCTATATCTACTTGTATCATTCAATTGAGGATACTATAATACACTGAACATCGTACTGCATTCATGATGTGCACTATATTGTAATGAACAGTTACAAAAATAATATTTCGTCTAATGAGACATGCTAAATCTGTTAAGATAATATTAAAAGAAACACGTGAAGAAATTACCACAGATTTCATCACTTTATACCAAACATACACAATATGCTGCAATAGACCAAACCTAAAATGACATTCTCAGCAACTTCGTATCTCACCTTCGTTGTCTCGTATGTGTTCCAAGCAATTGTTCACGTCATGTTTCACAAGCTTTTTCTTTCATAAACTGTGCTTCATTTCTCTGTCTCTAGGGTGAGCTCCAACAATTTGTTCTAAGTCACGTTTTGCACAAGCCATTTGTAGTAAATTCTATATTTTGTCTCCTTTCAGTGTTTTCTGTTCTGTTCCTCAACAGGAATTTGCTTTAGAAGTATCTCGATTAGATGGTCCAACAATTCATTTAACTTTCGCTCAGAAAGTAACAGCCAACACTTTTAAAGTTCGCATGTCGCTTCTTTATGTTCGACAACTCCTTTACCTTTTCGCTCAGAAAGTAACAGCCGACGCTTTTAAAGTGCAGATGTCATTTCTTTAAGGAAAATTTACCAAAACAACAAAGCGCCACAGCCGTCGAAGTTTCCTCTGTTGCTCAGCACTTCGACGTTCTTGTTCGTATTTGAAATCACACGTTTGCACCACGTGTCAGTATTTTGTATTTTCTAGCGATCATGCGCGGTGAAAGCGAGGGGAATGTGCACTAAATGCCCCACCCAACTGAACAATTTCAAAAAAAATTACGAACTCTTGAAGATATTTCAAAGGTTGTTTTGCTTTTTTTGTGGCAAAGATTTTCACTTAAAATTATAATAAATGCAGAAGGGTATGAGTCTCAGGTATATGTCTAACCAGTCCTGAATAGCTCTGATAAGAGCGATGGCAAAAATTTCTCAAGAGGGAGGGCAGGGTCGAAGATCACCTGTATGGGGAGGAGGTTAGTATGAAATATTATAATTATATATAATTGAATAATACATAATTATTACATTTTTTAGAACTTTCCGGCACAGTATTTTTGATGATTTTGATGGAAGTGTCAGAGTTTTAACAGTCCGAATTTCTCTGAGCTCAAAATTGGTTTAAGAAGACTCAAACCAAGTTAAGTAGCTCTAAATACGTTGGAAGTAGCCTTGGTCAAATACTCGAAGTCGGCCAAAGTGGGTCTAATCAGAGCTGAGTAGGGCGAGGTAGGTCTAAAAAGACTATGTTTGTTTACGTAGACTTTGCTGGCTCTAAGTAGGCCAAGCCGGGAGTGTCGTAGGGAAAGGAAATTCACTTCAGCCATATTGGTTAATTAGCGCAAAATCCGATGCCTGCGACATATCTTGAAACGGTTCACACCTCCACTGAATCGACCCAACTTGAAAGTAAGTAGAAACCTCGTGAAGATTTCATATACAGGTACATGCATGATTATATATATTTATGATCAGTTTATGTGAGCTGTGTTGCATACATAGTCACCCTGTTTCACTTGTTAGATATGTATCTGTAACTAAATTCAAGACGCACTGCGCGTCGGCACAATTCTTGTCGATCTGTTGACTTCACAACCAGCAGCGTAACGGAACTTTTGGGAGCCCTTAGGAGATTTTCATTCAGGGGCCCCCGTCACTCTCCCTTCGTATAGACAGATATTTCAAGACTTTAATTTCAATTGTCTTTACAGATACATCAGGGGCCCCTTAGAGGTCGGGGGCTCTTAGGAGCTCCTCTAATCTTGACCATAGTCCGTTACGCCACTCTTCACAACCGCTTACTTCCAAGTCAGTCATCTTTGGCTCTCTCTTTTAGGCGAATTCGAAATCGAAGATCGTTAGCTCGCCCGCAGTAGGAAACAACAGCCGTAAAATTCGGTATACAGTCATCGCTCGTCATATCGCGGTTCAAGTTTTGTGGACTCGATGCATCGCGGATTTTTCTGGCCTATATATGTACAGTGAACTCTTTCTAAGCGGACACCTCTCCAAGGCGGACACAAAATTTGGTCCCTGCAGTATCACGCTTGTTTCTCTGTACATGAACTCTCTCTTAGGCGGACACCTCTCTAAGGCGGACGCGGACACTTTTTTGCAGCGTTTTGGTTCAAAATATCTCTCAGAGCGGACACAGGATGTTTACGAAATTTTACAACAGGGCAGTATTAGCGCTAAATGACCTACGACATTATAGACACAATCTGACTTTCTGGTTTTGATAAAGAACTAGTATTTATTTCACAGTCGGAAGACAACTTATTTGTGCAGTCTTTTACTACAATAAGTAGAGTCACTTGTACTCTTTCTTTTCTTTTTTCCACTGTATTGATTTTGATTAACGGCAGTTTTAATCTGTGCGTTTTCTTTGATTACACACTTCGCAATCCAGGCCACGAGTTCTGGGATACCTCGAAATGTGTATTTGCATGAAACTTCAAGCCCATATCCACCCCCGACGGTTTAACCTTTCTCCTGTAATTTCACAAGAAACGCTGCTTAATTCAATCTCCAGAAATCGATTGATATAGCGGCTATAGTTCAGTGGTACATGGCCGACAACTCTCCCATCACTGATTATGGCAACAGTATTTAGATCTTTTTCGTTGTTGGGCTCTCGTTTGCACACTAGAATTTCACTAAGAGTAGGGATCCAGATGTCTTTATATACATGGTGCCCACGAACGAAGGAATTAAACGAGAATAAATTCTGCGCTCTGCTCATAGTATCCTGTTTGTATTGATATTTTGTTAATATTTCGGCTGAACTAATTATTAATAGGGTGTGACCCTAAAATAGCGTGGAAACAAAATACACAAGAGAGCAACATAATTTGTAACTGTGAGGACGTGTTATAAAGTGAAGAAATAAATTCACATTTACACAATCTGTATGTGAATTCATCACAACTTTTTTGTTGAAGAACTCAAGCTAGTACTAACTGGTTTGGTTTTAAAGAATTATTGCGCGTATAAGTTCAAGTCACAAATAAGGCTATGGATGGCGGGTTGTTGGGAAAAATTCAGAGGCATGCCATGGCCATTTGCGTCGTAGAGATTAAGTTCCCCCAATAGCAAGCGTTGCAAAGGAGTTTTGTTAAGGTTAACCCATATATTCTGCACAAGTATAAAATTCTGGTTTTAGTTTTGACGTTTGGGCGTCAGATTACTCAGCTCTTTCTAAGGCGGACACCTCTCTAAGGCGGACACTAAATTTGGTCCCGAGAGTGTCCACTTTAGAGAGAGTTCACTGTATATTTATATCGCGGAGTTTTCGTTATATCGCGGGATTCTGCGGCCTATAGGTATTTTGATATTTTCAGGTTTTAGTTATTTATTGACTTTTTTGGTTTCAGAGCAGGTAATTGGAACCACACTGGTGTTACAGTTGTGTAGTTGTGATTGTCTAACGATGGGAGTGAAACTGTTAACGGTGGAACGCGCTTTCAGCCGCGGGCTATGGTGAGCGTGACATGGCTACACTAATGGTATGCCATATAGAGTTGAGTGAATGAGTATGAGTCTTTAGTTTCAGAGTAAACCGTGGAGTATACAGTTGTGTTGTGAAGGTGTACTAGTAATTACCACGAGTGCGATACGGGAATTCAAAACCGACCACCCGGCCTTGGGGTTTTACCGGAGTTAGAAGGCTACGCAGTTGGCCATGCAGTGTGGAGTTCAATAAAGAAGTATGTATAAACGGGTGAGGCTATTCTGCACGCAGTTGATGTAGTGACGTCATACCGACAAATAACGAAACGTGTCGAAAAGTTCTCGGCCAGTCTCCATACTGCGAGCCAAATTCCCCACGAATCTTAATAGTTCAAATCCAAGTTGTCCCAGCTGCTGATACTTCTTCTAAGAAAATTAGTTTTTAGTTTTTGAAGTGCATAATTTAAGTCATTACTTCGGAGTTAGTAATTTCCATTATTGCTCAGCTCAAACATGCTCGTTCTGCTTTCCGGGTATATACATATTTCTTACTTTGTAAATGAATATACTTTTTTTGGTATATCCTTCTTTCTTTTAATGATTGTCTGTTTAACTCTTTCAATACGTCATTAGACCTGACTTTATACGGTCGACCTGTAACTATCCTAGCTGCTTTGTTTTGCATTTTCTATACTTTGTTCAGGAGATAATCACTACAATTATCCCAAACTAGACTACAATAATCAAAGTGTGGTAGAATCAGAGCATCATAAGTGTTAATGTATACTTTGGCACTAAGAAACCAATACATTTAGAAACTTTAGGAAGTATACCATTAATTTACTTGTTCCATAAAAGTTGATTATTAATTATAATTCCTAGTGTTTTAGACTGTTTAACACTTTTGATACTGGTGCCACCCAATTTAATTTCAGGAGCCCTTTTGCCTTGAGCAAATAACCATATATTCTGTTTTGTATTTATTTAATGTAACCTTATTTGCCATTAACCACTGATGTACATTCTCCAAATCAGTATTTAATTTATCATCAACTTCTATTATCAATTTGCTTCTTGTGGATGCAACATACTTGTGGCAGAGAATGTGAGGTAATTTGGCAAATTATTAACATAAATAAAAAAAAAGTAAAAGTCCCAATGAAGAACCTTGTGGTACCCCATATTTTATGTTGGTCTGTTTAGATTGTACATGATCAACTTTGCACATTTGGATTTTATTTGTAAGGCAAGACCTGAACCACTTGAAGGAATGCTCAGTTAAGTCATAGAGCTTCATTTTCATCAACGGAATATTGTGGTCAATAGAATCAAAGGCTTTCTTAAGTTCTAGGAAAATTACTCCATTTAGATATTCTTGGTCTATGTTTATCAACCACTTATTAGAAATACTAAGAACTATCAGGAAGGGCTGCGTGAATTGATTTCTCCTAAAACCTGCCTGTTGAGAAGAGAGTATGTTATTGGCTTCCAGACATTTAAACAATTGTTTAGAGATCAGTTTTTGAAAAACTTTAGTCATTGTAGAGAGAACAGAAATAGGCCTATAATTGTTGCAATCTGCTTTATCAACAAAGATATATATATATATATATATATATATATATATATATGGGTGAAATAATTGTTACTTTTAAATCATCAGGCAAAATAAATGTTAAAATAGATTAATTGAAAATTTCTGCAAAAGATGGTGCCATAATGTCAGCTGAATCTCTTAACAGCTCAGGAGGAATTTTGTCATACCCTGCTGCTGTGCAAATCCGCTTGGTTAAAACAAGACAGCTGCCTGTTGCAACCAACCAGATAATTCACGACATCACCCATCAGATTTCTTTGATAAACACCTTAAAATATCTACTACTTATGTATGCTATCCATCTGCTCTTTCATCCATGACCAGATTTAAATAATCACCTCAAAGCTGCTTTGCGACAGGTCATATTAAAGGCTGTTTTCCAGCAGGTGAATTTGCCTACTGGAAAATTTAACAATTTTTGACAGTAAAGAACTGCCTTCTTATAAATTACGAAGACTTTCCGAACGAATTGTCGGTATGACGTCACTACATCAACTGCATGCAGAAGAGCCTCACCCATGTACGAACACAGAGAACAAGAGTAAAAGGTGCGTAACATTGTCTCGTGCATAAATATCTTGGGACACAACCCTGGACGTACGTTTCGGCCTTGGGAAAGGTTTATAAGAGTGTGTGTGTGTGGGGGGGTGGGGGTGGGGGTGGGGTTTATAAAGGCTTAAAACACGTAAAAATAATAAAAGAAATATGTCTCTACTTGGCGAATTTTCCCCTATCGCGGGGGGTTCTGGAACGTAACCCCCGCGAATGACGAAGGATGACTGTAGTTAATAACCAAGTTATCAAATTAAAATATTGCTCACCCAAGATCATACAATTAACGCCATGTAAAAACAGTGACAAAAATTCAGTGATAGCCAATGACTGCTTTCAAGTCGGGGATGTGTGTCTCGGTGGACAACGGTTTCGACCGTTCTCGACAGAGGTGCAATTTGAGGGAAGGGGTTGAGAAGACTCGCAAACCCTGCTCTTTTCGTGGGAATCTCATTTGTGCCCTATTAGTAACAGCTCGTGTCGTGTCGTTGTTCGTGCCGTGGCAACTGTGGGTCACCGTGGCAACTGTGGGTCACCGTGGGAAACCCACCATACCGAAGTATTTTACGATTAATTAATCACTTATTAATAATTTCACCTAATAGTACCTCAGGTCAATGTCATTGATGGAAAACGATTCTGGGAACGTGATTGGCCAGTTCAAGCAGTTTCCAGAAAGGCTTAGAAAAAGACAGCGCACTACTATACCGTTGATCAATTAACTGAATTTTGTTGGAAGTTCTCTGGAGAGCGGCTCCCTTGACCAATCAAAACTTCTAATTTTGACTTCAAACATTGCACATAACTTGCTTTATGTCGAGAAAGCGAGTAAAAACATGAAGCTTACGGAACTTACAATCAAGAACTGCTACAATTTAAGTGAAGTCGAGTTGGACGCTAACCAAGAACGTGTTCTTATTGTTGGAACCAATGGAAGCGGTAAAACAAACATTTTGAAATGCATCTCTGCAGTGCTTAACGGAACAATTAATTGGGGCAGCCCTTATTCTATACCAACCAACTGTATCGGAAAGTTAGCTGTTCTACTGCGTTTCATTCTACGCCGAGATGAAAGACTGGCTTTGATGAAGTTGAGAATAATTCACGTGATTGAAAGAATCGCTTACCTTCATGATTGTCTTTTTAAGCACTATCGTCCTGATTCACTTAATGTTGGTGGTGATTTTTCTCGTTCACGGGAGGATGTAGTACAGAAAACTGCATCTAAACTGCTGGAAATTTTAAATCCCGAACTTGAATGTAAAGATGCCGAGGTTGTAATTTTTGCTGATAAATATTACGATTCTCGGTTGATTTCAAGAATTGAGTAAGTCTATTAAATAGTATAGTAAATGGTTTTAGCCTAGGAGTATCAGTCGATGATTGTTGAATTTGATCAGATGACAATCGTTGAGGCCGTTGAAACGTCTTTCTACACCACCAACAGTCTCTGAAGACTAAACAAAGACCGCATAATAAATCATTAAGATTATCATTCTTGTCACCTGAAAAATGTGATGCTGGGGTGCGTAATTTATTAATTTTTTAATTCATAGGGTTTTTTTCCCAAGAAATATCAGATATTGAGACGATTTCGCGCACTGCAAGAATTGTCCCACATAATTGCAAACTAATAGCTTCTCGGAAAAAGGAGAAGCGTAGGTTACCGCATGGACATTGGGCACGTGATGTGCCCTGATATGTCCTTTTTGTTCACATGCACTCGTGGGTACATGATATACAGTACTTTTACTGAAGTAAGACTAACATATGACAAAATGCAATATTTAATTTAATAAAAGAAAAAAAGCTTAACAGGTTATAGGCATTGGAAAAAATCAAGTTGTACCTTCAAAATGTGATAACTTTAACAACTGTGAAGTTAATTTTTCTTTATTTTGAAAAAAATATTTGGGTGGCATGTGCCCCTCCCAGCCCCCTTGTCTCCTACAGCACTGCAATTTTAATTGCAAGCAGTTGCCAATGAAAAATAGTTTTCAAAATATTTTAATGTGCCTGGATATCCTTTGTCATCATTTTTCTTTGCTATTTGTAAGAATGAAAGAGTGAACTGTAAGAATGAAAGTGGGATCCAGGAATCCTGAAAAGGTGCGGCTGGAAAGTGTTCTGTAAAAGGTTTTAATATACAGAAAAAATATGTTTTGTGACTATATTTAAGCTTAATTAAATTAAATGAATACTTTTGAAGTGAATTTCAAATCTAGACATTGATATCAATCATCAGAGCTGTACCCTGTTTACATGGTGCAAAGTTATCAGGATCTTAATCAGCATCGACTGCAGTTGATACCAATCAATTTAATGTTGATCCATAAGTGGATTGCAAACTTCATCAAAATTCATCATGTAAACAGTTAAGGGACAGAAACCCTAAAACATGGTCATACAAGTTATTTTACTTCACAGTTGATGAAATGCTGTTCCATCACAAGGATAAATTTCTCTGCAGGGATTGTAATTTTCCAGTGCACACTATTTAAACTATAACAATATTTTGGATAATAAGAATAGCATTTTCATCATCAAGAATTAAGTGCCTGCTCCACAAATAAGCTTCCCAAAGAAAATAGGCCCCTGTTCTTGGGCTTACGACTGGGTGAAGGAATGGATACCAATTGCTGGTGGAAAGATGACCTATTAGTTTTGCAGTTTTGAAATTATGAATCCAACTGTCAGTCTTTTTTGTTTGGAAACTACTTCACACGTGGAATATCACATGTGGAATATCACGTGTTGAATCACACATGCATAGATTTGGATTTCCAAAATTTGTACACTCACAAAGAAAACTAAATGATGGATTGTAGCTGCTTTAAAAAATAAAATACACTACATCAACCCAAAAACAATTTCAAAGGATGAAAATCAAAGTATTTTAAAGTGCCCTGTTTTAACTGGAAAGTTTTTATTAACAAATCAAACCAAAATAGAGCACACAGAAATAACCTAATTATTAGAGTCATTAGTGTTTTTAACTTGTACTTCCATGTTCAGATTAAATATTAGATTTTTCTTGAGATAAAGATGTTCTTAGTTTGACTTGATTTCCATTGGTTGTCTCTATTATGCAAACCCAGGATGACAGTTCCATAAAGTAATGCATGAGTAAGAAACTACCTCCTGTACTCTTGCTTGACAAGTAGAAGCATTCAATCAGAAGAGGTTTTTATCTGTTTGACACATTTCCTTTTGCAAAGGAAAATGTGCAGTCTCAGGATTTATGTGCTAGTTGGAAACTCCATGTGTGCCAAAAATTGCATACAATAGCTTTTTCATGTGTGTGGATGCATGCATGTGCGACTGCATGCATCAAATGAAAAAAACTAAACTGTGAATTTGCATACCCTTGAGTCAGGTGGAGGCTTAGGGCAGGTAGTGGGGCCAGCAAAAAGGGGGGGGCTACTGACATTTCTTATGCTGTTGTATGAGTGCATATAAGTCGTGGTTTCACTCACTCTAGGCAAACTGTCCCAGTTTTCCCCCTTTTTGGCAGGCCTGATTTGTATATTGAGTCATTTTGTTCTTTTGACTTTTTAAAGTTTACAAAATGTCCACTTTCCTGATAACTGTAGTAAAGAAGCAGACATCATTTTCCAAATTCTGGGTGAGGCTTTTGGTAATGAAATACAAGAAATGCCTCCAAGTAAGTACAAAAACATTGTTCAATTTTTCATAAAGGTTTTCAAAGTTTTGGAGAGGTCCTTAGATAATTTATAGTGTAGGGCAAGGTTGTAGTTCTAACTAAGTTGAATTAGTGAGATTTTTTTATTAACTTTCAGAAGTGGGGGACTGGGGGCTTCATCCTCCCCTTTAATTTGCTAACAAAAATTTGGAGTTAAATCATATATCTTCATAAAAGCAACTATTTCTTGGCAATTCAGGACCTCTATTTTAAAAAATTTCTTTGGGGAGCTTGCCCCAGACCCTATTAATTAAATCAAGCTGCACTGCTCAACATTTTCAATTGAGATAAGGTGGACCAGTATGTTCTGCCTCCACTATATGAAAATATATAATTTCATTTGAATTTGGCTGTCTTTGGTGTTATGATAACTTAAAGTTAAGGCAATATGTGATTATTGTCCTGTAATTATTTTTGGGAGGTATCACGTATCATTGTTCAGTAACTTGGATGATGTCGTGTCAGATCTTCTTGGTATTTAAATACATTTGGTTACTTTCAGCCAAAGATGAGTTTTTTTTCCATATGTTAAAAATGATCTGAAATATCTGGTTATTGTTGTAACATTGATTTGCATTTAACCTTCTACACTCTAAATCACAAGGACAAAAGGATAAGCACTGTAGGGAAATTAAAATAAGAATACCCAAAGCTAACTTACTGACCATAGTATTCCTCCAAGATGGCAGTTTAATCTTGTTGAAAGATCCTGTAAAATATTTAACTTACATCTGTTTAAAACTATTGTTTCATTGTACTTTTGATTGCATTTTTTTCAAGCTTTATGACATTTTCAGCCAAAAATATACTGTGATTGCTATTTCCTCTTACAAAAAAATAGGTTGGTAGTTCCCGCATTTCCTCGATTAAGTGCCCCGGGCACTTACTAATTTGGGGACTTAAAGGAGGGGGGCGCCTGATACAAAAATATACAAAATGTCAAGGATAAGAAAGTCGCTTTTCAAGAAAACACAAGTGAGCATCAAACGATTACGAAAGTTCAAATAAGCGGAAACGAACATTTAAAAGTTGTTGATATTTTCACAGTCGCTTTACCTCCGATCAGTCATGTTTCAATTATAACAAAACTTTCAAAAACTGAAGAATGAAAAAAGTTCTCTAATATTTTCTCTACAGTCCTACTCCAAACAAATGCCGTGACGTTGTCGAATGGATTGTCCTGGTTTTCATCAATAGTGCTCGCTAAAACTCTCAACCGTTCAGCTATATCATGACATGGTTGGCCCTCCTTGAAACAGTGGATTAAGTAATATTTAAAGGTCGACAGTGAGGACTAGACGTAATATTTCAAGTACGAGTTGGTGTTCTTCCTCCGATTTCTAGATATCGAGAAACGAGTTGAAAAACGAGGCGAAGCCGAGTTTTTTTAACGAGTTTCGAGGTATCTAGAAATCGGAGGAAGAACACTAAACGAGTGTTTGGAATTACTTCTCAAACGAACCAGTATTTTAGGCGAAAATCCAGCGGAAAGTTGGAAAAATTCAGCTGTAATCTTCCTCCGATTTCTAAATACTGATTAATTATGTATATCTTTTGTTTTTTCTTCGTGAATTATTAATGAGTTTGAGAATGGGTTTTCAAGTACGAGGAATTCGACCATGAATTATTAATGAGTTTGAGAATTCATCTTCACTTCCATCAACTGCGAGACATTCCACAACTACGAAATGACGATAAAATGAAATTGTTGTCCAATTCTTGCCATGCTTCAAGAATCCATTCAACGATTTTTCGACGGAGTGGTGTTTTCATGTTTCCTTGCACAGTATATTCATGTGTGCCTTCGGCCATTCATTCGTCGTATTTTCTAGTTATGTGTTCCTTGAACGGCTTGTTCCATGATACATTTGGAGGTAGGATGTATGCTCTTCTCCATACAGTACAGCATGCAGTTTATATTTAATATTGTAACTTTTCAGTTTACAACCTTTGTGAGAATGACTTTCTACTTCTGGATACGATCCCATATTGATAACAGCCAACAAGTTAACTTCGGTTTTCTTTCCTACTACTGTGCTGTTAAACACTGAATATGAAAGCGATTATATCATGTAAACGGATACAGGGAGTGGGTGAAAACAATATCTGATACTTTCGCTTTTTTGTCCTTCTTCAAAATAAAAACTTTGTCACCTCATCTGTAAAAACAAGCGGAGGTGGATTCATCTTGACTTCACATTTCCTACCGCCAAGTAATATTTGTTGCAAGCGTATCGTCCTTTTTATGTTTTGACCGACAAGATGGCTCGAGTTGACGGTGTACCAAAATGCAAAATAGAGTATCAAGTGTGTTTTGAGAGCGCAATAAGAGGCCATTACGTCTACAAGAATCCCGAAATGGGCGAGAAGCTTTTATGTATGCCGGATAATCGTGACGAGGCTTGCTTCCACGACTTGAATGCGATTGGAACTTTCAAAGTAACAAAGATGGACAGTAAAGAAGCAGAGCGTAATAAACTTGTACCACATATTCCTGTAGAACTTTCTTTCCTTGTCAAATGTTTCTTGACATCAAGTGATGATAATTCTCTAATTGCAGAGGTTACTGGTCCAAGAAAACGTGAAAATGGTTTGGCTGTACCATGTGCGACGGCACATGGTACACGTATAAGCACATGGACATAAATGTGGATGATTTTCAATTAAAAAAGAAAGTTTGCTTCTATTAACTTTTGTTGTAACTTTAGAAACTGGCAAGTAAGGGGGCCCACTTATTTATAAAATCGAGATCTAGGAGGGGCGCTTATTCGAAGGGCGGGCACTTAATCGAGGAAATACGGTAGCTGGGAAGAATAGTGCTTTTTTTAATTTGTTGTTCATACTAGGGAGAGATGGATGTGTATTCACACCAATATTATTTGATTGGACACTGACATGCTGTTCATATTAAAAGCTATTGATACCTTTTCTCTATAGGAACGCATTGTTCATTTGTAATACATATCTCGCAAACATAATTTCCTCCAAGCTTTGATTATTTCTAAAAAAAAGTAAACATGTCATTATTACTAGTTCTACTATCACTACTACCACAAATACGACAAACTGATTTTGTAATCACTCAAATCAAACAGCACTACATTAGTACATTCTATAGAAGGCCTCTATGATAATGAACTAAGTTTAGTTGCCTTAACCTCGTTAACTACTTTGCTTATTAACCTCAGCGCTTCGTGCCTCGGTCAATAACCAGTGTTGTTACCTCGGTTTCGGTAACTAACCTATACTTAATTTTGTACTAAAGTGTCAAATTAAATTATTTCGTTACCGAAAATAATTTCATTCTAGTTGTGAAAAAGGCAGGACAGGAAGAGACTATGACACCTAGAGAATTCATTAATGATATTTTAAATCATCAAAATTTCCTAAAAAGGCCTACTGATTATATCAGAACAAGTTATTACCATCAAATTTCCGATCGGTCTCCCATTTTTGAGATGCTAGAAGAAAAATCACGACAGTCTCAAGATTTACCTGAAGTTATAGCTCATTCTCTCAAGAAAGGTGCTGCATGCATCCTACCTCAGAGTCGAGGATTTTTGGAAAGTGAAAAGGGATGTCTTTTCTGGGACATGAAGAAAGCAGAGGGAAGACTGATCGAAGCATATATGAGGTATTGTAGTATGCAATTATTTACGTTAACAGTTTGAGTATTCGGGTAGTCAGCGGGAGACTAGAACAAGAAATCGGTTCCTAATTCGCAGACTGTCTTAACCAGGGCTAAGACAGTATGCGGCGCTGGCTAGATATCGTGGTTTTTCCGTTAGTTTTACATTAACAGATTGACGGAATAGCGCGAAGTTTCCTGGCTCTTCTTATTCCATTTGCTTTTGTATTTACTGAAAAATCAGACTATAGAACCTTCGACCTCTTGGGCCCTTCAACGGAGAACGTTCGTCTGGGAAACCAGTTTTACACGTTATGCATTGGTGATCTTATATATATATATATATATATATGTATGTATGTATGTATGTATGTATATATATATATATATATATATATATAATTAAGAATATCAAAACCCAGCAAAAGACTCGTAGAAGAGGCGTAATAAGAAAAAAATTTATTGAGATCTAACGTTTCGTTGCATTTAACACATTATCAGAGAATGAAATAACAAGTGACAAAGACTAATGATAAAGTTACTATTGCAGGTTAATTAGCATAATTTGGCGTTTGAGAGGAAGTGGAAGGTGAAAAGAAGTCAGAGGTGATGAGGAGAGGTAAAGATATCAAAAGAGAGAAAGTGGAATGGAACTACATACACAACAACGGTAACTCCGAAAAGCGATTTTCTATTAATAGTTCTTAGATCATTGTTTACACGCCTATAAGTAGAAGCCCCCTCTGTAACCTAGCAGCATTCCTGATGACGACTAAAACTTAGTCGAAACATCGCTTTTCGGAGTTACCGTTGATGTGTATTTAATTAGAATTAACAGTGGGATTGAGTTTCTTAGTAAGTAAGGTTTCTCTTATGAGAAGGTCACAGCTGGAGAAAGACGAAGAAGAAAGGATAGTGAAATCATCTGGTGGAATAGAGTGACAAGGGTCATGGTGATGTGTGAAAATGCTGGTTGGTGCGGGACTGAGACGCTTCTTTCCCGTTAGGGCAGAAATTCCCAAGTGGTCACAGATTCGTGTGTGGAGATGTCGGCTTTTCTGGCCAACGTACAATGCGCTACAGCATTGACATTTAAAGCGATAAACTACACGAGATCTAAGACCCTTGGGAACTCTATCCTTAAACGGGAAAAAATGTGATAAGCGAAGTGACGGGCGAAAAAGAAAGTGGATAGAAATATGGGGAAAGGCACTGGAACAGAGTTTGTGAATTTGGTTACGTAATTGAAGGCTACGTTGTCCTGTGAAAGGAAGGGAAAAGTAAATTATCTTTTCGAGTGCAAAGGAAACTTTAGGTTCGGGGCAAGAAATATCGTCTAAAAAACAACGAATGCATTTATTTAAAAAATATTTGGGATAGCCATTAAGGGTAAACGTTTTCATAAAATTTCCAAGTTCAGAATGAAAGGTAATATATGAAGAGCAACTGTTAAAGTAAAGCGACATAACTAAACCTTTTTTGTAAATAAACGGAACAAAGCTGTCAAAATTGGTATATAATCCAGTGAAAGTAGCTTTGCGGAAAACAGAGGTGGTAAAAAAAAAAATTATATACATATATATATATATATATAAGTAATATTTAAAAACCGAGCGGGAGTACTTTGTCGGGATTTGAAACACCCGGCGATAGCCGAGTGTTTTAGATCCGATAAAACACGTACTGCGAGTATTTTAGATGTCTTATGAAATAAACCTCCTAATACGCTAATTCGCGAAGAAAGTTTGGAAATTTATGTTTTCTAAGCCGAAAAAAATTAACTTCTTCACATATAAAGACACGGCACGGTTATGATTTTCTTTTCTATTTTCTCATAAATTCTTAATGAATTTTAGAAATATATTTGAAATTACAAATTTTCAGTAGCCCTTTGGAACTAAAGTCACGAACCAGAACTCATATTTCAACAGCTCAGCCAAAATTTCGAGGAAAGACTGTCCTGAACTGGTATTAAAAATTTTGAAATAATTCCAATATGTCCGAAATGACTCATTCACGAAACAGCGGAAGGTTTTTTGATTTTTTGGGTTGAATGTTAGAAAATAATCGTTTCGATCAATTGCACAGCCGGACACCAACCTTTTATTTGTTTTGAAGGGGCTGTGGTGCTTATTCTGCAATTGCCCTAGAGTCGGTTGTTTAGAGTTTGTTAACTTCCTATTCAGCGGGTGCAATTTATCCAGAATAAAAACTCGGTTCAACACATGGATGGCGGTATGCACCTGTCACGTGCACCCAAGTAATGATCCACTAGCTAGCGAGCTTATCCACTGGATACGTTATTCAGGTTTTGAAAAACTGTTCCGACTTTTAAAGGTTGTGGTTACTGACCTAAGTGTAAAACCATTTGTGTGAAACCTTTGAGCTTGATGAACTCCCAATTTCCTGTTTTGTTAAAGATTTCCACTGCCGATAAGTTGATTTATTATACAATTTTGATGCAATCTCAGTTTTGATATGCCACAAACAGGCAGCTAATTCCTAATGGCGGAGTTTTGTTACGTCATATCTACTGTCATTAGTTTTTATGTAGAAACTATGTCATTTCAGCATACTACAGTCTAATCCGCAAAGCTGCAAAACCTTTTTGACCAATGATAATGTCTTGATTTTATATCGTAATATTATATCAACGTAGTAAAATTGTATTATAACACAAACTTCGGCTTTGGTAATTCACGCGATCATGCTCTACCTCACCCAAGAATTTTTAATAATTAGAATCAAAATAATAAGAAACAGCGTAAATTTAGTAGAAAAATGAATATCAGTTTATTCTTCCCAGCCTCCATGATGGCTCCATCGTAATGCTGCCTTACAGGAAAAACAAAAATTAACGAATTTTAGTGTTGGTTTACCGTAAAATCTGAGTTCTTAGAAAGAGTTGTACTTCTTTTTACATTATTTTTTTGGGTTTAGTGAGGGTGGCAGTAAAGAATCAAATTCGTTTAAAGAAGTCAACGAATCCTTACTTTTCATGACGGGCCTAGAGATGGATGTAACCAGTGGTGATTCACCTTTTGCAAACATATCATTGTCAAAGGACACAGATCGTCGAGTGCCATTTCAGCCAGATGTTAATATTCGTGTGGTTCTTCGGCAATTCAGGCACCCCAAATCTGCGTGGAGAGGTTTGGAATTGTGGAGTGGTGGGCAGCGAGAGCTGCTCATGGTCCTTACTGCCGTTCTGTTGTCTGGAGCGACAAATGTATTTCTAGACGAACCTGGACATTCACTTCATCCTCCAAAGCAAGCTCAACTGCGACGATGGTTAGAAACACGACAGAAATCAGATCAAGTGCTGTTCGCCGTAACTCACTCCACTGAGATGGTCAGTCCCAAGTGGCTGGGTTGTCTTTATCATATGCACCATGAAACACATGGGTACGAGGCATCATGTGTTCGCGAAACGAAGGTTGACAAGAAGGTTCGCAAAACTCGTAAGAAGTCGGGGCCAGGCAAAGACGAATCTGACAGCACTAGTGAAATATTGGAGACCAGTGAAAGTGATGACAACACCATCCCTAACGATCAAAGTGAAACCGAAGGACCCTCTTCTAAGAAACCACAACTTTCAGGAGCTAAACCAAAATCGGAAACCAAATTAAGCTCCACCATTATCGGATTCCTGATGGGAGTGGAAATGCGTCGTCTTTTCTTTTCCTCCGGCGTCGTTTTTGTCGAAGGAGACTCTGACAGGCGTGTAATCCAAGCCTTGAAAAGTGTCACACTTCGAAGAGCTAACAACGTTTTGGAAGCCAACAGTTCTAGTATTAATGACTGGTACGAGGCACACAAGGAAACACAAATGGATTCCTGGGACGTGATCCCTGTCCATGGTAGCGGTGACTGGCTCAAAGCTTATTCGTCAGCCGAAAGTCTCGGTATCCCGTTCTTGATTTTGCTAGACGGGGATGTCTTAAACGAAAAGTGCGGATCAGTTGATGATGAAATGACGTTCGAAACTTGGGAAAAATCACGCGTGAGAAGAAATGTCCGTAACTCAGATATTGACAAGGATCACCCGCTTAAGAAAGTGGTACAGACCATTGACAACTTGACAAACGACGTAGGAACACAAGGCTGTCGAGGAAGCCTCGTTCGCAACGAGCTTAAAAAGTACCATTTGTGGGTTCTGAAGGGGAATCTTGAAGATCAGTTTTTCAAGAAGGATCATGTGCGAGAAAAGTTCAAGGAAAATCCGAATTTCCAACAAACAATGAAAGATTTACAAGTTAGGTCTCCACTTCAGCAAAGTCCTGATCCAAGTTCAACAACCCTCAGTTCTTGTTATGATAACTTTCAGAAGTCCTATGATTCGTTGAAAAAAAAATTTTCGGAGTTAGTAAGGGATTCCGATGACGCCGACGGAGTATCTACTTTTGCAAGTTCTCTGATTAATAATGCAAAGGAAATTGAACAACAATTGAGGAATTACGTTAAGTCGATTGAACGTCCAACCAAGGAAGATTCATCTGAAAATGATGAGCAGTACTGGTTTGAAGTGGGAAAGAAACTTCATGGTAAGGGCTGGAAGAGAGTTTCGTTCAAGCTACTGGAAGAAATGGTTAGGATTTTGATCGAGCAAGACGACAAAGATTGGCGAAAAGAAGGTGCCTCTCTAACGAGGCAACCGAGAAACTCCATAACTGAGCAGGGAAACTATAATCGTTTCGGTCTTCACGCGTTGTGGGAACACATCAAAAACCAACAAATTTCGGATGACACTGAGGCAGCAATCCCTCCCGACGTGTGGGAAAGAAAAGTGAAGTCCCTCATTAAACGAGTGAAGTGACAACAGGGAGTTTAGAGTTATTCTTGCTTAGTTTTATGACATTCCTAATCGCACAAATGCGTGCAATTCATAATTTAACTTTGAATATTACATTACTTTGAATATTATGCATTTAAGTTAGGCCATTTTAAGTAGTACCGTTTTTTAGTTTTACGACTTCTGTAATTACGGAGAGTTCTCAGCTGATATAAATTAATATAATTGGTAATCAAACAGATGACGAAACGAACTCCGTTTTCGTTTTCTTCGCATCTGTTCGTATTCTCTAGGCGTGTGTTTTTTGGTTTTTTTTTGTTTTACACAATTTGACTTGCTTTGCCAATGGAAGACTGACCCCTTTAACGTCACTGCTGCTGTTCTTTAGTATTTCGTTCATCCAGATTGTTGTGGTTTAGGTCTGGCGTTTCGGTTTCCTGGACGAATTCATTTACTGAATCTCGCCAACAATAAGCATAAACGGAAACCCGAAGCACTCTTGAAATTCCGGGAAAGCTCTTGGAAATTTGAAGTTTTCTATGAGGGCCCGGGAAAGCGTTTGGAAATTTTCATATTAAATCCGTCGATACCAGTGGCTGACAACATATAAGGTCTTTAAAACTATTAAGTTTAAAACATCACAGTGCAAACAGCGTATTTAGAATTAAGTCATCTCCTTAGCATTGAGGTGAGAGTTAACGGTAAGAGTTATATGCCGTTACTAAACATACTTAGCAAAAGATTTGTTCATGTCAAGTTTCAATTTTTTCATTCTTCATTCATCGTTGTCAGGATGGCGGCCATCAGATCAAATCTCCGTCTTCCATACAAGTTAGCTATTACAGTCGCACTCTCTGGGCCACCGCGACCGTCCTCGTTTTCGGCTAAAAATTTGCTCAGGAGTACTTGGTGAGGCTGTCGCGGAGTTCGTAAAATTGTGTATGAATAGTAATTCCGTCCTCGCGGAAACCAACTAATCCTGACAAGGAGGCTCTGACGTCACTATTGGCTACCCTAGCAGGTTCTGGAAAAACTCATCCCGAAAGGTTTTTTGAGATTTTGACTGATGGACCGGTTATTGCAAGGAACACGTCAGTAGACGTTCATCAAGTTTAAATTCTCAAAAAGTCTTTCTGAATCCAAGACAGGGATCGAACCTGCACCATTTTGGTCGTCGGTAGGCTCGTCTTCAGGAACGAGAATATTACCTTTTTTTAAGGAGGAAGCAAGCAGAAGATGAAACAAATTTTCCTGTAAAACGAGGTGAAACTATTCTTAATCAAATCTTACCTTTACCAATACACATGAGCGCATCAAACTCATGGTAAAAACAGGAAGAAAGGAAGCAAAGAGACTTCGGCAAACCTGGGTAATATCATCGCGAAAAAGAACCATTGTCTGTTCTTTCGTCTGACTTTCATGCTCATGATTGTAATGCACCTTTGGATTATCTATTTAATTCTGTTATTTAGTTCTTATGACTTGACAGACTGTGCTTTATTTGCGTGGGTGAACAAGGCTTGGTTTCGTCGCTTAATTCCTCAGTTCCGAACCGCACATCTAACACATCGCTCTTGCAAAATACTTGTAAATCTCAAACGGGTTTATGATTTTGTGAACCGTAGACGCTGATTCCATTCCCGTGGAAATCGACCTATAATAAGAACGTTCAGACGTCACTCACTGGCCATGGTGACAGGTTCTTGAAAATTTTAGACTCAGTGGCGTGGCAAAGGTGGCCACCCAAATTTTATTGGATTGATTGAGTTATTACCTGAAATATTACACGAAACATCTTAGATTGCCTCCAATCAGTATCTGGGGACCTAAAATTCAAAATTTACCCATCAAGTTTATTCCCAGGGCCAAAATTCTCAGTAGCCGTCCTTTGAGTTCGCAGAAGGTCCCCCAAAAATGTAGCCTTGGCCGAACTACTGAACTAAGTCAGAATGGTTTTTTAGATCATGAATGGAGGATGGAAGAATGTCAGAGCAGGTGAACACATCATCAGGCTTTCGTCAAGCTGAAATTCTTAGAAAATACTATTGAATCCCAGAGATCGAACCCGGATCACCCTGACTGTTGAACAGACTGTCGAAACATGGAACCCGAGATGCAAGGTACTGATGTACCAAAACTCAGAGGCCTGTATAGAGCCACAAAATGCCTTATTTTAACTATGAGTCTCACAGCTCATTATTAGTCCGCGGTTCAGAAGTATTTTTTGAAAATCTAAGCTTGACTAACGTACGCCGACCGCTACTGCGCATTATAATTCCAACCTCCAAACCGATCTGAAACTCACTCGCGCCACCCATTTCAGCACTTACTCTACCTCCAACGGCTTTGCAAGTATTTTTGGCAAGGAAAAGTCACATTTTAAGGCTTAAATTACAAAAATGAAATATAAAACGAACATTACATCAATTTATGGAACAAAATCAATTGAAAGTTCTTGAGAAAATAGTGGCCCAAATGTTTTCTAATGTCAACAGAGCTCTTTCTCAATCATCATTGTCAGGTAAACCTGTGGATACGACCATTTCTCAAAAGCTAAGTAATTACCACAGTTCCACTGCTTCTTCACCTTCTCCAAAGACAGTTTCGTTTGAGCCAGTCAACATTATCACAAGAAACTTATCAAATGTTTCCAAAAAGATCAAAATCAATGACACCATTTTAATTGCTCAGTTGCAAAACACAAGTGTACCATGGACGCCAGTGATACTATCTTCCATCTCTACAACGAGTTCAAGACTACAATCAACATTCAGCAAATTAAAATTCCCTGTGAAGTTACTTTTATACATTCAAACCAAAGTAAGTAATCAACTAATACAATGTATTTCTGCGTGTCCGTTAACGCTTTTGAAAATATAAACACACCACGTGTAGTTTAGCCTTTCTTTTTTTGTCTTTTTTATCACTACACCTTTTTCCTGTACTCCTCTAATTCATTTCAATGTTTCTTTCGTTTCAGTGGAGTAGAGACAGTAAGAAGCGATTAGAATCGTTAATACTACAATATTTAAGATTTTTTTACACGTTGATAATATATTTTCATGTGAATTATTAATTGCGAAAAGGCCATACAAAATTTATTGAAATTTCCTTTAGCACCACTTTATGCTAACTTGAATGTGTGTTATACTTAGGCGACTTCTTTAAATTTACTAATTTTTCGTCATCTGTTATGTTTTAGCGTCCATCGTTTCCAAAGAATTAACATTACAATAAGAAACGAATGCCAAAACATAGTATCACTGGATGTAGAAATTTCTTTAGCTAAAGGGCAATGCTTGTCATAGATATTGTTATACCATCATAATCATCATCATCATCAAACATCCGGGGGACCGGTGACATGACTTTCTATCTTCTGCCATAATAGCCTGTCGTGCATGACCGCCGATATTTAATTCCTGGATAAGCCAGTATCTCTCACTAGGACCTTTTTGAGGGTAATGCGTCGGAGACCGACCTTACGTCTCTCCTCAGGCTCCCACGGGAGTACTTGCTCGGCAGGATGGTTGTGCCGCACCACATGACCGCATAAGGAAAGTCGGCGCTTCCTAATGATGGAAGAAAAGCTAGGTAGTGAACCGCAGAGTTGCTGGTTGGCCCAGTGGTCGCATTACGACACGTCTAGAACTTTGCGTAGCATGCGTGTGTAGGTTCCATCGAGAGACTTCTACGTTTTTGTCAACGACCAGGACTCCGACCCGAACAGGAGTATAGACTCACATGAGGCTTTGAATACCCTGATCTTTGATTGTCTACTGATTGAGGCAGTCCAAACTTTGGACTGGAGGGCATGGAGGGCACCCCACGCTTGGGCTTTCCGACATTCTATGTCATAGTCAAAAAATTATATGATTAAAAATAAATTTGATTTTCATCGTTCTGTTTATTGTTGGGTTTTTGCACAGCAAGACGACGACTCAATGTTTTAGGGATGATATATCTTAAACCTGGGACATTAACTAATTAACATTAACTAGGAGTTACTACGTGATTTCAAAAACCGCGGTACATCAAAGAAAACCGAGGTGATCATGAACTAAGAACAGTTATTTCTTCAAATGATAAAACAGCGATTTTGTCGTGGTAACAAATTTAAACACAGTTTTTAAATACGTAAATACCATGGTGAATGGTAATTTAAGATAAAGTAGGAGAAGATGAAGAGTAATATACGCTTAAAGAGGTATACACAGTTACCAAAGACTGTTGGATAGTTTAGTTCTTAACAGAACTGTTTGAAACTTAAAGAGGTAATATTCTACGTAAAGAATACGCCTAAAGAATCAGAAAAAAGCACGATCATGAATGCCTTTTCCATAACCAACGTGTGACGTGCTCTACTCTTGGCAATTCGCAACATCACATCCTTAGGAGCAACCCCCGAGCTCAAACATTCCTTCAACAACACAATCCTGTTCTTACAACAACGCAACCATTTAAAAATTTACGTATTTAAAAACTGTGTTTAAATTTGTTACCACGACAAAATCGCTGTTTTATCATTTGAAGAAACGTTATAGTGGTGGTCAAGTCAGTGACTTGAACAACTTGGTGAGGCTACGGGAGAAAATGCGTTGTTGTAAGAACAGGATTGTGTTGTTGAAGGAATGTTTGAGCTCGGGGGTTTCTCCTAAGGATGTGATGTTGCGAATTGCCAAGAGTAGAGCACGTCACACGTTGGTTATGGAAAAGGCATTCATGATCGTGCTTTTTTCTGATTCTTTAGGGGTATTCTTTACGTAGAATATTACCTCTTTAAGTTTCAAACAGTTCTGTTAAGAACTAAACTATCCAACAGTCTTTGGTAACTGTGTATACCTCTTTAAGCGTATATTACTCTTCATCTTCTCCTACTTTATCTTAAATTACCATTCACCATGGTATCTACGTATTTAAAAACAGTTATTTCCTTCGAAAGCCAATTCAGTTTCCTTTATATTTTCAGGACATGGTCTCCAAGCCACGCTATTACTTTCGGTTCAACGTGACATTCAAACGATCATAAGGAATCAACTGAACGCCAGTGAGATAACTCCCAAAAATACTGAGAACGAAATGCGAAGCAACTGTAACCTCAGGTTTAAAGAAAAAGAAACTGATAAGAAAAGAACGCTGATTCTGGCTGTGAGTCTTTCTTTATTTCTGTCATTGGTGGTGTTGTTTGGAGTGGGCGTAAGAAAGATTTACAAAAGGTAAGATTACTATCAGGAGATATGATTACGCGGTATAGTATTAGGAAAAGTTTGGTTAGCATTACCTGTTTGAATAAAAATAACTGGTTTAGAGTAAACTAGTTCGAAATAATCTTAACTATTATATAGTCCCTCGTATACTCACGCTTACTTTTAAAACACCGCCTTAGAGATTCAAGTAGAAAAAAAATGAAATGGTTTAAAAAAAGTTTAAAAAATGAAGCGCATGTTAAAATTGGACTTCAGCATATATATGAAATTTTGGTGGTGTCGTTAAATTTAAAGAATGTCCGACTAATTTTTAGATAGTGTGGCTTGATTTCAACATATTACATTGTCCAACCACATTCGCTTTATCATAGTAAAATTGAACCTTGAATGATTCTGATAATCCAGGACTGATATCTAAGAAATTACAGAGACCATGATCAAGATTGATGGAGTTTAGATGCGATTTATTGCATCTATACTATTAAAAATCTACGGTCCTTTCCGTCTGCACAAATTCCCATTACAGCCTTGTGGCAGAGGGGCCATATGAACTGTACGTGTGAGACAAATAAATATAGCTTGTAAAATAACATACAAATATGTAATGTTTACAACATGAGCGGCCGTGTTGTATTGAACATACAATCACGAGCCGAAGGCGACTGGTTGTATATTGAATACAACACGAACGCGAATGCTGTAAACAACTCATGAACCGAAAACATGGAAACATTCGTGTTCTTCAAATATATTGAAGATTCCAACGATTTTAGTCGAGAAAATAGCACGAAAAGTTAATGAAAAGCAGTGTGATACAGTCACTAGTTGTTTTATTACATTTATAACAACTGATTAAACTTTAAACTCTTGTTTTTTCTTTTATAAGCTTATTTTAATACAGATTGATTATTATTTAACTAATTTAGGAGAAAAGTTTACCCTGAACAGCATTCACGAGGCAAAAAACGGAAAGGTGCAATGACAGAATCTAGTACGCTGAACTGTGGATCTGTCCAGGTGAGAAAAAGTCCAGAATTTAAGAACAGTTTGTTTGATTTTTCACATTAATATTAATTGTACACTGGCATATATTATCCTGCCAGATTGATTTTAGCAAAGATCTGTTTGTCGCAATAAATATCCACCATAATTACACCCGTCTATGGCGTAGACTGGCCTCGGGGTCTGAATATACGGAAACCCTGCCATTTGATTGGTTCATGAGCCGGCGAATATTACCTGTTATGCCCACCCAGACTTGGAAAGTTTGAAAAGCTTTTTAATGTTGGAAATAAGATATATTTTAGAAAATGTGAACTTAAAATGCATTAAGGAGAAAAGTAACTTATCTAGAACGAAATAGCTGAAAAAGGATCAACCATTCCATGCAAAGTCACTATCTCAGCAAAAATCTTAGGAAAAGGGGCGGAAACAAAGCCAATACTACTTCGAGGGCGATCAATTAACACTTCAGGAATGCCATAGGATTAACTCTTATTGATCTCATGTTTGACTTTTAGCAGTGAATTTTTAAATATTTCACTAGTGCAAAGAAGTAAATATTGATAGTCTTCGACGGCTAATGAATAAAATATTTGACGTTTTAGGACCAGATGTGTTTGATAAAACTGAGACAGCCGCATGAAGGTATAGAAAACTACTGCTGATCAAGAGCAGATTCAGAATATCGGTCAGAAAAAGACCAAGAACCCAGAAAGATACCGAGAACCCAGAAAGATCCCAATCTTCCGAAGAGTGTAAATTGGAGACATAACAAGAAACTGAACAGCTGGGAACAAACTGGTCACATATTTTAGGTGAACTTTAGACCATTGTACGTACAAGCAATAAACAGTTCCTCGAAAACTTTAAAATCTCGCTTATTTCCATTTTTTATGCCTTCTGGATAAACTATAGGGAAAAAGAACGTTTTCTCTAGATTGTGTGAATTGTGTTTAAAAACATCAGTTCAAGACAACTGTCAGCTGCTTGAGTTAAGATAACCTCAAGTGATGTTATCGCAGAAGATCCATTTCAATCGAAGTTTGTTGTGGCAACGAGTTGGATTAAAAACGTCATGAATTTTGCCGTATTACACAGCCTTTAAGAAACTTGAAAATACCCATTTTAAAGAGGAAACAAGGAAGAGTTGAAGCAATATTTTCGTCTAAAACGAGGTGAAACTACACTTGCTCAAATCTCACCCTTACCAATACACATGTCAACGAACGCATGGTGAAAACGGGAAGAAAGTTAGTAAGCAAGAGACTGCGGCAAATTTAGGGTAAAATTAGCGCGAGAAGAAAAGTAAAAAAACATTGTACTTTGGTCAGACTCTTATGCTTATGATTGCAATTTACCTTTGGATTATCTACTTAATTTTATCTTAATAAAGTACGACAGAGCGAACAGCTTGCCAACGACTACATCCGTTTCGCAAGCAAGGTCAGACGTACTCGCCAACAACTCTGGTTCAACCGAGCCAGATACAAATACAGGCGAACCTGACATTTACTCTCCTTTTGACTCTGAAGATGACCGCCGCTAAGGCTGTCGAAACGTCAGTCACTTCAACCAACAGTCTTTCCCAAGACTACACTAACCTGGACGATCAACTTCCTCAAACATGTCATAATTTTATCTTCTTTTTAGGTCTTATGACCGGGTTGCCTCCACCTGGGCTTGGTGAACGAGGCTTTTACACTTTCATCGCTTAATTCCTCATGAAAATTCGTTTCGAACACTCGTCTAACACACAGGTCCTGGAAAACACCTGTAAACCTCAAATGAGTTCAGATTGTTGTAAACTACGGACACCGATTCCATCCTCGTAGAAATCAATCTATAATAAGGAAGTTCAGACATCACTTACTGGCCATGGTGACCAGGTTCTTGAAAAACTCAGCCCGAATGTTTGGGGGTTTTTTTTGTTTGTTTTTTTTTTTTTGAGATCACGAATGGAGGACGGGAGGAATGTCATAACAGATAAACACATCAGCAGGCTTTCGTCAAGCTGAAATTGCTAGAAAGAATTTTGAACCCCAGACAGAGATCACACGCACATCATCCTGACGGTTGGCAAGACCTTGCAAACACGGAACCCGAGATGTCATGAGGGTACTGACGTACCGAGACTCAAATGCAAGTATAGAGCCACAAGACACCTAATTTTAACTATGAGTCTCACACCTCATTATTAATCCGGGGCTCAGAACTATTTTCTGAAAATCTAAGCTTGACTAACGTACGCCGACCGCTACTGCACGCCTGCACGGTATAATTCTAACCTCCAAACCGATCTGGAACTCACTCATTCACGTAACTCATTTCACGAATTACAAGCACTTGCTTTATCTGCAACGGCTTTGCAAACATCACATTTTAAGGATTAAATTACAAAAATGAAACAATGAGCTTGTGTTGATCACTTGGTTTGTTTTGAGTAACCAAGTCTAACGATGACCAAGTCAAACCGAGCTCTGCAATTCATTCCTCTTCTTCATGGGTGAACTGCTGGCACGTACAATCTCACAAGAAAAATCAAAGAGGATTGTATATAAAAGTCCGGAAGCATATAAGTGGCTGTCCGCCAGAAACAGATGAATATGAACTGTCAAACAGAAGATACAGAAGTCACTCAAAACACCAACCTTCTTTCACGGTTTTATTTCACGACTCATTCTATTTCGAATATACACTTAGCATGCAGCTCACACAGTTCCACTTTTGGTCAGTTTTGGAATGCTGTCCGCTAATATTGATAATCGTCGCCGTGAAACCATTAATCTGATTGAGTACAATGTACAGACTTGCTGGGCCGTAGCAACAGTAACCAGTAAATATTTACAGTGTGCTCTTCATGTTGTTCTCACCAGCCAAGTTGCCAAAATAGGCAACTTGACTTGAATCTTAGCAATTCACAAAAATATATAACTGGAAAATAGACCAAACATTTTTATTAAAGATCTACATTTTAACGATGAAGACGGTGAAAAAAATGAATAGCAGAAGTCGACCAGAATTTTTTGTAGTTGTGAAAATGGCATTCTTTCTCAGGTGACGTGGAATTCAGTAATCATCAGATCATTAAATTAGCATCTTTTTCAACAATGATTCAGACGTTAAAAATGCTTGAGCTAATCCAATGTTAGATCTCAAATGATGAAAATCACACATTGTGGTTGTTAAAACTAATACTTTTATAGAAATAGGTCGCATTCTTCTCACCACTGCAGAACATAGTAGTTAATGTATACGGTCATGTGCACTGAAATAGTTCTCAACGGTATGATGGTGTTTCCAGAAGGCAAATGTCAATTTGTTATATTTTTGCTGGCAAAATTGTTTTAAAACCCATCAATGGACACGTTTACAGTCTTCTCGTATTTCAAATACGAACTACAAAAACAAAGATATAATTTATATAAGAGATTCTCGTGGGTTTTACATTGCAGTAACGACGAAGGCTTACGAAACATCATAGGTTACAGAAGACGGATGTCGAATTTTAGCCTCGTCTCTTAATCTTTAAAGTTATCCTTGAAAACTGACAGACATTGGCTTTGAGAAATGGCTTTTAATGTGTTTACAAAGGAGATTAAATAACCAGACAGAATGGGAACAAGGTAAATCAATGTCAGAGACATAATACCCATTGATTTCAATAAAGAGAAAGTTGAATATTTAGCATAAAACGCGTACCAAGTGACACGAGTTAATCATTAAACGCTCTTGGTAGATAAGCAGGATTTATCTTGCTGTTTCTAGTGTGTGAAAGAAGATTACGTCGCCAACCTGGTCGCAGGATGAAGTCGACAAATGCTTTTCTTCTCGTGGAACTTTTAATCCTTATATTAAACGCGGTAAGAAATTTGGGGTCGCAAATATAAGCGGGTTAACTTTGGACAAGAATGTGCCGTAAATCATAAAAAAATTAGAAGATAGAAAAGACATCAGACAGAAAGCTTGAAAATTAGACAGTCGATATTATCCACAGACGATATAAAAAGATGAACCACATACTAATTCGGCTTTAGGTTGTTATGCAGTATTTTAATATACTAGCAGCTGAAGAGTTTTAAGTCTTTAAAGATTTGCTTGATGAAGAGTTAAAAATACCAAGTTATAAAAAAGTAGAAGCAGTTTTATCATAAATTTTATTATTACCGTCTCCAGGTTACGGCCTTTCTTATATATTGATGAACGCTCGAACCGATGAGACAAAAAAAATTATTTGATAAAAATATTAATGCGACTGTCACAGTTAGGTTGGTTGCTTTTATTCGTTCATCAACCGCATACGTTTATACCAACGTAAGAAAAATAATCACAGGGATAAAATTTAGACCTTTAGGCTTTAAGCCTGGTTCACGCGTGAACGAAGGAAGCAATGTCGATGTTGTTATTAAACGTCAGGTCATTACACCACAGACAGGTTTAGTTCGTGATGTTATCCTCTTTATCTCAGCACGAATATCAATGCCCAGCACAAAACACGGGACAAAGCCATAGAATAAATCAATAAGATATAATCTAATCTTATGTTATTTTATTGCGCGGGGCATTGATATTCGTCCTGAGATTAAGATTCCTGCCTGGTTCTTCACTTGGGATTACTCTAATTCTCTCTCTTTTTTTTTTCTTAGGCAAGCTTTTTCCAAAGTAATGCTGAACCCGGAGGCTTGATATTTCTACGACTAAACTCATTTTCAAATCCCAGGAGTTGGAATTACGAATACGCATGCTGCCGTTCTTTGTTTTTTTTTTGTGGACGGTGCAGCTACCGGTTCGAAATTCGGGTAACTTGTGACTGGAAAAGTAACTATACAGAATGTCTTTATGGATACTCTAAAACTGGTATCTACCCGACGACCTCCAACGTTGTCTTTAACGAATCATTAGGGAACGGCCAGCAAAATCCTTTGGTCTATAACTTCAGTACATTTACGGTAAGGTGCATATGATGAACCAGTTATGGTGTGTTTAATTCATCTTTGCCATTTCTTTTTTCCTTTAATTAGGGTGCACTTGGATTCAGAATACTCGCTACAGACGAACATGGAAACAAAATAGATGACTACATACACTACGCAAATCTTCATCCAAGAAATTATTCCAACAAGAAGTGGATAAACGTTTCTCTGAAAGCTACAGGACGTTCGAATTCAAGCTTAAGCCTGACTTACAGCGTTTTTTGCCATGAACATTATTATGGTCCATATTGTCAGACACGTTGTTCTCCAGGGGAGAATTATACGTGTGACAAAAACACAGGAACCAAACGGTGTATTCCAAACTGGCTAGGGCCAAATTGCAACTGCAGTGTGACCCCAAGAAATAACTGCAGCATAAATAATGGCAAGAAGATTTGCATTCCGTCGTGGCGTGGTGATAACTGTGAAATAAAATGCGCACGCATAAACGACAGCTTAAAAGGTTATTCTTGCGAAAAAAGTACACCAAAAAAGATATGTCCTGCGGGCCGGTATGGAAAGGAATGCGACCAAAGAACACTAGTGGTAACAAGCGCTTCCGGAAATACTTCCAGCACTTTCACCGAAGATAAAATCATCTCCCCAACTAGCTCATTACCACATCACATTTCCCCTGAATGGAAGCGTCACAATGTCAGTGAAATGCCTTCGTTGGAAACCTTCATCACGCACCAGACTGGTGCACCAGTGGACCTCGGTAATCAAACAGGAAAACGTGGAAGTCTACCAAGAACAAGCAAGTCCACTTTGATGGAAACAGTTCGTATTTTATCTGCGAACAAACCTAGCAGTGTATCACAAGATCCAGAGATCTCGACCCATAAACCTGGGTCGGACAAAGCTAGGAAAAAAGAAGACATCTGGTGGGTGGTGTTTCTTCCTTTGATGGCCGTATTTGCAGTAATCGTGACTGCCCTGGTAGTATTCAGAAAAAAACTAAGGTACGTGCGAAGTAAAGCCATCGGTAGGTTTCATCAAAGAGTTTTACCTATTATAATCTTTATCACAGATTTCGTCGAGAGTTTTATTAGGAGTTGGTAAAACCATGTAAAGCAATATGGACCAGGAACCTTGCATGGCCAGTTCAGACCTGAAGAATGGTCGAATGCTGAATTGAATCAGGAGGTTATGGCTTTCTAATATAAGACCAAATTAAAAGACTCTTTCTGTGCTTTCAAAAACTTTTCTGAGATAATCTACACCGTTGTCCCGTGATTGGCCACGCTGGCAGACAAAAATTATTCGGCAAAAAGCGACTCCCCTAGAAAAACAGTGAAATAAGAGAAGACACACACTGACGCATCACAATGTAAGATGCGAATGAAGTCAGTCAGGGTCCAGAACGGCATACTTACGTGACATGCGGTCACGAATGATTTGCCATGCGTACAACTGCCAAGCACCAGGAATTAGACAGATAGATAGATGGATAGACAGACAGATGGATAGACAGACAGGTAAACGGACAGAAAGACGGACGGACGGATGGATAGATACACAGATAAAATATCAGTAAAAATGTGTATTGACCAAGGGAGCTGGTACGGAATTAAGTTTAAAATTGAGATCAAGGTATATCAACAGAGATACTGGTGGAAACTGGACAGAGATAGATTGAGATGATGTAGAGAAAAAGATGAAAATTTGTGGCATCTTTATCGCGTCTTTCTTTTGATACAGAAAGAGACGCAAAGTTTTTCAACAGAGTAACACGATGCTTGAAGATATGGAACAAAACAGAGCACCAAAACAAAAGAGACCATACGAGGGAGAGCCTGATGGTAACTCCTTAATTATACCAATGGCAAGTAGCAGCCAAAAGATTTTAAGGGTGTGAGTCAAAATACATTTCATAATAGAATTGAGAAGAACGTTTCTACACGCAGTACATGGCCTATTTCAGTGTGCAGTATTGCATACTTTATGTAGTTTTGAATTTAAGGCTGTGCAGTATTGAAATTCCGCGATTTTTCCGAAGTTTAGAGGTTTGAAGATGTGATCCTTAGTTTTCTCATTGTTTTTTTCATAGCTAAGTTTACTGCGCTAACTTTACTGGCTGTATCAGTTTAGTCAAACAAGACAGTTTGGTAAGCCTTGTTATTTTAGTTTTGAATGTTTTATGATTTTCAACCTTAGGCTTTTAGTAATACATGCTTAAAGACTCGTCCTCCCTCCAGTAATAAGGCCAGATAGGAATGCCAATGTACGCATGTCTGCTAACCTTGATACTCTCCAGTAGCGTAGCCAGGTGAGGGGCGGGGGGAGCAGTTGCTCTCCCAACTTTTCAGTCAGACCAGGTCTGTCGGTACATCCATAACATTTGTCGCTACAGTAATCTTGTCCATTGCAGATTTAGTTTGCGTCTGTAATACTAGGATGAAAAGTCAATAAAGAAGTTCCAACTTTTAAATTTAAGAGTGTGAATAGCTCACAATGCGAGGAATCCTATAACTACCAACAAAAATTATGTGGTTCGTGACTACCGACAGATCCAGTCTATCCTCAGAAAAAAATGGTGGCTGTGACGGCAGAACTGAAAGGAGATATGTTGGTATGGGTCATACCTCACGTGATGTGCTGCACTTAACCGTTTAATAAATCGTTTATAAATTTAATATCACCCAGAATGGCTATGTAAAAACTGTTCATTCTTTTATCGAATTTTGTTGACAGTTTTACTGTTACCGTCACAGAAATGCACGCCTTTGTTGATTCTACCTAAATTACATCTGTCGGTACATTAAGAACATCTTGTCGGTATATCATTCTCAAATTTCTTCTGCCCCTCCACTTTCAAATTCCTGGCTACGCGACTGATGCTCACCAACAAGTGTGCACTACTGAAATGTTGTTAGAATATGCCCTGACATACCACCAAACTATGTACGATCTATGTACTATATCTGAATTAGGTTTAGAATGTGTAAGTCCCTCGTGCATGTAATCACCGCAGGGACGGCGGAGCGGAATTACGAGGGGGGGGGGGGGCTTGAAATAAAAATACAGCATTTTGTATGCTTCTCTGAGAAATTGCACAACAAGTGTTTTAAAGCGTAGTTGTTTCAACATTACATTTGGAAAAAAGTGGGGGGGCTACAGCCTCTGCAGCCCCCGGGCTCCGCCGTCCCTGCACCGTAACGTAAAAGAACTTTAATTAAAAAAACCTTTCAGGAGTGATTGTTGCGTTATGGGCTTTATCGTGCCTACTGTCTGCCTATTTTATCGCAATGTTTAAATAAACAACGCTAGATTTGGATATTTGCGAGGTCTGCAAACCTATGTAAACGAAATGTAATTAAATGTTAATCAGAATATTTCAATCCTAAAATAATTTAATTGCACAAAATCAATTTTGGGTACCGAGCTGTGACGTGCATACTGTCTACCAATTTTTAACACAATGCTTGAACAAGGTCAGATTTACTACATTGCAAGGTTGCTAAACATTTCTAAACGAAACCTAGTTTTCTAATAATTGCAATCTTTCTATCGCAAGATCATTGAACAAAAACGACGAAAAAGGTCATGAACACCGAAGTAAAAACCACGTAGAACGTCCACTTTTCACCTTAGTATTTGTTCGTTTCAACCAAATTTCAACGGTATGTCTAAAAGAAAAAACGTTACTGAAGTTCCAGTTCCCGTACAGATTTCTGAATTACTACAATCTGTTCTTTGTCTAAGTTAAAAACGAGCAAAAGATTTCTAACTTTTCCCAGGGTGATCCGTTCCTGCCATTTATGGTTTTTCGCCATCTTGGCCCAGCCCCAAACAAATGGTCCTGGGTGGGAGGGCGATGTTGCATCGTGTGTCTGAGCCCTATGACTTGTTGAACGGGGCGTTGGGATGTGCACTTCTAAAGCAAAAATATTCTCCTTGTCATTGTTTTGTGATTCTTCTGCCTTTCACGTTGAGTCCTTCTGTATTATACGGTTCTCGGGTTGGATTTCGAAGAATTATCGAACATTATGGAGTACTTGTTAAACAACGGGGATTCTAGAAGCCCGTAGACATTCCAGAATGAATCTTAGAGGACCAGAATGTCGAGAAGGTCAGGGATGTCCGGGACCTCTTGGATTCACTAAAATTGTCCAGCTCATCCGGGCTGTGATGTAAGCTGGAGGAAAGCATTTTATCAGGGGCTTTGGTGCAGTCCTGCTCTTCCAAAAGAAGAGAGACATGAAAGTCAACAAGTAATTGAATAGTAATTGAAAGTGGCGCTCCTTTTGCATTAATCGTCTTGGATGATTAACATCATATTTATATAGGTATACACAAAGCAATTTTCGGCTCACATGCTAATTAAAAGTTGGCGTTACATGAAATACAATAAAAATGTTTCAGAACATCATATACTAAAAGCATTTTAGTGGTGTTTAACTACGTACAAAAACAGTTCAACCTGGAAATCTTGTTAAAAAAACCCTTCTTTTTTAAAATTTGCGTCTAGACTTAATGAGTTAAACATGTGTTCTAAAATATGAAACTCTTCCTAAGTTTATCTGATTGACTCGGCGATAACGTGTTTCCAAGTTGACTTTCATTCTTCTTTCCTATCCCTGCACATTACAATCTCGTAATTTTAGTACTACAATTTACCTGCACACAAGTTCAAACTGGAAACAGTGCGAATTGGGAATTCTTTTGAAAAACGTTTTTAAATTTCTGCGATTTAATGTGATAAACATGTGTTTTAAGAGAGAAAATTCTTCTCAAGTCCTTTAACTCATCAGTCTTCCACGATTTATATCAAAGTTAGATCAATTTTCAATGACCAATGCTTTCAAAGAAACTCGGACGCTTTGACCGTATTTGACTCGTAACGGCGTAATTGAATTACATGGTTCTGAACAAAGAGAGGAATTAACTATCACGAAGTCGCTTAGAGCTTCGCCATATTGATGGAATTTATGACAAGTTTCGTCAAAAGACAATATTTTCTATCAACGTTGATCACTTTCAAAATGTTTTAAAAGTATTTATTTAGTCTCGCTTTACGATAAAACAGCAGCAACGCCATTACATGATGTGACATGAATGCGACTGGAGCACTAGGAATGCAGTAATGTGTTTGCAAAGTGGATTTTCGTGTCTCGAAAATTGAAAGGGGACCTTGCGCAACCGTTTTACCAAGAAAACACAGAAAAAGGAAAGAATATCCGACGACGATCATAGGTGAAGTTTGCTTCGAAGAGAAAGGATCGAGTGAACACACGACATCACGAGTCGAACAAGAACGAATCAGAAAATGAAAATTGACGTGTGCGTTGTCTTTTGGAGCGTACTTTTTGAAGTAAGTACAGCTTTAACAGTACGAAAAAAAATACTTAAGTCAAATTCATTTTTAAGAGGTGAGTTGATTTGCGTGAACTTGCGCAATGGTAGAACACCCCGTGTCGTTAGATAAATCTCTCAGCGAGATAGAGCACTACGAGTTGTTAAAATGGAATTTGAACCTAACTAATTGATTGGTCGGTCTTCATGGTTACATTACTTAACATCTCGGTGGAACGAGAGCAATCGTTTTCACCATTTCTGCACCTATCCAGGCTTGTGCAAAACGAACCAGAGGTTCGACAGTGTAAGACAGGATTTTCCATCCCATCTGCTTTAAACGAGTCACTCTAGCAAGCACTATCATGAAGGGGCATGGTACAGCAGTGAGAAGACCAGCCGAATTCTGGCAGGAGCATCAGTAGGAAGCCTTAGGGTCTTAACAAAGAGGAAACGTCAAAACCTTTGGCGAGACTTTCCTTAGGCGGTGGAATGTTAATAATAGGACATTTCAATTCCAGTGTAAACTAGAAGAGCGACGAACTAAAAGACGTCCGTCGTTGAAACATGAGCCCGTACAAGATCAGATTCGATGTTAAATAGTTTAGATGCTTCATAGTCGGAAAGGTGAATCGGTTTTTGCGACATTTCATGTCCATAATCTCGGACGTAATTGTTCTCATAAGCCTTTTAAAAAAGCAAATGGTTTGAAATGTTGAAACGAACACGGGTAATGAAAAAAAATGTGGCTACAAATCATTTTGTGCCAAATTCACAAACTTATTCTCACGAAAGCTCAAACGTTTCCAGAATCTGTAATAAAACCCAACCTTAGATATCAGACGATTTTTGACAGTTGGTCATCACGAGTTCAGCGGTTTATTTACCTAAGTCAACTTAGCCGAAAAAACTTGTGCAGGTTCGATCTTACATCGCACAAACAAAGTCGACATCGAAGTTTGAAATTCTAAAAATACGAGTGGCAAAAACAGTTTAATGGAACAAGTTTAAGCGGTGAAACTGTGGTATGGATTGGTACAGCGGAACAAATGGCCTCCTTTATCTGGAAGAAGGAGGAAGTTACGAAGTGAAAGGAAGGCGAAGAAGAAAAGTTAGGAGGTGGAAAAGCCAACGTTTTCTTTCTAATGTACGTTTTACGACATCATATTACTTAACCAGATACAATTAATCACGAAACTCTCGGCTCTGGTAATGTAAATTTTCCCGCAGTTAATTACTTCCAGATGCAGACATAATGGTACAAATGTCCACTAATCATATTGATAACACACCCATGTCGGCACCCGTTAAAACTCTTGATTGTCATTCTAACGCGGAGAACGAAAATATCGACGTTGAAAGGGGTGGGAGTCAAAAGTATTATGTTTCCTTCTACATTAAATAGAGAGCGGAGCAGTGCAGAGGGAATTGCTCCAAAATACTTCAGAATTCGCAAAGTGTAAGCCAGTCCGTCTCTGTCTCTTTCCCTCGCGTTTCTTGTTCCCATTCTGGTGGCTACCATCAAACATCATCAGTGCAATACATACGCAATTCATCTGTTACAAGACAAGCAAAGATGAGCATTCTAGGTATCTTTTCTACATATTATCGCAAATCCAAAATTTTAAGACGCTTCGCTCTCTCAGGATCCTTCCCAGAATTTCCTCTGGAAAGTTATACCGTGAGGCAAGCTTACTCGATCAGAGACTATTACGTTCAACGACTTTGTCGGAGTTCTGGTAGCTGAGCAAAGTCTGATATGCAAACCATAGATAAGTAAAACAGCTATTGTAAGTCGTGTTTTACAAACTGGTGATAAACTCATATTAATGTCATTTGATCATGGGGAAAGGATTGAACATCCTGGGTTATTCTTCCATACGCCAGCGGCACCACAACAGAACGTTTTAACTTTGGGTAGTTTCACTATTACCAAGTTAAGCGACGATATTCTCTTCCAATTTTTGCATAGACGAGCTTTCTCATATCTACCGTGGAACCTGGTGGCTCGATATTGCTACAACTGAACGCGTTGAAGAATCCAAGGAATCAAAACTATAAAGGCAGTTGCTGTTCTGGTGCTGGTCTTGGCTGTAAACCATGCGACTATCAGTTGGAGATTTGGGTAAATTGTGACGGAAGGAGAAGTAATACAGGCTGCTTTTATGGACACAGTAAAACTGGTATCTTCCCGCGAACTTCTAACATTGTCTTCAGTCGAACATTAGGAAATGGATTACCGAATCCTTTGATCTACAACTTCAGTATATTTACGGTAAGGTGGAAATGATGAACAAATTATTGCCGGTTTATTTATCTCATTGATACTTTTTTATCCTTTTCCCGTTTAATTAGGGTACACTGGGATTTCAAATCCTCGCCACAGACCGAAGTGGGACCAAAATAGACGACTATATTCACCACGTACCTTTTTATCCAGAGAGTTATCCAAAAATGAAATGGAAAAACATCATTCTGAAAGCTAAAGGACGTTCTGATTCAAGCTTAGACCTAAAGTACAGCGTCTCTTGCAACGAACATTATCATGGCCCGTCGTGTATGTCATGTATTCCAGGATGGTTTGGCCCAAAATGTGACTGCCGTACGACACCTCGGAATTCTTGCGATGTAGGAACTGGCAAAAAGATTTGCTATTCACCGTGGTATGGCGATAACTGTGATGTACAGTGCGTACCCACCAGGTCACGACGTTATTCTTGCGACAAAAGGACAGGACGAAAGATATGTCGGTCTGGTTGGTATGGCAACGAATGTGACCAAAGGACACCGGTGATATCAAGTATTTCCACAAGTTCTTTCACCGCTTTCACCGCACATAAAATCACGTCCGCGACTCCATCGATGAGAAAAGAATTTCCAAGTGCTACCGTCTCGATATCACAAAAGGGAAGAAGAAATCTTAAACAATCTCCACACATAGGCTCCTCACGCGCACCAACGAGCCGTAAACCAGATCACTGTCCATTGTGCATACGTCCATCACGCTTTACAACGTCATCAGTCGCTGCGTCAAATCCTGTGACGTCGAAAATAATAGACACTGTGACAAGAACTGACATGCCTCTACAAGGAATCAGTCCGACTTTTTTGGTAACCCAAAAAATTACTTCCGTAAGAGCTGCCGCCGTATCTCCGACAAGTTCATTCCCAAGTGACGGGCTGTATTTGCTAAAATCTTCCAGCGAACGAACAACAAGTTCATCCAAGCCCGAAGTTATGGGAACAAATCATACTTCTCCAAGAAGAACATCTTACACGATTACCCAAACACCTTTCCCAAAAAGCTCCACTGGTCCAACTGCGAACACTGAAGATCACAAAGAAGATCTTCATATTCTACCACGAATAACCAAGCCGAGTATTTCGGCAGCACGTCGTACTTCTCCAGTGAGCGAACCTCACAGTGTTATTCATAAACTTTTCCCGAAAAACTCTAATGCGCACCCGACCGGTACAACTGAAGATCACGAAGATATTGATATCCTACCACGAATAACCAAGCCAAACGTTAATGCAGCACATCATATTTCTCCAGAGAGCAAACCTTACAGTGCTACCCAAACAGCTTTTCTGAGAACCCCTTTTAAGTCTCTAACTGACACATCTGTGAACATGGGGAAAGACAATGATTTTGAAACTCGACTACAAATAACCAAGTCCAGTACTGTGAGTCATCATCGCTCTGAGAGCAAACATTACGTGAGTCATACCATTGTGACGAACACCTCTAATGAGCGCACAAATGATACATTTGAAAACATTGGGGATCACGAAGTAAAACTTGACATTCCACCAAAAACAATCAAGCCCAAAGTGACCGTGATGTATCACATTCCTCCTGACAGCAAACCTTACGATGGTACCGAAACACCTTTGTTAAAAAACGTTGTACGCCACACAGAAAAACTTGAAAGTATTCGTGTATCAACAACAAACAAGTCCACCTTAATGTTAGCACTTCAAACTTCCCGTGCGAACAAACGCAACAATGAAATTCAAGCCGCAATACTTGAAGCCACTATGCATAAACGTGGGTCAAGCGTAGCTGCGAGAAAACAAGAGACTTGGTCGCTGGTGCTTCTTCTTTTGATGGCTTTACTTGTTGTCACTGTAACGTTGGTGGTTCTCTTCAAGAAAAGACAGAGGTAGGTGACAAGCGACGATCACAGCTAAGTCCCACGAAAAAATTTCACCAACATACTGTTTTTTATAAATGTAGTTTGTGTTAAACAACGTTGGTCGTTTCAGTTATACGTTCTCAGTAAATCTTCTCAGAAAGAACACATTCGTATTCCATGAAGACAGCCATAAAGAAGTCAGGAAATTCATTTGGCTGATGAAGTAGAATGTCAACGGTGACATAAGGGAGGAGATATATAGGCATTACAGTTTAATCGGTGAATGAAGTCAACAAGCGTCCAGAAAGATGACGACATGCAGCCACGATTCAGGCAGGGCGGAAGCAAATCAGCATTGGCGGGGGGTGGGTACCTATACTAGACATTGCCTGGTGACATAGCTGTAGCCGTTCAAATTTTCTACAGTTTTTAACCCCACCTTATCAAAATTGGCCAACCAAATTGTAACTACAAATTAAAAATATACTTTGGCCAGATCTATTTCAATGAGAGAGAATACACCTTCACGATTCAATTGCCTGAACTACTCACCTCCCCCCCCCCCCCGTTACACCAGCTCTACTTCTTAGATTAGTAAATTTTGAGTTAAGTTGGTTTTAGTTTTAGTTTCATGTTAATAAAGATGTTCAGTTGTATGCTGCACAAGTTGTGTCAGTTGACTTGTAAATAGTCAGAAAAACTCACTCAGACCTCACAGTTGTTCAAAGTACTTACATCTAACACAGCTTACAAAGCACACAACTGACCACCCTTATTAAAGTTTTGACAGAATTACTGTTAGGGGGGGGCTAAAGCTCCCCTAGCCCCCCCTCCTCTGCTGCCCAGCAATTGATTTGCCTTGGGTATATGAGCAGAGCATTGGTAATCAATATATTGATAAAACATAAGTCGGGTCAAGGACTTTGGCATTATGTGGCTCTTTTGGTAAATTAAACCACCTAAAGGTGGAGATGGACTGATTCAACATGATTTTATAATGCAATGATTGCAATGATTTTATAATGCTTTTCTTTGAATCAATTTTAGAAAAAGACGCAAAGTTACTCCTCAACATGACATAGCACTTAAAGATGTCAAACAACAGGAATTAAGAAATGTGAGCCCATCTGAGGTACAGATTGATGACAACTACTTGTACACATCGCTGCCAAGTTGTGGCAGAAAGATTTCAAGAGTGTCAATATGACAGTCACAGTTTTGCCAAAAGACAATCGTAAAATTCTTCAGCAAAAATAACTAAAAAAATATCAGAATCAGGTTTAGAATGTAGATATCCTCATGCATGCCATTAATGTAAATATGCAGCCTATATGCACATACATACTCTATGTAACTATCCAAATATTTTTATTTAAGCTGTGTAATGTCTACCATAATTTATCATCTAATCAGAAAGGTATTATCATAAATGAACTATTATCATAGTTTACCAAGAAATTTTAATGCAAAATATTTAGAAACAAGATAAAAAGCACAGTAATAAAACGGTGGCTAAAAAAACACACTATCTTGCAAAAGTTAATGGAACAGATGTTACAGTAAATCTTTCAACACCTTGAATGTTAATATCTTATTTCTTACAGTCAGTGTTACTTATATGCAAATCATTTTTGCCATTACAATGTTTCCACAGAAGAGGTTCTTGTATATAAGCAGCTGAATATGCAAGTTTTTATTTGCAATGGGATTACTAAAATCTTTTGCAAAAGCAATTTTTGCTCATAAATAATTACCATATAAATAGGAGCAGTTGCAATTTTATTTTAATTTATGAAAGTACAGAAACTAAAGTGACAGCAGAAGTTTGCTGGATGCAGTTCTATATAAACAGTAGTATAAAGAAAATGCATGTGCACACTTATACACATCTATCCTTCTGCCCAACCTCCCATCTTACCACCAGTGCACCCACTCACCCTCCCATTATTCTACCTATGTATCCACCCTAGTGCCCACCCATCCATTATAAATACGTAGTCCCTCAGGTTCTACACTTATAATAAAAGCAAAAGTTACAAAAATGTTTGAGTTTGCATTCAAGAATTTGAGTTGGATTCACTTAATAAGCAGGATATGGTGGAAAATGTGGAGTATATAGTGGGATTAATGAGTGCATAGAACTAAGTGAGAAGTACAAAGTGAGAACCTACAGTTCTGTAGAACTTCAGTACTTCAATAATTGAAACTTCCAAAACTCTTCTTACAAGACTCACATGAGCTTGTTTATTCCTAATAAGGAGTAGTTTTTGGGTATACCTGTATGTATATGTACATATACATATATGTACATATACATATGTATATGTACACATATATGTACATATATATGTACATGTATATGTACATATATATATATATATGCATATGCATATATGCATATATATATATTTACAAAATTTATTAAAAATTCATGAGGAAAAGACAAAGAAAAATCATAAGTGTATCAGATCTATATATGTGATAAAGACACACGTGCCTTTACATGGGAAGAAGTTTAATTATTTCAGCTTACGGAAGATAAAGTTCTAAACTTTCTTAATGAATTTACATATTAGGAGGTTCATTTTAGAAGACATTTAAAAAAACTTGCAGTTCATGCTTTATCAGGTCTAAAACACTCGGCTATCGCCTCGTATTTTAAATCCCAATAAAGCATTCCTGCTCAGTTTTTAAATATTACATACATATATATATATATATATATATATATATATATATACATGTACATGTATATGTATAAAAAATATACTTTCAAAGCTGCTTAAAGCATTTGCTTTGCATACTTGCAAATGCAAGTTTAGATTAAACTCTAATATACTAGGTGAATAGAAAAAAATCATAAATGTACAGATTACTTCAGTAATTATTATTCATAGGGAAAACAAATGTCTTCCTATCAATAGCATGCTCCATTCTGCAGATAAATGTCCAATTTTCTGAAAGGGCACAGAATCAGTTGTCTCATACCCTTCCTATTAACAGTCATTTCGGCAAAAGGCATTTTAGTTTTCTTGGTTTGTTGATGGACATAATTATTATGATCCTGACATCTTTGAAGATGCTTTGAAAGTTTTTTTTCCAGTGATTTAAGCCATAATTTAAGACAATGACATTAACTTCACCATTATCCACTGTCCACTTTTTTTATTTCTTTTCATCTTTTTTATAATCATCTGCTTTGGAAAATACACGTTCTGCCATGGTATACAAATCTGGAATCTGATAAAAAATGGTCATATACAATTGACATACTTCCAATATTTTATGCATTACTGAGTAATTCACTACTGACAGTGTGTACAGGTCAAGGAACTCAACTGTATCCAATGTTTCTCCAATCAAGAGATTTCAGAGTAACACCCTGCTATATCCACCCTTGAGAAAGTTTGTATACTGCTATGCATTAAACAACTAGTGCACTAAATTTCTAGCTGATTGCTGTGCCCCACTGTCTTCTTGTTAAAGATGGCTGATTGTCCCTTACAGTACGTCTGCATGTCTGTGGTCATTAAAAGTGCCCTTGACTTGAATAAAGTGTCTTCAATTACCCAAGGCAAAGTATCACTTTTCATCCTGAGGAAAATGCTGGTGTCTATGTCATAATCTGGAGATTACAAACTGTTACCTAGTCCTTAAGAGTTTTCTGGGCTAGAGACAACTTAGCAGCCCCAAACAAACTGCTAACCATTTAGGGTTAGGGTTAGATTTACTGAGCCCATGACTGCCTAATTAACACAAGAATCTGCTAAACTATATTTGATCCTGATGGGTACCTGAAGAGTAGCTAACTGTCAGTAGTTCTGAAGAAATAGCTAAAGAAAGCCTAAATTTCTTTTTAAAATCTTGACAAAGTATAATATGATACAGCAATTAACTTTCAAATACTACTACCTGGGGCCTTTGCCTCTGCCATACTGAAGGAAAATCTCACTGAAAAATATCATTACCTCTTGGTTGATCTGGGCGTGGCGCCCCCCCCCCCCCCCCCCTCCCCCCACAGGGTATACCGAGGAACAATTAGTCCAGCGTAATAAGTAGTCCAAAACGTTCAATAGGTCCCCATCAGTCCCAAGCCAACATTAAGTCATCTCAGATATGAAATGCGTAATATTTAAGACTTACATCATAATTTTGAGCTAAATACAATCCAAAAATTCCCCCACAGCCAAGTCCTACCTGTAGAATTGAATGAAAGGAAATTAATCGATATAAAAGCGACATTTTACCCTGTTTTAGCAGGACTTCACATTTTCGCAACTCCTTGTCCATGTGTAAGTACTTTTTAAAGTCTATTTGTTTAGCCCTGAAACTCACGGTGATTCAAAAGAAATCTTTTTAAAGCCTTTTTACACTTAATAAGAAAAGTTCTGACTAACCAACAATGAGCTAAGCCTTGAAAATTGGGACATAATTCAAGGTTTTTATCGTTGAAACCTTCGTCTAGAATTTCCACAATGTCGTTTTAATTTCTCATTGCTATTGGACAGCGGTCTTGCTTGTTAACCCAAGATGGCGGCAAACTCGAGTTATTTAGCAAGAAGCGTTTTGAACAATGTTTTCATGAAATCTAGGAGCAATTCACCGTGTCTAGTCTCCGTTTTCGACGAAAGAAAGAAGATTACTTCATGCAGTCGCTGCTTATGTTCTCATGACAATACGAATTCAAGTAAATAGAAATATTTCTATTTGAATCACATATCAACTTTGATACTGAAAGTTATCAAATTTCCCTGTGATATTTAAATATTAAAACAAGCCTTTATATTTTTATACGCCAGTACTGCTCACAGATTTTTAAATCCCACTCCAGGGTACAACGGAGTAAAACGAGGCTTGGATAAACCTCCAAAAAGAAAACTACTACGCAAAATCAAAGGGGAAGTCTATACGAGAAATAATTTGGACCCAAATATGGAGAGGGCAGCAAGGTCAAGAAAATGTACGTTGCCGCAAAACTTGTTATAAAATGCGGAAGACAAATACTTGAAATCAGAAGTATCATTCTTTGGTTAAACGGATAAGCAATGTCCTTACATCTTAAAATTTTTTTTAACAAGAATAAAAAGGACGTCTCAAAAAAGCATATATGAAGTTTAATAATTTAAAATTAAGGTTACATTCCAAATCATTTACACCAGCTTTTTGTTAAAATTTGAAACAATGAACTTAATTTAAATTTTTCTCATATATAAACTGATTCCTTAAACAGTTCCTCAATCAGCTAGGTTTTTTTCTACAGGAGTCAAAATTTTCTGGCAAAACACCCTTTCTTGGAAAGGCTTGCCACAGAATTATGTCAAATGTTCTATGCTGTGCTGCTATTCTATCCTGCCAACAGTACTAAGATTGACATTTAAAGCTGCTGTTTGTCAACCCAGTCATTCCTGTTTCCAGTTCAACCTCAACAACCTCAGTGACTAGTTCTAAATGAATGATCTCTTCCAACAAGTAATGATCTCTTCCAACAAGTAATGATCCCTTCCAACAAGTAATGATATGTGTGTCAATCTAACATATCCTGTAAGTGTAGCATTCTAACCCAATGCAATGTGTGGAAAAAAAATACCATTATTGACCAATAATTTCAAAAGTAGAAAACAACACATGAAGCTAAACATCTTATTAATGATAATTTAAGAACTGAGCAACAACAAAACCAAAACAATGACTGTGATATTACAGGAAAGCCTCTGTTGAAGGCTTTCCACTCAAGTTAAAATGTCACTATTGTTGTCTTTGTTTTGTGTTTTTGTTCAAATCTTGAGTTAATTGGTTGGTAAAAGGGGGGCCCATAACTATGTGCCCCTGTTAAATTTGTACCAACAGCCTTTAGGTGTCCCTAAAATAGCCAAGATATAATACAAATTGTTGACTCAACCCTTTTCTGATAGCCAATCATTGATCATGAGTAAAATTGTCTGACATTAGTTCTGATTTAAATACTAACAGGCCAGGGCAGTTGAGAAAGGCTTAAAACAGCTAATGTGAGGAGCATGCAAGAACTCTACTCTAACATGCTGCAACCTTAATTTTTTTCCAAGAAAACATCTCTACCCCTTATCTTGTCATTTTTAAATCATCTGTTCATCTAATTTACTTTTGAATTTATATTATTTAATTCCAGTGTTAGTCCCCTTGGATGATGTAAGGTCAGGTTGGATTCCAAAGAGATACCCACATCAAGTCATGACAATGGCATCGTATTATGGCATATATGAACATATGTTTGATGGTCTGAAATTCATGCCTCAAGTTGTTATGGATATAGACTTTTCTGATAAAGTTGGTGTACATTATGGGAATTTTATTGAGCCAATTAAGGTAAATAAATGAAAAGCTTACTATTACCAAATGACAAATTTCAAACTTTGTGCTGGGTTTTAACGTTTTGGTATCGGTGATCATTCATCATTCTCCAGTTAAGTTGCATGCATTTTTATAATAGCAATGCACAACATTACTTAAAAAATCACATGTTTCCTTTGTGGATCAAACTCTGGGCAAGATGTAGTAATATCCACTTGAACAATGTCAACAACAATAACAGCCACTACAAACAACAACTAGAAACCACAACAACAATGATCATTTTGATTGAAGGTAGCCTCATTCAATAAGGATAATCTTTGTGAGGGTTGTTTCTTGTGAACATGACTCATTGCTATGTATTAAAAAAAAATTGACATTTGTTCTGATGCATTTGACTGTTTTTTTTAACAAAAATTTTAGACATCATGTGAACCACAAGTGAAGTATGATGGCAGTGAAAATTCCTTAACAACATTGCTCATGGTTAACTTAGGTTTGTGGATAAAATTTAGCTTATCACAAATAACAACATTTAGAGCAAAAGGAATTGGAAACTAGAAGTGAGAAAGTAGAAAAATACATATGAGTCCAAATGAAAATAATGTCCTTGCCTTGGTCTGGACAAGTACAGTAGCATAGAATGTATGGGACTAAAACCTGAACTTGAAATATAGTAGCTCACTATTTAAACTAACTACAGTCATTTGACTATTTTACTGATAAAAAAAAACCCTTGAAAAATGGGTATAAAATATAATTATTTATGTATTACTTTACAAGATGGATTGGTCACGGGAATCAGTGATAAAATTAATGAAATTGTATGGGTTCCACTTTGTTCTAGATGGTAATATTCTCTCAGAAAACCATGAAATACTTCACTGGATGGTGTAAGTTCAGCAAAACACCCTGTAACTGACATAAAATTTATTTGCTTGGTATTGTTGAGCAGATACAAAATAAAATAGATTCTGAAAAATGTTATTCTTAATTTTTGGCTCAAGTAAAAAATGCACAGACAAGAAGGTATGCAGTTTATTTTGTATTTGCTTAAACTTTCAGGCTGGCCAGTTATGGTTGTTGAACAGGTTCCTCTTCCTTATTCTGTAGTTGTATTAAAGTCATTGCAAATGTTTTCAACTAATAACTTCTCTTGTTTCAGAGGCAACATTCCAAATGGAGATGTTAAAGAAGGTGAAGTTGTGAGTGGATATTTGCCACCTTGCCCTGTTAAAGGAACAGGATTTCATCGATTCGTATTCTGCTTATTCAACCAAAATGCTCGGTGCAATTTTGAAGAAATTTACACAACACACTGCTCAAGGTTTAGTTTTAATAAATTTACTCGAATTTTGTATCATCAGATAATCAAAATGTTTCTTTTACAGAACCATGAGTCAATATTAAGTGGACTCAAAACCTTTTATTTCTGTCGATCTGTTTTTTTTTTCTCCCCCAAGAAACCTTGTCAGCAGATCATTCAAAACTGCACTATTCCTAAAGATGTTTCAAGGTCAACTGGATCCAGTCAGTTTGAGTTTCTTCCAGGCAACTTGGGACATGACTGTTACCAACACATTCACTGAAATATTAGGTAAATGAAGATAACATACATTTCAATTTGTGTTTTGAAAGGATAGAGCTAAACTTGCACCTAACCACTCCTTGTAAAAGTTAACAATTTTATATTCATGATATGATGTTTTCTATTTTTATAACCAGGTGCAAAAGAACCAGTATATGACCTTGAACCTTTCTTGACACCAAATCAAAAGAAGAAGTTAAAAGTACAAGATATTTTTCAAAAAAAATACACAAACATGTGAACTATACAACATTCAATAAGATACATTTATTTTATAAGTAAATTAAATTTTATAGTTAAACTCTAGAATGACTGAGAACAATTTATTTCCTTGGAAATTTTACTTCATAGTTTTAATGAAAATTAATGGAGCTAATGACAGATTTCTTAATTTTCTTTGTCTTTTCTTTTTAACTAAAGTTCTTGGAATGTAAAAAGTCACTAGGTTGAGAAGAGTTGTTCTGAATTTTAATTTTCGTAATTTCACATTTATGTAAGAGAAAATGAACAGTAAACTTTGTGCAATACTGTATGCAGCACTGTAGCCTTTCTTTATCTCATTGACAAGTGAAAAGATAAAGTCTTTTCAATGAAAGAATTTTAAGTTTGATAATTTCAATCTTTGCAACTGAAGTACAAGCATTTCACAAGTATGTCAAATACTTTGGAAAAATGTTCTGTGTCTATTGGCTTATTCACACATGTGTGACAGTGATAACATTTTTAAGTTGGCTATTTACAAAAGGCTCTCTTAATATGTACAAAATTAGTAATAATTCCCTTAAAGTTTATCATTCAGTAAATTCATTGAAGTCAGTCTATTTTTTTAAAACCCAACTTCATACTACATTAACTTAAACCACTGTCTTTAACATTATATGCCTACAGGTAGTACTTGCTTTGACTGAAGTGTTAGGATTGGCAAATAGTCCAATTCCTAATTTTAACTGAATTCTGTGCATAAGTAATTATACCAATATGTATAAATTTTAGATTGGCAATGACAACTGACAACTGCTTTAAAGAGACAACTACTTGAAGTTTCAGTAGACCTAAGAAGTTTTTAATGTTCAGTTACCCTCAAAATAATTTATAGCAAATGTCTGTAGCACAGAAGCCTCAGAATTTTAAAAATTTGATGAATACTCTCTGGGAAGTTTAAAATGCTGAACAGCCACATAGAGTGTACACAGCAACAACACAATATACAATGTATTGTGGGCTTTTAAAGGTGCATGCTGCCAATATTCTGAACTGTCCTTGACAATTCTATTTAAGTTGATAATGATGCCACAATGCTTCTCTTCTTTTTCCATAAGATGTTTTTTTACAAAACACTTCTACATTGGGCAGCAAGAGTGTTGTTCAATGTGAATGTCAATCCCATAAAGCTCAATTAACTGTGATAAAAAGGTCCTGTCATGCTTTGGGTCCATTCCCATTCTTCTCATTTTATCTGCGTTGAGTACTTTGTCATGTGTTGAAGCAACTTCAATAAGTGATTCAAACAAATGATTATTTAAGTCAACAAAGAACCTGAAATGAAAGAGTAGAATGTACAATAATATTATATGATACATGAATTTAACACTTTAATAATGCATCTTTGACATAAAGTATACAATGAATAATCCATGCTGAATATTTTTCCAGTGGCAAATAAAAGTTTGGATAAACAAAAATTGACAACAGCACTAGAAAATAGCTAAATGAACGTTAAATTTCAGAACCAAAAAGTGCATTTAGCTAACAAAATGTATCACTACATAATATACATATAGATTAAGATCTGCACCTAGTATACATCTTTTCATCATCAATAACTTCTCCTCCAGTTATAAGTTGATTTGAACTGAAAAACCAAAATAGTCAATGATCCAATCAAAAAGGTGAACTGTGAAACTTCTGTGATATTATTAGAATTTTATTTTATAGGTAGTGTAATTGTGATTATTCATTCTACAAACAAATACAATAATTGATAGTACTATACTTTAATTATGGACTGACCGATAGTCAAGAAGGTGGTTATAGCGGTCTCTGTCATAACTGTTCAGATGTTGCAATGGAGACAAATATGGTTGGCATTTGATGTTTTGATTGTCCACATATACATCATACAAGTCACTCTTAGTTTCAAAAATTTTTTCTGTGGTACCTTAAAAACATTGGTATGATAAAAACAATGATTATATACATTTCAATCAAGACCCTCCCAACACCACGTAAATGCTGTTGTACTGTAGAACACATAGAGCAGTACACAGAAATACATCTTCAAATATGAACCAATAATGAATAAAGTATCACTTCAATTCAATCTGTTCAATCATTACTCCAAACAATATTTAATGTATGGACTTCTAAATGAAGGGGACGTTGCACCATATCAAATGCCTTCAGGTAAGATGCATTTTCAGGGGTTGAGAGAAAGCCTTTAAATTTGGCATCTGATTTGATAACACTTTCTCTGTTTTCTTCACAGCAACCTATTTGTGCCTGTAACAAAAATAATTCTTTGGTTTTTAAAGGACTGGATCTTTTTCCCAACCTTAAAGTGTTCAATTAACTTATTGTGCAGTCATGATATCTACACCACATGTTAGGGTTACTGTACCACTTCAGGGTAGATTTTAAGCAAAACATAATGGCATTCTGCATATTATTAAACTAGGACACAATACTTTGATCACTTTCAGGTCATCAGATCATGTCTACTTTCAGCTCAGTCCTCAGTCACTAGACTTGTACAAAAGACTATGCATTGACAAAAAAAATGATAGTGAGAATTTAATATAAATTGGCCTTTTCTGTTTCCCATGCTTAGTTTTTTCCAAATTCTGAACTTTTAGTGGATTCAATTAAATCTTTGTTCATAATCAGCCTTTTGAATATGGAACAAGAGTTTCAGAAACAAGAATGAGAATTATTTTTCTGTTTATGGAAACAAAAACATTTTGTAACAGTCTTCAAACCAATTATATGAGTTTTTCCATAACATAATTATATGTATAGATTTGCTACATTTTGGTAACAGGCAGAAATCCATGATATTTAATATTAAAAATGTACCCTGAGAGACTACAGTAACTTTAATTTATGATCAATGTATGCAAAGATGACTTACATGCAACATATTTATGCTCCATTCCCAGCAGTGGAATGTCAAAAATATTTGTAAAAAATAGAGAATTTGTACCAGTATCAAAAAACAGTCGGGTTGAATGGCATGCCAGCAGGCAAGCACAGTACACTAAGATACAAAAATAACAAACAAAGTTCAGGTGAATATACAATTAAAAGAAAAAAGACCCAAGCATCAGTTAGTAATGCATGGATAACATGTACACTGTCTAGTGTGGGTACCTCTATAACATGAAATACCAACAGGTGGAGGTGAAAAAAATAAAATCCGTCGATGCAGCAAAATTAGCTTCCAGATGATGAAGACTTTCTCACCAAAGAAATTAAGAAATTGAGAAAAACACCCAGCTGGGTGACTTATCTGCAAAATTTAAAAAAGAAGGGATGATGTCTCACTGAATACTAGATATTTTTCATTTGCCTTATAACAGCCAGTAAGTTAAACTATTTACATAAAACATTTTCAGTGAGAGATGGAAACATGAAAAACAGATAAAACACTAGCAAACATATTTATACAGCATCATTTGATGATTCTAACTGTAGTATTTTGTTAACAAACAGTAGCTAAGAAATAAATCATGTAGTTGTTGCTGTTTCTTGGAATTTGGTTTATAAAGGTTTATTACTATAAATTCATGGAGTTACCAGAACTTGTATACTGCAGTATTTGAACATTTAACATATACAATTATAGCTTTACCTTGAGAACTGGTAAATCCTCTACACCAAGTATGTTTTCTGGAGAATGAAGCCAGTTGTTTCTGTGTTTACAGACTCTGAATTGTTTATAATAATTTAATAAGCTTCTATAAGATCCTGGATGTTTAAGTTGAATGCTAGAATAGCATGGAAAGGAAAAGCTCAAATTATTTCCTTGCTAAAAAGAAAACTAAAATTAAAAAAAAATACAATATTTTGATTTGAATCACATTTTTCAGGCAAAAGTTGTGAAGGTCAGTCAGATTTTCTAAGTCATGTTGTGAATCAACCTGTTGGAGAATCATAAAGTTTCTTAACTGTAGTCAATATTCACCAGAACCATCTCCCAAATGTCTCCAGCCTTCTTTTTCTTTTGTCACAGTTCAACACTTTTTCCAATACTTACATACCAGCAGTATGTTTGATATTAGGGTCACTGGTGTTCAACCAGTGTATTTTGAGACATTTATGTAAATGATAATTCAAGGAATCAACTAAAAATAATGTTTAAAAATTAATGTTTAAAAAGAACTGAAAGAAGTACCAAACTTGTTCCTCCAGAAATTCCATGTGTTCATGCAAGGATGTGTATTTGGGGCAAATGATACCAACAGATTTCATCCTCACACCTCTCTCATCTATATTTTCCACTGCAATTCTCTGAAAGCAGCTAAGGCCAAACTGACTATCACCATGTCTGAAATAGCTAGTAAAGAAAAGATTCACTTAATGGATTAGCTGATATAGACATCTCCTCAGTGTTAAAAACTAAATGAATACATACAATAATATATTATTTTCAACTTTTTGGGAGCTTATACAAATTTATTTTTCCTTATATATATTTCTTTTTCCAGATATAAACTGTGCATTTAGTTTAAACAGCACTTGATGTGCAGTAAGGGGACAAACAGTGCCTTTTTTTGAACGTTTTAAGCAGGATAAATGTTCCTGCATGAACAGCTCATAGTTGAATGGAAACCTTTAAAAATATCAATTGGGAGGAAGACTTGAGATTTAGCCAAGAATGAGGGATTTATACAGACAACTATTCAACCATATAAACAGATTTACACAGGTTTTATATACTATGAAACTCAAGAAACTTGGGAAAGAGAAATTTTCAAGAAGTTAGTTAATTTTTTATTTCAGATTGCAAATTTTTTTTATGTTGGCTCTTAAAAGTTAATAATCTAATATAATATTAATAATCTAAATTATTATTTCTATTTATCACCATCTTGAACACAAAATGATTTTTTTTTTATTGTAATCATACTCATTGAGTCACTAGTAATAGTAGCTGATCACAGCATGCACCTAGGCCTATTTAAGGTATCCCCAATTTTCTTCCTTACACAAAGTCTTTGTATACTGTATGTGATCCACTTGCCATGGCTTTAAATTCTACCCCAGTCAACATTACTGTTTCTGGATATTTCCATTCAACGATGTTACCTGAAGTAAATAGCAATAATAAAATGTCAACATTCTTTACACTCTGCCTTGTCTAATATACAACATCCATATATAGAACAGATCTTTTGGGGAATAACTTGTATTATATATTTTACAGCCTATTATAGTGAATTCAAAAAGTTTATTGATCCATCAATCAATCAATCAATCGATGTCTGAATGAATGAATCAATCATTCAATAAAATAAAAAACCAGATGAATGAACAGCTAAATGAATAAATAAAAGTGAATGAATGAATATATAAACATGGGAACAGTAAGACAGAAAGGCAGGCAGGAAGACCAAAACAACAGACAAGCTAGTTTGCTTCTTTTTTTTGTTTGTTTGTTTTTTTTAAAGCAGAAATTCCTCATTTTTCATTCCCTTCATATATTCACATTCACTCCAATAACACAAAAACAGTTTTTTTAATAATAGACGGAAAAAGTCAAGGAACTTAAGGAAATGACAGTTCAAAGAACAGAAAATCTGAGGCAAATGATAAGTAGCCCATTTACATAATTACCACAATTCATAATTTACAAGCATAGCCTCGACTTCACTCCTTCGAATTCCATTCAAAAATGACCAAAAAATTGGACCAAACGAGCAAAAATTAATAAAATTCAAAAGAATCAAATTCAGGTTATGCGTGTATAATGATGCATTGCGCTATTGATTAAAATGGCCCATATCAACTAACCTTTCCTAGTATCAAATGAAACCACAAAAACAGCTAATATTAAATCCTGCTGTTCTGGCGTAACTCCTGTAGCCACAGAACGTAAATCTTCGGGAAATACCGCCTCGTTGGAGCCATACCCAACGACATTTTGCCCGGCGAAACGAGTCGATTCTGGAATTTCTTCATGTTCAACTAAACCTTTGCTATCATCATCGTCATCGGCCATGTTGATTTGCTACATATTTCGGTCCAGTCTGCTGAGACGCAAAACAATTGCTCGTCCAACATGGCGGATTTTCGTGTGAAGAATTGTGAGGCCGATGCAAAAACGATTTATTTAGATTACAATGCTACCACTCCACTTGCTCCGTCCGTCCTGAAAATCATTCATGATACTCTTTACGACGCCTGGGGGAACCCTAGCAGTTCTCATGAAGCAGGAAAGAAGGCAAAAGAAGTCATCAATTGTGCCAGAACAAGAGTGGCCAAGATGATTCGGGCACGTGCAACTGATATTATTTTCACGTCTGGCGGAACTGAAGCAAATAATACAGTATTTTCTAGTATTTTAGAACACTACAATAAATTTACTTCAAATAAAAATGACGAAAACGTGCAGCTAAAACGCATACCACACGTGATCACCTCCAATATAGAACATGATTCAGTTGCCTTGATGGCCGACTACCTCCAAGATGTTGGTCGTTGCGAAGTAACGGTCATGCAAGCATCTCCTGCGTCTGGAATGGTAGAGGTTGAAAATATTCTTCAGGAAATCCGTCCAAACACTTGTCTTGTTTCCATCATGATGGCAAACAACGAAACTGGTGTGATTCAGGTGTGATACTTCATAGCAGTTTATTGTCTTGTCTTGTGGGATGTGATTTTAGTACCCTATACCCCACAGGCCCTTACTGTCAATAAACCTGTTGGTACCTGTGAGGTATAGGGTACAAACCCCATACCTAGCTTCACACCTATTGATATTGCTGGGTGTTGATTTGTACCATTGTCTTATCTAAAACAACAGTCCCTTTACTTCCACCTCAAATTTCATCCTGCTTCAACTCAACACCCACTCCAACCTTATCCTACTCCCAATGCACCCAAATGTCCTTATCATTTTGCACAACTTTCTGACCTTTCTCTCACCAAATCCAATATCCATATCTCACCATACAATGCAACTTTCACCCTACACCCACCTATGCTTCCATCTGACCCAACTACTACTTAACTCTGTTAATCATACTGGCACCTCACCTGACTTCCATTCAACTGAAATCCATCATGAATAAAGACTAAATCAAACACTGCACATTATGACATCCTTGTGATTCATTTTGTTTTTGGTCTAGCCAGTAAAAGAAATAGTGGAGAAAACACAGAAGCTACAAGAACAAAGACAGCAGAAAGGTTACCCAAGGATATTCATTCACACTGATGCTGCTCAAACTATTGGCAAAATAAAAGTTGATGTCTCGGAGTTAGGCGTGGACTATCTCACGATTGTTGGGCATAAATTTTATGGGCCAAGAATAGGTATGTAATATTGCCATATCCCTCCTGCAATAATATAATCCAGCTGGCTTTTTGCAATGAGTAACATGGATTATGGGCGGACGTTCGTCGAGCTCGTGAAACTAAAATTATAGCTTTGGGAAGATATCCATTCTACATGGTGATCCCGTGCGTAATTTTAGTTTTAATGGAGATATGCACGTTAAGTGGTGAGCTTATTTAAAATAGGTAACCTGTTTGGAGTACTATATCTCTAACCAAAGTAGCACTCTGCGTTGTACCTAATTCTATACCTAGTTGCAAACTTAAACTGTTTACGATGCTTAAATGTGTTTGGATTTCCCTCATTGTTCAGGAGCTTTATTTGTGAGATCTCCTTCGGAGGAAACGCCGCTTTTTCCGATACTTTTTGGCGGAGGTCAAGAACGAGGCTTCCGTGCGGGAACTGAGAATACTGGAATGATAGCTGGACTGGGAGAGGCTGCGCAACTTGTACTTGATAACTTGGACGAATATTCCGCCCACATGAAAAAGGTAGTTCCAAACTCATTAAAAACGCCTGTATTTCACAGAAAAACAAAACAAAACAAAACAGAAAACACTCAAAAATTATCCTTATGAAGATCGTCGGGAGAGTAGCGGTTAGGGCCACCAAGGGATCGGACTTGCACAGGGAAAGAATTCCTCCAAATTATTGACGCGCAGTTTGTCATCGAAACTCGAAAACACGTGTTTCTGCATGTCACATTTGAATTAGAGTCTGTTTGTAGCAATAAAACATTTCAAAACATCGTTTTTACAGTGTTTACAGACCGACAGGACAACGTAAAGAATCTCTAGGGACCACAAATTATTCACTTTTCTTGATTTGGATTTAAGGGAATGTTGTACTGGACCATTACGTTTCCATGTGTTTTCTCAAATTCGTCAATATCACATTTCTTTTCGCGCCCCGTCAATACTATATGCCTGATGGCTACTCCTATAAATCTGAACTTTCGATTCTCTTACAAATAAATTCCTGTCCAGTGGAAAACATCCTGAATTCATTTTGCAAGTTTAAAGGAATTCCACTGGTTAGGCCAGTAGAGAGCAATTTAAAATGCAGTAAAGAAAAGCAGAAAAGTGATAAAAATATCAATCTGAAGAATAAAGATCCTACAGACTTCATACATTTGATCTTTTGCTTGATGTGGTTCGTAGTTGGTATCACACATTATAATTTCTTTAGAGTTTGTGGTATTTTTGAGGAAACGTTGTCACTGTAGGCATTTTAAACGCAGATTGCAGAAGCTCTGAAAAAGCTCTGAAAGTTGACACATTATTTTTTCTCTTTTTTCCTTTCCTGTTATTTTGAACACAGGTGCGAGACTACTTAGAGAGTAAACTTGTGCAAGTATTTCATGGGAAAGTTCACTTCAATGGTAAATTTAAGACGAGCGAAAGAATTCCTAATACTTGTAACGTTTCAGTTATTGGCACTGGCTTGGAAGGTCATCGCATTCTTTCCAATTTGAAGACGACTCAAGCAAGCTTGGGCGCTGCCTGTCATTCCGATCATCAATATTCACCCTCGAGAATTCTGCTAGCTTTAGGAATACCTTATGACATTGCTTCTAATGCACTCCGAATTAGTGTTGGGAGAGAAACTACTACGTATGACATCGATGCTGTTGTAGATGATCTGAAACAGTCAGTCGCATTCTTGAAAAATGATGACACCTAGACTTCCTCTAAAGCTCGCAATTTCAATGATTTTCGTAGTGTACATCAAGTATTAAAGTTGTATTTCTTGTTTTTCTTTGTGTTTTCTGGCGGTGGGAATAAAATTAATCTTCCACAAATTCACGCCAAATGCAAATGCATTTTAATAGCCGCTAATGTCATGCTTTAATTATACTGATTGTTTCAACACTAATTTGCTCACAGAACGTTATATGAATGGACCGAGTATTGGCCATGTTACTGCATTTTCAGAATTCAAAGTCCAATATTTTTTGGCCGAGTCGTGAGTGTACCTGCCACCGTGGTTTTTATGTTATATCGGAAAATCGGAGAAGTCCTCCAAGTCTGACAATACAACTGTTCTGGTTTTGGGGAGTCGAAGAATGACCGGACAAAGTACTCCTTAGCGAAATCTAAGCAGCTCATGTTGTGAAGTAACCTAGTAACAAGATATATATGGATACCGAAAAAAACAAGGGTAAAGTTTCGACGCAGAGTTTGAACAAGTGCCTTGCAACCACCATTTCTATGAAACCAGTGTCCTATATAGTCCTGTACAGGTCCATCATCCCTTGTGGTTCCATAGTCTACCATTAGCGCAACAAATTGGTTATTTTGTTCACGCAAGAGCGTCATCAGGAAACGATTTAACCAGTTAATGTTTATCAAGTAAATGGTTTGAACCTGGGAGAATCGTGACATGTTTGTGGAAGTTGATCGTCCAAGTTAGTGTAGTCTTGAGAAAGACTGTTGGTGGAAGTGACTGACGTTTCGACAACCTTAGCGGCGGTCATCTTCAGAGTCAAAAGTCTCGCTAAGGCTGTCGAAACGTCAGTCACTTCCACCAACAGCCTTTCTCAAGACTACACTAACCTGGACGATCAACTTAATGTTTATCGATGTTAACCCCTAAAGAAATTCTAGCACTAAATTTAATTCTAATCCTTACCCTAATTGTAGCCGTAGATCAGTTTTTAATGGAAAGTTTCAATTCAGGTATTTGATGGAAATATCATTCTGAGGAGTGCGATACAACCGCAACCTTTGCGCAAGGCTTGAACCGCGCGCACATTTTTTTGGATCTGGGAACGAGCTGTTTAGGCAAGAAGGTGCAACGAACAAAATGAATTTTGCACTGGAAATGCGGACGGTTTTGTAAAATTTTGGCTAGGACATCTTTCCTTAACAAGGCACTCGGTGTCGTGTGGTGTCTTGCAACATGTCCGCTCGAAGGTTCTACGTTCGTAATGCTGTCGTGCCTTTTGAGGAGGATGCTTTTCACGAGTTTAAAGGACACAGGGACCTTGCTGTGGAAGAGCTACCGCCTTGGTGCTATATACCAGGAACTGATCGACGAAGTAGAAGAGCTGTCTCAAGGTTGATAACATGACTTTTAAAGTAATAGCTTTTAAACACAGCAAATGTGACAGTGTTTAGTAAACCAGGGTGTTGTGATCAAGGTCCTAAAACTGGGTAAAACGATGTGAAGGAGTCAGTGTTATTGTTTTTGATGATTTCATTTCACGTATTTTTACCAAAAAATGAAACAAAAATTGTATTTTAATAATTGCAGCATGATGTCAACAACTTACTTCGAGTTATAAAGTTAACTTCGAATGTGGAGTTGTCAAAATATTCATTGAAATAGTTTCAATTTTTTACCTTATATTCTTAAACTTATAAAAAGTCAATACCCTCATTTTTTCTTTCAGAGCAATCAACGGTTTTTTGAACACAGGAAAAGGCGGAACTGTTTATTTAGGCATTGTGGATGAAGGTCTTGCCAAAGGGATTCGACTGTCACAATTCCAGGTAATTTTAAAAGAAGTCCCAGGTGTCTGGTCATCATTTAAAAGGAGCACTGGCTAAAGGACATTTCCATTGAGAAAAACCAAACTAAAAAAAAAAAAACAAAGTTATGTTCATGGACCAAACCAGACAAAGTTATAACGTTCATGGCTGATTCTATTTGCAGAAAGATCATGTTATGGTGTCTTTAGATGATCTGATGAATAGATATAAGCCAAAAGTAGATCCAGAAAGATACAAGGTATGAATATCTGAGTGGAAAAACCTGCAGAATTTAGAAGTAGAAATTTTAAACTATTAAATTGAAAGGTAAGTACCACTTTGTTTGTATGAAACAACAAGCACCTTACAGAAAACCTAAAAAAAGCCTGTATCATATTGTAGGTGGAGTTTGTGCCTGTCATCTCAAAAGAAGATGTTGATAATCCATTTGAAGTAGAATTTCAAGACAAAAGGTTTGATAAGAAGTACCATTTTTGACGATGATAACCTGCATGATGGTAATAGCTAATGAGCTGAAATCAGCCTAAAATATAGCTATGATTATACCTTAAGAATTAAGGTATTTCAATAAGTAAGTATGCATGTAAATAAGTAAAGCAAAAAATAACCACACTATTGATGAAGAATTATGTACCATGCAGATTATTACAATAAGCATTAAGCCAATTAACTGCCTAACATACCTATTAATTTTACCACTTAATGAAAGGCTATAATATAGGTCTTTATGGTCTTTAATTTCATAAAATTAATAAAATTTCAGTAAAAATCTTCTTTGCTTTTTTCAGTGCTGGTTTGGATCATGGTAGACTAAAACCCCACTTGCTTAGAACACCTCATTATTGTTGGTGTGATAGAGATGCCAAGGCACAATATTCTTTGGTAGGTCATGGCATTTTCACCCTATCCTTAATCACCATGTCCACACAAGAGAGAGAAAATAGGGCAACTGTGTTTCCTTGCACCAGCCATCCAATGAGCTGACATTCTGTATTCCCAAATTTGTGGTTAAGACTATAAGCCAACAGCACAAGCAGCAAATCTGGCTACCTTTTTTCTAAAGTAAATTCTGTGATTTATAAATCAGGACTTCAGAAGTCAAACCCAATGTTCAGGGTTTGAAGGGTTGATAGGGTTCTGAAGTATTTGAAAACTGTTCTTCACTGCTACTTGTACCTTCTCATGGAGAAATCTTGTGAACATTACTGTAAAGTTTACTATCTGTAACTGTCAATGAAAAAAGTCATTCAGTATTTATAAACTTTAAAACATAAATAGTCAAATACTTGTATAGTATAAAGATGGGCGACTCGATAAATCGTTTTAACTTGTTTATTCACACAGCATCAACTCACACACTCACACACACATAGACACAATTATATATGCACCTGTGCTATATCCTATTACAAACACATGTGCTATATCCTATTACCCATCGGTTACATAAACAGCTGTCCACCGCTATTGTTTAACTTGCACTTATATTACACTTGCATCAGGTTGTTTATATTATGACTTCTTGATATTCAGGGTATTGAACAAAAAGAATATGTGATTGAGGTAACCATTTACCCTTATGAAGAGAAGTTGATGGAAATTTGGAATGAGCGATACCATTTAAAATTACATCCTGTTCATGAAGATGAAGAAGGAAGATGTTATTTCAGAAGACAAGCAAGTCTTGTTCAGGTGAGAGATTGACTTGAATAATATGAGCTACACTGTGAAGAAGTGAGATAGATGTCATAAAGAAAGTTTTTGCATTAACCCTCCTCAAATTTTTTCATCTATACCTGGTCAATTTACTCAAAAGCTTAATGAACCAGATTTATACAGTAAAAAACCCACAGATGCTTTATACACCAACATTACTGTTCTGCTCATACTCATCTTCAATTTGCTCCTTCTTTCCCGTATATTCTTCCAAATTTTCGTTCAATGTTCCTTCCTTCATTTTTAATTTTCCTTTTGCTCATTTGAACCTTCATACTTCTCTATACTTGCTCATTCATTCACTTTTCCATCCTTTTTAGCATGTTCATGATGTACTGTTAAAATTAATTATAATATTTTACATCTATGAAATAGTATGGTCATCAGGAGGTGTATGAACAAACAAAGGAAGAAGTAAAGCTCCATTATCAGGATGTTCTGAACAAGTAAGAACAGTGATGTCAAAATACCATTAACATTACTGGAGATCATTGACTGAAACTTAATCTGTTTCACTTCTTCATATCTTTAGATTGATTAGTTTTTAAAATTACAACTTCCTTATCATAACACCTAAGATTTCAAAACTATGTGAAAAGAGACATTAAGAAGCCAGAGCCAGCCAACAATTTGAAAAAATACAAGATAAAACAAATTCTGAGGAGGAACATCTTGAAAACTCAATACAAGTTAAAATCAAGACAAAGTTGAATTGACTGGTTCAACATTCGTCTTGATTAGTCATTTTTATAGGTAGTGCTACTCTGGTTTGGTAGCCAGTGAAAGGTACATACAAGTTGCTTGAAAACATTTCTTAATTGAAGACTAAAATAGAGTCACCAGGTATTTCCTCTAGATTTAGGGGTCACTGGATATCTCCCTGATAATTAAAAACTAAAACAGGGTCACTGGGTATCTCCCTTGAAATAAGGGTCACCAGACATCTCCCCAAGATTACTGCTAAAACACGGTAATGCCCGAGATAAGACCATAAACTAAGACTATGAGACTAAAACAGGGTCATCGGATATCTCCCCAAGAAAGATCTGGTGACTCTATTTTAGTCTTCAATTAAGAAATGTTTTCAAGCAACTTGTATGTACCTTTTGCTGGCTACCAAACCAGAGTAGCACTACCTATAAAAATGACTAATAGTTCACCTGGTTGCAAAAAAAGACTATTCACCATTTTCGTCTTGATTTTGACTCGTATTCTGAAAGACATTAAATTTTCTCCAAAGTGTTCTCAGAAATTTTGTCAAGTTTCCATTTAGGATACTTGGTGTATTCACAGAATTGTGATTATACTACTGATAAGAAATTTACATTGTTAACATTTTGTTTTATTTGATTTTTGAACACAGATTAAGAAAAGAACTTCAGGAGACACGAAGGTTGTTGGAGAAGTAAATGGACTGACCTACTCAAACTCAGGTTTAACTCATTAACATTTCCCATAATGATATGAACGACAAACAGCATAATTAGAAATTTTCTGAGGAAGGGCAAACTGTCTCTGCTTTTCACCAATGGGCGTGTCAACATCGGTACGAGTATGAGGCCACTTGAGGCCTACTAAAGTTACTTTCCCAGTTTGTGACCTCTTTTACTTCATTGTGAGGAATCAAACTAGTTTAATATCAGTTTTGTATTTGTTAGATGTAAAAAGTAACTCTCTACACCTCTTTTGATTCCTCCTTTTGTTTTCTCTCACGAAGATCGGAATTTCCCGATGGAAGTCACAACTTTCTGGCGGAGATGGAAAGAATAAAGAAGGTCAAGAGGAGTGAACCAAAACAACAGGAATGAGAAGAACCTCTAGGCCAGGTGGCCCTGATGGCTGAAGGAAAACCACGGATATTTAGACTAAGGAAACTGGAGCTGGTTAGCTTCGAGTGAATGCTTGCGCTAGCCAAAGAACTTGGAGATTGCGAGATATTCAGTGTAAACGAGAAGTTAATGACGAAATTGCGAGGACTGAAGTCTTGGAAAAATACTTCTCTGTAGTGTTGTGTGGATTAGGAATTGCTTACAATCGAAGAAAATTGAAGTGAGATTAAACTTGCTGCCTTTTGGTTAATTGTTAAGTGCAACTTTATTACGATTAATTTTTTGGTACCTGGGGTAATGTTTAGTCATACCTGTTTACGAATGTGTTTGATGCATTATCATAAAAGTTGCTTTTGGAAAACAAGAAACCGGACTTCGTATTTTTTATTCATAGTTCTATCCCAAAACTTTGAAACAACGCGAGCTTATCTCATTTGTTGCTTTTTTCTCAAGAACATAAATAATTGGAAAATCCCATGCAAAAACTAGTATAATTGGCTTAAAACTGTGCAAAGTCCTCACACAAGAACTATCTACTGTATCTTTTAGTCCCATTTAAGTCTAGATAACCACACTTTGGTGGAGAGAGATCTTCTCTGGTCTAAATAAAAATATGTAAGAGATTTTATGATAACGTCCCTTTCCAAGCTGTTGACCATGTAACATATCATGGCTTTAAGACCAAAATGGTGGTGAACAGAGGCCAGCGAAATCCTCTTGAAGACCGAGAATAAAATGGCAAAAACTGATCAACAGTTCCTGTAAGTTTATATTTTATGAAATCGAATTAACTCTGCAGCTAACGGTAAATTGAAACGGTTGCGGTGTGGCCACGTACTGGCAAATCTAGTCTGGGATTGAAGTATCGTCGCTTTAAACGATCAACTTCTCGACGAAAAAGTTCACTGCAATAAAAATAAATGAGTGGATCTATGGCAGAGTTAATAATCAAGAAAGGTCCGGTATAATTTATCAGACGATAATACAATCGAGGGTTTTCGGATCTGTTGGCTACAAGGAAAGGGAGAGTCAATGGCAACCAACAAAACACGAAAGTTCCAGCCACTTTCAGGAGAGTTTTCAGGGAACGAAGATCTTGTTGTAAACTCTTGACTTGCCCTGTAATGTATTGTCTCTGTTTCCTGATCATTTTCATATGTTTCCTTGACTTGTTGTACATGAAAACGTACATGGCAACTGTGAGCAGGATGATCAATACAAAAGAAAACCGAAAAATGTCAAGCAACCATTCTATTCCTGACCCAGAGTCCGAGCTGATCAGGGTAATGACCGTAAAAACAATGGAACATGGCCAGAGGATTGCAACCATGGTGAGAGAACGTGCAACAGTCATCACTGTGTGATACTTGAGCGAGAAAACCACGGAAAGGAACCTGTCAAGCGAAAGGAAAAATAAACTTCCAAAGCTTGGAACTGAAAGAAATCTGCCAATTGCCAACACCATATTGTAGATCCACTCGAAAAAATTGTAGACGTACAACGGAGTTGCTATTGCACAGAGAAGGCAGTCGGCAACAGCCAAACTGAGAAGGAAGATATTTGATGGTGCGTCCAAGAATCTGTCGCCGAAAAGAATGACGAAAATCACGATGAAGTTCTCCAGGAATCCAACAAGTCCGAAAATGGAGTAGACAGCAATGGATACCATAACTTCTGCGTTGTTTAAGTAAAAACTTGTGGACTCCGACTTATTCGTAACGGCCTGTGTCGTGAATGCGAATTGGGTCGTGTTAAAGTTGAACCCTGCGGCGGTAACATTCATTTCGACTGACGATGAAGTTTTAACGCAATGCGAAATAAAAGCAATACTGGCTGGCTGTTCACGAACATTCTTAAACTCAATAATTCATAAAGCAAAAACAAAAGAAATACATAATCAGTATTTAGAAATCGGAGGAAGATTACAGCTGAATTTTTCCAACTTTCCGCTGGATTTTCGCCTAAAATACTGGTTCGTTTGAGAAGTAATTTCAAACACTCATTTAGTGGTCTTCCTCCGATTTCTAGATACCTCGAAACTCGTTAAAAAGACTCGGCTTCGCCTCGTTTTTCAACTCGTTTCTCGGTATCTAGAAATCGGAGGAAGAACACCAACTCGTGTTTGAGACATTACGTAAAATCTAATTGGGTGTGCGGAACAGATGTTTGCATAAAAAGCTTAATTTGGGATATTAACCAAAAAATAGATAACGAATACATATGCAACTTTTTGCGAAATTTTACGGCGCCCACGTCAAATAAAAAAGCTCACGTTTCACTATCTTTGGCGTCGAGCAAACTATAAACGAGAACATAGTGGTAAGAATTTTCTACTGAGGCTCCGTTTGACTATTATTAAAACAAAATAACGTTTGGCATAAATCTGGACGGTTTGTTTGGGATAAATTTTGACTTGGCCCGATAAACTTTCCTCCGGAATATGCAACATGAATGAATTAAACGTATCCGAGTGTAGTGAAACAAGTTGTTTTGAACGATTTCGCACGGCTAACACAAACAAAGCTCCGATTCCATTGTGCAACTTTTCACAATTTGGAACACAGTTCTTTGGCAACAATTGTAGAAGGTATAAGTGTATATACAAAGAAGGTCATTCTGTACTGATACAGGGGCATTTTCGTCGTGGTTTGAAGCTAAATGTTTTTCAAACATCTGCACATGGCAAGGTGATTTCTCTCCCAAAGACGACTTATGCATTAACTGCGTGGTCTGTGTGCAAGCAATATCAGTAAGTGCAACTTCGCTTCACGTTTTCCAAGCAATATCAGTAAGTGCAACTTTGCTTCACGTTTTCACGAAAGAAACTAGACCTTCATACGGATAAGAAAACCACGGCATCCTCTAGCCTCGCAACTTTGAACGACAAAATAAACTCGAAGCAGTGTAAGGCAACCGTCGAACGTTTGCTGTGGGCTTGCTGCCTTGCTCTTTTTTCGTAAGAAATTAGATTGCTCGCAAAGTACCATACCATCGTAGCGACGTTGTAGACTGGGATAAAAAATACAAAATTAAATTGACTATGGAATAACTCAGGCCACTTTTTTTTCAAAATTATTACCACCTAAACTGATTTAAGTTTTTAACATCATGGCGACGGAATCATCTGACTAAATACTGATGCTTATTTAACACTTAAGAATAAAAAAAATCCAGGTCGAATGTTTTAATACTTTATACATTATTGTGTTATAATTGCACAAGTGGTGAGGATTTTTTAAACACAGGGGGCAGACGAGGTAACGAACATTAATATTTGCAGTGACTCCACCAAATCCCATTAGTGAACTTTACGTGAAGTCTACGATGAAGGCTTTTCGTTTTCTTCTATTTCAAAGTCTTATCGGCACGGTTTACATAAACTGAAGTAATGAACTTAATCGACTGACTACTCATACTAACGCGCCTATTGATAAACAAATTTAAACAGTATTGGACAGAAAGAATTAAATTATCTCAATACGTAATATAATTAAACCGCGGAAGTTGAACAATCGTTGAAAAACAATTGAGTCCAATCTTGTACACGGTCATGACCACTAATTTAAAGGTTAGGCCGCGGTAAATGTGCTGCACAACTTTACTTTGCAAAGTAAGTGATTTGCAAAACTTTCGACACCATACAGTACTGGTTTCTACGACAGTGACAATTCTAGAGCAAAAATTTGCCAAAAAAAACTTTGCACGAGATGAAGTAGATGATGGATGAATGATCGTCAAGCCCTATACTCAGAAAAACGATTTCTGAGCCCCAGACGGGGATCGAACCCGTTTTTTTCAGCATAAGGCTTGACGATCATTCATCTATCATCTTAAGATGTTTCCAAGCTCTCATATATCTAATATACAGAGATGAAGTAGGTTTGACTTTATCAGAGCTGAAGATAATTTCGATGGACATTAACTTTTTAATTGAAGTCATAAAATAACTAGCATTCTACGCATGCTCTGATTGGATGAGCTCCATTTTCTTTCGAAATACTGAGACTTGGTTTACGTCGCAACAATTGAAATCAAACCTAGGTTATTTCATAAACCAAAACAGGAAAGTGTTCAATTCTCTGTACTAGGATGGAAACACGAACGTCGCCATTTGAACATTCAAAATAAGGTTATTCATATTTCTGTCACAATACAGTGACCCTCAAGTGATTTCCTACGGAATAAACATTCATCTTTTTGTCATAAAATCAATTAAAAACATGTAAGGCTGCATAAAACCATTAAAAATTATTTTCTAATGAGGAACCTTTACTCGGCTTAGCAAGAAGTGTTTTTGCTCTACAATGACAGCAATTAAATTATAGCCATATTTACCTTCGGGTTGAGCGAACTTACTGAAGTTTTGGCTGAAGTTCGTCTCTCATTTTAATGGTTAATAGTAAGTACGTCTGCAGCGATTTCATGACTGTGTTGGGTTTGAAGATCGCTCAGCCTCTTTTTAAGAACGGATAAGCCAGATAGGACAATGTTCTCAGGTCGGAGAGATCCGCAACTCTAAATAGCAGGAATACTTTGCGGTTAGTCGTCAGACCAAGACGAAGTGAGGCCAGCAAGTCAAGATGGGGAGAGCAACGCAAAAAGAATAGTGGGTGGGACAAAGTAGGACAGGATATGGAAAGAAAGTATGTCAGTGCAGGGTGGGAGGATATAGAGTTTGGGGGGTTGGGGAAGAAAAATGAAACTGTTGGGAGAAAATAAGGCAGGTGAGGACAGGGGGAAGTGCAGTATCACTGAACAAGGAGGAGGAAATTGGGTAGCGTAGGGTGGGACGAAACGGGTTTGACAGCGTTAGGGGGAGTAGGGAAAACCAGCATAACGGTGTAGATAGGGAGAAAATAAGGACAGACCAGGATAGAATGAGCAGGCAGCGGTAAAGTGAAGAATGAAGGAAAAGTTACAACGGGGAAGCACAAGGATGAGCAGGATAAAGGTGAAAACAGAGGTAAAGTGGGGTTAGTGGGTTGGAGGGTAGGACTCTAGAGAAGGGAATGGGATAACAAGGCAGAGCAGGGCACTGGTGGGCGAAAGGAAACACGGACAGCGCGGAACAGAATTAAGGAAGGAATGGGGAAGAGAGAAGTAGGGTGAGTCAGAGTTCTGAGTATGATGGCACAGAGGATAGCAAGGAAGGGGAAGGCGTGAACAAAGGAAGGAGGAAACCATATGCTTACCTCTACATTTATGTAAAATTTATCAGGCTTCCCCAGTGGATCGAATGGAGCTTGGTCTACAAAACACACAGGTACAGTTATTAAAAAATATAAACTGTCATCTCTACGTAAGCAGACATTGCTACATCAGGTAAACTCACACTTACATTGATCTTCTTCGAGTTGAGTAAATTCACTTTTTGGCCTATATTTCCGAATAAAAAAGTACTCGAATTACCTAAAGCTTCAACCAAATCATCAATGCATAGAATTGTGACGTTTCTTGGTATCAAACTGTTGTACTTGCGATTGTACTGAACAGCGAAAAGCAATAAACTGGGAACAAATTAAGAGAAAGACCTGCAACGGCAGCTTTGAATAACCAAAGCTGTGATCAACCAACCAACCAAATTACTATAGCTAAAAAGGGACGAGGGCTGTAACCACAAAGACGGCCAGACGGCGTAAACCCACAGAAATACGTGTGAGCTCCATTAAAAATTTACAGAATACATTAAATATTGGTAGGTTGATTGTTATCTTTAAGTTACGTGCCTTTGTTAAGTGAGATTAAACTTTCTGCCATTTGGTTAATTGTTAAGTGCAATTTTATTACGATTAATTTTTTGGTACCTGGAGTAATGTTTAGTCATACCTGTTTACGAATGTGTTTGATGCATTATCATAAAAGTTGCTTTTGGAAAACAAGAAACCGGACTTCGTATTTTTTATTCATAGTTCTATCCCAAAACTTTGAAACAACGCGAGCTTATCTCATTTGTTGCTTTTTTCTCAAGAACATAAATAATTGGAAAATCCCATGCAAAAACTAGTATAATTGGCTTAAAACTGTGCAAAGTCCTCACACAAGAACAATCTACTGTATCTTTCCGTCGCATTTAAGTCTAGATAACCACATTTTGGTGGAGAGAGATCTTCTCTGGTCTAAATAAAAATATGTAAGAGATTTCATGATAACGTTCCTTTCCAAGCTGTTGATCATGTAACATCATGGCTTTAAGACCAAAATAGTGGTGAACAGAGGCCAGCGAAATCCTCTTGAAGACCGAGAATAAAATGGCAAAAACTGATCAACAGTTCCTGTAAGTTTATATTTTATGAAATCGAATTAACTCTGCAGCTAACGGTAAATTGAAACGGTTGCGGTGTGGCCACGTACTGGCAAATCTAGTCTGGGATTGAAGTATCGTCGCTTTAAACGATCAACTTCTCGACGAAAAAGTTCACTGCAATAAAAATAAATGAGTGGATCTATGGCAGAGTTAATAATCAAGAAAGGTCCGGTATAATTTATCAGACGATAATACAATCGAGGGTTTTCGGATCTGTTGGCTACAAGGAAAGGGAGAGTCAATGGCAACCAACAAAACACGAAAGTTCCAGCCACTTTCAGGAGAGTTTTCAGGGAACGAAGATCTTGTTGTAAACTCTTGACTTGCCCTGTAATGTATTGTCTCTGTTTCCTGATCATTTTCATATGTTTCCTTGACTTGTTGTACATGAAAATGTACATGGCAACTGTGAGCAGGATGATCAACACAAAAGAAAACCGAAAAATGTCAGACAACCATTCTATTCCTGACCCAGAGTCCGAGCTGATCAGGGTAATGACTGTAAAAACAATGGAACATGGCCAGAGGATTGCGACCATGGTGAGAGAACGTGCAACAGTCATCACTGTGTGATACTTGAGCGAGAAAACCACGGAAAGGAACCTGTCAAGCGAAAGGAAAAATAAACTTCCAAGGCTTGGAACTGAAAGAAATCTGCCAATCGCCAACACCATATCGTAGATCCACTCGAAAAAATTGTAGACGTACAACGGAGTTGCTATTGCACAGAGAAGGCAGTCGGCAACAGCCAAACTGAGAAGGAAGATATTTGATGGTGCGTCCAAGAATCTGTCGCCGAAAAGAATGACAAAAATCACGATGAGGTTCTCCAGAAAGCCAATAAGTCCGAAAATGGAGTAGAGAGCAATGGATACCACAACTTCTGCGTTGTTTAAGTAAAAACTTGTGGACTCCGACTTATTCGTAACGGCCTGTGTCGTAAATGCGAATTGCGTCGTGTTAAAGTAGAACCCTGCGGCGGTAACATTCATTTCGACTGACGATGAAGTTTTAACGCAATGCGAAATAAAAGCAATACTGGCTGGCTGTTCACGAACAATAAAATGTAATTGGGTGTGCGGAACAGATGTTTGAATAAAAAGTTTAATTTGGAATATCAACTAAAAGATGGATAACGAATACATATGCAACTTTTTGCGAAATTTTACGGCGCTCACGTCAAATAAAAAAGCTCACGTGTTTCGCCATCTCTGGCGTCGAGCAAACTATAAACGAGAACATAGTGGTAAGAATTTTCTACTGAGGGTTCGTTTGACTATTAATAGAATGACTTTCGGCAGAAATCTAGACGGTTTGTTTGGGTAACAAATTTTGACTTGGCCCGATAAGCTTTCCTCCAAAATATAACACATGAATGAAGTAAACGTATCCGAGTGTAGTAAAACAAGTCGTTTTAAACGATTTCGCACGGCTAACACAAAGATGCGATTCCATTGTGCAACTTTTCACAATTTCGAACGCAGTTCTTTGGCAAGAATTGTAGAAAGCATAAGTGTATATACAAAGAAGGTCATTCTGTACTGATACAGAAGCATTTTTGTCGTGGTTTGAAGCTAAATGTTTTTCAGACATCTGCACATGATAAGGCGATTTCTCTCCCAAAGACAACTTATACATTAACTGCGCGGTCTGTGTGCAAGCAATATCAGTAAGTGCAACTTCGCTTGACGTGTTCACGAAAAAAACTTGATCTTCACACGGATAAGAAAACCGCGGCATCCTCTAGCCTCGCAACTTTGGACGACAAACTAAACTCGAAGCAGAATAAGGCAACCGTTGAACGTTTACTGTGGGCTTGCTGCCTTGCTCTTTTTTCGTAAGAAATTAGATTGCTCGCAAAGTACCATACCATCGTAACGACGTTGTAGACTGGGATAAACAATACAAGATTAAATTGACGATGGAATAACTAAGGCTATTTTTTTTTCAAAAATACCTAAACTACCTAAACTGGTTTAAGATCTTAACATCATGGCGACGGAATCATCTGATTAAATACTGATACTTATTTAACACTTCCGAATAAAGAAATCCAGGTCGAATGTTTTAATGCCTTATACATTTCATTGTGTTATAATTGCACAAGTGGTGAGGGTTTTTTAAGCACGGGGCGCAGGCGAGGTAACGAACATTAATATTTGCAGTGACTCCACCAAATCCCATTAGTGAACTTTACGTATACTAACGCCCCTATTGATAAATTCAAACAGTATTGGACTGAAAGCATTAAAATATCATAGTACGTAATATAATTAAACCGCAGGAGGTTGAACAATCGTTGGCAAACAATTGAGTCCAATCTTGTACACTGTCATGACCACTAATTTAAAGGTAAAGCCGCCGTAAATGTGCTACACAACTTTATTTTCCAAACTAAGAGATTTGCAAAACTTTCGACACTAAGCAGTACTGGTTTCTACGTTAGTGACAATTCTAGAGCAAAAATTTGCAAAAAAAAGCTTTGCACGAGATGAAGTAGGTTTGACCTTGTCAGAGCTGAAGATAATTTCGACGGACATTAACTTTTTAATTGAAGTCATGAAATAACTAGCATTCTACGCATGCTCTGATTGGACGAGCTCCATTCTCTCCCAAAGTACTGAGACTTGGTTTACGTCGCAACAATTGAAATCAAACCTTGGTTATTTTATAAACCAAAACAGGAAATAGGTTTCAATTCTCTGTACTAGGATGGAAACACGAACGTCGCCATTTGAACATTCAAAATAAGGTTATTCATATTTCTGTCACAATACAGTGACCCTCAAGTGATTTCCTACGGAATAAACATTCATCTTTTTGTCATAAAATCAGTTAAAAACAAGTAAGGCTGCATAAAACCATTAAGAATTATTTTCCAATGAGGAACCTTCACTCGGCCGAGGGAGAAGTGTTTTCGCTCTACAATGACAGCAATTAAATGATAACCATATCTACCCTCGGTTGAGCGAAGTTACTGAAGTTTGGCTGAAGTTCACCTCACATGGTTTTCTTTTATGGATTACAACGACAATTTTAATGGGTAATAGTAAGTACATCTGCAGCGATTTCATGACTGTGTTGGGTTTGAAGATCGCTCAGCTTCTTTTTAAGAACGGATAAGCCAGATAGGACAATGTTCTCAGGTCGGAGAGATCCGCAACTCTAAATAACAAGAATACTTTGCGGTTAGTCTTCAGACCAAGACGAAGTGAAGCCAGCAAGTCAAGATGGGGAGAGCAACGCAAAAAGAATAGTGGGTTGGACAAAGTAGGACAGGATATGGAAAGAAAGCATGTCAGTGCAGGGTGGGAGGATATAGAGTTTGGGGGGTTGGGGAAGAAAAATGAAACTGTTGGGAGAAAATAAGGCAGGTGAGGACAGGGGGAAGTGCAGTATCACTGAACAATGAGGAGGAAATTGGGTAGCGCAGGGTGGGACGAAACAGGTTTGACAGCGTTAGGGGGAGTAGGGAAAACCAGCATAACGGTGTAGATAGGGAGAAAATAAGGACAGACCGGGATAAAATGAGCAGGCCGCGGTAAAGTGAAGAACGAAGGGAAAGTTACAACGGGGAAGCACAAGGATGAGCAGGATAAATGTGAAAACAGAGGTAAAGTGGAGTAAGTGGGTCGGAAGGTAGGATAGTGGAGAAGGGAATGGGAAAACAAAGCAGAGCAGGGTAGGGGTAGGTAAAAGAAAACACGGGCAGCGCGGAACAGAATTAAGGAAGGAATGGGGAAGAGAGAAGTAGGGTGAGTCAGGGCTCTGAGTATGATGGCACAGAGGATAGCAAGGAAGGGGAAGGCGTGAACAAAGGAAGGAGGAAACCATATGCTTACCTCTACATTTATGTAAAATTTATCAGGCTTCCCCAGTGGATCGAATGGAGCTTGGTCTACAAAACACACAGGTACAGTTATTAAAAAATATAAACTGTCATCTCTACGTAAGCAGACATTGCTACATCAGGTAAACTCACACTTACATTGATCTTCTTCGAGTTGAGTAAATTCACTTTTTGGCCTATATTTCCGAATAAAAAAGTACTCGAATTACCTAAAGCTTCAACCAAATCATCAATGCATAGAATTGTGGCGTTTCTTGGTATCAAACTGTTGTACTTGCGATTGTACTGAACAGCGAAAAGCAATAAACTGGGAACAAATTAAGAGAAAGACCTGCAACGGCAGCTTTGAATAACCAAAGCTGTGATCAACCAACCAACCAATTTACTATAGCTAAAAAGGGACGAGGGCTGTAACCACAAGGACGGCCAGACGGCGTAAACCCACAGAAATACGTGTGAGCTCCCCTATAAATTTACAGAATACATTAAATATTGGTAGGTTGATTGTTATCTTTAAGTTACGTGCCTCCCGTGTAATTTTTTTGACCCACAAAACATGTCAGCAGATCTACATGCCAGAAAGAGATGTACAAACTCGATGAAGAATGCTAGTCAGTCCAGTGCAACCCAGACGTGGATGTCGTAAGTTACCAATCATATAAATGCGTGTAAGACTTTCAATGTATAGAATATCTTGAGGATGGGAATCATGTCATAAAGGGAAATTAAGGGAGAAGGTTGTCGTAAGTTGGCACGCCAGGAATACAAACATCACAAGAAAAAATTTCGACGCTAAAAGTCGGTATGGCCATTTTGTAGCTTACCATTCTTCTGATTTAGGATACGTTGTGTGTCTTAGAGCGTTGTCGGGGTCGTACTCAAACGCTACGCCAGCGGTTGGATTCCATTTGGCATGCTCCTTGGCGAAACCCTGAAAAACGGAAAGCTGAATTTAGCTGAACATTAATAATTTTCAAAATTTAAACTTGCACAAAGACTATGCGGGCCGTTTATAAGAGGGGAATAAAATATGGCATACCGAGATAGCCTGACATAATGCGCTAAACGCTCGAATAAAAGGGTTAAAAATAACGCTCACAGCTTACGTAAGCCGCATCTAACACATGAAGCGTCGTCGTAAGTGGACCAGGTTGTGTCTTATGTAATGTGAGTCTTATTTGTCCCGTATAAACGGAGCAATTTACGTCTTATGTAAGATACCTACTGAAGTATACTGAGAACACTTACTTTCTTAGCAAACGCACGTAGCTTTAACTCCTGCGAAAAGACACGAAATAAAACCGATAATATGATTTTCTCGGTACCTTTCGTAATTAATTATCAATGAACTTTATAGAGAGGATACAACTTTACCTGTCCTTTTCGAAGTTTTACAATCAAGATATCTAAAAAATAAAAGATTCTTTGGTTAAAAAAATGCCAAAACGCTTGGTAATGAACTTGTAGGTACCTGGTTCTGGCGGTTCAAAAGGTGATTCGCGCTAAAAATTGAGAGCTGCGCGGTGTGGAAAGTTCGAAAACTGACAAAACTAAAAGTGAAAAATCCTAACATTTTGCACGACAAGCCTCCTTCAGAATAAGAAATGGAAGTAACGTCACCGCTTTTTCCCTGAAGAAGGGCTCTCACTCGAAACTGTGGGATTTTCTGCATTCAGTTTCCAAGAAAACGTTAGCAAGTAAAACGTGTAAAAAAGCATTCTCGCTTTCAGAATGTTAAGACACAAAATTTCGAGTAATAAAGCGCGCAGATTCTGTTACTGGACAATGCTGATTTTTACGAACAGCTAAGAATAAACCGAGGAACGAGAAGTATATAACGGATATAGGTGTCGATATCCGCAATAAATGTTTCTGTCATATGTTGGCACCGGTTTTTCTCAACTTTTTAAACTTCCGCACCTTCTTCTCGTCCGTATTCACTCGCTTCATTTTCGCGATCTCTTGATGTCACCTGAAAGAGAAACATCACAACAAAGATAATGATTAGTCTCGTAGTTTTTGTCAACCGTTTCTGCACTTTCAGAACTATTAAGATAAATAGGCCCCACAAACACTTGCATGAGGTGTGCATGTGTCTGGTACAGTGTAGAACAAGTACTCAGCAACAGTATTGACCATAAGGCTTCCGTAGCTCTATTAGCAGTACACAGCATCAGATTCTAGCAGTGGTTCTGTAACATCTGTGAAACGTGCTTTGGAAAACTTGAAAACAGACTTTTACATTCTGCTTGTCTGGCTGTGCTAAATTTGCAATTCATGTTGATGATGGTAGATCAACCAGCTTAGTGTAGTATTGAGAAAGACTGTTCATCAGTCACCAACAACAGTCTTCCTCAAGTCGATATTAACCTAGAAAATCTACCCTCATCAACATCAGCCAATTCTCTCAGGTTCAAACTATTTGTTTTATTCATTCATCTGTTTTTTAATTAATGTAGTATAGGGATTATTTTTGGGTTCATACTAAAATTAAGCCACTAAACAATGTCTCCTCTGTTTTAACATGGATTATTATTATGCCATGTCTTTGTTTGTCAAATCAATTATTCCAATATTGATGTTCTATCAAGGTAACTGGGCAACAGAGTAAAATAATTCAGCACAACTCAAAACTAAAAAAAGATCCAGTACTTACAGGAATGACTTTTGGATTTGAAGAAACAAGATCACGAGTGGTGACATGCCTGGTTTGGTCATCAATACATTTCACATCCAAGGTTAATTCCACTGAACATTCAGGGCAAAACTCCTCACAAACACAATCCTTGAAATTCACAAACACCTAATGGTTACAGTTACTAAAGACTGTATTTGGGTAACTCAATGTGGGATTTAAAAAGTTTGTTTTTAAAACACTTATAAGACTTTTTGATGCAGTCTGACTTGCCTTAAAATCACTTTTTCTCAAAGAAATTTAACTTCATCCACTTAAGTCTGTAATTCACAATAAGTACCACATGGAAAATATTATGCAAACTGGAAAAGTTCAGCCAAACTTTCAAAGATTCACACTTTGCATTGGATGCAAAACTCCCTTTTAGGCTCAAAATGCAGACACTATGCAGTTCTGTTAACTTTTGATACAGGAGTGGACTTACAAATGTATAAAGGTTAATTAAACATTAAATGCTATTGAAAATTCAAACTTCTATCATAAACCCAACCAATTATTACACATCAAAACATGAATTATGATGCCTACCCTACAATAACTCATATTATCAACAGTTTCATCACTTGTCAAAGGAATTAAGCCTGTAAAGATTCAACATATAACAATTTAGTATAAAAAAGATTTCAGTGACCTAATACCACAAATGGGAAGAAATAACAATTGATATAATGCACATCATTAAATCTGTTACAATCACACATGCAGAAGGGGCATATATAAGTATTATTAAACATTATTTAATTTATCTAAAGTCACCTCGTTGATGGAAACCCTGGTTTATAATTGAGCAGTAATAGGTACATATTAAATCGGCTTGTAAACAGGTGTTAATAACATACCTAATCTATGAGCAATGAACTCATCATGAAGAACTGAAGTGTTATTTTCAATTTGAACCCAATCAATAGCTAAAACAAACAGTACAGGTTAATGTATAGCTTATTTAGAATTAAGATAGAAAGCTATAAGGTCCAGGATGACTTAATGAATTCACCACGAGAGAAATCTAATCTGGCAGCAATGTCTCCTTTTCAAAATTGTACTTGAAAGTAAATATTGGAAGTTGCTAAACATAATGTTCAGTTTGATGAAAGTTTAAAAGCCTAGCATAATAAATAAATGACAAAATATTAGTGTGCAGTTACAACCATGTGAACATTTTTCATTGCTAAGTTTTTGCCAAGTTTATCAAGAGTGAAAGCTCACAAAAAAAAAAAATAATAATAATAATTGCTAGAAAATTGTAACAGCAAAGTTATCTTTATCTGGTGTTCAGTTTGTTATCAAATTATTTCACTTCTAACTTACACTTTACCTATTGTTGATGTTTCAGCAATAAATATTCTTCTTAAAGCATTGGCCATGCTAAAGAAAATAAATAATCGATTAGTTTTGGAAGATAAAATGCCCCAAACCAAGAGTATACAGCAAGTAAACTAAAAAGAAACTGAAAGAAAAAAAGTTCTATCATTAAATGCATTATAATTTGGTTACATGAATTTTATGCAACATTGGCTAAATGATTGGAAAATGGTGATACAAGTCAATTGATTTCTAAGCTAGCAATTTCTTTTTTTTTTTTCCCATCACCTGGACTACTTTGGCCAAATTCATAAATTATGGAGAACGCCATTTCACCTAAGTTGTCACAACTTTTGCTACTTGCCGACATTAAAAGATTTCACATCATATAAAGTACTAACTTGTATGTCCACTTCAGAATCATCCTCAGAATAGTAACGTGCGTGCTGAGTTTTGTTCGTGATCATGTGCACATATAAAGTCAGGCACCACAAAATACTAGCACAATTAAATTTTCCAGTGAGGTTACTACACTTACCTAAGATCTGTATTTTCGATAATAAACTTCATATTTTCGTCTGTTAACTCACTGATTTTTACAATGGGTTGATTTGCGTACGGCATATTTGTTTACAGCGTTATTTTTCCTTGCATTGAACCACTACATTAGCCATTATAAATTTACAAACTTGACAGAACAAGAACGAAGGTCTGGGACTTACTCAGTACCAGGATTTTAGCTTTGACCGTGTACGGTCGTTTCCTCATTGGACAATCCATCAAAACTTGAATATGATTGGTTAGTTTAAGAGTTGAGTGTATTTTAAACTTTTTGTTCGAATTATATTTTCTACATCGATCAAGAACAAAGTCTGCTACCGGTTAAAAAGTTAAGAAAAACATTTTTTTAACAATGGCCTCACAAAATATTGACCCTGCTAGAGTTACTTCAACGTTAGAAAAACAAAGAGAGACTTCTGAGATTATTTCTGGTGGAGTACATTCAGTTACTCAAAGGTCTGATTTTTGTAATGCTTTTTTGTAATGGCATTTCCCACCGTAGTCCATGCTGTATAATTCTTAATTTGGTTTTTAACTTACTTAGCTTTACAGCCGTTAAAGTATTGCTAACTCAAGTTTCTCCTTTCTTGTCCTTTCAGACTTCAGCGAGATCTGATGACGTTAATGGTAAGTATATTGTTAGCAGACTCTTTGTGTCTCTTGTGCCTTTAGTTGAGTAAATTTATTTCTTTTCAAACACAAGATGAGTGGGGAAAAATCAGTATCAGCTTTTCCAGATGGAGACAACTTATTTCACTGGATAGCAACTATTAGTGGAGCATCAGGAACGGTAAGGTTACCAGAATTATTTTGACTTATCAAAAGTTCAGTCCAGAATTTCAAACAATTCCCCGAAGCTTTCACATCAATCTTGAAGGATATTGACATCGCTCATTTCAAGAACACATGAACATGTGTAAGACCCCCCTTAAAGTATTAGGAGTTATCGTGAAGTCCTGGAAACCTACTACAGTCCCTAAGGGATTGGAGAAGAGGAAGTTCACATGAGCAAGGAAGATCAAGTAGCTGAATTATATCCCTTGCTGTTGTGACTCCGAAATCCCTTGTGCTGTTAAAAGTTAACCAAAGCAGGAGACCCTGAAAATCTTTAGATCACATATTTCTGCTTTCTGGAAAAAAATTTCTGTATTTCTGAGTATATTCCACAAGGCCTTGTTTGAATACTCTATCTGGTTGGCTGAAGCATACATATGTTAACCAGGTGATGTGGCTACTTCAGGCTATCTGTGGGTATGCTATTTAACACATAATTTGTTTGCTTTAGCTTTTATGCACCTCATAATGATTCTTTGTTTGGCATCACTTTTTTCCTTGTCACCTGGGCAAGACACTGTTGACTTGCATTGGATAAAGAGGTCTTTACAAACTGTTATCCCCATCAAACTTTTGCATTTCAGGTTTATGAAGGACTGGAGTATAAACTTTCACTAGAATTCCCAGATCAGTATCCTTACAAAGCTCCAACTGTAAAGTTTGTCACCCCTTGTTATCATCCTAATGTAGACCAAGCTGGGAATATATGCCTGGACATCTTAAAGGTAACACAACAAGAAATACATATGACATTTGTTATGTTGGACAAGCTATATCCATCAGGAAAATGGTTTGTTGCAGTTTCATATTATTGTAATATTTATTTTTCATGTTTTTTGGTTGCCTCCGTGAGCTATGTGGATTACATTAATGCTGTTGTGTGACTCTGACAATATTGTCCAGCTGAGTGCTTAATTTCATGTGTTACTTAGGAAAAGTGGTCAGCTTTAATGGATGTGAGAACCATATTGTTATCAATACAAGTTCTTCTATCAGGTAAATGAATTGTGGGTAGTAATGCATTGTCAGATATGAGTCACCATTACAGACTTAAATTTTGTAATGATTAAATTGCCATATTTAACTGATACCATTAAACATGTCACTTAATGCTTGCTCTTCTAGCATCTATGAAGCAGTGCAAGTTGAGTTTTTCTGACATCAGAGTTCACAATTAAGTACATCATAGCCAAAGATGCACAATGTCAACTAAGAAAATTTTTTGGGGCAACTTTGTTATTTTGCAATTTTTTTTAAAGAGATTTGTTATTCTTTATTCAGCACCAAACAATGAAAGTCCTTTGAATACTCATGCTGCTCAGTTATGGGAAAACCAAGAAGGTAAATTTTGTGTACAGAATGTTGGAAAGTAATTGTCATTGCAGGGTGATCAATCTATTGCTATTCTTGAACTTGTGATAAGCTATAATTGTAATTTGGTATCACCAGTAGAATTCATAAATGCTCCTCAAATCAATTGAACTGTTTGTCTACTGTGAGACCTTACCAAATCCAAATGATCTGCTGTTACCCAGAACAAAATCATTAAAGTTAAAAGAAGTTGACTTTCACAATCAAATGGTTTAAGTCAACAACATGGGAGTATAATAGTTCAGGCCAATTCCAGTGAAATCACCAACCATGGACAAAACCAAATATGGAATTATGACCTGTCAAGGTTGAATTGCTTAAGCAGGCACCAATCTGTGGAGCTTGTTGAGATACATGTAATTGATATACATTATATCTATATTTTCAATGACCACCTAACACTGACTTTTCCTTTTTTGTCCATTCTAGCATATAAAGTTGTATTAGAACAAAAATATAAGGAGCAAGTCAAAAATATGTAATTACTTCATTAGAATGTTGAATTGTACAAACATATGCAGCCTTAGTTTAAGAACTAAATAATTTCATGACAGTATGGTAATGATTCTATCAATGTTCTTCCAACATATACTTGTAAAAAGCTGTACATTGCATCATGTGGATGGAGAATTTCTTCCCATGTCATTATAAGCACAAATGAGGTTTGTTTGGAATGATTTGAAATGAGGTTGAGAATGGGGTTATTCATCAACTTTTGTCTTCATAAATGTTTGTACAAAAGGAAGTATTGTTATCAGTTGTGTAAAGTGTCAGATTTTCTGTAAAATAACCTCTAGGAATATTGCACAACTGACATTAAAATGTTACAAATTTTCAACGAGAATGACTGCAGTTATATCTCGGTGGACCTACTACCTTTTTACATTCTGTCAATTCGAAAGATAAGCCCTCGGAAATCCATAATAAAGGGGAAATTTTGAACTTTGGTGTACTTGCAACATTGAGGGTGGGGCTTGAAGCAAGTCCAACGACCATGGTTCACTCCCACACTACAGAGTGGAGCTTGAAACTGAATGGTGTTAAGAATTGATAAAATTTTTTTTTCACAGGACTGAAGTGAAGCAGGTCTCTAATAACTTTTACACAAGTGTGCAGACACATTCAGGTCCATGTCAATGCACAGCAAGCGCACGGCCAAGAGCAGACTTGCAGCACGTCAACATTATTTCGTTATGACGAAGGCTCGAGTGGGAATCCCAAGTGCAAAGAACCTATCCCCATCACGCTGCATTTTAAGCTCGCGTCACAACACAACTTTGGAGGGGAAATTTGCGCAAATGAGGAAATGCAAAACCGCGTGAGTGCATACATGAATGAACGCGCGGAAAATTCTGCTCAGTGAAAACCGGATTTGCAAAGCTGAACGTGTGCTCAGTGATTTGACCTTCACAGGGTTTCGGGAGGGGCGCACGTTAATGTAAAATGGCAGCGGAGACGATGTTGAAAAACATCAGAAACTTTCCTCGTGCGAAAACTGTACAGAAACGCTACGCTTCAAGTGGCATAGTGAGAGGCACCATGTTCTCATGGTTTTACTTATATGGCTTTTATCATTGGGTGAGATAATGTTGTCGACTAACAAGACAGGACAGACCTGGCAAGAGGATATCATGTCGGGAAAAAAACGGTTCCTGTGTTCTCGAAAAGCAAGGTTTTACTTTCGCATATGCGGCTCTCGCAGTAGATACAAACTTGTAAATTTCCACGTTTTTGAAACATATTTCCCAGTCCCGCAACAAAGCTGACGAAAACGTTATCATATTGTTTTTGCGTCCTCGCAACTATCTTAGTTTTCGACGCCTTAATGAACCGGACTCCACCGTGCTCCACTTGTTACAGAATATGAACACGTTCAACCCTATTCCTTGCATACATACATAAAATTCCTTGAGTGTCTCTGTGTTGTGATAAACATGAATGGCGTCATTTCACCCAGTAAAATGTCTGTTAAAAACACGAGGCGTAGTCGAGTGTTTTCTGGTATTTTTTTGGTTGAAATGGCGTCATTCATGTTTCTATCACAGTACAGAGACACAAAAGCTATTTTCCATTTGTTTTATCAAATAACCAAGGTTTTTTCGAGTTTTCGTGACGTCATTCATGTCTCTGTACTCTGAGAGAAAACGAGGCTCGTCCAATCAGAGCGTGCGTAGGACGCATGTTATTTTATAAATATATATATATTAGTGTACGTTCAATGTATTAGAAAAAAAGCTAATAGTTTCTATAGAATAAAAAAGTTCACTGTGTTGTGTGTAGTAGGATTTGGTAAACGAGCGAAAAAGCAAGCATTTTTTGTATGTACTATCGATTACTAAGTCTAAGGACTAAATAATGAGGCAGAAAATTAAACCCACGTTGAATGAGTGAATGAAGTTCTCGCTTTACCATTTGCAGCTGGATTTGATTTTTCAAAAGGTGATAAGTATCAGGATTAGCGCAAAATTTGTGTTTGGAATGCACCTTCACGGGAACTATAAACTACGGTACGCGAAGTTGTCAAGGGTGGTCAGGAAGATACACTTTTAATGAGTCTTACAATGCCAACAAAACAATGAAGGTTTTATTGCCATAATTAATCTTACATTTCCACGAACATCTTCCCAACATTTCTAAAAACAATTTGGCTGCCGCTAGACTGGTTTCCCGACTCTCGGGATTCTACCGTAGAAAGCTGGGCATTTTTTCAAAACATTGCTTGAATTCAAACTTACTTTATACCGTGATCTTTCAAAAAAAAGTCGATCAACCAAGATATACAGATAATTTTAATCGCAAATCAACTTAAATCACCCTTTGAACAACCAGCCCTTGCCGCGAAGTAAAGACATTTTAGAAAGCAAGAAAGTGTAGAGGGAGAGAAAATTGCGATATCATTTCCATTATCAGTGGTAATTAACTCAATGTCCTGATTAACACAAAAACCAGCTACATACTGAAATCGTCACTCCCGGGAAAGTTTTCTCTCTTTTTTTTAACCTGATATCCAGGTGTGAACTCTTAAAATCAGGTCAAACTATCACTACTCGGCAGCCATCACTACTAAATCAACAGTCATTTCTCGAAAACAGGAATACTGTTCGAATTAGCGCAAAGGTCGAGGGCTGATTTGTTTGACTTTTCCTCCAGTATGTGATCAACAAAACGCATAAAAAATCAACGTTATCGTTCGTCTTAATCGTCATGGCATTGTTACTCCTCCGTATCTAAGTCTCGACGACCGAGGTAAGTAAAACTGCGTTGACATCAGGAGTGAGTGAGATTTACATATGGGATGGCAACGCGATGGTGACGGCGTAAGCAAGTCAACGTTGCTTGATCCAATGACGTTTCTGTCGTGGAAAAGGAGAGTTGCGCAAGCGGATCACGTCATTCCACGTCCTCGTGTCGCGATGTGTAAAAAAGTGAAAAGGGTCAGGGAACTGCTGAAAGGTACGAGATGAGAAACTGAGGTTTGGTGGGAAGGGCTTTCGTCAGAGTGTAAAGTGACAAAAGGGCTTCGTTAGAATGTAAAGTGATAGAGGCCATCGTCAGAGTGTAAAGTGACAGAGGCCTTCGTCAGAGTGTGAAGTGACAAGGGGCTTTCTCTCGAAACGTCAGTTTCTCATGTTGTAAGTTTTGGCAGTTCTCTGACCCATTTAATGAGATGATGGTTGAAAATTACATCTTTCTACCAGCTGGGGTTGATCCAGGACTTTTTTATGCGGGTAGGCCTGCTAAGCCATCCAGTTAGTTACCTCACTGATCATAAATTGGTTTCTGCTCCCTCTATGGCCGTGAGAAATCGTCTCTCTAAGCGATTTAGTATATAAAGGATTGCCAACTGCGATCAAAAGATAAGAATGAGACGAAATTGTTCGCTCCCAAAGTGGTTGTCGAAGGGGAAGAGGTGAGTATGGAGCAGCGAGCACTATTTATCCTCTCGTCAGTTTCGACGCCCTGAAATTTTCTATCCGAACCGGCATATCAAAATTTGAGCCCTCTGAATTAGTCTTTGTGATTAATTATGAATATCTTAAAATAGTAGATAACATCTGTTAAAACCTGCATATTGTTAGTCCTCCAGTACGCCTTCTAGACTCGCAAATGCGCAGGCTCCTAAGCCTGCCTTGCCCATTAACTTTATACACTCCATTGACTGACCAAGACATAGTTCTAATGGAGGTTGTCGTGGTAAATGTTGAGATTCTGAAAAGAAGGAAAGAGTATGTTAATAAGTATAATTTATCTGCAATTGTCTTGCTTTTAACAATTTATCATTAACTATTTTAATATTTAAATAATTTTTTCATCTCCTGGATAAATTGTATGCAGGTTAGGGGCCTTTACATGATACTACTGTAGTATACGTTTGTTTGTCCTGAGATATGTAATGTTGTATCAAAGTCGCAATTCCTGGTTTCGATTCACTCACTAAAGAACCAATATGCCCTGAAGACTCCAGCGAGTTAATCGGATGTATCAGAAAGGACAATCGATGTCTAGTAGAGTTTTTCCTGCTTACGAGAGAATAAGTACAATTTAGGCACAATCCTTTCTCCAACGTATAAACAGTTTACGATGAAAAACATGGACGAGATCAGTATTTGGTGATTCTAAGTCGATATATCAAATATTCATCAGAATTTTTAATCCCATATCAAAATATCTCGAGAAGTGTTTGATCATGGAAGTGTAATTAAAACATTTCCGCAGCCAAACCTTTTCCTTAGCGCTTGATAAATGACGTCTCAGTCGATCTAAAATTTTGCGTTTTTCTTACAAGAAAAGACGGGTTGTCCCATAGCTATTTTCCCTTTAGTAAACGGTTGTTACCAACATAATGTTCTCGCCATCCCCAAGTGTACTCTGAGGAACCTCACTAAATGATGTGATGTTTGTAAAATTCCCGATTTTAATCAGGGTAGACTGAGCCTGCAAACCTAATTTAGTGGCTAGCGCGAATGGCACCGTCGGTAGTAGATTTATTTCTTTACCTAATATAGCGCTGTTTAAAGCAGAACAAACAGGTTCCCTCTGGATAGGATCCAATAAATAACCAACAGGACTGTTGTGCGGATCAGTATAGGCTAATAAACTGTATGCATCCTGTAATAATAAAAGATTATACCACTAGTAACAAATAATTTTGCAGAGAAAGACTTGCTCTTGTGCGAAGTCGAACTCTTTTTACAGTAGCAACGAATAAGACAGTTAAATCTAGTGTATAAAGTTCAATGCTTCAAAATGTCTTTCAATTCCCGCTGTAGTCGAAAAGTTTCTTTGCCTCAGGAGGATTTGGTTAGTTCTTACAAAGATACAAACACACAGATAAATTTACCTGTAACGCCCTTTTGTTTCTCGGGTTCGTCCCATGTTCCTGCTTGAGCTCTACGCTCAGTGCTTTTAGTTCTCGACCATATGCCAATATTTTCTCAATTAAGTCCGTGTTACCTAGCACACACGACTTTTTTTGAGAAGAATCTAGCGCAAAAAAGAGAAGAGAGGAAAAAAAAAGGTGCATTCTTTACTGTAGGGGGGAGACACAGGACAAAATAGAAAAAACCTTTAAAAACAAACTCGAACAGTTTCGATTACATTTTGCAAATCTGCTCGGAAACCCAAACACCAGAAAAATAAAGAATAAACTTAATACTATTTGAATATTGTATTATTTGAGTAGTATCGCTTCACTTAAGCCATTCATTGAAATTAATTAGAAAATATGGTTGATCCTATCCCTAAAAGATACAGATATGTCAAGAGATATAGAATCCTTGATCCGCCTCTATCAAACAAGAGGGGTCAAATTGGACACCTAGTTTTCCCTCAGATCCCGCGATCTTACTTTGGGAATTTTTGCGCCTCCTATTTTTTCGTAAGGAAGGAATTTTCGGCTTGAATTAACTTCCACGTACGTTACTAGCGAATTTTCCCACTTAGCTGGCCCCAACCAGCCTAATTATGTTATTAACTTTTTTTCTGCCTTTACCGGACCAATCAGTCTAACAATCCAATCGGAAAGTACTCTCCATCTCTAAGACTTGGGAGGGTCAGGAAAAAAACACTCCGGAAGTTTCTTGAAGTTTCTAGCGTTTCTTGAACGCTAGGTGCAGAAATGGCAGAGGCAATCTCTGTTTTTTTAGCAAGTAAAACACACAGAGCTCTGAATCCTGAGTGCAAATGGCAACCCAAAACTGACTGATGAATTTTCTCAATTACCTCTTCTTGGACTATTCGATATCTTATCTTGAGAGGAACTTCCGTTCAACACTCCATGTGTAGACGTTTCGCCCCGACTCTCCTCTTCAATTTCCATCAAGATATCCTCTTCATCCCGAACCCCATTTTGCACGCCATTGGATATGAAACCGTTGCTGGAGTATGCCGGCGAACTAATAGAACTGCCGCTGCCGTGCGGGTGTGTGGGACTGGAACACGGACTGGATTTGTTACTCCTGGACGGGCTGTGCGCTCCAGGCCCCCGCACTTCACTGTCGTGACCGCTGACCATTTCCACAAATTGTCGACATTTTAAATGAAAGAGAAGGTTTTGATTCCGTTCTAACAGTCCAGGGTACAGTTTTTGAGTTGTGTCAATTGCTTCGCCAATCCGTCCCGATAAGACTAACTTTTGTATTCCTAAAAGAGGGAAAGTGAAGATTACGAGTTTGATCCAACTGCAGCAGTGAGAAGAGAAACTTCTAGAATGAATAGCCCAATCGAGCCAGTTTTGAAAATGTAGCTTTGCATCAAAAACTGGACTGGATTTAGATTAAGGTTTACTTCTACTAAAAATGATTCAAGCTTTTGTAGCCTTTGCTAAATAAGGCATTGTTTATATGTATACAACATGAAAGTTGTATTAAGGTAGACCCACTCTTTCACATTATTGCCCTAGAATTTCAGTTTAAAGTGTTTCCTATTTTCCATCCCTTTCTTTGCTTGTTTTTGTAAAATTTTCGGTCAAATTTAGCGAGAACTTTTGGATAGAACACCAGAAGGTAAACATCAAAATGCTCGCACGACTGTCGAGTATTCACATACTTTGTCGGTTTTTTATTGACGCCAGATCTTCAGAAATAGGTTGTCCCGTAGTTTGAGCGAATACTTCAGCTGTGGCCGAGTATCCATGATGAACGAGGTATGTCGAGACCAGCCTACAAGCATAAACCGAAAGACAGTCAATACATACTCTTGCGAGGTGTGGGGGCCTATCTCTTAGAGACCTTCCTGTAAGCTTGTATGACTTCATAGATAAAGATGCTCAACGTGAGACCTGTATTTCTCCTAGGCTTTAAGATATGTACTACCCACGTTCTGAAAACTACATTTACTACCACCAACAGTCATTTTAAAGACTACTCTTTCACCACTAATCTCACCGAAGTATTCCCAGGAGTGAATTTTACCATAGTGGGTCACAACTACTGGTTTACATTAAGGCTTTTGAGTAAAAATAAATGAGCAAGACAGAATGAGAGACGTCAACATACCGGTGCATAGCAGCCTGCCAACATCCTTGTTTATCATTGACAGAAAACTTTTCTATAGTATTATTAATTTGGGCTTTTAATTCCTGTCAAAGGTAACAATGAATCAAGACTCAATTAATACACACACAATCAGTTTGCCAAGAGGTGAGTTGTTTTCTTTTACCTTCGTACACCAAACGTACTTGATACTAACAGAGTAGGACCAGTTGCGACTAGTGGGGTGGTCAGAGGGGGCAGGGGAACGACCCTCCACCACCGGAATTTTCTTCTGTGAAATTTACATTTCTCGAAAACCTATGCCCACCTAAAGGTTCACGGATTTTTAACAAGTGCGGTCAATAAAATCGAACACACTTCATTATGGTGGGACAAATTTGAGAACCTACCCTGCAGTTAAGACTTTCTCACCGTTTCTCTTCATTAAGAGCTGGAAAGCGGTATTTTGATATGACCATAATCTGTTCAGTGCGGCATGCACCCAGCCTTGTGGCAAACATTAACTCTTTCCTGGCGGGAGCTCTCTCTTCGACGAGTAAGATAGTCTGGCTTTGGCCAGAGCAAAATAAGTCTTATCCAGCCGGGAAAGAGTTAATAGTAATAATAATATTGTTAATAACAATAATAATAATGAATTCACTGTAGTATTTCCACAAAGTGGCTCTTCACCTACTATCGAACCTTCATTCTACGTCGAACTTCTACTTGCAAAGACGATTCAACTTTTTGTCAAATTGTTGCGTCACCATAGCTCAGAGGTGGCTATCCGAGGTGACAAACTTTGGCGTCAATCATTTGACAAAATGCTTTACGAAAAATCTACAGAACAGTGAAGAGATTTCACACGCGTTTCTCATTGACTCGGTAAATTCATGTAGCATCGTATGTGCAGCAAAAAAATACAGCGACAAGTTATATATACGGGAGATCAGAGCTCACTTTTCCCCGAAAGTTCAACTCGTTAGAAGTATTTGCACATCATTTCTACGATTTTTTTTTTCAGCTGGTACGTCGCCTAAAACACACGAGCGGCTACACGTGCGATTTTCACCGTGCTCTGGGGAAACGACCGTTTTTCAGAAAGTTGCATCGACAATTCCAGCAAAATATCGCATGGGGAGGGGGGAAGGAGTGGCTTCAGGCGTTTCCTGAGAAAGAAGTCTCGTTGGTTAAACAATTCGTAATCGTTCCAACGTTCAATTAACGAAAACTTGTCGAAAACCTTTTGAATCTTGCCAGCACACTACAAATTCATACATGCGCTGCTGCGCACGACATAGAGCAAGAAACACACTCCGATGAATAACATCTTGTAAACTCAATATTTGAGTTACCAGACAAGAAGTAACAATTCACGGTAATATTTGCTTTGTCCTGTCTGATAGCTCAAATATTGTGTCTACAAGATGGGTAGTCACCAGAGTATGTTTCTTGCTCCACTTTTTTAAGTTGTCGGCTGATAATGTTTTTTGTGCACGACATTCAGGAGCGATATTTGTGCTAACGTCTCGCTGTCAGTTTTCTCACATTCTCAATAAACGTGAACGTGATTTGATGAAAGACATTCATTCAGCAGTCTGGGTTTCAAGGTTCTCAATGGAGATCAAGTTCGCCGTGAAAGTTACTTCGGGCTAACAGAAGCAAAAGTTCGCAAGGGTTTGCTTAAGAGAGAAGTTAAGTAAGAAGAATTTTCAAAAAACTAGATGGCAACAGCCTCAGTTGTACATACCTTAAATTCTTCTACAATATCATAAACAAAGGGGTTTTGTCCAAAATTAGCATCCACAACTTCACCGGGTGTTTGTAGGCCAACTGTTGGATATAAATTGGGCTGAACAGAAATAAATGGTACTTTTAAAATGTAAGTGTGATAAAAAAATTGTCGATCCTTTTTAAAAATCTGATTAAAAACCAATAAAAACGAGAATGGGTTATCATTGTTTTTGACTTAATGTTATGTAACTAGGGAGTGATAGGAACTTAGGGAAAAGGAATGATGTCACTTACAGGTAAATCAGAGAATGCCGTTCCTATATAACGAAAGAATGAAGTTTTATAAACTAACAGCGACATTTCTTTATTCTAATTTAGCAAAAACTATATAAACCAACACAATACAGTCAATTTAAACCCATACAGTACACAGTTTCTCTTGATGAAAGGAAATGCTCACAAAAAGAATTTTCCGATCTTCTGTTTCAGTTTATTCTTAAGCACCGTTAATGCAGATGCTCTCAGGATAGCAGAACCACAATAAATGTCACTTTGAAATACATTTGAAAATTTTGCAATGACTAAAGGCTCTCTAAAGACAAGACCAGAAAACAATGCAGGAGAAAAGAAATTTCCCATCTTCCATTTCAATTTATTCTACTGCACTCTTCTTGTGGACATTTTCAGGATAGCAGAACTGAAATGAATGTCACTTTGAAAAATGCACTTTAAAATTTTGCAATTACTAAGGGCTCTCTCAAAATGAGTACACCCACAGCAGCTCTCATATTGGGCAGTATTGTAAATTCAGTTCCTCACCTAATCTTATCTTTGTCTAGCATGGATTGATCTTATGTTTCATGTGGGGAAAAAAAATCACCTCTAATTGGAAAGATTTAAATCTTCCATCTCTAACATAGGAACTGTTTGCCTCATGGAAGTAATAAATCTTTGAGTTAATTTAACATGGTAGTATATTGAATTTATGGCAAGTTATTTTTGCCACTAGCCATCATTTTGAAACTCTGATTGCCCACATTCAGCCATCACTATAGATTAGTGACCAGCCAGTTGTAATGTCAGGTTTAGTACATGAAGAATGATAATATATACACATAATGATAATTAAGTGCCCTAGGTGACTAGATTCTTACCAAGTTTAATCCCATTTTTAGTATAGAATGCAGTATTATCAATCATATTTACACCACAACCAATCACATCTCCAGTTGTAAAAGTTGGTCCATATGGTTTGCCAGTTCCTGATGAAGAAAATGAATTTCCATCATCTCCATGGTAACCATATGAATTTTTCTCCCAGCCTAATGTGAAAAAAAAAAAACAAAGTGCTTGAAAAAAAGAATGCAACTTAGGAATCTAAATTACAAGGTTTGCAGGTTTTGAGAGAGATGCCATCACCAAATTCATAATTATAAGTAATTTATACAACAAATATAGATGTTTAACATATTTTCATTTTAGTAGTTTAGTGGAAGATCTTTTCCTACATGGCATCTTCAGAGACAAATTCACTTTTAAAATACTTTATGTTGGTAACAAAAGATTGGTAAGCTTTTCTTTCAAATTTGCTTATTAAGTATCTAATTTTTAATATTTGTTTCATAGATTACTATATACATTTGAATTTCAGTATAATAACAACAATAATAAGAATATAAACAACTATGATAATTATAAGGAAAAGTTACCAGGTAGTCGATTTAAGTTTACTCCATGTGCAGATAGTCCAATTCCCATATACCTAGGCCAATAATAGCTTTGTTAGTTTGACAAAAAAATTGATAATTCTTTGGTCAACACAATAGGCTTGTTGCTAGAATGCACAATTTCCTCATTATACATGTAATAATAACCACGAACAACGTCCATACTGTAAACAATGACCTGGAAAACTTAAAGATTAGTTTAATTACCCATCTCTTCCCTTGCTGATAATTTTTATTTCAAAATAGTACAAGCCACATGCAGCTGGAATAGGGTGACTGGTTCTCACTGCAGCTGCATCTTTATGTGTTTTACCAACACCTATAGTACAGCAAAAAATAAAAAGAGGTAGTACAATAGACAAGTTAATTTTAATCCTCAATTAGTTTTAATTTTTTTTAAAATAACCCACCACGTAACATATATAGTGATAAAATCATACTGCTGTTATGTTCTCTAGATATTTATCCATATATTTTGTCTGGGGCAAATTTTTAAAGTCATATATTGGTTGCTATGTACTAAGGGGTAAACAACTTGGAGATAAAATTGTGATAGGCTTAAATTGGCATAATAGGGTACCAGTGTTGGAATAAAATGAAAAATTGCCAAAATACAGCAAAATAAAAAGATTGCCAAAACATTTAATGCAACTGTCAGTCAAGTACCAACTATATGGGAAATTTAGTGTCAAATAGCACCTTTATACTATGGTTTTTCCAGCCTTCTGCAGCAATATTTTGGACATTTATAGCATCAATTGCAGGAAGGAGTTTGAACACCTTATCAGCCATCATGATCCCACTGGTTGGACCAATATCAAACAGCTCACAATGTTGGTGACTAGGTACAAGTAAAGTGGGCAAAATGACAGCAATAACAAAGTTTATTAAATAAAGGGAGAAACTTACATTTTGGGGACCAGCCCTTTCTTCAGCAGCAGAAGAAGAGGCCAGTCCCCAAAACGTAAGTTTCTCCCTTTTTTTAATAAACTTTGTTATTGATGTTATGTGATTTTTAAACTTTATGTCAAGCAGGCTTTTGATGATTTTATATACAGGGTGATTCAAAAAGAATATGCCAAAATCATCACGCGATATTTCAAAAATGAAAAATAATAGAAAACTCAAGTTTTTATTTCATGCTTTACAAGTGCTCAATGTGGCCACCACTGGCGGCACGGACAACATCAAGCCGATATGAGAATTCCTCCCAAAGACGCCTCAGGATGTCGTGGTCCACCGTGTTGATTGCAGCTGTTATTTGATCTTTCATGTCATCAATATTTGCTGGCAATGGTGAAACCATGGTACCCCCTGTGGGGGTATGTTAAAGACAAAGAACATACTGCACTGTGACAATGGCATCTGTTTTTGCAAACTCAAGCACACAAAATGCCTTCTGCTGAGGAGTCATCATTTTGAGGGTAAATAAACACGTGGTCTTCATACAATTGAACGGCGCCAGAAGGATTACATAACCACAGCGGTGAAATTGACACCCAATCAAACTTGGATAACTCCTCTATCAAATGACCACTGATTCAGTCCATTACAATGCTTTAGAACTGAATAAATGCGTGATGATTTTGGCATATTCTTTTTGAATCACCCTGTGTATATATATATATATATATATATATATATATATATGCAAAACAAAGGCAAATTTTTGTTTGCTGTCACCTACAGTAAAAAAAATTTGCCTTTGTTTTGCATGTCCACTCTGCCTATTATGGTATCGAGTGCTCTATACATCCATGCCATACCTGTGACACTTTCATTACATTTATTTGGTTTATATATATATATATACATATGTATAAAACCTGTCAAATCTGATTGCACATTGGTTATACTAAAACTATTACAGAACCATGCCGTAAGATAACTTTTTTTTCTAACAATATGCTAAAATAAATAATTAACTAAAAGCTTGTCAAGGTATCTTGGATACATTCATTTTTAAAGTGTTTTCACTTTTCAAACATTTCTAGTGCAAAAATAGTCCGCCTGTGAAAGACTGTGGATCAATTTTATAAAATGTTGTACTATGAAGTTCGTTATTTTTAACCCTGTAATTCAGTTGGAAGAAACTGCATACGAAACTCCAAATGGTGTTTCATGTTGCCAATAAGTTCGAGATATCGATTCAAACCACGCTCACCAAACTGGCCACAGTCATTAAACAAACGTAGTAACATTTTCATTCAGGCTCAGCTGAATTTAGAAATTGACCAGAAGAAATGTCTGCCACTGGCATGAACAATGAAGGTAAAAAAACTCCATGAAAAGCCGAATAACTCCGGGATGGCATCTTATATAACAAAAATAATTACGATTTTACTCACCCTTATAATGAACTCTGAGGTTGCTTTGTGACAATCCAATAAAAGAACATTTATCTTTCGGACTCCAGGACCTCGGAAGAGGAGTTTCAGATTCATCTACTTTTGGATATAATCGAGAAATAGCGTCGTTTTCTGAACTGGTTTCTACCTTTCCAGAAACCGCCATCTTGCGTTATTTATCTTAACCCTTGGCCCAGGCTCCTCACATGATGCCGCAGAGTGAACTTGCACCAGCGAACTCGATTTCTAGTTGAGTTCGCTGGCTTGCACCAATTTCTGGTTTAGCAGGTGCTGCCACTCTGGACCTGGGACGATTATGAACGTGATATATCACGCAACAAATTTGGCCGAAGATAGGTTGAAGATGTCCGTAGTGAGCCCTCAAGCTCCTATGAAGACTTGGTGGGGCGACGACACGCGTGGCACCGGCTGACTAAGTTTGGGAGCTACGGGCACTCCTGGCTTGAGCTAAAAAGTCACTTTCTGTTTCAAAAGTATCTGTACTTTTGCGCTAAAGAAAGTTCTTAAAATGTCAAAGTTTCTCACATTTACTTTCTGATGATTTTATTTTTTTGTGGTTGAAATTAGGGATTTTAGAATTCCTATTTAACAAAAAGTACTCTGATGAAGGTCATACCCCTTGCACCTGGCACCTAGACCATAGCGCAGTATACACAATGACAGACAAACCGATTTCTCTACTCTTGCTGCATCCATGCATATACTGGGTAAAAAATAATTTCCTGAAGTATATTTGCCGACCGACTTTCCGAGACTTCAAGTTCCAACTAGTAATTTCGCTCTTTCGTTCCATTTAAAGATTCATGAAGGAAAATTTGATTGGGGGAATCAACTCAATTCATTTTCAATCGAAGAAAAACTGGAATGTGCTGGTCAGTTTGCACCTGCGTTGCACCTGGTTGCACCAATAGAATTTCGCGACTTGGTCACGTGGTTGCCGAATTTCCAACGAATGTAGCGGTCAAAAAATTTTGCTGGATCAGTCAAATCATGACAAATGAGAAAAAGAAGTGGCAAAGTTAAAAAGTTATTGTATGACTCATCAAGGGAAGGAGGACTAAAGACAAGGAAAAGGGAAAAGGGTAAACTTTGTTTTTTAACTTAAAGCCTAAAAGAAAGTATAGAGGTACTTAACTTTGGCGTTCAGTTCATGATATTTGTAATAACTCGCGTCTACCTTGCCATGATTTGTTATCTCGGCTTCAGAACTTCAAACCAAAGTATTTAATTCTCGCGTTCGATCTTTCTTAGACTGAAGGAAATGATGAAGTCCTGAATTTCTTTAGTTATCAACCCCCAGCAGAACTAGTCAGTGGGATAGAATGGTTTTGCATTTCTACAAGTTTGATTTGCAATTTTCTTTCTCATATTCATTAATAATTCATAAATTGAAAAACCAAAGAAATTAATGTTTAATCAGGCTTTTGAAAATTGAAAGAACTGTCTTAAAATATTTCATAGGTATGAGTTTTTTTGAAATTTTTAAAGCTCATCATATCATGGAAAAACATGCTCCAAAACACAATTCACAAAACAACATTATCAAATATATTGTATATAAATTTGAGAAGTCAGTTCAAATACTCGATGTCGGACTTCACTGGGATCTCAAAACCCAGAGTAATTTCTCCCATCCTGTGTTTGAACTATTACTATAAAAATTGCTATGTGAAAAAAGGGAGATACAAATCTGCTGACAAACAAAACTGTAACATGGTTTCCTCAACTGAGTCATAGTCAACAGAGATTTATATACTCCTGTTTTCTGCAACAGGTCCTGCCAAGTGCCAAACTAATTGGTACGTGTTAAAGAACCCTGTAATTCTTGGCTTTCTTGCATGACATAGGATGATTTATTTCGCTCATGTCAAGGCTCAAAGTTTAGGAGTGGACAAACTTGATCAGATGCTTAAACTTACCTTGCCATAATCTCCTAACTGGGAGATTGGGATGAGAATTCTCTTCATGCAGAATGCTCGTTATCTGTGAAAGGCATTACCTCCTCCAAATCACCTTCTGTTAATGTAAAATCATTTGGGCCTTGGCTTTTTGCAGAATGAAATGAAGGCCACTTTATGAAGGGTTCATTTAGTAAAATCAGTAGCATTTAGCTGTGCACTCACACATGGCTTCTGGTAAATAAAGTTGTCAGGTGGTAGCCAGAATGAGAGAAATTAGTAGGTAGTTTACAAGAAATTGAGTAATTAATGGTTTGCAGAATTTTTTTTTTTTGTATGATACCTAAGACCTGTTTAGAAATATGGTGGTATAAACAAATGAGCTAAATTTGAGGTCACCACATAACAGCAAGGAGAAAGATTACCAAAAGAAATCCAGTAAGAAACTACTCATCATTTATACCACCTTAGGTGACAACAGGATAAATTTCAAATTGAAGATGCAAATAAATTTCTAATCATATTGCTACAACCTGTTCAGGGTGAGTCTGATGTTCAATAGGTTTGTGTAACTGATGGAAATTTATTCTGTATGCAATTATTTTTCCACCAACTGAGGAATGACTGGTCGAGAAGAATTCTCTCCAATAAAATCTCGTAAGTTCAAATAAATATGATCTTAACACATATCCTAGCAAAGGGGGTCCTTCCAAGCTTGTTTTATCGGCACATTTGTACGTATTGTCCCCTCTACCATACTGGTTGCATTATTTCAAATCATTATTAGACTCCGAAGTTTTCCATAATAAATCCTTAATAATAAGATCACATACTGCTCATCATACTCTTAACTTACTTGCTTTTTGTTGGAAGTACTTAAGGTCACATCTTAATCTCATAATTTGGAAATAAACATGGAAGTTATTAATGGCTCATGTTCACGGTAAGCTTGTGCAAAACAGGCCAGTATTCCAGGGTCCCAACCTCATTAAAACAATATTTGTTGCTGTTATATAGAGCAGTTTCTATCCGTTGGAGTGAAGCCCAATTTCCACGTTTGTACGGCAAAAAAGACATTTTCGGTTAAGGAATCTTAGACTATTTCGTCTGGGTTTAACTGCGTTTGTATTTGTTAGATACATTGTCATTGCAAGGCAGGTAACAACATTTAGTAAATACGCAAATGATGGGTTATTGCTCCGAACGAACGCCTATCCAAATTGTAGCCGAACTGTATACACGATATTTCACATTTTAATCGAGTAAAAGCTTCGTTTGCATTCTTCTGAGTAATGTGGTGGCTCTTAAAAGAGCCGGTTTTTATTTCACGAATATTCTTTGGTTAAAACTTGAAAGATTGATTTATCCACCAAATCCGTACAAGGTCCTTCCTTGTCGTTTCAAAGCGTAGACGACGTCCATGGCGGTGACAGTCTTTCGCTTCGCGTGTTCGGTGTAGGTAACAGCATCACGGATGACGTTCTCGAGGAAAACCTTGAGCACACCACGGGTTTCTTCGTAGATCAAACCAGAGATACGTTTCACACCGCCACGTCGAGCAAGACGACGAATGGCAGGTTTGGTGATTCCCTGGATGTTATCCCGTAAGATTTTGCGATGGCGCTTTGCACCTCCTTTTCCAAGACCTTTTCCTCCTTTACCGCGTCCAGACATTTCTCTTCTCGAACAAACAGATTAACTAACGAATGGAATGCTTCCGAACTTGCCGAGTGCGGATTTATAGCCCAAGAGAAGGCGGACCTCTGCGAAGACAGGTTAGTCGACCTTTTGATTGGTTGTTATTCTGGGTATACGATTGGTTAAATTATATACAACGCTATTGGTCGACGTCAACAGAAATAGGTTGAATAATTACGATTTTTGATCCTCCAGCTTTCGAAGCTTACGTTTGGTTGGAAATACTATAAGAAAAGTTCTGATTTGGTCGAGTGATAGACTTGTATCCACTGATATTGTGCCACGATTCCAAAGTAATGGTCTTTTCATAAATTTCTGGTAAAATGTCAGAGAGACTTGACAAAACTGAAGGTTGATACGAAAAGATTACCGGGCCCCGTTACCAAAAGTTTATACGTAAAGAACCATATTTGATCAATTTGATGCTTTATCACATAACTTCAGGTGTGCCATGTAATCATCAACGGATTTTTATTCATTTATAAAACTAGAAGATTTGAGTTCAGGAAATATTTATGTTACTCAGTGATATAGTAAATTCCCTCCAAGACGGACAAGAGGGTGTCCGTTAAAGGGGAGTTTACTGTATTTCGTTTATTTCTCCTTTTGCTCAGTTCAATTTTGTTATAAAAATTATATGTATGAGGCCAAGGATTACGTAAACACGTGCTGTGTATTGCATAGCTAACGCCGAAAGGAAAATCATAACAAGCGATTCAAATTGCCACGTTGGGAGTAATGAGAAACAAACTACAAGACATGCATGGGAAGGTTCATGTAAATCGAATCTGGTCCGTTTATAATGAAGGATTAGTTTGCTATAGTTCTGTTTCGTAGGAAAATCTAAACCCAAGAAATTTAAACGTTCAATTTACTTTCAGTTGAACTTACGGTCATTTATCAATGATTTACCAGGCGGAGATCTTAATCGAATGATGAATATTGGCCAGTGCAATCGTGTAAATGATTTAGAAATTATTGTAAATTTAAAACACACGAGATAGCTTTTAAAAGACATGTTTCGGCACTATATAGGCCATCATCAATTTAATAAATAGAGTTACAGCATTAAAATATAGTATTACGATATGAATAAATTATAGCTATTTACAAAGGCGGTATGTTAATTAGTGGTGGTGCTGACAGAATAATGACAATAACTAGGTATCATAGTTGGCACCGACTAAGATATCATGACAACCTGTCACTTCCTCGCTTTTGTCTTTACTCCAGACTTCCTCTCACACGCCTATCATGTTAACATCACCTTTGTAATACAATCGATACATATCATTCATGTAACATAACCATTCATTCTCTGATGATGTTGCATGTTGCGACGAATCGCTAGATTCAATAAAACTTCACTATGCCTATAATTCGTGTGTTTTGCTGGGCTATTTTATATTTCTACTTCGCCTTTTGTAAGGAGGCTGTGTTGTGTTCATCACCTTTGGAGGGGATTAGTGCGAAGATATGTGAATATTAGATAAGATTCAAATTACCTATCCATGCCATGTGGTCCTATTTGAGTCCTACACATTTGAGAATACGCAGTCCTACAGAATTTAGTTTCTTTCTAATCGGTTTTTTTAAGCATTTTCTGGGCGTTTGATAAATTTTAGTTCATTATTGTAGCAATAGCGTGAGGTACGAACCCTCTGCTATGTTCAAAAAGCACTTCGAACTGGTCGTGATCCATGTGGCGTAGCGACACTTATCCGCATAGCCCCATGAAGGTACGTTAGTGATGTTCATAATAACCGTTCAACTATCTTGAATCAAGTCATGTCTGATGGAATTAGCTGGTGGAAGTAGGGTGAAATATAAGGAATCTCGAGATTTCGTTCGTTTCTTTCGAGAAAAGTTGTGGCTCTTAGAAGAGCCGTTTTGTTTTGAAAGTAAAGGAAGACGAACTTTCAACTTAAGCTCGTTCACCACGGATTCGGCGAGCAAGTTGGATGTCTTTCGGCATGATGGTCACTCGTTTGGCGTGGATGGCACACAAGTTTGTGTCTTCGAAGAGACCGACAAGGTAAGCTTCGCTGGCTTCTTGTAGAGCCATGACGGCAGAACTCTGGAAACGGAGGTCGGTTTTGAAATCTTGAGCGATTTCACGAACCAAACGTTGGAAGGGAAGCTTTCGGATCAGAAGCTCGGTCGACTTCTGGTAACGACGGATCTCTCGAAGAGCGACAGTTCCTGGCCTGTATCTGTGAGGTTTCTTCACTCCTCCGGTAGCAGGAGCACTCTTACGAGCAGCTTTGGTTGCCAAAGTCTTACGTGGAGCTTTTCCACCAGTTGATTTACGAGCAGTTTGCTTGGTTCGAGCCATCTTTACGGATAAATATCCAAGAGAGTGTTGCCTTTAGCGAAAGTCAGTCTTTGAGTGAGCGCGTCAACTAGAATAATAAATTTGAACTTACCGCTTAGTGAATTTATACCTCACAACGACTGTATTTTATTGGCTAGCTGGGGACAATAGCCGACGAACGTGATTGGCTCCGCGTACACGCTTGTGATTGGTTGGATAATGGAAATTTTGATCCTCTTGCTAAGAGAGATAGCTGTAAGCTTCGGTGAAGCTGGCTTATTTTACTCGTCAATTTTAATTTTTGTTTTTACGAACATGTGATAAAAACAAAACAAAGGAAGTAACTACGCAGCTTCAAGTTTCCTATCCAGACTTGTGATTTCAGACACCAGCCTTCGTAAGTTAATTGTCCATGCCAATGGTTACAGGAATTAGCTCGTTCAAAGCGGGTGCGATTAGTTCTGAGTTGTGACAACTCGACGCCAGTTCATATAGGCAGGCGAAATGTGTTAAGAGAAGTTGAAAAAAACAGAAGTTAGCTCAGTGTATCACATGTAATACGACCAGTAGAAAATATTAAATCCAATGTACAGCATCGGGAAAGCGATGATGGAGATTTTATCCACAAAAGCTGCCACATTCCAGAAATGTCCTGTATCTGTTTGGCCACTAGTTGCTTCACCTGGGTCTTCTAAACCAATCTTCGCGACTTCTTCACTCCGTGAGATTTGATCTTGGTCAGGGTAGTTGTTTTGTTCCGTCTTGCTCCTCTTCGGTTCAAGTGAAACAAACGAGGGACATCTCTTCAAACCCGTCTAAAAATCAATTTTTCAGCAGAACTACTTCAAGGTCAAGAAGTGAAGAACAAAGTCGTTTTTAAGATCAAGAAAATTCAAGTATTGTATTTGTTAAGTGATTTGTACTGAAGAAGGCGTATCACGAGATATTTGTTGAAGTTAATCATTGGCGTAACTGCGGAGGTGGCCTGGGGGCGGCCCCTCTGAACATTTACTGGACCACTCCAACTTTTAGAGAAACGTAATCATTAACCCCTATAAAAGTGGATATTTCCACAATTGCAGTGTTCAAGGTGACGTACTTAAACGTTTGAGAGGCGCTCCCTAAAATCTGCTCTTGATATTGGCAATTCCTCAAATTTGCTGTGGGCCCTCAAGGCCACCCCACTTGTAATGTCCTAATTACGACACTGAAGTTAATCGTCAAGGTTTGTGTAGTCTTGATAAAGAGTGTTGGTATTGACTGGTGTTTCGACTGCTCCAGGGGCGGTCAAATTCAGAGCCAAGGAAAGAGTGGTTTTTACGTCATTGTTCAATATGTGTGTCTGAGTATTGATGGTAGGCAGACGTGTTTAAAGTCGAAACGTAATTTTCGTTAGGTTGTTTACCGGAGTTTAAACTTACTAGGGTCCCAAAGGGAACGATTGAAGTCTGAAACAGAACCGAATGATACTCAAAACAAGGACTGGGATTGAACTTGCAAAATGGGAAATCTGAAACTGCTCGTTTTCTCTCATCAACCTTAAATAAGTTCAGAATGAGACTACTTTAATGACAGGCAGCGTAAATTTGATTTACGACACTCTTGAACTTTTTAGAACTCTTGAGTCCCACCCTGGTCTATAAAAATCAATTCCAGGTTGTAAATTTTTCAAGTCGTAGCACATGTCTTTTAAGAGCTTGGTCTATGCAGTATATGTGCAATAGATAACCTTTCAACCGTGCCAAAAATGACGTGCTTGTCGAATGCTTACCAACTGGGTGCACTGGGTTTTTCCCGGAGATTTCACTGAGGACATGCGGTAAACGAATATGGTTTCCAGCAGGGCCATAAAGATAAATGAGAAGGAGACGATGACAAACCAATCAGAAGCCTTAGCGTAGGACACGTGAGGAAGTGACGTGTTAATTCCTCCATGAAGGAAAACGATGGAGAGAACCATGGTGATTTCGAGAGCAAGACGGTTTGCAATATCGGAAGACTCCATAAGGAAGGCAAGCCACGAAAGAACGACGAGAAATATGGCCGGGACATAGATTTGAAGAATGTAGTAGCCAGAACGTCGCTGGAATATTAAGGCTATCGATATCCGTGGGACGATGGCTGAAAAATCATAAAAAAAAACAAAAAAAACTGTCATAGAAGTCTATTTACTACTGAGTTAATCCCATTGATACTTTTTAAATTAATTTAACATCGTTGAGTACGTTGCAAAACATCTTTTCAAACTTCTGAGGAAAGAGGTATATTCCCGGGACATTTGCAAAGTACCTTCATAACTAGCTGAGTTGTTATTTTACTGTCTGATGTATCTATCTAAGGATGGCGCCAGAGGAAGAAAAAAGGGCTGTACAGTCCTCCTGTCGAGGAAAAATTATCAATTTGTCGGAGAATCGCCAGTGATAACACTTCATATTTTGTACAAATCATGAGTGCTTGTTATTGATGAGCCGAGACTAAAATAGATTCTTGTCTACTTGTCGTAAACTTAAAAATAAATCTTGTTTCTCGTCAGTTGTTTCGATTATTTCTTGCTAAAAACAACATGACATTTTTGACCTTCCCCCTAGCCGGGAACCTTAGCCCCTGCATATGGGAATTCCTGGCGCCACGCCTTGGCCACATCAATCGCTTTGAGTGAAATTGAGTTTTTACTTTTGCTTTTTTGAACAATTTTTCTGGCTTCGACAAACTCGAACTGCGGGAGGCGAACAGGCCTGACGTCCACTTCCTGGTTGGCGAATGAATAGATGAGTAACGATTGTCCGTAGGCATCTGCAGTAAAAACGTAAAAAATAAATAATATAGATAATCTCCAGACAAATCGTATTTAAGTCTTCCCCAGCAGCATAACACTTCAATTATTTTACTCTGGTTAACGCTAGACAATTTTACTGGTACTGAAAGAAGTCAGGATCATAGAGGCAGAGTTTACGAATAGAGGTTAGGTGATATACTTCAGTGCGATCACTTACATGACGAGAAGTTCAAAAAGCAGGTTTGTTCGTCCATCGGAAAGTTATGAAGGTCCATGGGACAGCTTATCTTGACTAGAACCCTTCAACGAGACATTAAATTGTTACTTATAATCATACAGTTATTCTGGTGGCTATATATTGACCAAATGTGTGAAAGATCTTTTTTATTGTATAAAACAAATTGAGAATAAATGTATAATTCGTGCTGAACAGCATTTATAATCCACGAAGCTTTCGTTTCGTCGACTCAGGACTTCATCAGAGCATCAGAACATCAGAACTCGATGTTGACTCACACCTCGTTTAATTAAGGCAGAAGAAGCGGCAAACATCACATTAGGAATGATGTAAATTTATTAATTTAAGATCTTATGGACAATAAATGAATGTTAGGTGTCGGCCACTGATTGACAACAAAACGATTTTAAATATTAAGTCTTATGAAAAATTTTGAAAACAAGAGATGTTGTTAAATATATTCTTTTCGCCTGATTTATCAAGTTTTAAAGGAAATTCATTGAACCAAACATCTAAATATTTAAATTTTTGTTCACACGGACGGTCCTGTCGTGAAACTATAACAATTCGACCAAGGCAGTGTACGCATCCGTGCTGACCCATATTTATTAAGTAAGTCCCCTTCTACTGCTATATGCTGTTGTTAGTCATGAGGTACGTAACGCTGTCTCAGACGAACAATTCCTGCTTTTGATTCACTCACTAAAGTAGCAACACGTTCCGAAGACTTTTGTGAGTTAATGGGATACAGCAGAACAAACAATAAAATACAAAACAACGGAACTGACTCCGAGAAGTGAAAACATTTTTACTATCGACGTTTCGACTACCTTGCAGTCATCATCAGAAATGACGACGGCGAGATAGTCCAAACGTCCATAGTAAATATGTTTCCACTTTTCGGAGTTTCCATTATTTAGTATTTTATTAAAATATTCAGTGGATACCAAAACCTTTAGAACAAACCATCGTCGGCTACAATCTTTGGTATTCAGAGTTAAACCTAAGCAAAAGGTGACTCGCAATGACAAACGAGCACAGCAAATTTACATGTACTTCACTATGAACACACTTTGAACTCACAACTGACTAAAGTAGATTCTTCCATTTGGGTGAATGTTCATATTTATTCCTCCAAAACCATCAAATCTCTTCATGTCTTTCAAATTAGTGAGTCTGATATCCGGTAACCATATCTTATCCAAAAAGTGTTCTCGGACTTTTATCCGCTTCGAGGCATTCCAACAAAGACGATAGTCATACCATATCTGCCTAATATAGATTATCATGTCAGATTCCTGGAATTAAAAATATGGCTTGGTAGTTATCATGGAAATTGTAACAAAAATATGTTTAAAAACACCTCTCTTAAAAATAGTCAAACTGAATTTTAAATGCCACTGTATATGAAGTGTCTCACCGCTCAGTCAATGGTTTTTAGACAGAATCTGCCTAGGCCATTGGAAAAACCATGAACCGATTAAAAAGGCACTATAATGTCTCGTTTTTCTTTTATATGCTGTTCTCCAAGCTGTGTTGTTTACGTACGTAATGTCTCAAACACGAATTGGTGTTCTTCCTCCGATTTCTAGATAGCGAGAAGTGAGTTGAAAAACGAGGCGAAGCCGAGATTTTTAAACGAGTTTCGAGGTATCTAGAAATCGGAGGAAGAACACTAAACTAGTGTTTGAAATTGCTTTTCAAACGAACCAGCATTTTAGGCGAAAATTCAACCGAAAGTTGGAAAAATTCAGCTATAATCTTCCTCCGATTTCTAAATACTGATTATGTATTTCTTTTGTTTTTGCTTTATGAATTATTAATGAGTTTGAGAAAAATCCTTGCAACCACTGTGTGGACTCATACGTAAGTCAGTCAACAAACGTGCACTAAAGCCAAGGATACGGCTATTTTAGCTAAATGCTAGATTGTAGTAAGAAAAAGTTCATTCATTTCGTTACTTCACTGTCTTTTTCGCTTTTAGCATGAGTGTATGTACGCTGAATTTGTGACAAAAGGTGTCTCCGGAATGTACAAGAATGCAGTATTTTCCATTCTATTTTCCGTTTACAGGGACACTACCCAACAACAGAGGATCAAAGAGGACCTCATATTAATACCGCTCTTCGGAGGCTCCTTACTGACGGGAAAGATTCAGATGTCTTGATGATTCACCCCATCGTTCATTACAAAAACGCTGTAACCCAAGGTAATGCGAACAGCTATAGCATTTCCTTCCGTATGGTATCAAAATTCACCTCACGACCAAAAATCTCAATTTTTGCTTTTGAGGTGCATTTTAAAAATTTCTCCTAAGGTGCAAGTCTCAAAGTTTCTCTGGGACAGCATGATTTCCAGCTCCCCCAGCTTGGGACTCTGAAGTGTTACATTCACGGTAATTCAGTGAGATTTGAACCAGTGCATGAGAGGCGGAGATAAGCTAGGCTTTACCAGAGCTATTTTCTCCTGTCATTTTGAATTGTTTGCCATCTTGGATGAGAACTTTACTAATGACCCTGGGTTCCATGTTTTGGTACGATGGTTGGGTGGCACATGCAGCTTTCAGCTTGCGTATATACTATGACAACTTTTAACGTCACGTCTGTTGAACTCAGTTATCCGCCACAAGCTTCAATCATCTCGATCTTACTTTTAGTAGCACCTGTACGTTAATATTTGGCAAATTGACGAACAAGTATCTTGGAAATTAATATTTAGTATATTTACCATTTCGCTTTCGTCTAATTTTAAGACTTTAAAAACTTCGACATCTACTTTCACTTCCAATGGATTTCCTAAAGGACTCAAAAAGATTGGCGGAAGGGTGACACTGAACGGTGTCGAACTTTATCTCACATTAGAATATACAAAAAATGATAGATAAACAAGGTCTATCCCCAAGATAAAACAAACAGTCTAGCGATGATGAATCCAACAATATTGAGTAGTATTACCCTATCTTGTTAGTCAGTTTGACTTGGACCTCATTTTATATCATAATATTTATAAGGATTTCCAGTTTTAAGTATACATACCAGGTATTGCTGGAATGAAACGTTTGTCGTAGTCCTCCAATAAATAATCCGTTATGTTGGTTTGCATATCCAGAAACGTCTGAATTTCAGAACTATATGTTCAAAAAAACACGCTATAGTTTTTGTGCATCTTCAGAATTCAGTGTACAGACGAATGAACCGGTGTAAATTTGAGTGAAATGACAAAGTTCTGCCATGATTTACGTACTAGTTTGACGTTAGCTTTACCAATGAACTGCAACAATGGATATGCAGAATTACGCATGAGATTTTCCAGTGCAGGAGAAATCGTCCCCCTGCTTGTCTTAGCATCGTCAACAAAAGCTTAAGAAGGTACCGAATGAATCAACTTTGTTCCTCTTGATCAATACCTACATGCAGTCGAAGCACAGATGAATACCGCATTCAAAACCACCACATAACTATAAGAACAAATGTTTTTTCGTCTATGGAGGGCTTAACCAATCGGAGCGTCGTTTCATTAAAAACTGGTCTATGTCGAGTGTGTCAAAAAAACATAATTTCAGTCAAATAATCTCATCTCAAGTACCGGCGCAGGAGGGCGCCAGGAACAATTTGGACACTAAGTCATGGGGAAATTGTTGGATTAGCATTTCATGTAGGTGCTATTTTTTACTTTGTTTTTTATAGAAAACGCATTTTGAAATACAATGAACCCCCGTTTATCGCGGTAGTTATGTTACAAACCCTACCGCGATAGGTGAAAATCCGCGATATAGTGATACCGTATGTCACTATATCACTGTGCGTGTGTGCGAAACCACAGTTTTACTTAGAAAATCATTTTATTTACACTGTATATATATATATATATATATATATATATATATATATATATTGCATTTAATAATGATTTAGTATAGAAAATTTAGTATATTTCATCCTAAATAGCTGTAAAAACTAATAAAACAATGATAACTGTGAGCGGCGGATATCGCTATGTCCGCGATATTGCGAGAATTTCCACGATATCAAATTAAATATGTTCTATAGAAAAACCCGCGATGTTGCGGGTCCGCGAAAGATGAACCGCGATATAGCGAGGGTTTACTGTATGTGACGCCCATTATTGGTTGCACTTCTTTGAGAAACTCTGAATTCCAGTTTTCGAATCTAAAAAAATAGATTCTACTTTCCTTTTACTGAATGCAAAACCAGATTCTAAAGCTTCTGGATCGGATTCAGTTGATTCGATGGATCAAACATGAATCCGGAGCCAAATTCTCACAAAGAACCGCATCAGTAGACTCCGACGTTCTCTAAGGTTCCGGTTTTTAGTGGTTTGTGTTTTTGTCGTTTCGACCGTCACGCGGGTAAGACGAGTAGCGTTTTCAAAATTTTTACAGATAAAGATGTTGCGGTGTAAACGCGAAAAAAGCGCACAACTTGTTGACTTTTATTAACGAGTATGAACAATGTTGTTCGGCCATGATGGCGATGTAGTTATACAGTATGTCATGGTCATGGAACCTGAACGTTCCGCTGCTCTTATAACTTTTGAATCTTGGTCAACCAAGATTCCAATTTCACAATTTGAATCTAATTGCGGCAAGATTGAGCGGATTTAGATTTTTTTCTCGAAGTTTTCATAAAGATCCATATTCTCCATTTCTTCACGTTCTCGTTCGGCTGCTGCAAGTTAGTTTCATGGAAAACTATATTCCTGGAGAAAACCTCAAGTCATTCGTTCTTTATATAAACTGGTGGCAAGTTACATTCTCGAATGGCCAGCCTGGCCTCAGTGAAACTTCACGCAAGTTCACGTGCAGCAACTTCGATTCTATTTCGATCAAGGCTTCACACGACACCGGAAAATTTAGTACATTGTTGTGGAGGAAGTTGCCACATTCAAAAGTTTATTTAGCCCTTGAGCAACTCCTCAGGATTTTGGAGTCAGCGCCGTCACAGCGTGATATGGATTTGTTTACTCTAAAATAAATTTCACCGCTTCGTGAAAATTAATTTCCTGTTTTTCCTAGTTGTTTGAGGTTTTTTACCTGATGACTTGTAAATATTCCCTAATTAACTGATACTTGGAAATTGGCATATGAGGGCACAGCTGTAGGCACCAAATGAGATCACAGCGAAGCTTGGTGACGCACGAGAGTTTTCTTGGCCCCAAATATTTTCAAAACAAGTAATCCGTTGGGAGTTGTAAACCAAAATCCCAGTGGAGTTTGACCAGTTTGACCAGTGGCATGCGGTGCAGACGCTTGTGTCATGTTGTACTTCCTACACAAGCGTCTGCATCGCAGTCTGTTTCACCAGCTGCTCAACAAATTGTTCGGTAAATGACTGACCAAAAGCTGTTTACATATAGGATGTGAACACTTTAATGACTTGTCGCTTTAATTATCTCTAAGATTTCCTGTGGCTTTTCACTTTTAACGAAAATAATCATAATTAAAAAAAAACCCCATAAAACATTACATCCTTTGATCTATTCCTTATAGCAGTAATATCACACAAAAATGGAGTGCTGCCGAGGAAGCTCTAAATGAACGTAGAAAAAGTTTGAAGGTAGTTGTGATACGATTTAAAAGCACGAGAGAACGAGGCACAGACGTTGACCGAGTGAAAGATCTTCAACACAGTCAAATATTAAATTTAAAATTCTCTCGTTTTTTGGTAGATTTCTACCTTCAAACCATAACCCCATTTACACTGTTAACATTTTGGCCACGGCACGGCTAAAAATTTGGCACGGGTGCCGCTCTTTTTGGGCTCGCCATGGGTGATTTTCACATTGTAAACGGTGCGGACGTCTTAAAATTTAACCGTGTCGAGTACCTCTGTATTTGTAGGTCTCGGTACGGGTAATTATAGCCATGCCATGCCCAAAAATGTTAAAATGTAAACGGGCTTCTTTTCTACCTTATAGCAATGGTCGAAAGCATGTGGCTGAACTATTATGTGGCGGCACACCATGATCAAGGGAACTCCCGAGCTTCAAAACTTTCCGGGAAAAAAAAGAGTAATGAAAGTTTGCAGAAAATTACAATCATCGGCATGTATCTTAACGTGTTGTGTAAGGGTCCTCTGCTTGGGAAGCACCAAAGATACGAATGACAACATCGTGGTGAAGGCAAAGACTTTTGGGACGGCTTAATTACATGTAGTAAATCCAGTAGAAAATATTAAAGCCAATGTACAGAGATGGAAAAGCAATGACTGAGATTTTATCGACAAAATCCCCCAAATTCGAGGAACCCGTTTTACTTGCGTCAGTTTTCTCAGCAACCTTCTGGTCTTCTAAAGCCAACGTCGAGTTTTCTTCTTCTTTAGCGGAGTGCTCTCGATCGTTTGTTGCCATTTCTTGCTTTTTTGATTTGCAGGACAGGAATAGCGAGTGTCTTGTCAAAGCCTTCTAGAATCATTGAATGGAAAGTACGTATGTGTAAGATGTTATTTGGAGTACACTAAGACTTAATTCTGATTCATTTGTTTGTCCAAGAATTTGGATCATAAACTCTTCAGAAGAGAAAAACAAATCTGTTTGCAACGGTCTTGTATTGCTCCTTCCAACAATAAATGCCAGGCATGATCTAGTTAATGCAATAATTTGATTAACTGAGAGAAAAGGCCAGGCATGATCTGATCAGCCGAGAAAAATCGAATCCATCTTGAATTTGCTGTTGAAATAGATAACCAATCATGACTGTGACCACTGACCAGTTTCACCAAGTGCCGCATGGCTTTATTTGTAGGTCTGGGTACGAAGTTACGTCAGGAAGAGATCAAGTCGATCCCTGCCCACACACACCCCCCCTTCCACATCAGTTTCACCTCTGCTTGGAGCTCGAAGTTGCCTGAAAATTAGTTTGAACTATCTTAGAATCCGGAAGTCTGAGATGGAATACGTAAACTGAAAACGTAGTTGGAAAACTGCGCATGCACGGCTCGGTTGAGTTCCCAGCTTCTTACTTCGTTGCGCGTACCAGAAATGCCTCCAGAAATACATTTATTTTATTCAGTTGATTCTTAACTGGGTATATTTGAAGGATTTTTCAACTTCACAGTCATCTCAGTTGAATTATCAGTTAAAAAGATGGATTTATGAAGACGTCTTTTGAAATTTTGGAAAATGTTTGTGCAAAGGACGAACTGTGTACAAACCCATGCAATAAAAAACTATACCGAAAACTCACCGACAGCTTACGCTTGCTTTGCGTTCGAGTTGCCATTAAGGATATACGATAAACGAACATCGTCTCCAGCAGGGCCATAAAGATAAACGAGAAAGAGACGATGACAAACCAATCAGAAGCCTTAGCGTAGGACACGTGAGGAAGTGACGTGTTAATTCCTCCATGAAGAAAAACAATCGAAAGAATCATGGTAATCTCCAGGGCAAGGCGGTCTGCTATATCAGATGATTCCATGAGAAAGGCAAGCCATGAAAGAACGACGAGAAACATTGACGGGACGTAGATTTGAAGGATATAATAACCAGAGCGGCGGTGGAAAGTTAATGCAATGTTTACTCTTGAGACACTGCCTGGATAAAGTTTACAAAGAAATTATTGAAAGTCGCAAAAAAGATGGCAGATTGTGCTGCATTTGATCAAAACGATTGCAAAACTATAATTAACTAATTTAAATAACTATGATAAAGGCCAAGGAATGTTTAACGTGTTGCTATGGATTAGGGAAGTAAGAGCATTCTTACTAAATTTAATGTTTTTGAAATCCCATCGTCCTATATTTCTGCAAAATACATCAGTTTTCACTTCACACAATGGCTACTGGTTGAACGTTCAAGTTACCGTTTCAACCAGCACAGTTAACTATTCGTTTTAAATATTTCGGACCTTTTGGATCCACAGTTTGATTTGACAAAGAATGTGATCAGTGTTATTATAGTTAACTGATGTTGTTTTCTCAATGGTGGCGTACCATCTAATTTGTGGTTCCATGGTTGTTATCGTCATTGTTGTTGCTGTCGTTGTTGCTGCTGCTTTTGCAGTTATTGTTGATGTTACTGTTGTTGTTGCCATTGTTGTTGCTATTGTTGTAGTTGTCATTATTACTGTTGTTGTTATTGTTGTTGCTTCTGTTGTTGCTGTTGTTGCTGTTGCTTCAGCTGTTGTTTTTGTTCACTGTTGTTGCTGTTACTGTTGCTGTTGTTGCTGTTGTTGTTTGATGTCATAGTAGAAAAACGTCCGACAAGGATATGTTTACCATAAGCAGAGATTTTGAAACTATTGGCCTTTTCCCTACAGTTACTCTAACGTCAGTCCCTCATCGCTTTGTCTTCCGGCCGTACTTACAGATATCTCTGACTTAACTTATGGTTAATATACTGTATACTGTATAACTTTAATCATACAAAGTCTTAGAGATGTGATTACCATAATTATGTTCAATTTCTTTAGCTTCAACAAACTCGAATTGCGGGAGATGAATGGGTTTAACGTCTATTTTCCTTTTGGAGAGTGAAAAATTGAGCAACGATTTTCCATAAGCAACTGTAAGAAAGACAGGTAGAAAACTGTGAGTATATGTTTTTTTCAAAGCGTTATTACTGGGATTGCATACTCCTCATTACTCTCCCATGCAATACCTGTAGAACTGTAATTTCGATTCTCGTTATCCATCAGCAGTATAATTCAATAAGGTTTTAATTCAAATTCTAATACCACTCTAATAACACTGTCTCATACGGAACAGTGAAACATTAGAGAATAGAATATAACATGATACAGTTTTGGGAAAGAAGAAAAAACAAACTGACAAAAAAAAAAATACGCAGTTCTGATCATACCCTGGACCACTTACATGATGAGAAGTTCAAAAAGCACATTTGTTCATCCATTGGAAAGTCGTGCAGATCCATAGGACAGCTTGTTTTCACTAGAGCTCTTTAATAAGATACAACAACATAAGTCATTTAATTATATTATATTTGTACATCTTTCTATATACATGTTCTCACAAGGAAAAGAATATGATCGCGTGTTGAACTCTTTGGTTTAATATAAAACAATCATAATTCATAAAAAAATGTTTGCAACGTGAAGAACATGATGATTTTGTACGAGACTTCAACCAATGCTCTCGTACCATCAAATATCATAATGGGCGGCTCGTTGGCTTAATAAAGGAACACTATTCCTCCGATGTGGCAACCAGGTCATTTTGTCTCACGGGAGAATGGTTCTGACATCTGCTGGTTGATTTCCTGAGACCTAGAATTTCCAGGTGTTTTAATGTCATAATTTACCCGGTTGTGTTTGTTTGTTGGTCATTGCTTTCTTTTTTGACTTGATTAATTAGTAAGAAATATTCAACGCTCTGCAAGATTGCCCATAAAAGCGACCAGGAATCACAATTCACCACACATCTGTATCATTGTCGCTTATAAATACTATAAACAAGTTTTGAATGTGATTCCTGACTTTAACAGAAGCCATGATCTCGAATGCCGTGTATGAGAGATGTCGAACAATATTCGAACATTCATTGAACATTCGTTGAACATTTCTGCAGTTCCAGGTGACCGTTGATGTTGTACGATAGCCACTCCCGTTCAAAATCCCTGGATAATCTGGGTCTGACGAGGTGCCAGGCCCCTCTAACAAACTACGGTAATCGTGCAACGTATTAAAGACAATGAATGCTGAAATCGTTACACTCCCCAATTACAGTAATCTTCGTTCAATAATAATAATCATAATCAATGTTGAACTAAACGACGTCTGAAAAGTTAGTCCGTGGCTTAACTAGTACTTTCAGATAATCTTTCAACTCACAGTTGACTGAAGTAAACTCTTCCACTGGGATAAATGTTCATGTTTATCCCGCCAAATCCATCGAATCGCTTCATATCCTTTATATTCATAATTCGAATGTCGGGCAACCATATCTTATCCAAAAAGTGTTCCCGAATTTTTACTCTCCTTGTAGAGTTCCATGAAAGACGATGGTCATACCATGTCTGTCTAATATAGATTAACATCTCTGATTCCTGGAATCAAAATAAGATGTTGCAGGTACTGAGACACGCTCAAACAATGAACAGTGTATCTATTTTTTTCTAAAAGAGCTAAACCATTGTGTTTTGAATGCTGAATTGAAGCGACGGATTCTAATGATTCGATTATTGAAAGCTGTGGTTCCCTGGAACGAACTATGTTTTTACGCTAAGAGTATCAACGGCAATTCCCTGGACATGTTCACGCTAACTTTTAAAATCCTTTCCTTTCAATGCGCTCAAATAATGAACATGACTATGAAGAATAAGTCGATTCAAGTTGTGCCAGTGACTAGTCTTATTGCCCAGATTGTGTTGTGAACGGAGATGGAGGATGTCAAATGTAGCCCTCCGTACAGTCCGTAGGTAGATCACTTTTTGGACCAAACTGGGTCAAGTTGGTCGTAGAACAAAGGTTGTAAAACCTTCGGACGTAAACAGTTTGAAAATTGGCCTAGTGGACCAAAAACGTGTTTTGTTCCTAATTTGTTGAGCACAACAAAGATGTACAACACATTGCTGAAAATTTATGGAAAGGTTATATCGTAAAACGACTTTTTAAAATGACGGTGGCTGTTGTCATATTATCACAGTCGATGAACAGATGAGCTTACGGTGTTGAAAACATTCCGTTTTTGAACATAAAATCTGCTATTTACTAACATTACTAATACTACAATTTACCACTATCTACATAAAATCAATTTCACAGTACGTTTATTGTAGTACTACTTTACAGTGCTATTCTTAGAAAACTTTTCCGTATTTTCACCTGACAAACCAATGTCATCCATTTCATTCTAAATATCTTTTTAATGTAAATTTACTTTCATTCAGTAAACTTATGATGCATTTACTGACGTCGAAGCTGCCAACAGCTTTTACTGTAAAATAGCAGATAGTTTATTTAACAATGTATGTCCAACCGCGCACAATCAGACTTTGACAAGAATCATTGCCGCTCATGGCCAGCAAAATTATGTATTAATAATTGCAAAAAAGAGGTTGTTCATTACCTATAACCGGGTAGTTGGTTTAAACAAATATCACCAAAACTAAGAGTCCATCGTATTACATGCCGTGCGTGAACTCATTCTACTGATATTTATATTTTTTGAGCACCCTCAGGCTATGATTTATGTATTTTCACATCACTAAACACAACCGTAGTTAGTGGTAATTATGCAAATCTGTTAATCAGCAATCTTAATGAAAAACAGTTGGACATATTTCGTCTTTTTCATTATTTATGATTGTTGATTTAATGAATTATTTCAGACTTTGTGGTTATAAGTTTGCGTTGGATTTTACAATTTTAAATTTGCGACATATGTTATAGGAACAGGCGAGGAAGATTAAGCAAGCTTGAAATGCTGTATTAATACATATTGTAGCAACTTATATTTACCATTTCTCTATCGTCTAGTTTTAAGACGTCGGAAATCACAACTTGTAATTCAACTTTCAGGGCGTTTCCTAAAAGACAGAAACAAATATTTGCAAAAGTTATGTAACCAGATTGCAAGGGTTCTCAAATTCGTAATTACTCTAATACCCCAGTCTACAAAATGACAGATGCATTCGTATGATGAGTAATATACAACATTCACATACAAACTGTATGGGTTTTTCTACGACTTGTATAGTCTCAAGCAGTTTGGCCATTCATATTGTATTTATTCGTTTGAGAAACCATGTCGTAGTCAGTCCAGCATGACCTCGTTGTAATATTTTAGATGTCATTAAAAAATCGCTTCAATCGTAATTTATCATCTTCTAAAATCCTAGACGTTCGCCGTCGGCTCGTATCCATATGTAACTAAAAAACAATAATTTCTGTTTTTATATTGGATGATTGCTAGATAGACGCTATTAAATTGTTCTTTAAATTTTTCACTTTAAGAGGATCGTCCTTTACAAAGAATCCGTATACGGCGTGAGTCAGCGTACGACCATTTTTTGTACAATTAGTTGAATCGCATATGAGCTGGAACAGTGGCGTAGGAACGAATTGGATTTTTGAGGAACCGAAGTTAGCATATACATATAGACCTCTGGAAGAATAACAATTTTTAAAGCCTCTTAGAATGCTGCTAATGTCATCTGTGTTCTCAAATCGCTGTCATTTGTTGACAATTAATTAGTCTCCTTTCCACTGAAAAATATTATTTTTTACATATACAAAAATAATGGGTTTTTTTTTTAGGCACAGTGCTCCTAAGCACTGAAACTCGATGTCTGACTGATACAGTTCTTGTAGCCTCTGAGATGGCTACGTTGTATTCCCCTTGCATGCATTGGTTAAAAGTTTTTCGATTTTCAACAGCAGCTTCAAACTTTCTTGGTCAAATCTGCGCTCCTTTATAACGCTCTAGCTACACTGATTACCCGTCTGTAAGTAAAATCTTTAAAATCTCGTAGACGTAGGTCGAGTGTCAGTCCATAAACATGGCTAAACTTTGCATGAGATGCTTTCAAACCAGTGAAAATAAGAAGCTACTTTCGTAACGCTTGGCCATTTGGGGGGTGCTGAAGCCCTGTAGCCTAACCCCGCTTTTTACGCCGATGAACTGGAGTGCGTACTTATTGTAAGACGGAGATTTAAATTTATTGGAGAACCTGTAAAGAAATAAAACAACTCTGTAGGGCTACTTTAGAAACGAAAATTATTCAATATCAAAATAACCAAACAAAATTAAAGTCATCAATTTCGCTGACTTATACCAATTTTCACTGAGACAACGGCAACTCCTGCAAGCCATGGGCAGTTGACATAAAAAGAAAAAGTGCGAAAAAATATAGAACGTAGTAAAATACTAAACAATTTGTTGAGTCGTGTCACCATTTTTAGGAGAGCAAAATCAATATTAGAATCAGTTAAAATGCAAGACGTAAATGGTCTATAACATAGGAATACGGTACTATTTGATTAAAAAATTTGAATTGCTTAGAGGACGTGACCAAACTTTTCATTTATGAAAATATATGGAAATCTTTAGAGCAAAGAACATCAAATAAACCGTATACGAAAAACAAAACAAAAGCTCGGTCAAACAGTATCAAATTATACCTTGTGTGATGTTCGGAGAACTCCAATGCCTTGTTTTGCCATCGAAGCATTCTACCGAGACTCAATAGAAACTGTCATTTTTGCCTCATATTCAAAACAGCACACATTTCACCTCATACACTTAATTACTATTGGTCTTACGCGACAACGAAATTTTATACGAATCATATCATGTGTTTCAAGGACATCACAGAGTATAAGTTTAATTGCATACAGAGTACAATGTAAGTTTAATGGTATAAAAAAGCATGAACAACCACAATGTAAGAGAATTTCAAGTTTGAGATACCTACCAGGTAATGTTGGGATAAATCGTTTGTCATAGGACTCAAGCAAACGATCCGTTATGTTCGATTGCTCGTTCAAATACTCCTGAACCTTGGACCTGCCACGTGTTAAAAAAAAAAAAAACAACCTTGGATTTTACTACTGTACGAGCAAAAATGATTTCATACTGCCATACCTTTTCTATTAAACATATTATCAATAAAATTTTCGATAAATAAAAACAAAAAGTAATGAAAATAACGTCATGCACTTTATCGCACGTACTGGTTAGCTGTCGGCTGTACGAAAGAACGAGTGAAACTGAAATGGAGTAGGAAAAATTGGACTTTCCATTGCCAATGAAGGGATTGCCATGCCATTTTAAGCATCTTCAACATGCTGCCAAATGAATTATCTCCACGCTATTTTAATGTCTGCTTACATAATATGACCACTAATGAATGTCACATTCAAAACCACCTCATTATTCCAGCAAACTGTTCTTGAACGGTGTGAATTTTAATCAATAAGCGAGGACAAAAAATCTCTCAGAGACTGTTAGGCCTTTGTCTAGACGGTCATACTCACCTGCACCTAATCACAGAAAAGTAAATTGCAGTCAAATAATCTCGTCGCCGATTGGCTTAGGAAACGATTATTTTTCCCGACACCTCATGAAAATCGACTTTCTTCAAACATGACGTTATTCATAGCTGGCTTTCTACACGCAATTAATTACTGGGACGTTTTTTGATCGATAAACCTCATATTCGTTGATATTTTTATGCAACAGAATGCATCTTGGTGAAACTTCATCAAGGATATGTGTGTTAATATACCTGGACTTTGAGCAACGTGGCATGGAGATACCTTCGGCTTACAGCGTGTCGGCCAGATATCTAAATGTCTTGTCGCACAAAGGCGCTGTATATTTAGTTGTTTTTTTTTATTTAATGGACTTCAGGCAAGATTTAAAAATTATTCTTGGACATGTAAACATTTTCTACTTACTCATACCCCAGACAGCTTGAGGTACAGGTGGGAATATATGTCCTCAAAGTTATCGTGTATATGTGACTGCATCAGTACAACTCATTTGCTTCATCGAAAAAGCTCTGGTATTTTACTAGTTTTTTCTTCCTTTTTTTTCCACTTGCTTTTGCCTGAAGCAGGTTTGATCATTTGGGGAATATTCACTAGGAAATCTTAAAAATAAGTCAAACGATAGAAAAAAATGTCATCAAACAATGAATGGTAAGTCCCCAGGGGTTTTGATGACGTATTAACTGACATCATTTATGTCAAAATGATGTATCACAACCTTGTGGAGAGTGTCGCAGGGACGTTTCCCTTTATTGACGATTTGAGGCACACTAAGAGACTTGTTCTATATACTTGATTGGGCTGCTTTTAATTCAGAGTCACCCATAGGAGGGAGGGGTTGATCCGAGGTTTGGCTGGGAATTAAATGATTACTGACCCGCGTCTAAACCTACTGTTTTCAATCAACATTAAATCAGCAAATGCATCGAGCAAAATTATGCAAGTCAAGTTTGTAAAATTTTGCTCGCTGCATTCGCTGATATGATGCAGAGAAAAAATAATGTGTTTTGAAGAGGGTCAGTAATTATAATAGATAATTACTGAGGCATACAGCATTATTTGATATAATGCAAGCAGCTTCGGCCTGCAACCTCAGCTGCCTGCACTATATCATATAACGCTGTGTGCCTCAATAATTACCTATTAAATAATGCTCTGTGATTAGTGCTCTTAGGGGTTGGTCACTGAGAATAGTCAATTGTTGCATGAACTGTTCACACGACGTGGAAAATAAGACCTATAAGATATTTAGTGATACACATATTTAGGTACATATGGTTCCCCAAGACTGTTCTAGAAGAGGATTTGGTGGAGATGATTTGCAGGGCAAATAGGACAATGACTGTAGCTCATTGGTACCTCCTTGAAAATGTCTGAGAGCGAACTGAATATAGACTATGTCACCGTATGACGACCATTTGATACACAACCGTCCGTTTGACGCGCAACCGTCAGTTTCCGTCACACCTTTAACCCTTTCCGGTCTATACCCGACCTGGTAATTTTACTCTGGGCTAACGCGAGACAATTTTACTTTGGCTAAAGCCAGACGATTTTACTTTGGCTAAAGCCAGACGATTTTACTCGTGAAGGGGAGACGTCTGGATAGGAAAGGGTTAAGACATTAGTAAGGAGGACATGGTTGAACAATTGGTTGGAATGGATATGTTACTGCAAATTTACCAGTTTAAAAAAAGAAACTTGTAAATTGGTATTGTTTCTATTGTTAAAATATGTTTGCTATATTGAATTAAACATTGTAAATTGCCAACTCTGGTTAATGAATATCACTGTCAGGCAGTGGCGTAGCCAAATAGGTACGTGAGGGTTGCCTGTGCCCCCCAAATTTTATCGGACTGATGAAGTTATTGGTTGAAATATTACACAAAACATTAGATTGCCTCGAATCAGTATCTGGGGGCCTAAAATTCAAGATGTAACCATTAGGTTTGCCCCCAGGGCTAATTTCCCCTGTAAACTTTCTTTGAGTTCCCAGACGTTCCCCCCAGTAAAAAAAAAATTAAAAATGTAACTCTGGCTACTCTAGTGCTGTCTGGTTTTTTAAGAAGGTCTTCGGTTTCCGTCTTCTCTGGCAGTCTAGTTCATGGAACTCCAGGACTTTGTCTCGGAAAATTTAATATGTGCCTTTCCTAAGTTAAGCCTCTCTAAATAGCTTCATCTTCATGGTGAATTAAAATTAATAAGACGTCCGGGGGGTTACCAAATACAGTAAAAGACGATAATTATGATAATCACTCGTATTTATTTACAAGAAGCTAGAAAATGGAGCTTGTGTTGTTGTGTACTCTTGCAGTATTGTTGCTTTCTAGTGAAGTATCGACCAAGAAGTAAGTTGATCTGCCAAGAAAATACAAAATGTTGCTTTTTTACTATCTTTGATTTCCTAAAATTTAAACTTTTTGCGTTGTAGTTCATTAGAAACTAACTTAAACAATTATCGTTGCAACTCTATTCTGTATTCCAAAATCGTTCGTCTGGATTCATACGCCTGACTTTCCGTTGAAGAAAACGTTTGCAGACTTGGCAAGCAAAAATAGGTCTCATTCACGTTTCAAGTGAAGTCAATTGATACCACTTGAAACTGCTTGTTTTACATATATATTTCTCATAATGTACACTGTTTAAATTGGTATGTTAAATTTTAACACCTTTACATTCCTATCGGTGCAAAATGACAAGTCAAGTCGCAGAACAAAATGTTCCATTTCTGCTTATGATTTTCTTTCTTGAGTCATCGTTAGCAGCGCTCTTGAAGCCAAAATAGCGGTGTAATTTATTGATGTGCCGGTTATTCGCTCGATTTTGAAATCTTGTGACGTTTAACTGTGATTTCTTGCAGTGTGATACGGATCCCTATTAGCCTTTTTTCATCCCTGCGATTAGAGCAGTATTAAAAGCCATAAAGAACGTTGAGATATAAATTCATGCCCAATACTGTTTAATAGAGTAATCAAGTATGATATAACATACTGTCATGCGGTAAAATTAATAAACTTAGATTAATAAATTAGATTGATAAAAATCAGAAAACTTGCAATGTCTTACCCTTCTCTGGTTGGTTGTTTCTTTTGGGAAACTGTGAATGAAACATCTAGATTGATGGGCTTGTTGTGATCTTGTTATGTTGTTTGCATTTCTGTGGGCAAAAATATCAATGGGCAGCATAACTCACAAATGAAATCCATAACAAAGAGGCATGATATTTAGTTTCACCCATTAAGGGGCAAGAGCAAACTTTAGTATTTTACTCTGGCTAATGCCAGATGATTTTGCCCATCACAGGGATGAGCTTAGGGCATTACACAGTTGATATCTGTGAAAACGTTGACAGAATTAGCAGAAGGAAACATGGGATTCTAAACAAGAAATGAGGTGGTGGACCAATGTCGTAATTGAGAGAAGACTTATAAATGTACAAATTATTAGTCATTCAAGTGAGAGAAGTTCATACTCAAAAGAGCAAGAAGACATTTTTAATTTTGGGGTTATTAAAAGAAGTGGCTTGTTCAGTGTATCCCATTTCTTTTAACATCTCCTTGCTTTTTTTTTAACACAAAAGATTATTGAAATATTAGTTCTTGTGCTTCCCCATGAATTATCAAGTCAACATCCTTCTAGTACCAAATGAATGACATCAAGTGATTGATTTTATTCACTTTCTATCATTGGTTGATGATGAAATTAACACTGTGTTTGAACTACATGTACTGAGAATATCACTTCATGTGAATAATTGACACTGAAGATATTAGTGGTGTAAGCAACAGAACATCAAATTAAAATATTGTGCTTCCTTATTATGGCTTTCATTTTTGTGTTGTGCTTGTTGTTGATATTTTCCCTAAGATTTCTTTTTCCATATGATTTTATATTAATGTTATGGAATGTAATGGTTAGGGAAGATGCTGTTGGCACATGTTTGGTCCTTTTTGTTTGTGGAGACATTATTGATAATTCAAAACATGGTTACAGCCATAGGTTAATTTCAACATTAGAAGCACTACAACTTGGAGACTGTAGTGTTAAAAATATTGCAACCCGTTTTCATCATCATTAAAAATGTTACATTTTGCTAAAAGCAATAATAAGAATACTGCAATCAGTCACTGTTAGCATAATTTAACCCTTCAGCTCTTGGATGTGTCTCTTAGCTGAATAGAATTGTCTGAGATTAGAATATTTCAAAGGGACACCTTTCGAAAGAAGGGTAAATCACCTTACCCAGTTTCCTTATTTGAACACAGTCACCTTTTCTTTTCCAAGACTTGTATTACACGTAAGCACCTTGTCTCAGTAAAAGTTGTTAATATAAGTCCTATGAAGAAAGCAGCCATATTTCAGTCACTGATCACTTCTGTTCTTGCCTTTGCAGTTATCATAAGACCTGCATTGAGTGCTGGATAGATTTGTAGTCATGTCAACAAACTTAACACTAATGTGCTTAATTATTTTGTAGTTCCTATGTTATTACGGCACCTAAAACATTCAGACCAGGAATGTTTGTCAACATGACTGTGCTGATTCTTAAAGAAGACACTCCTGGCACTCCTGTTCATGTTAATGCCACATTCTTTATTGATTCAATTGCTATTGTGTCTGCAGTTGGACAGTTTCATGCAGGTAGGATGAACAGTTATCTTGGATTCATTACAAGAATATTACAGGAGCTAGTTGTCAAAAAGGTGACCAAATAATGCTTAATACTTCACAAGAATTTAATCAGGACCCATGTCATCATCTATAATTCCATTCAAAGAAATAATGAATATAGCAATGTATTTGATGCAAAACATTCTGGAAATTGTTATATACAGTATTTCATAAGTCAGGTTAACAATTGTAAACCACCTGAATTTAGACACAGGTAAACCCAGCATCTTTATTTCAGTTGGTGGGGAAACAGGAGGTCAAAACATGCTCAAAGTGGACCACAGAATGTCTGAGGTCCAAAGTTTTCTAAAACGTCATGGGTAAATCCCATTCTGACACTGCATTGATATTTACAGGGTTACCAAACAATGAATCTCTTCTTGGTTAGCTGTTAATGTCCTTTTTCAGCCAAACATCTAGATAGTAATCAACACCAATACCCTTACAATATTAGTAATCATGCATGGGCTAGTATGGCTTGGAACTCTTTTAATCTCATTGCCTGAAAATCTATTTTACATTTTGTACAGGAGTTACAGGAACTCTTCAACTCCCTGTAAGTTTCACATACATCTTATTATACTGTTACTATTTTCTTAAAAAGTATGTTTTAAAGGGAAAGCTAAGTTTTGTTTGTTTGTTGCAAAAAGCATTTTCATAATTTCAACAGATCCCAAGTGAAGGCTTACCAGAAAAAAGCAGTAGTTATGAGTCCAAGAAGCATTTGCAAGTCACTGGATCTGGTGGACTAATATTTAATTCATCAAGTGGCCCGTATGATGATGTTAGGTTTGATAAAAAAGGCTTCTCCATATATGTGCAAACCGACAAGGGGATTTACAAACCAAGACAGACTGGTAATGAATTAAGCATATTAAAGTCAAGCTTTCTTTGCTTTAATTTTCGTATGATGTTCTTACAAAAGGAGATCTTACCAGTACTTAATTATAAATTAATTTGAATGCAGTTGATGCTAACCACTAAATGTAAATTGCAATTAAAGGCTAACTACCATTAGTTTCATTTTTTAGTTCACATGAGAGTTCTTGCTGTTTATCCCAACTTAAAAGTCTATATGGGAAAAGTGAGTCATTTTATTCTTGTTGAACTTACCAAACTTTTTCATTGACCAGTGATGATAAAGTATTGCTACTTTTATTTCTCCCTTTTTCTCGTTTTTACCTTTAGACTTCCTGTATATCATTTTGTGTGATGTCTTTTTGCAGCACAAGTTTTTAAAGACATCATTAGAATAAGCCAGTGACTTCAAGCACACTGAGGGACAACTTACTTTGACATATACATTGTCCTCCAACCCCTTGTTCTTTTTCAACAGACAAAAAGACCTTATTTTGAGATATGGCTTTTTGTTTTTTTGTTTAACAGCTAGGAATCAATTAATTTTTTTTTCTCTAACTGAAACTTTTAGAGAACTGTTGCCATTACAGTCTCAGTCCTGCAAATAAACATTTAGCATAGACACTGTAGCTGCTTTGGCAGTTAAAACTTTATTTTACCCATTGGAAGGTTAAAAGATGTGCAATTTGGAATTTATTTGGGCCAATGACAAAATTCTTAAGGACCATGCCATTCCATAATTACAGCTCTCAGCTTTAATTACTGCATTTTATAATTATGATGAGAAGGTGTTAATTATGGCTTGATTTGGTCTTAAATAGTGTGGGAAACACTCACAGCTAGATTGCCAATGATATTGAATTTCTAAATTTTTACAATTTTTAAAGGGAACGATTCCCAGATTTCCAATAGTATTTGTTTCAGGTTTATTTTGTTGTTTGTTCTATCACCAACACCATATCTCCAATTGTCCATCTCAAAAGATATTTGAAGCCCTAGCGAGATCATAATAACACATGCTTTTTGAAGCCATTTTTTTGTCCCCACAAGTTAGTCCTTCTAACTGATTTTTTCAATTTGTAATCACACATTAAATTAGCCTGCCTATAGAGATTTCTATAATTTTTGTATGCAAGTGAAGACTTACCACTCTTATCATTGTAATTTTGCATTTCTAGATCACAGTTGGAATAACAGTAAGTGCATTTACATTTTGTTTATAGTGTACATCTTACATGCAGGCATGGCACTAAGAATTCCCTGATACAGGGGTTAATGTCCCCAACAGGGGGACTAAACCAGAGGAGCCAGGGCCATGCCCCTTTTATAAATTCCTTATTTGAAGGTTAGAAACATTATGTCATTTTGCACAAAAATTATTGCTACAGCAGACAAAAAAGTTTACCTTTTGGATTTGACTTGAAGAGAAGAGTTTATTATCTTTCTTGGCTAAATCAATGACTAGTACTCATAGTTTGTACAATACATAAATGTGTTATCATTGGTGAAAATTCCCTGATGAATAGTTCATTTTCTCCTGACAGGGAACTAAGATTCCCCAATGGGCAGGCTGTAGCCCTTTCAGGCACCACTCCTACTTGCATGCAGAACAGTCAAAGCAAGATCTAGAAAATTGTGTATATATATATATATATATATATATATATATATATATAGTAATTGTGCATGTAGATAACTTCAGGTGTATATTGTGTGCAGTTACTGTACTCTTTTTTCAACTGATGAGGGGAAATTATGCATTATACCCATGCATGTGAACAAATCCAAGAATTTGGGTCTGATCTTTAGAGCTGAAAGTACAACCAACACAATCAAAGCTATTGACATTTCCTTGAAATAACAGTATTCATCTTGTTACTTAAAATAAAGTATATAATTAATGATTATATTTTCTCAGAGATGTGCATTTTGTTCTGTATGAGTACAGGTTTTATACTGAATTAGTGGTATTTCCACAGCTTTCAACCAAAGTTTTTTATGTGATTCACAGGATCCTAAAGGAAACAAACTGGCATACTGGAAAGATGAAATGACAGCATCAGGTCAGTTTTAATTTGCTCAAATTTATTACATACTGTGTGTAATGAATTAGGATTGTTGCCTTTGCTTAAATCCTGTTTTTCCACCAACAATTAACCTAATTTTAATTGGCAACTGTCAATTCCTGCTGTATCTTCATCTGTACTGATAGATGCAGCTTGATTTTGTACATAAATATTAATTCTGATGATGACTTTGAAGTAAAGTTGAATTATCACTGTTTAACTTGTGTCACTTGATTTAATACTTCATTCTTAAGGTTGTGCAGTTGACTATCCTTTTTGGAATTAGTTTTGACAGTTTTATACTGCATGTTAGGTACTTTAAATCCCTTGGACTGGAATTATGATACTACCAGTAGTAGACCATGCTTAATTGTTATGCATGGTGCCCTACTGTACATCCATAGCTACTTTGTAGAAATTGTTTTTCAGGTGTGTGGATTCATAAAGTGGTGGTGCTTGTCATCTTTTTGTTTGTTGCCCTTTAGGTGTGGTGACCAAAGACTTTGAGTTGTCCTCTCAACCAAACATGGGAGACTGGAAGATTTCAGTTGAAATTGAGGTAATAATTTGTTTTAATTTTATTTGCAAACTGTACCAATTGCAGTAATCTTATCTATGTCAAATGAAAAAAAAACAACACTCTATACATGTGTATTGTCATCAGAATTTTTAATTGACACTTATTTAGGGCAGAAAAGAAGAAACAACATTTGAAGTCAAAGAGTATGGTAAAAGATAATTTCAAGCTGTTTTTTTAAGGGTGCAAGTATTTTTATTTAGATCTTACACTCAGTTAATCTTCATTGTAAGTTCCCAAAACTACTCAGATAAATTGAAAACAACAATGCTGGGCATAGATAGGTTCTTTATTTATTTATTTATTCATTTATTTAGTCATTTATTTATTCACTTATTTATTTATTTTTATTTATTTATTAATAACAGTACTGAGTATGAGGAGGAAGCTTCATCATTCTGGGAGGTTGTATGACATAAAACCACTGAAATAAGAAATAGATTGTAGGTTGTAATTGCTGTTTGTCCTAGCTGGTAGATCGTTGTAGAAACAAAAGATGCAGGTCATGATGGTGGCATGTATTACAACTACACGTATATTATTATTTCTTATGATATTAAAATCAGAATTTATAAAGTTATTCAGACGTTTGTTGATAGCAATGCAACAATGATCTTGGAAATCACAAACAGCCAAAGGTTTCAAATTCAACAATTGCAGAGCTAGAGTAAGGAGAAATATTCCAGTAAATCTGATTTAAATCTAATACTGGTTGTTCTTCCCTTTATTTCTTATAGTTCTTCCAAAATTTAAAGTGGATGTTGTGACCAACACATATGCTTCAGCTGGGAATGGAGACATACAAGGTTCTGCTTCTGCAAAGTATGTTACTTTACAATTTAGCAATGTTTTAAAATATAGTATTCAACACAGCTCCACCATGGGATGTATCTGAAGTTACATTAAAGTTACATAGGGGTGCTGGTGGCACAGTGGTAGTGCACGTGTCTCTCACCACTGTGACTAGGGTTTGATTCTGGCCCCATGCAGTTATCTGATTAAAGTTACCTTGGTCGCATGTGAGAAGAGTGTTGTCTGGTTTGACTCTACCAAGCATTGCAGGTTTTCTCCAGGTACTCCAGTTTCCTCCTGTACTAACACTGGACCCATAAGGGTAGGCCCTTACTGGACCTCTTGGGAGAACCAGGCCCACTCAGAGGGGTAGCAACTGGGGCAGTTTGCCCCAGGCCCCAACCTGAAGGGGCCCCAGACACCAGTGCAAGAGAGGCTCCCTCAGCATACTGATAAATTTATTTCCTTTACATTTCAAATAAAGATCAACTAACTGAATAAGATCTGCTACTTCTGAGAACAGCTCAGATAGCTAATAGGGTTATCCAGTATAAATAAAGACACTTTACTTTACCTTTTACCTTTACATTGGGGTTGATGTAATCAAGCTCAGAATGGTCATTGTGCCACTGAATCGTGGTGCAATGGTACAGTGGCCACACTGAACCTGGATGTAATTACCTATCAACTGACAGACTTTGTGGCAAAACAATAAAAGTAAAATAAAAATCCTGGCCACTGGGATTTCCATGTGGGAAAACTATGTGATTCATTTTCTTGAAGTAGAACAATAAAATACGAGTACTACCTGTATAACCTTTGTACTCAAAATTTGAGTGGTGGTTATTGCAGAGCAGTTGGATTTTATTTCTGGCTATTGGTATTTTAGCTAGGAATGATCATTGTACTTTGTAATTATATTAAACTCTTGCCATGCACAGTAATGAACTTTTCTGAAACGCTTGTCTATTCTATACTGCTTCTACTTACTGAAGAAGTAGAAGTTGTGTCACCAAAGATGAGTGTTTGGAGTTCAGGATGCCATTGTAATGTCTTCTTAGATATACATATGGTAAGGGTGTCAAAGGAAAAGCCAAAGTCATGGTTTACTTCTCATGTTATCTTTATGGCTCATGCAAAGCAGATGTCACAGAATATGAGGTGAGGCTCTTCCAATATCCGCTATGTAATGGCACTTTTTCTTTTATTTGTAAAGTAGCTTTTGATTTTTAAAACAATTGTTTATTCATTTGTCAACTATTTGCAATGAATTAATGTTAATAAATGAGAAGAAAGAATCGTTTTTAGTTTGACTGTTACAAGTTTTGGCAGCGGCATAACCAGTCCTTCCCCCCATCAAGTTGGTATTTGGCTTAGGTAGCATCATTTTTCCTTTATTGCTTCTCGGGTTATACCTTTTTGAGTGTTTCAAACCAACTTGTTATGTTTTGAGGACATTATTTATTCAAGGCTTTGTTAACATAATTTAGGCAATGACTGCTCATGTCTTCTTTCATCTAACTTTTCCTATCCAAAACGCTCCCGTTATTCTTCCTGTCTACTGTTTTTGGATTTGAAATTGCATGCAGTTCGTCTTTAATCCTTTCTTGTCTGGGACGTCTCCCCTTCACGAATAAAATCGTCTGTCGTTAGCCAGAGTGAAGTTAATAGGTCAGGTACGGACCGGACAGGGTTAAGTGTTATTGCATAGTTTCTCCAAATCATTGCTCTGCTAAATAGTCAACATTTTTTGTTTTAGATCGATGGCAGCCTTTCGTTCACCATCTCAAAGAAGAAGATTGTTAATTTATTCAAAAGTTATTCTTCATACGGTGATCCATATGGGGGATGGTATCAAGTTATAGTTAATGTCTCAGTGACAGACCAGCTAACACAAAAAACCCAGTTTGGAGACACCACAGTTCGTCTTCACCGAAGCAGTGTTGTCCTAAAATATTCCGAGACCAATCCTAAAGCTTTTAAACCAAGTTTCCCTTTTCAAGCTTTGGTGAGTCTATCTTATCCTTTGTTCTTCCCTTTCTTGAGTTAAATTTTTCTTAAAGTATTATGTCTCCACTATGGTTTTGTTAAAAGTTATTTGCTGGGCTATCATATTTATATCTCGATTGTACTTTCCGCCTGGCTCGTCAATAGCATCGCTCTAATTTCCCCGCCCTGTTCTTTCTTTCTGTCTTACTTTTTTCTTGGTTCTTTCCTCTTCAACAACAACTCCTCCATTTCTTCTTGTTTTTTTTCCATGCTCTGTCATCTTTTCCATCAACAACGCACTCCATTCATTGTCATTGTCTGTTCCTATTTCTTGCCGTTCCCAATCACTTCCCACTGTGCCGATATTTTTTATTTCCTATTCTTTTCCAATGCATAGTCATCCTATTTTTTTCTGTTACTTTTCTAACTTCATTTGCCACTGTTCTTTTCTCCTGTTTTTGTTTCCTATTTTGTGTCTTTGTCTTCCTCTGTTCACTTTTTGCACTCCTTGTTTTCCCTCTACATTTCCTGCCAAACCAGTTGTACTTTCTACTCGGTTCCTTATTCCTATTATTTACTTCCCTCATTCGTTTTCATCTTTCAACAGCTATTAACCTTTTCACCTTTTTTGTGCCCCATTTCTCCATCTCCTCCCAGTTATCGAATACAACTAAAAGCCCGATCACACGATATGACTTTCGCCCACGATCCTACATCTGGCGCATGTAATAATCTCTAAACAGCTCAATTCCTGCTTACTATTCGCTGGCGACTGTTGCAATACCGTCCTTAAGACTGCTGGGACTGAATCGCATCCATCAGGGTGACCAGTCGTACGGGATAATACTACTTTGTACATCAAACTTCAGAGGTGCTTTTTGAGAGGTTGTGTCCTTGGGGAATGTTGACATTATCATTTGAACGATTCATAATTCTCGCAGATTGAAGTGACCCGGCCAGACGGAACTCCAATTACAAATGGTAATGTCAAAGTTCAAGTCACCACTTCGACCTCTCCTGTGACAGATGAACAAGAAGCCTCATACACAACAGATGAAAATGGCTACATTGTACTGAAGCAAACAATTACCAAGGAAGTCAGAAGTTTTTATATCAAGGTATGAAATTTGTAATGTTTTAATCTCTGAGAGCCATAGTATATGATCCCACTTTGTCGCGACCGCGTAGAATTTGGCGCAAGTAGGTCTACCGCGGGATAATTTTTCATTGCAATTATTTGGGGAAAAATATCTCGACTGGGCGAGATGAAATTAAGCTTGACGCCAAAATTTATGTCGCCGACGTCGGCCCAAATGTTACCAAAGCGTCAGTGGAAGAGTTGTTTTCAGTCATGCATGAACTGTACCTTAAAAGTTGTCCCGCCTTGCCTGCATATTCCGATTATATGGTAGAAAAGCATCTCGCTTAGGCGGGATCCCGCCTTGTCGTAGGCGAGATCTCTCCAGTAAGACGTATAGCCGGGACAAGACAAGTTTCCCATGTAATCGGAAACTGATTTGAACGGATCTCGGCAAAACGTCAAGTCCCTCAAAGCTGGATGATTTTCTCCATATAAGCAGGCCCTTAGTATTTTTATTATGTGTTTCAAGAGCTGGACCAATTTTAATTCAATCATCATAGTCATTTTGAAACGTCTTTACAATACGTTTTGAATACGTTTTCTTAAGAACTACAAACGACAGCGTACAGTACGCAAATACTTTAAACTAAATATCTCATACCTAACTCACATGTGGAAAAAACGTATAATTCAAAATTTCACATGTGAATTTCACTCGTGAAATGGTAGATTCACTCATGAAAATTAATTTGATATGTGAAATTTTCATTTCACATGTGGAAATTTGGAAGCACAATTTTCATATGCGAAATGAAATGCGAAATTTTTGTACAGGTGGTCCCGGTGGGTCTTAAAAATGTGAAATTCTGACCATTGAAAATTTTCTTCATCATATGTGAACTCCATTTCATGCGATTGAGTATTGAATCCAAATGTTCGTTCTTCGAAACATTGTTGGGCAAATTTACGTATCTCAGATCACATTTACATTTTTCTGTATACATAGTTTAATTAAGCCATAAGTATTATGTATTGAATAAATGTGACTGGTGAAAACTGATTGTCGTTAAAATGTGTTTCTTGGTCTCAATTATTTTAGGCGGAAGCCGTCGACGAGTTTGGTGAAAAAACCTCTCTCTCTGAATATTTATCAAAATTTGAATCCAAGAGTAACACTTATTTGACAGCGACTGCCGTAAATTATGAAGTACAGGTACGTAAAAGGATTGAACGTTGGTCGTCGCATGATGTGGTGTGGGGCTCGGTTGCCACAACATTTAAAGAAAGGTAAAAAATTTTAAGGATGATAACTGCCGTGAGTGATCTCAAAGATTCTTTGAGATAAGTCACAGCAGTCATCAACCATAAAAGTTTTTACCTTATTATCACTGTCTATTCAGCATTCTATTCTTATATCATTGACTGGATTTAAAAAAATCCTTTCGCGACAATTAGCAGTATGTTACAACGTCCCTTGAGTTGTCCAGTCCGTTTGAGGATGCGGAAGACAGATGGTATAATTTACATCATGTCGTGTAGGTGGTAGTTTTTCTTCTATTTGTTTCTGAGTGGTTAAACCCCGTTGAAAAAATAGTCGTTTGAAATCTGAGGTTCTTTTTGCTCATTTGATTGGTCATTTTTACCATTTCACAACAAACAAGTTTAAACTTGCGCTCGGTTGCTTGTTCGTCGGTTTTTTTAGGGATGAAACCCGCTGGAGCAAACGTCGGGGTGTAAAATTCGATCCCATTGCGTAAGGGTTAAAGTTAGGATCTTATCCTTGGGTTATGAGGTGAAGCTTAGCCCTAAAATGGTTAAGATTACCTTTTAATTATGAGAAAGTTACAGAATTAAAAAGTAATTGAACCAAATCATTTCTGTTTACCAGGTTTACATGGAGCTTCCTCACATTTTTGTCTGGATCAGCCGGTCGTTATTGTTACTCTTCTGACTGTGTCGTAGTGCAGTATTTTTTTTTTTATCATTTGTTTTCAGTTTTCTATGAAATGTTTAAAAACCGGGCAGGAGTGCTTTATCGGGATTTAAAACACGAAGCGATAGCCGAGTGTTTTAGATCCGATAAAGCACGTACTGCGAGATTTTTTAACGGCTCAAACAACAAACCCCTTAATACGCCAATTCGCGAAGAAAGTGTGAAAATTGATGTTTCTGAAGGCGAGAAATTTGGAGGAGAAAAGTAAGCATGTTTTTATCACATATAAAGACACGACACAGTTATGATTTTCCTTTGTATTTTTCTCATGAATTCTTAATGAGTTTTTGAATTACGTTTACAATTTTAGGCAGGCGAAGAAATTGTCTGTCACGTTGTAGCCACGGAAGGGTTCTCATCTTTGAACTACCTGGTAAGTTGTCAGGAATAGATTGGGCGTGGTTCTATCTGACTAACAGACAGACAGACTGAAGAAGAAGGGAAAAAAGGACATGAGGCACATGTATGCAGTGGAGAAAGATTGGAAAAATAGATTTCAAAGACATGGTCAGATGAGAGAAAGTGCATTAGGTAACTCTAGTTGATGATGACGAGTTATCCTTTTAACGCCCAGTGTCCGATGAATCAGACACCTAAGAACCAAAGAACCAGTGAGAGCAAAGGAAAAACAAAGAGAGAATAAAGAACAAAAGAAAAAGAAATTAGTTGTTAAAGGGTTAATAGGCCACGTAGTTGATTACTGCTGCTGGGGGGCCAAGGTATTATGACTATTTTGCCTTTAAACCACCAAAATAGTCGCCTTGGTAGACAATTGATGAGCCCTTTGTGGTTTGTTTTTAAGCGATAACTTTACATGATTGTTTGGATAAATGATTGATGTGAACTTGTATACAACCACTAAATAAATGTTTTCTATTCATTTGCTATTAGAATATATGCTATTAGAACGATCAGTTGAAAACATGATATTGAACTATGAATTTTGAATCTGATTTAAAATCTTAAAACTTTATTAAAACTTTAAAAAGACTAAAAGACTAAATTTTCGGGCGTTAACTGCGACCTTCATCAGAGTAATTTAAAAATTTATAAAAATTTATATAAATATAAAAAAAATTATAGTTCAATATCATATATATATATATATATATATATATAGATATGTGTGTGTGTGTGTGTGTGTGTGTGTGTGTGTGTGTGTGTGTGTGTTTGTGTATATATATACCACATATATTATATATATTATACATATTTATATACGTATATCTGTCTCGTCTTCAGGTCGTTTCAAGAGGCAACACTATTGTGAGCAATTCTGTTCCCAATCCACTAAAAGGAAATTCAGCGACTCTAAGGCTTCCTACGTCAAGTATTATGTCACCTTCTGCCAAGATTGTGGTGTATTTCGTCAGAGATAACGGGGAAATAGTCTCTGACAGTCTTACCATAAAAGTTAACGGAGCATTTGAAAACGAGGTAAGGAAGTGAAAATATGTTACTATCGAGTTCTGTTTGGAAACTTTGTAGTCAAAATGTCAAATACGTACATGATGGCTTTGTCGAGGCTTTGTTTTATTCAAGGGTACAAATATTGAGGAAAAAAAAAGAAATACTTTCACACAAATTATTCACTGACTTCACAACCTTTTCTCAAGTTTTATGAATTACTAAGGTTCCAACTTCTAACATTGGAAAAAGCCTACGAAATTAATATTGTTTAGTTATACCAATGTTATTTCGTACATTTTAGTTAGCGCGTTTATACGATATTCAAAGCAAAAGTTTACATGTGACTCTTTTCTATTGTAAGTTCTTTGTATGCCTTTTTGAACTTACTTGCCATTCGTCTCTTATTTGCATTTGTGCACGAAAGCAAAAGGTTTGAAGGTTAAACCAGATGTGTTTTCCTTGTTTCAGCTGTCCGTGCAGTTTAGCACCAGAGTTAGTAAACCAGGCGAAAGCATAAATGTTAACGTTAAGGCTTCTCCGTACTCTCAAGTTGGATTGTTGGCTGTTGATCAAAGCGTTCTTCTCTTGAAAAAAGGCAACGATTTTTCAGTTCAGCAGGTTTGTTAAATGTTTTGATGCGTCAAGCCTTGGATATGGATAACTAAAGGATTGATTTTTTTGTCATGGAGTCAACGTTAGGAAGAGTGGATGAAGGAGTATTGTATGTGTGCATGGATAATTAGTTTATGTGTGAGAAATATGTGAATAGTGTACAGTACAGTACACATGTATGTACGTATATATTTTTGTATGTGTTTGTAGTTACGTTCACACTTAGGTTTGTGGCTACGTGGGTATATAGGTGTGGATTCTTAAATGTTGATGGGTAGGCGAGTAGAGGTGGGTCGTTGTACTAGTAAGGGATGTAAGTGTGTTAGGTGATGAGTGTGTAGATATGGGTAACTGGATTGGCACGTGGGTAGATAGGTAGATGGGTAGGTGGGACAGGTGGGTAGGTGGGACAGGTGGGTAGGTGGGACAGGTGGGTAGGTGGGACAGGTGGGTAGGTGGGACAGGTGGGTAGGTGGGACAGGTGGGTAGGTGGGACAGGTGGGTAGGTGGGACAGGTGGGTAGGTGGGACAGGTGGGTAGGTGGGACAGGTGGGTAGGTGGGACAGGTAGGTAAATGGGTGGGACAGGTAGGTAGGAAGGTGGCTGGTAGCAGGCAAGGAGATAGGCAACGTAAGTTGGTATGAGTGTGTGTAGTATGTATTTACAAGTGTGAAGTCATGATCTAGCTCAACTTCGTTTTCAAAGATAACAAATGATAATTTTTATTTTCAGGTTATGGAAGAACTAAACAGTTACGGGGGAGATTCATCAAGTTCTTTCCCACTCTGGTGGGGATGGAGAAGAAGAAGGAGGAGGTCATTTTTTCCCTGGTACCCTTCAGCACAAAACTCTCAAGAAATTTTTGAGGTATTAGTTTTTAAAAGGAAATAAGATTTTTTTTTATCTTGTCTAGTCTTGCCCTGTTTTTTTTCTGGCCTATCCCATCTCATCTTAATGAACATTACCCTACTCCATTGATTCTCTTCCGTTGCCCACAATTTTGTTCTTATCCATTGTAATCCTGTCTGCTCTACTCTGCACTACCCTAGCCTGCCATACCCTGGCCTGTCCTACCAGTCCTGCTCTGCCCTGCCCTACCCTGCCCTATCCTATCGTGTCATGTCCTATCCTGCCCTGTTATGTTCTGTTCCGATCTGTCCTCATCTGTGGTTCTATCCAATTTTGCTGAAGGAGAGAGATATTACTAGTCGTTGAGGAGGGAATCTTTCACTAATTGCATCTTTAATTTTACCTAGAGTGCTGGTGTAGCTGTTTTAACAGACTGTGAAGGTTTTAAGAGAGACATATTTCTGGTAAAGTACGCTTGTAAGTGAACCAGAGTATTTGAAAGACTTGGCCCAGACGGCAATTCAATTTATCATCACAATGGCTGATGACCTTGACTTGTAAAGTGATTAACAAAATGCCGTTATTTATTTTCAGACCATGAGGTAACAGCTTTGCAAGAAAACAGTTTCAATTCAAATCGTGCCCCTAATTTGGCAGACATTCAGAAAGTTAGAACGTACTTCCCGGAAACATGGCTGTGGAAAAATGTCGAGACAAAGTACAGTATTATATCATTGTGATTAAATGTCTTAATACAGAATGATATCATGGTAATTAATCTACGATAGCGAGTTTTCATAGACACGTTGGATGGAATTGTTTCGTTATAGTTGTTCCCCATATCAATTTTGTTGAGGCGTTAAAATTAAGTTCTTTTGGTCTTGTGGCTAGGCCATGCAATTAACTCCAAAGTGTATGTTGCATTTTTCTTAAGATATTAGAGGCTCGCCACTATTTGTAATAATGATATTGAAAATTGTTTTAAGCTCACTTGGACGGGCCAAAGTTTCAACCACAGCACCTGATACCATTACTTCATGGGTCCTTAGCGGTTTTGCAGTGTCCAATGTGACTGGTTTTGGAGTGGCGAACGATAAACCACAGGTACTGACATGGATAAAATTCAATGTTGGTTGCCTCGTTTACCCCTTCCTTGCTAACCAACTGCTTTTTTTCTGTCTCGTGTTTTCACAGTGAGTCTTCGTTATCTCTTTGCAGCTCCGAGTGTTTCAACCATTCTTTCTGTCCATGGATTTACCTTACTCAGTGATTAGAGGAGAGCAAGTGGCAATAAAAGTGATCGTGTTCAATTATGAGAATACTGACATGAAGGTACTGTTGACGCATTTCAATGATAGTAAGGAGCCTGCTAGTTGGTTATCTTGTATATTTAACGGTGTCATTAAAAAACATGCATTTAGTTTGAAATGGCGCATCATTGTTAATGGAGAAAGATGGATGCGTCAGGCTTGTATTGGTTCGCGTTCCAACGAATCTAAAGTTTTTCACTTAAACTTTTATGTTAGGAAGAAACTGAGAGTCGCCATCTGTACATTCTTTACCCAAGTGACAATAATCTATTTTTCCATCGACAATACACTTAAGCATTTAATTGCAAGCAGTAAGGAAAATCGAATGTAGGTTCCAATACGTTATCATGTTTTCCCTTGGCTTCCTGCGTTGGCCTTATCGCCCAGTCAGTTGGACTAAGGACTAGTATACCGAAGGGACCGAACTTTATTTATGGTAAACGGAATAATAACTCCATGGAAAAAATGTAGCAGAGATCTCCGGCCACAGAGAACACGGCTGCCAAACACCGCATGCGTGAGATTCTGAACCTTTTAGTTATTTTTGTTAAGAAAAGATTAAGACCCAAATATTCATCACTATTTTTCGGTGTTGAGTTTCCCTTTCCCCCAGCACTCCACTCCTTGGTTCCATCACTGGATGTTTGGAATTCCCGAAGATCGTTCGAGCTCTGTGTGTTTATTTTGCTGACGTTATTTTGCAAAGCGGAAACTTGGAAAGTCCTTGCTTGTGGTTTTTGCTGTGCTGTGCGAAGTAAGCAAACTGTTACATATCTTTACTTCCAGGTTACAGTTACTTTGAGAGGTTCAGGAGACTGGAAATACTTCAATGAGACCGACAATGATGTTTCAGGTCAGGAGACCAATGCTGGTCGTGACGTCACGAGCAACATCATGGTGCCGGCCAACAGTGGCGCTGGAGTTTCATTTCCCATAATCCCACTTAAACTGGGTAATATTCCAATCACTGTTAGCGCCCAGTCTACCACGTCAGCTGATGCGGTTAAAAGAAACCTTCTAGTTCAGGTTTGTGGAACAAGTTGTTTCGTATTAAAGATTAATTATAATACTAAAATACATTCACAATAACAACAACAATAACAACAACAATAACAACAATAATTGTAATTATAATAGTAATAATAATTTATTACATAGTGACAAGCAAAATTTCACCACCATTTTCTCGTTCTGTACAAGTCTGACAAATTAAAACTTTCGAGAGTATCAAGTCCTTTGTTAAGATCCGTCCAAGTCTGCTCCATGTACCTTGGTTTCTTTTATTTTGCTCTACAGAATTCTCGCTTGTCACTGATTTTGAGCTTCTCTGCAAATTTATAATGGGGTTATTAATTATAAGTGATGAACCCAAGTGAGATAATTTTCAAAAGGAAACTGCATAATAAAATGAACAGATATGAACTGAGCAGAACAAAACAAAACAACACAATACGAAAGAAAATGAAAGGAAGCAAATCTAAACAAAATAAAATTAACAATGAAATAATTATAGAGGAACAGGACTGCATGTGTGCTGGTATTTCCAAACGTGAAGATGGTTAAATAGATTTCTATGGTTCTTTACATTTCTTAGCCAGAAGGTGTTGAACAGGAGTACTCCTACAGTTTACTGCTCGATCTAGCTGCTCCATGTAAGTCTCTGTCCGTTGCGTACAACACTGGTTGATCACCGAATGCATAAGTTTGATTGTTTTATCACTTCCTTTTTGCAGCTACAGATTTTTTCAAAGAGTTGGAGCTTGCACTTCCTTCCAATGCTGTGGAAGGCTCGGCTAAAGGAAAGATATCCGTCATTGGTAGGCAGCCATGAACACAGATGTTTTCAATACGAAGTTTCAGTTTAAAGACATTTATCATCCCTGACAACCTTTTTTCATTCTTGATAACTGCATCATCGAAACGTAGGGTACTATAGTGGTTACCGATGGTAAACAGCACTATCATTTTTGATCGTGAATTTAGACCTTAAGAAAACTTTTTACCCGCAATGTTACATAAACGACAGTACGATTTTTTTTTTTTTTTTTATTTTTCTATTTTTCTATTTATTTATTTATTCATTTATTTTAATTTTAATTAGTGAAGTTGTATATAGGGTTATTATTATTATCAATTTGAAGTTTTATATACTGTTAGTTGGTTATAAAGTATGTATTTTTATTTGTAAATAATTCAATATTCTCGGCACATTAGCAAGTTTTTGCTAGAGGCCTAAGAAGCTTCATTAACCCGAGATGAAATAAAGTTATCTATCTATCTATCTATTGAATATATAAATACATGATTAAATAAAAAAACATTCAAAGAACATATGCTTAATTAGGTTAAGTGTACACAATTAACAGTTTGTTTGTCCTTGCCAAGGGGATATCATGGGATCGTCTATCAATGGGATCGAAAAGTTGCTCAAAATGCCGTACGGATGTGGAGAACAAAACATGGTCAACTTTGCACCGAGTATGTTTATCCGGGCATATTTGGAGAACGTTGGTCAGCTGACACCAAATATCAAGGAAAAGTCGATAAGATTCATGACATCAGGTGAGTTAGGAATGCTTAGTAATTTTAGGTGGAAATGGGCTTTGGCAGCAAATTTCTAAATACAGGATCGACTACTGTTAAACTTTTAGCTTGTTCTTTTTACTGATGACATTTTGCTATCCACTAGGGATGAGCCGATCGGCAAAAATCCAATTTCTAGATCAGACAAATTCTTGATTTATATAGGTTCGATTGGCCAATATTTCGTCCTTTACTGATAACGATCACCTTGACTTCTTGACATTTGAACGTCAAATAAAACTTCATAAAAATGCGAGCCATTATTACTAAATTGGCTTGTAGCAGCAGCTTCGTTACGAACAGTCCATCAATTTATTGTTTTCAAAACAATATGGATAAAGTGGGAAAGAATGAAAGATGTCATCTAAACTTTTCAAAATGCCGAAGTGGAACCAGAAACCTGTTAAATGCGCCTAATGAAGTAAAGTATGACGACTTAAATCCACCTCAGAAATGTAATGATCTTTTTACTGGCAAACAAAAGCTGTAAAACAAATCAAGAAGCCAACATGCTGTTTGTCGTTAACTCCAATAATTCCAGTCTCGATCGGCCGAATAAGTCAAACAACGGTTAAGTCAAAAGACCGTCAATTATCGATGGTTACCGACTAATTACCGATTATCGACCTCTCCGGTGACTAGAAGTAGACCAACTAAAGAAAGATTATGAATGTGAATTATAAGGGAACCTCTGTAAAACCCAGCTAAAGGTGCTAAAAATAATTCAACTTCCGACGTTTTGGTGCGAACCAAACCCACTTCCCTTGGACTGTTGTCGAGTGAACTGAAATGCTGAGCAACTAAGTTGGTTACTTGAAGCCTGGGCGGGAGTTCACTGAACACCAGGACATCACAAGGAGGTTATAACTAAGCGGGAGCTTTGTTCCCGTTAAGCACGAGGCCGTGTAGGACCTTGGTTGTACATAATGCAAAGGTTTAGTAACTCTCTTCGACTTTAACTTCTTTCAATAACTTTCTCTTTTTTCTGTCAGGATACCAACGTGAGTTGACATATCAGCACCGGGATGGCTCCTACAGTGCTTTTGGTGAAAGATATGGTAGGACAGGATCTGGTAGTTTGTGGTAAGTTTCTTAATGTCCGTTTTTTAGTTAGTTTTGTTGTTTTCGTTTTTTTTATTATTACCAGGCGTTCGAATTGTTGTTGTACAGATATTCCTGTTGTTATGTATTACACTAAACAAAGTTTACATTGCTGTTTTGTGACAAAATTATTACAATTTAATTCGCAAGTAGCAAACTGTGACAGGACGAGTGCGGAGATGATACCCCCAACATGTTACCCAGACCAAGATCTGTGTTATCTGCTGAAACTGAAGGCTGAGGTGGATCACAGTACACCACCACCCATATCGGGGATCACTTATCCATAAAAAGGCGCAAGGATTCTGGCCTAAATCTTTTCTTAACGTAATAAATTATGGTTTATTGATGGTTTTTGACGGGCACTTTGTGCATTTCAGGCTTACAGCCTTCGTAGTTAAATCGTTTTCTCGGGCGAAGTCTTACATCTATATCGATCACGTATCCATGGGAAAAAGTATTGAGTTCATGCTGTCAAGACAACAGAAAGATGGATCATTTGAAGAGTCAGGTTCTGTCAGTAGTTACCTCCAGGTATGCGAGAGATGTGAAGTTTTCTTTCAGATTTATTTAAATTTCTCACTTTTTAATTAGAAAACCTATTGGCTGTTGCGGTTGTTGTTGTTGTTGTTACTACAATGGTTGCTATTGCTGTTGTTATGATTGCTGTTATTGTTGTGGTTACTGTTGATGTAGTTGTTGTCGTTGTTTTTGTTGTTGTCTGCTGCTGCTATTACTGTTGTTTTTGTATTTGCTGTTATCATTGTCGTCATTGCTGCTGCAGTCACTCTAACTGTTATTTCTGTAATTATTGCTGTAGTTTCTGTCGCTGTTCGTATTGTTATGATTAGTATGTTTTCTTAAACTTTATGGGGAAACCCTTATAATTAACAATTAGATTATGAGCTCGAGACTTCTATGAGGTGATAGTTGAAATTCTCATAGAAATCGAGAGCGAATAATCTAATTGTTTTAGTAGAAACACTTAGCAAAGAACATTTTTCGTCTTCTCTGGGATTGCACTTTCAAGTAGGCAATCTATTTCGTCTTCAGAAACTTCACAAAAACGAGAGGCGGAAGCCATTTTCGCTACTCGCTATCTATCGACGAATAGATAGCGAGTAGCGTAGCCAATCAGAATGCAGCATTTGCAATAGTACTCGACTAAGTTTCTACTAAAACTGGTTATTCTTGGTAATCTCATTGAAACACTAAAAACGTTTCAGGGTGGTCTGAAGTCGTCAAATCCCGAAGCTTTAACAGCATACGTTCTGGTTTCTCTTCTGGAGTCTGGTAACAATAGTCCTGTAAGTAATTACAAGTTTTGCACAATATGTTCATTTTCCTCTACTGTCTCCAATTTCTACATTGATCAGCTACTATCAGCTTGGGTCGCTAAAGAAATATTTTACCATCACTTTTTGTGTAGGAGGTCAGACAAAGAACATCCAATGCAGTCCAGTTCTTAAAAATTAAGCTAAGAACTATTACTGATGCGTACACTTTAGCGATTGTGGCATACGCGATGGAACTAGCAAACGACCCAGCCAAGGAAGCATTTTTGAATGAGCTCTTGAAGAAAGCAGTCAGAGAAGGTTGTATTGACATTCCAAAGGTCTAACGAGGTCAGATTTCCTTTTCAGAATAATTATTAGAAAAATTCCTTAATTTTTTTTCACGTGGTAGATGGAACACTGCACTGGACAGAGGAAAGTTCTGAAAAGAAGAAACCTGAACGGTGGTTCCGTCCTTACTACCAACCTAGATCAGCCGATATAGAAATAACGTCGTATGCGTTATTGGTTTATGCTCACAGAGGTGAAAAACAGAATGGTTTACCAATAGCTCGGTGGCTAGCTCAACAGAGAAACTCTCTTGGTGGATATTCGTCCACTCAGGTACCATGAGATATTTTATAAAATGAGTTTTCTATTACGTATGCAGTGATTGGTCCGTTACCGTGTTTATATCAAGGTATGTAAACACGGATAGGACATCATATCACCGCTTGACGCCAGAATTTGTTCTTGGCGCGAATGGGAAACTTTAAGTGGTATACAAACTAAGAAGGAGAACTTAACATTCGATATTGAAAATAAAGTTCATTTTTCACAATTGTTATTGCTTAGTTCTTTGCTTATTTCACAGCAGCTTTCGAGTTCTCCCAACCTTCTCCTTGTGTTTGCATCAGGCGTTATAAACACGGCAAAAGAGTTTTTATTTCTTAATTACATTTACGTGCTGTGTAACTCAGTTCGACAATAGCCATTGAAAATACCGTAGAAAAGGGCCTAGCAGGGGAAGCCTGTTTTTACGAACTGTATCTTTTCGAGGTACGTTCAAAACTTTTTAAACGAGCGTAGCAACAAACTAAGTCTTCTAATTACATCTTAATTCTGTTGACAGGATACAGTGGTCGGCCTCCAAGCGCTCTCTGAGTTTGCACCTCTCGTCTTTTCACCGGACATAAGTTTTAATGTGGATGTAAAACTGTCTTCTGACGCAAGTTTCAAAAAATCATTTCATGTTGACAAAAATAATATGATCGTTCTACAAGAAGAAGAGGTGAGGTGTTGAAGGCTCAACGTGAATGTTGAAGTGTTAGTGTGAATGTTGGAGAGTTAGTGTGAGTATGTGAATGTTGGCGGGTTAGTGTGAGTGAATATGGGAGGGTTGCTGTGGGTAAATGTTGGACGGTTTGTTGGAGTGTTAGTTGGAGTGAGTGAATGTTGGAAGGTTAGTTGGAGTGAGTGAATGTTGGAAGGTTAGTTGGAGTGAGTGAATGTTGGAGTATTAGTTGGAGTGAGTGAATGTTGGAAGGTTAGTTGGAGTGAGTGAATGTTGGAAAGTTAGTTGGAGTGTGTGAATGTTGGAAGGTTAGTTGGAGTGAGTGAATATTGGAAGGTTAGTTGGAGTGAGTGAATGTTGGAAAGTTAGTTGGAGTGTGTGAATGTTGGAAGGTTAGTTTGAGTGAGTGAATGTTGGAAGGTTAGTTGGAGTGAGTGAATGTTGGAAGATTAGTTGGAGTGAGTGAATGTTGGAAGGTTAGTTGGAGTGAGTGAATGTTGGAGTGTTAGCTGGAGTGTGTGAATGTTGGAAGGTTAGTTTGAGTGTGTGAATGTTGGAGTGTTAGCTGGAGTGTGTGAATGTTGGAAGGTTAGCTGGAGTGTGCGAATGTTGGAAGGTTAGCTGGAGTGTGCGAATGTTGGAAGGTTAGCTGGAGTGAGTGAATGTTGGAAGGTTTGTTGGAGTGAGTGAATGTTGGAAGATTAGTTGGAGTGAGTGAATGTTGGAAGGTTAGTTGGAGTGAGTGAATGTTGGAGTGTTAGCTGGAATGTGTGAATGTTGGAAGGTTAACTGGAGTGTGTGAATGTTGGAGTGTTAGCTGGAGTGTGTGAATGTTGGAAGGTTAGTTGGAGTGAGTGAATGTTGGAGCGTTAGCTGAAGTGTGTGAATGTTGGAAGGTTAGTTGGAGTGAGTGAATGTTGGAAGGTTAGCTGGAATGTGTGAATGTTGGAATGTTAACTGGAGTGTGTGAATGTTGGAGTGTTAGCTGTAGTGTGTGAATGTTGGAAGGTTAGCTGGAGTGTGCGAATGTTGGAAGGTTAGCTGGAGTGTGCGAATGTTGGAAGGTTAGCTGGAGTGTGCGAATGTTGGAAGGTTAGCTGGAGTGTGTGAATGTTGGAAGGTTAGCTGGAGTGAGTGAATGTTGGAAGGTTAGCTGGAGTGAGTGAATGTTGGAAGGTTAGCTGGAGTGAGTGAATGTTGGAGTATTAGTTGGAGTGAGTGAATGTTGGAAGGTTAGTTGGAGTGAGTGAATGTTGGAAGGTTAGTTGGAGTGAGTGAATGTTGGAAGGTTAGCTGGAGTGTGTGAATGTTGGAAGGTTAGTGCGATTGTGAATATAGATTTAAACGTCAGTGCATGAGGATAAGCAGGGTATGCCAAATGAGGAGTCATTTTAGTACATTAATATATAATCATTTCCATTATTGTACACTTCCTCTTAGCTTCCAACTGTCAGTGGGACAGTTCTGGTTTCAGGACGCGGTAAAGGAATAGGTGTACTTCAGGTAGGCTGTGTTAGCATTGGTACTTGGTGTAACCTACCTGAATGTTAAGAAGGCATGTTAGAGTTGCTGTGTGAGTGTAGTAACTGAACATATAATTATAACTGTTTGTTCACCACCCTACTGTTTAATTTCATTTTAATTTTTACTATGCGATACAGTCGTGTTCTATCCCACTAACATATCGTTTTTGCTGTTCATTATGGTGGTAACCGTTCTGTCCTTTCTTACTCATCGTATCCCGTTTTGTCCTGTCCAAACTTTCGTCGATATAGTGGATGCAAGTGTTACAGTGAAATTCAGCTCTGTTTTTTATATCTTTTCCATGCAAAACAATCCAGTCCAATCCAGCCAAGTACCATAATATCCGATCTAATCCTGCCCTGTGCTGGCCTACCCCTTTCTTATTATTCCTTGTTCTTTTGATCTTGTTTTTTATACTTCAGTTTACTAGTTTTATTGTGATTTCTTCCCTGAACCTTGGTTTCTTTTTTGTTTGAACCGAGTATTTTCTTGACAATATGCTCTAATTAGTTTGTCGTTTTGATTATCAGGTTGGTGTAACGTATAACGTGGACAAACCTCCCTCGGATAAATTTTTCGACCTCGTTGTTCGAGTGATTGAAGCTGACAATAATAAAGTAAAAACCCGATCATGTGTGAAGTATTCTGTGGATGGACAAAAGTCTGGTATGGCGATCTTGGACTTTGGTCTTCCATCAGGATTTAATATCGATCAAGATGATGTTAATGAGGTACAAACTTGGTGATGAAACAGAGAGAGTTAGAGAGAGTTTGCAGGAAATTTAGGGGTATACTCGTTTTTGACAGAGATTCGTAACCGTACGCTGTAATCTTCCTGGTAGGTCGTGGCTAGGTCGTTTAGCCGAAAGACATCGTAAATAACACTAAAAGAGGCAATGTCCTCAAAGTTTGGTGACAATTTGGCCACTTCATGACTTACATTACATACAGTTGGGGGAAGGTAGAATTTCATAGTGCGAGTCCTTTGCTCTCAATCCTGACTTGTTGTTCGTTTCCCAACTTGTTACCCACTGTTGATTGGAATTCAGAGCTATAAAGCCTCCTGTAGTTTTATTTACCGTACTGGTTCGATTTAGCACCCTTCTTTCAGTAAGCGCCTCCTTTCTAAAAGTGAATAAATAGCGCCCTACACCATTAAGCTCTCATATTTCTGTGAGTGTTCTTTTGGTTTTGAGGTTTTCACTTTATTATTTCAGTTGTTGTTCGACGAAAATAATAAAATTAAAAGGATTGAGACCCCAGGAAGGAAAGCAATATTGTATTTTGACGAGGTAAGTACTCGTTCATTTTAAAACAAACGTGAAAAAAAAATAAATAAATAAATAAATAAAAATTTGGGACTTTGAAAATATTTTGACTTTAGGTTGTACCCATATTTTTAACATTTGTGCAAATGTGGTGGATGAATGATATTTGGTTAACTTCAGTCTCATACTATTTTCATTTCGAAACTCGAGGTAGTCGTCCATAACCGAACATTTGCTTTGTTTTCTGCGCAGGTTTTAAAGACTGAATCACTATGCGTTAATCTAAGGTCCGTCAGAACTCATGCAGTTGGCAGGGCTCAACCCATTCCTGTTGTTATCTATGACTATTATAATCCAGGTACGTCTTGAACGGGAGTAGCCTGGGAACTATTATTTTATGATCACGATTGGCTCGCTTCAAGTCTATCCAGGCATGCAGGATTGGTCCTATTTAAACGTTCAGTTTTACTTGTGCCGAATCTAATCCTCTTCAGCATTAACAAATGATTTTGTTGATTTTTAATGGGTTTGGCAAGATGTGAGGTTCGACGTTTGAAACGGAGCACATTTGTAATTGAAGCTCAATATCCAATATACTTTTATGTCTTCAGAGAAACGAGCCACCATTATGTATGCCACCCAAGAAAATGTCGGTCTTTGCGACGTGTGTTTAGATTGCACAAACTGCAAACCAAGAGGAGTTGGAGCTGCTTCTCACGTTATATCCTTTTCTCAACTTCTAATGATTGGCCTTGCTATAATGATGTATAACTTTTAAAAAGGCACGGATGCAGAACGAAACTATGGGTGAGCTATACCGCTTGCTGGGTGAATGTAGAGTTACTGATTTTATTCGTGCGAAGTTAGCCGTAATTTTTGAACTGATCTTTTCTACCAGTTAAACGTACAATGACTGTCAATGAACGAATTAATTTATTCGCGATCTGTAATTGTTCTGTTTTGTTTCAAAGCAGCTTGTTTTCGTTAAGAATATTTTATCCTATCATTGATTGCACAAGTCTTTGAAGTATTAGCTGTTAACATATGGAAAATATTAACTTTTAAAAAAATCACTTGTTTTTGTTATGTAGTTGTAAGAAATATCCTAGGATACAAACTTAAAGTAAAAAGTGCATGTAGTAGCGCGTTTATACAAGAGCAATATCATTAAACTCACAATTCACTGTGTGTCCCTTGTCTACCTTTTTAAATTAGTGGAAGAATGTGGAAGAACACCTTTTGCTGTTCATTACCAAAAAATATACTATCATTAACGCCAACCTCAAACTCATTAACGCAAAAGTACATTCATTTTACTCAAGAGAAATATCTTGCCTAATTGAAATTTTATTAACCCTAATGTATAGTAGAATGGTGTTAATGGTCGTCTGTTGGCGCTAGAGAATGCTCTTTGATGTCAATGGTTGCGTATCTACGCTAGTGAATGTCGACTGAATAAAATGAATGTATTTTTGCGTTAATGTGTTTGAGGTTGGCGTTAATGATAGTATGTTTTCTGGTAATGAACAGCAAAAGGTATATCATAAGAAGGATCCAAGGTTAATGTTTAGGAGAGTACAGGTAACTGTCAATGTTGGAGTGAATTCAGTACGAGAGGATTGCTTGTTTCAAATTTGGTAATAAGATGATATTTAAAATAAGATTTGATAAATAAAAACTTTTATGCTTGTTCAAGGTGGTTCTGTTGTCTGGCTATACAGGAATACGGTGCTTTTTGGCATAAAATTGTTCAGGAAGTTGGTCATTACCTCGTAGCTAATTGCGTATATTGAGAGTATTGGTTTATGCATGTTTTTTGAAAAGTTTCACATTTTCAACTATAGCCTTACCGTTAATATATCATATTATAATATATGATGTAATAATAATAATAATAATAATAATAATAATACTTGCCACGGCAAGATACAAATTTTTATGCGAGTTAGGTTCTATCACAACTACCACAACAATTTCTCAAAAGAGATTACTGTTCAAGAAAGGGAACTTTTCAATAATCAAAACCAATACCCAAATTATGCAACGAACTAAAATGAGGGCGAAGACCAATCTTGCAAAGCTTTGATGGCAAAAATATAATTTTCTGAGTGGATGGTACTAAAGGGCCACTTACGTTTCAAGCATGCAGTTCATTTGAACAAATATATCAGCTGTACTGTAGGTCACAAATGCCTATACTCTTATCTCAACTTAAGGTGAACATAATTATACTCGTTCTATGGATATTTGTCGGTTTGAATTTGTTTGCAGGAAAGCATTTAACTCGAGGAGAAAAAACTTAAACAGTATTTTCGAGCCTTTGCATGTCAGCAGCAAGCTGTTACATTCGTCTGACCAATTTGGCTTAGATGACGAACGCGAGTTAAGCCAGCAGCCTATTAGTTATATTCATGAACATAAGAAGCAGCAACTATTCCGAGGTGTTACTAACAGTTTGGTGCGGTGTTCATGCACGGAATGCTTGAAGCAGCTCACAGCGCGACTTAGAGAAAGGCGCTTTATGCCACACAAGAATCCTTTGAATTACAAGTGTTCGATAAGTGCTTGCATGTGTGGGCGTGTGTATATATATCATTGAAATTCTTGGTGTCACCAAAACGCATGACTTTCCACTGAATTGTTAAAAACGTTTTAAAGATTTCAGTCGTTTACCAAGGCCAACGTACTTGATACTCTTTCAAGTAACATGTGTCGTACTCAGCGGAAATATACCTGATTAATGTCCTTTTAATAGCAGGTTTCCATGTTTCTCTTTACAACTTACTTTGTATATCTCTTTATTTAGTTCCTACTGCATTAAGATATGCACTAACATCGAGTCTACGTCAAATGGCATTGGGACGGTAATCAGAAGAAATTCTTTTTGGGGGTGTTTTGTGGGGTTCTCCCTGTGGAATTTTATTTCTTCAGGTCAAGAATAAAACAAGATATTTTAGCGCTGTTTATTTTGGGTGCATGCATGTAGTATTCTACTGAAAAGATCGTTTTGCCTTGCAAACTCGACAATTTTTCCCCACACTGATATCATTCAAAAGAGAGGGTGAACTGCTATTTCTTTTTCCTTTGCAATCCATCGATAACACTTCATCAGGTATGTTCCTCATAAACAGGAAAATTCTTTGGCTATGTTTTCTAATGTGTTGGATTATATTGACGTTCTCAATCTCTCTTGCTCTCTCTCCGTGTTACGGTGCATTATAGAAATTATAAAAAGGATATGAAGTATCCGCAAGAAACGGGTGAATGCGAAAACGTTTGGAACGTTGTATCAACACAGCCATTGATTAGTGTGAGAATGGCGTTTTCCTGACAATATATGCATGCGTTGATGGAATGATGTATATCAGCACTTGGCAGTTCTTGGCTGTTTTTTCGCATCACAAATACGGCTATTAATTTGTATTGTTTTATTGGACAAAGGGTTGTTTTTAATGCTTCTTATGTCTGTAGCTGGCAACCCAGAAGACTGGTCTCATTGAGTAACGTGCGGAGGTGGCTATTGTCTCGTTGAGATTTACATACCGGCGTGCATTTCATCGGGTGAGAGAATATGTTTGAGATCAACACTTTGCACTGCAGATGAAAGATGGAGCGTGTGTCGGTATGCGCTTTCGTTATCGTGCTGCTGTCAGTTGAAGTATATTCGACTAACAAGTAAGTAAGTCTAGAAAGTAAATATTGCTGTGGCTTTCTAACCTAGCAAAAGATACAAAATCGAGGTGAACAGAAATACAAAGCCAAACGTTTCTTTAGTATATATGTTTATTTGCTGTGAAAGCTCGTACCTACTCACCCATACTGTTTAATTAACTAGATCTTTGGCATTGAACAGTGTATGGTGTCGTTGTTTTGTAAGTCATGTTGTATGTAGTGCCTGTTCCAGAACGTTTCTTCGGCAGAGAACTTCTGGTTTGTTCAAGCATAACTAGATGTCGAATATTGAAACACTTAAGGCATTTTGATATAAACACGAGTATCACCAGAATAATTCGTGTAGCAAACGCAGTAAAGTGTTCTCACCTGCCCAGTTGTTCAGAAAGTGATTAACACTGGTCTGGGCTTACGAGATGTCCTGCCGCGAGTATTCTGGTCGACTGGCTTAATGTCAATTTCCCGTTTTGAAACTACTGTGAAGCACGGTGTTGCATTCGTGTATAACGTTTGTGCAAAAACCTTGTAGTAAATAGTAAACCTGGAAGCATTTTCAGCGACAGGTCAGTCTGCAGTCAAGTACACTAACTGACTCTGAGATGGCAATTTCCCATTTTAGAGTCACCTTTACCTTGACTTTAAAACGAGGCTAGTTGCAAAATCTTTTAAGCCTGGTTCACACTAGCGACATAAGCACAAGGACAAGATCAATACGAAAACAAAGCATATCTCCTCTGGGATAAAACAAGAATTTTTCTTTGTTTCGTCTTTTGTTCCACACTTGGCTTATGCTTAGATTACGATCTTATGGTTATCCTTACCACCATACTTATTCCGCAGGCTTGACTTCATTCCTTTGTTTTGCCTTTTATTTTGCCTTTTGTTTTGTCCTTATGCTTATGCTTATAGCCTGGTTCACAAATGAGCATAAGCATAAGGACAAAACAAAAGGCAAAACAAAGGAATGAAGTCAAGCCTGCGACATAAGGATCATCGTAATCATAAGCATGAGATCATAGTCCAAGCATAAGTCAAAGAGCCAGACAAAGGACGAAACAAAGAAAAATTCTTGTTTTATCTTCGCAAGTGCCAGGGGAGATATCATGCTTTGTTTTCGTATTGATCTTGTCCTTATGATTATGTCGCTAGTGTGAACCAGGCCTTACATGAAAATTAGATTTAATTTAATGCAAATAAAAACTAATTTTCATATGTAAAGATTATTACTAACCTCGATTTAAAGGAAGCAAATAAGAAAACTTGGAACTGTACTGTTGACCTGGCTATAAACAAGAACGTAAAGACTTGATGATGCGCATGAAACACGAACCAGAGTTAAAATATTTAATTAAAGTATTTAACACTTGAAAATCAGCGCAATTTTATAGGGATAATACGACCGATTTATGATATTTACTTTTGTGTCGATATGTCCACCGTGCGAACAAGGAAATATTGGGAATAACGATGCAATATGTGTATAGAAACGTAGAAATAACGATATAAGAAAAAAACCTGATATTTTTTCTTGATTTCTTTATGTACATGTTGCTCGAAAAGCGTTTTATATTTCCTATGACTGGAGATATTCCGGGGAAAATATGAAATCAATTTCTATGAAAACAAGCTAAGGCTTAAATTCAGGAAAAAACGAACGCGTATACTAATATACACCTCATTCATCCTTGTAGTTCTTATGTCATTCTTGCACCGAAAACATTTCGACCTGGCATGTTGGTCAATATGTCTATATTGATTCTCAAAGAAGACATTCCTGGCACTCCAGTTGATGTTAATGCGACATTTCTTATCAATTCTGTTCTCATTTCTTCTGCTGTGGGACGTTTCCATGCAGGTAACTTACAGTAAAGGACCTCTTTTAAGTAAAAATAACGCCATGATCACGATGGATTGCTTCGTTCTCAGAGGACGTCAAAGCAACGAACTCCTCTCATTTCCCTGACCAGACCAACGAGAGAAATTTCGCCTTCGCCTACTAAATTTCGCACATGATTATCGCGAGGGAAATCTAGATTACACAGAATTGTTTGTCTTGATGAAACTTTCCCTCACCAGTGAGGAGAAATGTATCTTTTCGAGGGACTTGTTGTAGGGACGTCAGGCTTCTTAACATTTTCCTCGACGATAACGGTAATACTTATCGTAATCCCGACTTTTACACTAAGGCATTATTTGTCCTCTTCTGTCCGGAATGCAGTAACCTAGCCGGGGGGCTAAGAGATTTTGGACGAATCCTAAACAAGTTTCCAGAATATTTGACATTTTTTTTGCGATGACAAATTTGTTGTTCACAGCTGCTTAAAACTTACTAACATCACATCTGTAATGATGACGTATTGCATGAGGACCAACACGTGACAAAAGGAGCGGGAATGTGGAGGTTAAGGAAGTGATTACAGTTGTAAGGAACTGGGTTGTGTTTGTACTTAATATCACAATATATGATTGAATAAAAGAAAGAACATTACAACATCTTAAGCTCATATTGCCAAGTTTGAAAATGAGATGCTTTCATTGTCATTTACGATTGTTGTTTAATCAGCCAATCACGATCCCCCCTTCACCGAACCTCACTTCGGAGCAGGATTGGTCTGTCCTTTTTAAATCGGGGTAACGCCAGGCAGTTTAGCTTGTCCAGGGAAATCACTGGATAGGGGAGACAGTTTGGTTCGCTTCAGCTTTACTCATCATCAGGAAGGAGAGAAAATGATACTACATTTCATGGTTACGTCTTAAGTGGCCTTTTGCTTCTAGTAATTTTCTCCTTAACATGTTCAGTTCACCAGCTGACTGAGTTCTGTTAATATTTATTGTTACGAGTTTAACATATCTTCGTATCTTTTATTTTTTAGGAGTGTTAGATTTTCTTCCAATGCAAGTAAGTGTAATCTATCTTACGTTAATTAAAATGTATTTAATATTTTTGAAGTCACTACCTGAAATGAAGTAGCAAGTCTCCGTTGGTCAGTTATTGAAGTCCTGCACTTTTCAAATATAGATTCCATTCAGTGGTTTCCTTGAGAAGAGCACCGGTTACCGGGCTAAGAAACGCTTGCAAGTAGTCGGGTCTGGTGGCCTCACATTCAATACGAGTGAGACCCAGGAAATAGTGTTTAATAAGAAAGGCTTCTCAATCTATATACAGACTGACAAAGGGATTTACAAACCAAAACAAACAGGTAATTAGAATGATGACATTTACTGCCTTAATTGGATATAGGAGTATGTAGTGAAGATTCTAGCTGAGCTTGTCTTACCTACTTCCCAGTGATTTTTAGTCTGTATTTTGACCTGTTGAAACACTTCTGGCAATCATTTAATCATTAATACCTACGATACGTACTCACCGATACGTAGATTCGAAGACCTTAGGTTCGATTCCCGGCTGGGGCAGTCAGATTTTTCGTATGTATAAATATGATCGTATCAAACTTCTTTTCATATATACATATATATATAAATGTCATTTAATCATTCTTTGAACAGCGAAATGCATTTTAGACGTCATAGTAAAGAAACTGTAGAGACAAACATCAGGCGTTCCCTTAGTTTTGGTATACAGGGGCCGCGGAACGATATTTGAGGGGGGGGCTGACATGGGGCGATAGCATGACCTCCTGAAAAAATTAAATTCAATATTTCTGAGACGGTGGTGAACACTTCTTATTTTAATGATTACTCAGAAATCACAAAACACTGGTTATATTAACAGGAACAACTCAAATACTATCAGCTGGTCACACAAATATCGGATATGTTTATCGGGTTTTTAAAATCATAAATTAAAATGCGAGTGTGGTTAAGTGAAAGGATCAAGCAACATGTGTCAAGTGTTATACGAAACAAGACCATACCATTAAGAAATCAACCGAAAAGGCAACGTACCTCTGCTCAAACGATTGATTGTGACTCGGCAATCGGTCGACACTCGTTGTCAAACAGATGTTGTGCCAATAACTAATCACACTCCAAATTTAGCATCCTGGCAAAGTGCCGCTGAGCATTCTTTCTAAAGATTATGGAATCTATGTATATTGGCGCTATTTTGATGTTTAATCCCTCCTACGTGGGATGACATCATTGCCTTTATATCAGGTGTAAATATAAGCTGATAACTCATTTCTCAACAGTTAGCAGACGTTTGCACCTGAAGAGTGGTCTGCCGAAATGCATAGTGCTTCTTTTTAGTATTTACTTTCTCTCTGTGTGTTGGTTCCTCTAGTTCTTTTCAGAACTGTCTTGTATAACCATTCATCATGGTTAAGACGTTTTTCAAAGCAATACTGAAATATTTAATTTCTTTCCAAAAAAGTGGGGGGGGGCTAAAGCCCCCCAGCCCCCCCGCCTCCGCGGCCCCTGGTATATAATATTAGAATCAGATATTCCTCTTTTGAAATCCTGGCTACGTCCTGACCCCAGTTAACAATCATAACGTGTATCATGATTCGTACACGAGAAGGCGTGTTTAATCTGATGTAAAACACGTAGAAGTTTGTTGAAAAAACCAATTCCGATGTGTTTTGACATCAGACACTCTTCTTCACTCTTCAGCTTCTCCAGCAAAATCTCTGTTTAGGAAGAAAATCATGTTTAACTTAAAGAGTGTCGAAATTTTATGCTAATTTAGATCATCAAACCAAGGTCTCAGTACTGAATTTCTTTGCTTTCCTCCCTAATTAGGAATGAGTTTGAGTAATGTTATGTAATATTAATATGAATGATAATTTCAGTTCATATGCGGATCCTTGCCGTCTATCCTGATCTAAAGGTCCATACAGGGAAGGTATGTGAAACAACGGGCAATGTGTATAGTCATATTTTATTTTATATTTAGGATACCCACTGCTTTTGCCTCAGGTCATGCAGTGCCAATTTCTTGCAACTCTTCAGGTTTAATGATGTAGCGGAGGTTTCAAAGAGGTGACTGGAATGGAATGAGTGACTGGAATGGAAGCGGTGACTGGAATGGAAGACTACCCTGAATATTATTATCCAAATTTGACTTGGCAAATAAACTAGTGGAGAAATAATCAAAAGTCTACAGTATATTTTTGAAAACAAAATAAAAATGTGAAAAAAAACTTGAAAAACCAGTAAATCATTTGAAGTCCTTGAAAACATTCGTTAGACTCCGCTGGCCGACTCTATAACTCTATCTGGAATTCTTTGTTTTATGAATTTCTTTAGTGATGAACGACTTAATCATGATAGATTGTTGTTACATAGTATGCTTGTCCGTGCAAACTATAACGCGTTCTTTTCACTTTGGTGTTACATACCCTTAAAACCCTTTGTCGTATATAAATTTTTAATATTGTATGTCATTTTTTTTATTTCAGATGACCATCGGAATAACTGTGAGTATTCTCAACGTCTAGGTAACTAAATTTAAGCGTGAGTCACAAGTTGATCTGGATAAATCGTTTTGGGGAAATTATTTCCTTCATTGTAGATTCAAAAACGGAACTAGTTGTTTTGTTCTGGCCATGGTTAGAGGCTTATTAAGATTGAATGAGCCTGGATGAGTTTCTATGGACGCATCATCAAATATTTTAACAGCATTGTATTATTTTGTATTATAGTATTCATGCTGATGTGTAATGTTTCTTGTAGGATCCTCATAACATCAAGCTTGCTTTGTGGAAAGATGTAGCTACCGCGTCAGGTAACCATTTCAACAAAGTTTCGATAAATCTGAATCAGTCTAACGTAGTAATATTCCGTATACCCCGAGACTTTACTCTTTTCAGACGTTGGGTTCTCCTTCGTATTTTACTCTTGCTAACGCCATTGCAAAAGTAAATATCTTCTAAATTTCCGTGGTACACTATACCCCATTGAAAATCGACATTGCGAACGTAAATTCCGTCACGCTAGTTTTTAACACATCACGCTGAATCTGTAAGGATTCGATGAAACAGTTTGTAACTTTTGGTTTCCCAACATCAAGTTGTCGTACAAAATGATATTCAAAAACTATTGAAAAAACTATCGTTCTGTTCTGTGGTGTTTAACCATGCTCTTTAAAACTTCTTCCTGGTCAAATCTGATTTTAGTGGATCAGGAGAATTAACACTTTCCTAGCAGAATCAGAGTATCATTGTTTCGCTTGCCAACCTGGACGATTTTATTCGTCATAGGGAGACGTTATGACGAGAGTGTATTAGCTTATGAATAAACGCTGTTACCTTTCCCATCATTCATGTCGTGACGGCCTGACGGGTGTTTGGTTTTGCTTTAGGAGTGGTTACTCAGGAGTTTGAGTTGTCATCTCAACCTCGTTTGGGAGTCTGGAAGATTTCCGTTGAAGTTGAAGTAAGCGTGAAATGTTGAAACCCTTACCTTTTCAGTTTCATAAACTTACCAATTCTCTCGAATAAAAAAAAAAAACATTTTAGGGAAGAAAAGAAACAAAAACATTTGAAGTTGGTGAATATGGTATGTAAAACTACTCATTTATCTCAGTTTACTGTGCATGGCTAAGTTTATTAAAAGCTCACATTGTCTAGAACATATTTTTGTTTCATAATCCTCACCGTTATCCGCGTTTAAGCTAAATTGCTCCGCAAGATACTTCTGTTTAACAAATGCTGTACGTTTTTAGTTCTTCCGAAATTCAAAGTTGATGTTTTGACTAATTCCTACGCTTCATTTGGGAACGGAGAAATAAGAGGCTCGGTGTCAGCAAAGTAAGTTTATAGCGTTACAGAGGAAATTTAGAACCTATGAATGAAGTGAGTACACTACAGTGGACACACTGTTCTCTTTCCACTGTTAACGAAAGGTGATTATTTTTGTGCCAGTCATGCAAATGCTTGCGCTTTTGGAAGAAAGTAATAATTTTTTCTTGTGGGGAAATTTTTTATTGTTTTTTTGTGTGACTCAAATGATATTCCTATTCTTTAAAAAGTTGAAAGATTTGTAAGAAAGGTAACAAATCTGAAGGTTTTTAATGAAGCATCTAATTAGATGACTCTTCTTCCTTTCTCTCTCTCTCTCTCTCTTTCTACCATTCTTACTCTCTATTTTCTTTTTTTACTTCTTTTTACTAGATATACTTACGGGAAAGGAGTGAGAGGACTTGCAAAGCTTTGGTTACAATTTCCGTGCTACCGCTACAGTCCTAGCTGCAGGAAAACACTTCCACACAAAGAGTTTAAGGTGTACCATTGCTTAATAACTTCGATAGGCTGTACTTTCACTTCCTGTTTAAATTGAGCGCTTAGCCACCATTTTTTTAAAAAAATTCATTTAATTTCTTTGTTTTTTAGATTGATGGTAATCACTCTTTTAGCATTCCAGAAGCCGAGGTTACTGATTTATTCCAAAGACACTTTGAAAATGGGAATCCATACAAGTGGTATTATTCAGTAACGGTAAACGTATCTGTGACTGAAGACCTGACAGGAAAGACGTACTTTGGAACTACGAAAGTTATTCTTACTAAAAGTGACATTGTCTTGAGCTATGCCAATGCCAACCCAAAAGCATTTAAGCCCAATTTTATGTTCCAGGTTTTGGTTAGTAAACAAGCAATTTCATCTCTCGTTTCGTTTTTTCCTGCTTCTCATCTCTTTAGTCTTCGCAGTCGTTCATCCGTTCCTCTTCCCGTGCTTCCTGCACTCTGTAATATTTCCTCCTGTCTTTTTCCCCGTCTTTTTCCTCAGAAGGTTTTCTTTTTTTCTTTAACTTCTCCTGTCTTTCTTTACATTTATTTCATTTTCTTATAATTTTTCTCCGTTTTTCCCCGTTTCCTTATGTTTTGCAGTAAGTTCTCATGCGAACTCTTTACCCTTCATTTCATTCTTTCTCATTCTCTACTTGTTATTTTTCCCTACATTTCTCTTCTTCACAGTGATTTCCATTCTTTCCTCCTTTACATTGTCCTTTAGTTTTATGCATTTCCTTTCACTATACGTTTCCCATCCTTCTGTCCCTTGTCGACCCTTCCCTTCCATGCCCTCCCATTCCATTCCTTCAGCATTCCTCCCCTTCCCTTACATTCCTTCACCATCCCTTCACTTCCCCACCTATCCTTTTCCTTCCTCTTCATCCCTCCCCATTGCTTCCTTTTCCTTCCATTGCTTTCATTTGCCTTCATTTTTCTACTTTTCATTTCTTTTCCTTCACTTTTTTCCTCCATTTTCTTCCACTCTACTACCTTCGTCCCTTCTCTCCTTTTGTCTTCCCTACTTTCTCCTGTCACTATTCTGTTCCCTGTTCCTTTTCTGTCCCCTCTTTTTACCTGCCGTTCACTCCTGTTTATATCCTTACATTTATAGTCCTTGTCATTCCTCTTTGCAATAATTCATGTTAAAATTATTGTTTTCTTTCCAGTTTAAAGTTTCTCGTCCAGACAATACACCTGTAATCAACCAAAAAATCCCAGTACGAATCAGAACCATTACAACTCCTATGTCACTTGAGAAAGCAGACTGGATCTCGTACACCACTAACCAAAATGGCTACGTTGGTGTTTATCTTAACATTTCCAGCAACGTGCGTAGTGTTCGGATTGAGGTCGGTACCACAAGAATGTCAATCACCTTTCAGCCTAGGTTAGCCAATAGTTTTGATACCCGTAACTAACTGTTCGAAAAGCGCAATTTTGATAAACGTTGCATACTTTGGAACGCTGGAGATTTTCAAATTTTCCAGTAAATTAATGCAGATTATAAGCCGGGACTCCGTTGCTCAAAAAATGATCAGCGCTAATGTTTGATTAAAAGCTTTAAATCAGCATAAATGTAGTGCATGCTTTGATTCAATTCAATATTGCAACGAAAGCTTTACCATCTTACCGCATACACAAGGAGAACTACTGTGTGTACGTTGTAGGTGTAACTGACGTTGATCAAAAGGGCGTTAAAATTTACGAATTGTTTTTAGGCTGAGGCTGTGGCTAAGAATGGTGAAAAAGTTACTAGCAGAAGATACTTACCAAAGTTTACGTCACAAAGTAATTCATTTTTGACGCTGACAGCGGAGAAATATGAATTAGAGGTATAAAATTATGCTTTATGTTAATTCATACAATATTAAAACAATTTTCTGTATCTTTTTTCAACTATTGTAATAGTATGGTAACGTTTAAGCGGATTGAGTTTCATAGTAATTTTGCTTAGCTGTTGTGTTGTGTGCTATGTATAATAGAATGATGTGGTCATGTGGATGATTGTGCCAACTCGCGAGGATGCGTTTTTGGTGTGTACGGTGTGCTGTGCTGCATTGTGTTGTGTCATATCGTGTTGTCTCGTACAGTTCCATTTTGTTTTACGCAGTATTTCCAAGGACTCGTACAGCATAGCGTTTTGCGACATTATCCAACGTTTTTCACTTTTAGGCTGGTGAAGATATTGTGTGTAATGCTTCAACGACGGATTCAGTTTCTTTTCTTTACTACATGGTGAGTAGTTTTAACTTTAAATACAAAGTTGGAAAATTTTAAAAAATGAATAAAAAACCAAACATGTCTCGGAATGACTAGCGAACAAACTGCACGGAAAGTATTGGAGGGGAAGAACTGACGTCCTTGGTTTAAATGGAGAATAATGAAGGGAACGAAAAGTGAGAAGTAAAAACGAAACTATGGATGAGCCAAAAATGGAGAAGATGTGATCAATGTGAGTGGGAACTTGGGAGAGTGAATGTAAAAGGAATGAAAGTTGAGGAAAAGTCAAGGGAAAACAACGAGGAAACGGTTGATGATAAGTGAACAAGTACAGAGACAGGATATGCCGAAGGTCAGAGGAAAATGAGGTTAAAATACCAAAAACACATGGCTATGAGGTAAAAGATTAAATCAAGGAAGAAATGACAAGGCATCGAATGGAAGAAAGTTAAAAGACAGAAGGAGAAAGAAAGAAAAAAAAGGGGACCAAGGGTGAGAGTGAAGAGAAAAGCGTAGTTGATAAATAACCGGTATTCTGCAAGGAAAAATAAATTTAATCTGTGTATTTTTTTCTCCAGATACTTTCAAGAGGCAACATTGTCGTCAGTAATTCTGTTTCTTACTCCAGAGAAGTTCAATCCGCGACTTTGAAGATTCCTACAAGCAGTATCATGTCACCTTATGCGAACGTTATCGTGTATTTTGTCAGAGATGATGGAGAAATAGTTGCTGACAGTTTGAAGATCAAAGTTAATGGAGCGTTTGAAAATGTGGTAATGGAACAACTGTAAATTCATTGCTTGCTTTAAACTCGATGAATGATTTGGCACATTTTTCTTCATTAACTAAGCAAGTTCGTAGATTAAGGCTGGAGTGTCTTTTTTTTATAAGGTATCTGTACGGTTCAGTACCGCAGTTAGTAAACCTGGTCAAGACGTTAATGTCACTGTTAAGGCTTCACCTTATTCCCAAGTTGGGTTGTTGGCTGTCGACAAGAGCGTCCTCCTCTTAAAGAAAGACAACGACTTTTCAGTTGAACAGGTTGGTCTGCTCAAGTATTTAATTTAAAAAGAATTATGTTTATGTCTGATATATTTTTGACGAACAAAAGAACAGTGCAACCAGAAATGTTTCTTTTGATTTTCTTCTTCTTTGACGCTAGGTCATGAGGGAGCTAGATAGCTACGGAGCTTCGTCACCTTGGTACTTTCCGTTCTTTTTACGATCAAGAAGCAGGAGGTCGTTTCGGTATATACCTTGGTACCCTTCCGGAACAAACGTCAGGGATATATTTATGGTATCAGTTTTGAAATACGTAAAGAGAACAACAAAATGAAGTATAAAATAAAGTATAAAAGAGAAAGGAAAAGTTCTGGAGAGCTTATAAAACACTAGGAAGGAAAAGTGAATAGTAAAAGATAGAGGAAACAGATAGAAAGTAATTTTAAACATAAAATACAGAAATTCAAACAAAAAGTTTTATGATCTATCTGACCTGAAAAAATCAGACGAGAAGCGTGTTAACTATTGCGGGATTTGAGTTCACATCTTCAGGTTTTTGAACCACTGGTCTGACTGCTGAGCAGTCAAGTAAACTGGAAAAAGTGTCTTAGTTTAATCCATTTTAAGTTGATTGTCAAATTCTTGCTGTAACGTAACGCCAACCCATGAAGACGCAAAGTGTTTCAGTTCATTTCAGAATCACCTCGATGTAATATGAAGAGAAAATTTCTTGATTATCAAGTTGACGTGATAAATCATGTAGTGGAGCATGCAGCGGTCCGGAATCCCGAAGATCTACGAGATAAATTGTGCTCAGTCAGCGAGATCTTTCAAGTTGACTTTTTGCAGTGTAGGCCGGTTAACCATGAAATTTCCTCTCTAAAGTGGAAAATAAAAGTAAAAAAATCGTACAAGTTCTGAACTTGATGTTTTGGCATGAATTGGTATACTCAAGTACCTGATTTCTTGCTACCGGACGTACATTTAAATCTTTCCTGATGAATGTTCTCCCATTGAAGAGTAAGATCGACTGGCCTTAGCCAAAGTACAACAATCTGGTGTTAAAGCACAGTAAAACACCAAGGGGTTATCACCTTCTTGAAAGAATTAAAAAGTAACCTGGAAGATAGCTAAATTAATTCAAAGTGAAAAAAAGAAAACTCAAATATTCATCAACAGAAACTTGTCCGTTACAGAATGCTGGCGTGACAGTTATAACAGACTGCGTGAGTTTTACGAAGAGAACAAGATGGCGTGCATTTTTTCCTTGTAAGTTGACACTAGTGATTTACTTTCCTGTGTAGTTGAACAAGATGGGAAAAATTTTAAGTAGACATATGTTTTTATTTGAGGTGTGTTCGTTAGATATGGCTCTACATTTAAGCAGTTTGTAGTCGATCGGTAATAGCGTCTCATGCTAGTTCAATGGGTGGATTTGTTGAAGTCCGAGTTTGTTACGCCGTTGATTGTCCACTGTACATTCCTTCCGTTCTCACTGGCCAGTTATAACCGTAAATTACCCAAAATAATTATTTCTGTCTTTATCACAGTCCATTGTGTCCGAAATGTCTTCACGAACCAATTTTGACAGCAACAATGGCTTAACTACCGGTGTTGCCTGGAATCTCGTCCCCTCTAAAAACCCTTGGCCACCCCAAGGGAACCCCGACAAATAGAGTGATTCTAATTTGCAATCACTATCAGATTAGACATTAACAAAATTACAAGTGTTAGAAAGAACACACTAAAAGCACTATTATATTGTAGAAAATAACATGAAATAAATGTTTTATTGATAGTTCAAACTAGAATTTCAAAGACAGGTGCTGGTCCAGTTCCAACATTGGCAAGCGTGGAGACTGTTCGTTCGTTCTTTCCAGAAACATGGCTTTGGAAAAACGTTATCACAAAGTACGATGTTCAACTTTTCGTAGCAGATATATAGTAAAGACGCCTTTTCTCCCCCAATTTTTTTGTATTTCATTCTTGTTCACTCAACAGTCTTCTTAATGCACCCACTTTTGTTATAATTATGGAGGTTTGTTAAGAAGTAATGCTAATTTAAAGTTCTAAGTCTCATTTGCTTTCGGAGGATGACTCTCCCAAAATGTATTGAAAGCGTGGGTTGTGAACGTCCACACATATGAAACATCACTTAATTTGTATCCGTTGGCTTTTTATCCTTGTTGATATTTAATTACTTTGTGAATGGAGTTGTTACACGACATTCAGTTGGTGGACGTGTGTTCTGAAAGTTATGCTATTTCTCTTGATATACAATGGGCATTTTAGGGTAAATCAATCGTCTCACTCTACTCTTATTTTCTCTTTGCCTACATTTAAAGTTCATGATGTCATGGGAATAACCAAATTTACTATGTCAGTGATTATGCGTTTTGACTTTCCTCCGATTTCTTTATTAAAACTGCATGACAGTTTAAGATGTCATGATCATACATCAAAAATGGAATGTTGTGTAGGCAGTTTTGAAGCAAGTAGAAAACGTTTAAAGATAGTACTTTGCCAAAAAGCGAGAGAACGAGGTACAGACGTTTCAAGCCAGAGCTTCTTTTCACAGTAGAATTTGCAAATGTTACTCTACGGAAGGGTTTTGCTCGAAACGTCAGTTTCTCGTTCTCTCGTTTTTTGGAAGAGTACTAACTTTATTCTTTTTCTATGTCGTACAACTACGTTTACGAAAGTTAAAAACAATTGACTTATAGCCATCTTATTTTCTTCTTAATCTCTGTATATGAAACAAGCTTTTCATATCACACTCACCATCGTACCACAGATATGTGTAGTTAGGTGTACTATACCCACGAAGTATCTTTCCTTTCCAGTTCATTTGGACATGCCCAAGTCTCAACAAAATCTCCTGACACGATTACGTCATGGGTCCTGAGTGGATTTGCTGTTTCTAATGTTACTGGCTTCGGAGTAGCCAATGAAAAGCCACAGGTGCTACCATTGATAGATGATTAAAACCACATTTTCTTTCTTTCTCTTGAAGTTTATTACGTATGCTCTCCCATTTCTACTTTCCTACCTTCCTTCCTTTCCCTTCCTTCCTTTCCCTTCTTTTCCCTTCCCTCCTTCCTTCTGTCCATGCTTCTTTTCTCCCTATTATGTTCTCGCCCAATTATCCTCCTTTTCTCTTTAAATCATTTTCAACATGCTTACATAGGCCTTTCATTTCCGCCAACATTCACTCGTTTCCTCTTTTTTTTTCTTCGTTTTTCCTCAGTCTACTTCTCCTCGTCGTCGAGTTGTTCTTCCATTCCGTTTGTTCATCGGCATTTTCCAGTTATTGCTTTTAACTATTATATTTACATTTTTCAGCTTCGAGTATTTCAGCCATTCTTCTTGTCCATGGATTTACCATACTCCGTGGTCAGGGGAGAAGAAGTCGCAATCAAGGTGGTTGTGTTCAATTATGAGAAAGCGGATATGAAGGTAACACCGACATGTCAGAGATTTTGATGGTCTTTCTTATCTCGTGCTCGTATTTTACTTAGTCGTCTTTCTAGGTAAACTTGTAGGATGTGAAATTCATGCAGTGTCAGGTTACTCTCATATTCTTTCTTTTAGGTTTATGTTACTCTAAAAGGTTCTCCAGACTGGGAAAACATCAACAGAAGTACTAACGTCCGTGAAAGACAGGCCGTATATGGCGACGTCGTCAGCATCATAAAAGTGCCAGCCAACAGTGGAACAACTGTATCGTTTCCCGTTATTCCAGCCAAACTGGGAAACATTCCAATCACCATAACAGCCCAGTCCAACACATCCGCGGATGCGGTTCGAAGAAACCTTCTTGTCGAGGTCAGTGATGACTAGTCTATGGCGTGCTTAAATATCGCAATCTTCTGACCGCCGAGTTAACATGTACACGTAACGGAAACAAATATTTTTTTAGCTCACTTTTTTTGAGGTCTTCAACCCCATGTTAGAATTTTCGACAGAAAAAACCCCGGAGGGAACAGTGTAGAATATGTACAATAATACAACATACAATTTGACAAGATGCGATAACTTTGGGTGAAGCAACTACCTGAAGTATACGAAAAGAAACTTTGAAGTTTCTTTTCGTATATTTCAGGTAGTTGCTTCACCCAAAGTTATCGCATCTTATTATCCTCGACTACCTACACTGGCACCCATTGCATACAATTTGACAGGAAAATAATGTTTGCTTGTACAATCTAGGTCAATTCCGTTTCATGTCATTATGAAACAGTCGCTAATCAAGTCATAGAAAAATGATGGCAGAAAATTTATCGTATTTATGACAAAGAAAGAGCCCGTGATTTTCTGTTTTCTTCAGCCTGAAGGCATCGAGCAAGATTATTCCTACAGTATGCTGCTGGACTTGAATGCATGTAAGTGTCTTATTAGGTATTATTCGAGGTCACTGTTCGTTTTTTAAAATACCTATTCAACAAAACGCTTCATTTTGTATCACAGCTGCTACACTGAACAAGGAGTTGGTACTTGAAGTGCCCGAAAACGTTGTAAAAGATTCTGCCAAAGCCATGATATCTGTTATCGGTGGGTAACTATTGACCTTGAACGCCTTTATGACACGCCCTCCCTAATTATTGCCGAACTTACCGAGGCTTGATTATTTTATATTCTTCTCTGTCAAGTGAATATCCAACATATTGCTTCGCGTTAGCGATCTTTCATTTCTCTGTGTTTAGGGGATATCATGGGATCTTCTATCAGTGGGATCGAAAAGTTGCTCAAAATGCCGTACGGCTGTGGAGAACAAAACATGGTCAACTTTGCGCCGAGTATGTTTATCCGGACATATTTGGAGAACGTTGGTCAGCTGACACCAAGTGTTCGAGAAAAGTCAATACGCTTCATGACATTAGGTGAGCTAATTGTCGTGATTTTAATGCAGTTAAGCGCAAGGTAGAGAGACAGACCTACAGATAGACGGAAGCGTCCGCCAAAATCCGACCGTGCGCGACCATAAGACATATGAAAGTGAGATTCTTCGGCATTTCTCCCTCTTTTTTACCTGTCTCTATTACTGTGTGTCCATCTATCCTTTCGTCTCTTCTCAAGAAAATAGTCTGGTGGCAGTGCAATGTTCTTATCTCAAACTATTTATTATTCTGCTAGGATACCAACGTGAGCTAACCTACCAACATCGAGATGGTTCTTACAGTGCATTTGGAGAAAAGTATGGTAGGAAAAGACCTGGTAGCTTGTGGTAAGATTTTATTCGTCAACTCTTCGGTCATAATAGTACCTCATCCTTGTCCAGCCATCGTCAGTGACAGTCACTTTCCTTTTTCAGGCTCACAGCATTTGTCGTGAAGTCGTTTTCACGAGCAAAACGATACATCTATATCGATCCTGAGTCCCTATATAAGAGTGTTGTCTTTATGTTGTCACGGCAACAGGAAGACGGATCATTTAAGGAGTCCGGTACCGTCAGTAGCTATCTTCAGGTAGGTGTATGGGAGGAAAACTAACTCGCAGGAATGTTCGACTTCATGTTAAAAAAACCCCCAAAAAAAACCACCTCTTGGAAAGAGCGGAGTTGTTGTTTAACCGTTGAAATCAAACCTGTATTACATCTATTCATAATAACCTTGACACATAAACCCAGTGAATAATAGTCTATTTAGAATGGTTTTCACAAATAAAAAAATGGGACCAGTCCAGATAAAATACCTAAGTCTTGAATCAAATATCGTGCATTCTCAAGTCATTCGAAAGAGGACGAATGATGCTGCTTCGATTTTATTGCAAATTAAACTGAGATATCATACTATAATCATTTTCATCCTTTACAGGGTGGTCTGAAGTCCGAAAATCCGGAAGCTTTGACTGCGTATGTCCTCGTTTCCTTAATGGAATATAGTGACAAACGTACCGTAAGTTAAAGCGGTAGTTTTTTTCTTTTCCATTCCTAAACTACAGTAACTGACATGCAACTATTTGCGCAATGAACAGCCTTCACGAACTGATGTAAAGCTCCAAACTCTTGTAGAATGTTCAGCAAGGAATTTCGGCAGGCCTCCAGTTTTTGAAAAACAATTTGGAAAAGATTAATGATTCTTACACTTTGGCAATAATGGCCTATGCCATGGAGCTAGCCAACGACGAAATGAAGCAAATTGTGTTGACTGAACTTATGAAGAAATCTGTCAGAGAAGGTAAAGGATTGTTGAACAAATTTCTTAGGCCGTGTTCCCATGGAAGTGTGAGATAATAAGTACGAGAGGCAGATTGCCGCAGCGATTGTGCAAATTAAAATCAGTATTCACTCATTTAAAGGCTTTTAATGATGGCGTAAAGCTTACGTTAATTTAAAACTCTCGACTCGAAAGTGTAAAGATGTAGGCTCTGAAAACTGATGTAGCAGTTACGAAGGGCAGATCTAGGATTTTTGCGGAAGGATGGTTCTAAGCCAGGTGTGATTCCAATCTTTTGAGAAGGGGGTGGTTACCCAGGTCATTGGTCATTCTAGGATTATTAAGGGTTGGTGGTCTTTTTATCTCTAGAATAGGATGCACAATTAAAGAAAACAGACGCTGATAAAGTTTTATTATGTAAACATAGATATTGTGCCGAGGAATCCCTTAGGACTCCACTGATTGTAATTTCTGTTTGTTTACTAGTTATCAATTAACGTGTATTCCTTGCGTTACAGGGGGAACCTTGCATTGGACAGACGCTGCTGAGAAGAAACAAAGGCAGCCATGGTTTAGACCTTATTACAGACCAAGATCAGCCGATATAGAAATAACGTCGTATGCGTTATTGGTTTATGCTCACAGACGTGAAAAAGAGAATGGTTTGCCAATAGCTCGGTGGCTAGCTCAACAGAGAAACTCTCTTGGTGGATATTCGTCCACTCAGGTACTTACATGTTACTAAAATATAGATACTGTTTCTAAATACCTGCCAATTTAAAACTTGTTTTATACACCATGATTTATCAACATTTTGCGTATAGTTCTTGTGTTTGTGATTTAAAAGAATTATTGCTTTTGAACGAGGGTGCACAGTTTGATTCAAATGCATATGAAAGAAAATTTATAAAAATAGGATATTGTGCAGATAGTGTTAAATAAGGTAGAAAGTTCAAAGGTTGTTAACTGCTGGTTCGTGAGCCAAGGCCCTTCGGCTTCTGACGAAGTGCCTTTGCTCGAAACGTTGGAATTCTTTGAGATCAGTCATGGCAGTGACCAACCTTTTAACTTTTTACTTGAAAGAAAATTTGACTGGCGACCACTGATACAAGTCGAGTCTCCAGCAGAGTAGAGTAGAGCCCGACACAGTACAGTAAATTGCAGCACAGACTAGGAAAGCAAAGCATGGCTCATGATAGCCCAACACAACACGGTATGACTTAGAAGAGCACACTCAAGACCAGACCAGCCCAGCACAGCGCGTCATAGAATAGAAAATAAACTCCGAATAAAATCATCTTGAGAACTCAAGATATAAGTAAATGCAAGACGGGAAATAAACTGGTACTTCGACGTTGTTACAAAGTCATTATAATAAAAAAAATTAATATTATAATGAAGCCGGAAAAGCCGGCGTTGGTTTTTCCAGCACATCATCTCATAACACATTAAAAAGCAAAGCAAAACAGTGTTTTGCAATGCAATTCAGTACTTCTCTCTAGCTTTACTCAGCTCAATATACCAAAGTGTACTACAGTATGATGTTACTTGATTGTTCATTCCTAAACACATTATACATCAATAACACCGCTGACACGATCCCGGTTTTATTCTCTTCATACCGTTGACAGGATACCGTGATTGGTCTCCAGGGCCTTTCTGAATTTGCGCCACTCATCTTCTCACCTGATCTCAATTTTACTGTTAACGTGAAACTGTCAGCTGATCCCAATTTTTCAAAGTCGTTCCAAGTCGACAGGACTAATATGGTCGTGTTACAAAGGATTGAGGTAATGGCGCACACGTTCGTGTGCAGGCGTGCCTTTGTGGTCCCCATGTTTTCCTTCGTGTTGTTGTTAGTGTGTGTGTACCTCCGCTTGCGTGCGTGCGAGATGTGCGTTAATCTGTCGCGATGTGGATGTATTTGTAAAGTTGTATGTCAACGTGCTTTTGAACATGTAGTTGATTTTCTTTCATGAAAATTTTCTGTACTTTTTAATTTTCCGCCTCCAACGGTTCATAATAGCTTCCAACCGTACATGGGAGAATTCTGATTTCTGGAAACGGGAAAGGAATTGGTATGCTTCAGGTGAGCAGCAACTGTGCATGGGCTAGCTTTTTGCGCACTAGAATAATGACAATGTTACATTACATGGTTGAACCACTGAACGCTTCCATAACTGGAAGGGTGACTTCAGATTTGACCAAAAACTGAAGCCGTAAATGGCAGTCATGGAGGACCTCTCTGGACGTCAACTTCCATATCCTACGCGGTATTTTGGGCGTTAGTTTGATGTCGAAATGACCGCAAAAGAGATTGAAACTGACGTACGAAAAAGCCTTCGTGTCTACCATTTTCGATCATTGATTACCAGGCAGCCTTCCGAGTTATAATGGTGGTTCATTGGGTGGAGATTTATTTTTGAAAGAAACCACGAATTGACCGACTGATGAAACCGTTTGACTACAAACTTTATGTTTGTCATCGAAAAGAAAGCGTGAATTGACAGACCAGCGGAGAATTTTAGTAACCCAGGACAGTGATGATGTTACCTGACAAGCTTCAGTTCTGTGTCATAAGTACACACAGACAAATACACATGCAAAAAAATTTCTTGTTCATATAAAAGCTTCCAAATTGCAAACTCGATGAGAAATACGACATTCTGTTAGTTTCTCCTTTCTTTGTTTCGCACATTCTTTACTCTTCTATTAATGTTCTTGAAACACTTCGTTATTTTATATCAGGTTGGCGTAACGTATAACGTGGACAAACCTCCCACGGATAGATCCTTCAACCTCGTAGTTCGAGTGATTGAAGCTGACAATAGAACAGTAAAAACCCGATCGTGTATGACGTACGCTGGGGACGGACAAAAGTCTGGTATGGCGATCTTAGAATTTGGTCTTCCATCAGGATTTAATATCGATCAAGATGATGTCAACAAGGTAACCCTTCGAAGGATCCGGGGATTGGAGAGGTGCAATAAGGCTAGTGTTGGGACAGTTAAATTGCGTGATGTCACCAAGTAACTTTGGACTTGCATAAAGTGTTCATTTCCATCAGTGCTCACTGTTCATAATGATGATGTCGAACAGTTATGAGAGGGGAATGGATATGCAGAAAGGTGACGTTTTAGGGCAGAGTTTGTAAGAAGCTTTGTGTAGGGATTTTACATGGCAAATGTTACTGTTGTATTTAATCTTTGTCTCTGTGCTGCAAAAAAGGGTGCGCGCATCCCCTAACCCCTCGTCTAAATCCGCCGTGAATTTAGTTAGAAAGCCTGTGGATCTGGGTGGATCTTAGTTTGATTTTATACATTAACTATTTTAGATCTTGTCGGATAAAAACACCAAAATCAAAAGAATTGAAACGCCAGGAAGAAAAGCGGTCTTGTATTTTGACGAGGTTAGTTTGTTTATTCTCAATAAAGTGCATCACGTCTTTGATACATTCATTTGTAAAACATCGCCCGACCCCATGCAGTTGTGGAGAAATGTCGCCGTTAAGATGGAATAATCAACATGATTGTTTCCTCGCTAAAGAAAAAAAAGTTAATCCATTTCTCAGTATGACCAATTGGTCAAGTTAGGGCTGTTTATTCCTTTTCTGTGTGTTCGTATAAAAGACCTTTTTATTTAAAAATAATTACGGTGTTTTTATACAGATTTTAAAGACAAAGGAACTTTGTGTAAATCTCACTTCCATCAGAACTCACTCAGTTGGTAAAGCTCGACCCATTCCTGTAGTCGTTTACGACTATTACAAACCAGGTATGCGAAGTTTAGAATTCTAGTTTGATTTGTGTAGTAAACAAATACAACCTTGAGCAGTTCAAGCCGCCAAAATGTCTGTTGCCACCACATGGCTCCACTTCAATCTTTCAAACCATTTACTTTACATTATATGTAGTAAATATACTGTAAAGTAAATGGTTTGAAAGATTGAAGTGGAGCTAAGTGCTGGAACCAGACGTTTTTGCGGCTTGAACTGCTCAAGGTTGTAAATTTTCCCCTCTCAAACTAAGGTCCTATTCTGTCTAGATGCCCTAGCACAGAAACTGGGCGACGTAGACCGATTTCAACGCGCCTTTTTTCCTGATGCCCGAATCACACTGCCGGAGCACGTTCACCCGTTAGAAGGGTAATATCCGGGTACCGTGTACTGGGTACTAAAATTTGACCAAGTCAAGTTTGAAGAGATTCTGTCTAAGAGCCGTCCAAAAGTTCATTGGTCCAGTGGTCTGTCTAGTTCTTTGAACAATGACCGACCGTCTGGCTGGATCAAAGCCGATTTCGGAAGTAGGTCGGACGTCCTTGGCGTAAACTTAGCTCAAGTCTTAAGTCAGACCGAGGACAAGTCTCACGTTCTTGAGAACAAGTGTAACATGTCGTTAAGCAGACCATAATTAAAGGTTTGTTGAAAGATTCTGGGTCAGACAACTCCAACATTTTACTTACGTATTTCTTTTTCAGAGAAACGTGCCGTCACAATGTATTCTACAGGGAAAGGCGTGGACCTTTGTGACGTGTGTTCTGACTGCACCAGCTGTGAGAGGCTTGTCGTGGAACCTTGTGACAGGCGTCGTGGGTGTCTAACTACTTCGGGTCCACCAAGAGACCTGGGTGTTCGTGGGACTGCAACCAGCAGTCAGATTAGTTATGCACAATACTTGGTGGCAGCACTTGCTACAGTGCTGTTTGTTTTTTAAGAAATATCGTATTTGCTCTGACTAGAACACTTCGAAAAACATGTCAATTTTTGTAACAAAATGAGTTTAATCATTACTCCGGTAATCGGACTTTAATTTTTCAGAAATTTCAAATCTGCTTCAACAACAACTTTTACTTTGAAAGCAATAAAATATCTTGCACAAAGATGAGTTTGATTCGAACTCCTGTTATTCGAGTTTTATGAGAATGAAAGAAAATCCTGTAGCTTTGATTTTCTTGCCTTGTATGGTCTAGCCTGTCACCCAAAGTGGGATCAGTGGATACCCTTCTCGCGTTTAGTGATAAATGCGAGCTCCAAAAGTCGTTCATTTCAAAAACTAAAATCCAAACAACTTATATGATAAAAGCAACAAACATTTTTTGATATCTTTTGTGTATCTTAATGTTAATCAAATGAAGTCTGATAAAAATTGGGAGCTAAAGCCCTCCCAGCTCTGTGGTCCAGATAGCAGGAGGCCATAGGGAAGTTACCCTCTTCTAAGGGCGCAACTAGGAATTTCATGCGGCAGGGGTTGGGCAGATAATAGTATCAAAGTACCGTCGAGGCGATTTTGATCATTTTGAGTCAAGTAGATCTACGTGGCTTTGGGAGATGAGCGTAAAAAGCTGTCACTAACAAGGCACATATAAGATCTCCCACAAAAAGGGCAGGGGTTGCGACCACACCAACATCCCCCCCCCCCCTCCCTCCATCTGGTTGCGCCCTTGCTCTTCGGCACCGACTGACCAGTCCACAATAAAAGCGCGTGAACGAATGAATCAAAAGTTTATAACTTTTCCTCCTTATCGAAAATCATTGTGTCCCTTTCGAAATAAAGAATTTCTAAGGAGGTTCGACTGATTCAGAAACAGATATTTTTATGGTTTCATTTTTTGCCCCCCGAAAACAACAGCCGTGTTGTTTCCCGCGATTCCCGCCAGTTTGCGCTTGCGCTTGTTACTTGCAATGGGCTCTGGGTAATTCTGGTAAACCAACCGCGATGCGCCACGGGAAAACCAGAACTTTTCTGAGGTCATGTGACGTAGATTTATTTACAGGGCGAAGGGCTTCGACGGAACTGAAGGAACTGACATGGATACCATAACTTCGCAATCGTCTATCACCTTGGTTATTAAGGCACCAAACCAGAGAATAAGGGATATTGAAGTGAGTTGTTTATTGGACTGGACAGTAGAGAAGCTAAAAAGCCATTTAGCTAATGTTTACCCGACCAAACCGGTGAGTTTTGTTGATTGAAATTGGTTCACATGAGTGGGAAAGCGTCTAGTTTCTACAATGGAACCTTCGACGTTTTTCATTTCATTTTTGTAGTAGTTGTGGCTACTACATTGTTGTTGGAAGTTTTACTTAAGTTTACAGATTTTAACCGAATTTTAATAATGCGTCTTCTAGGCTCGAAGCAGTCAGAAAATTATTTATTCGGGCAAACTACTGGACGACCATTTTGTTCTGAAGGACGTATTGCTTGAGGTATTTATCCTTTGTGATATGACATATCGAGTGCTAATTATTTAATATAATACCACGACATACAAAGAGGCTGCTCTGGAACAGAAAAGTTTTAAGGATTTGAAAAGTCGTTAGCCTACGTGATAGCGTTACGTGTTTCAATTCGAATTGGATATCGATGATTTAATGTTCTAATGATTCTATCGTGGGGTTCCTTTATCACGTCAGTTCTCTTGCTGAAAACCTCCTGTACATGATGTTCTTTTCATGTCTGACTACATTCTATTAATGTTTTGATCCACATGACAGTTCCTTCTCAACACTCTGTCTCATGACTTCATGCATGTTTGTGAACCGAATGGCCGTTTCCCCTTAAACATGAAAGTTGTAACTATCAGAACGTGTTTCACATTACTACTTTGCATGTGAATGTGACCGTTTTTCTATACCCTTTAAATGTCAATCATTTACCAGAAGAATGCTACAAAGTATTCTGTTAGTTGTACAAACCTCTTGCACTCAAATAGAAGTAGACCCACCGTGGCGACTTCTTCAGATTTCTGACTTCAACCAGATCGAATAATTTATGGAAATTGTTTTGTTTTGTCCTCCAGATGGGTTTATTTTACGTATGACTATGATAGCCATTTGACCATTTTTATGTGTCATTTCATGCAGTTTGTCAGAAGGGGCTGTTACATAAAAACAATGGATTGTTTCTTCATTAAAGCATAGCGCATTCCCATGGCAATTTTTTTTATATATGATCCCAATCCCCCAATAATGAATAGTGCTGCAGAATATTTGTAAGTGGTAAATTCAACAGATGTCTGCTAAAGTTGCAAATTAACTTGTGGTGTATAATCTAATCCATGGTTACATCATGCAGCCAAGATGTGCATGGTACCTTGCATAACCACTGGGTATGACATAATGTTGAGGCAACACTTGAAATATGAAGCTGCAGAAGTGCCCTTCATGCATTTCTTGGTTTCTGAGTTCCCATGTATCAGATATTTTTAAACAGTTGTGATCTATTCTCATCCACAAGAAGCAACTAAACTATTTGGGGTAGGAAAAAAAACCCAAACTATACCAACAATTTGCTGTTTCCTCATTGAAATTTTAGTTGATACTTGTTGATTAATAAGCTATTTTGACAAAGTAATTGTATGGAAATGATGTATTTGCAGAAGCTTTTGAGTCGATGAGACTAAATAAAGTCAAATTGATTGATTGATATTTGTTTTTAATAAACTCTTATTTTGTTGTTAGAGTCACGGTAAACAGCAGACAGTTCATCTTGTTTGTACTCCATCAACTCTGGATAATTCTCACTATCCTCTGGTAGGTGTAAGTTTTTTTATTAAATACTAAACAAGGGTGACTCCAGAGATTGCAATAACTTTTTCTCCTCACATGGCTATCTTGTAGACATTACCAAGAATGCTATGGATGAAAGGTGATCTAATTCTGAATTTGTTATTGCTCTTTTTTCTGAGGAATCCAATAAAGGAAACTATGTAGGACTTGTACAAATGTCCTAAGGAATTTTTTTTCCAGCAACTGTTGTTCTTATGAGCTAGTTCTAATGACCAATTATACTTGGTAGAACAAAGATTGCTGATGTTAGTTATTCCTGTAAAAATCTAGTGGTACAGGAGTATACAGAGTGGAAGTTTAAAGCAAAGCCACTATAACCCAAGCTAGATGGATGCTGATATGATGAAATGATTTAAATTCATTCCATAACTCTTAGGTTCTTCATTTGCTGTTATAATCATGTTTCAGAAAGGATGTTTTTGGTTTTTTTTTTCTAAACAGAAAACCCCTGCTCGAGAACCACCCACCACCCAGGCCACAGTCCCTGAAGTTTCGTCAGCACCGTCAACAAGCACCACTCTGCCAGATGGTTTAAGACACCGACCTCATCATTCATATCCCCAACATGCTTTTTACAACATGTATAAGTAAGAAGTGTTAGCTTACATTACACTAGCAAAGTAATGATGTAACTCTTTTTCTCCTTGTGAAAATGCAAGTCTACAAATAACCTGAAGCAGTTAACCAGAAGTATGTGGAAAAAAGAACTGCTTACTTACCTATACACTTGTACAGTTTATTGTAGCATTAATTTTAATGCATGTTTGATGTAATAATTGTACCAGACTGCTGGCTTACACATGTCACATCTGAGGCTGCTGAAGGCTGTAGTAGTATGTTGCATTTGTATGTATGTAATATGCTGAATATAGCTGGAGAGTTATAGGTATACTTACAGGTATACTACCAGTAATAACTATATTTAAGCTACACCAGGTATAGCTTACCTTTAGCTATGAGTAAACCTGTAAGTATACCTATATATATATATATACATACATACACATGCAGATAGTTGTATTCATGGACATAATTATCAAAATGAAAATGCTATTTGTAATTCATTTAGTGGTAATCTCCCAACATCTCCCAGTAATGGTCAGCACGGTGTTTTTCCAGTAAACACAGACACCAATGGTGCTTTCTCAATACCTGGTCAGCCATATTTATATCCCAGTGCTCACCATTTTAGTGAGCATAGTGTACTTTATGCTGCTCATCATGCGGCCCATATGCAGTGGCTGCACCACATGGCACAAGTGATGCAAGGAGTACCATACATGCCAGTGCAGCAACCAATGTAAGTATTACCTATTCTGTTACATTTTGTTCATCAAAGTAAATCAGATGCTGTAAGATGTTCTTTGTGGTGTGACTGTTTCAATCGTTTTGTTTGTTCATTTTAAAGATCCTGCCCTCAACAGACAGTTACCCAACAACCAACCCCGGTCAACCCGCCTGCTGCTGCCCCTCCGGCACCGCAGGCTCAAGAAAGGCGGGAAAACAGGGCGCAGAATCGGAACAGGGTCATGAACGCTAACGGAGGGGGTGGCTTGATGGAAGATGAAGACGACAACGATGATGAGAATATTCAAAGAGACTGGCTTGATTATATTTACGTGTTTGTTCGGATTATGATGTTAATGAGTATTTTCTGGTTTTATTCTTCTGCGGAACGAATCATCTTGATGGCTGTGGCCATGTTTTTAGCCTGGCTTGTACAGTCAGGGTGGTTCAACCTCATTCGGTCACAGAGAATCAGGCAGCAAGGTAATGAGGATGGAAAATATTGGACTTTGAGCGAAAACATTAAAAATAAAAAACAAAAAAATAAAAAAGAAAAGTCAATCGTCGTGGCGGTGTTAACACACGTGCCCACAACACGACCTGGATTTGCTACGGCCGAGCCGATTATACTTGGGACTAAATATGCGCGACCTTCGGTAAATTGCGCGTGCGTTGTAGGCCCTAAGGCTGACTAATGTTGCGATAGTTCCGCGAGGAGGTGTCAAATGTTTAATACTTTAACTCACCGTGTTCTGAGGGTAAGAACACCTGGAACAAATGAACAGATCCGAGAACCAAGCAAAGGGAATGCGAAAGCCAAGGACAAAAGACGAATGATTCAGGCGTTAAAGGGTTAAATCTTCTAGTACGTTAGGTTTTTACTGTATATTTATGGAGTTAAAAAGCTGCGACTTCGATACCAGTCAGCAAGGTAGTTTAAATTGTACGGTTACGAAGCAAACCTCCCATACAAATCTCCGGATGTTTATGTTCTTTCTCGTAAACACTTCCAAACAGTCTCCAAGCCTCCCTTGAAGATGGATGTCCAACCTTCCTAATTATTTCGGGTCGATGGATTCCATATCCGCTTGTCGAAAAGCTCGAAGACAGGGCGTGTGTGGTGTGATAGTTTGATTTTAAATTGTTTTCTTCCATTACTGAGTGATTCGACGGCAAACAATGATTTGCAGCCCTAGATATTTTTTCCATTTTCTCGTTTGTCTATTTACTTATTTATTGAAATATTTATTTACTTATTTTAGGTCAGCAAGCGGACGCCTTTAACAATCCCGAAGCGAATCATGAAGTCGAGCGAGATGATGATGAGGACGAAGATGGCGAAGAAACGGACTCAGAGACAGAAGACACAGATGAAACAGACGGGAACACAACTACAGAATCAAACAACAGTACCGAGCCCAGTTACCCCGGATACTTAGTTGTCGGGTTCAACTTTATTACGTCATTCTTCACTTCTTTAATACCTCAAGGACCTCGAGCTGTTGCTCAAGGGTAATAGACATGAAAACGCAAATGTAGCTTTATCAGAATCCTCCACAAATTTGCCTCCAAAGTATAAACCGCACATGTAGAGGAATGCCGTGTAGCCTAGAATGCTCACGGCGCAAAAATTGTTCTGCAAGAACTGGTAGAGGTGGCAGCAAGGGTCAAACACTTGCTGGTTCACTTCAAACGTTGATTTGACAAAAAGTTTGTTTCATTGTTTGTTTCATAAGTGACTGAAGCTTTAGTCGGTTGTACAAAGCCGGGATAGCTTATCCGTGGTTAATTCCAGCCCAGTGAACAGCGCTATTCATTAATTTGATAACCGAAATGAAGTTTCCTTCTCCGAATTTCACTATTGGGTGAATAAGTCGGAATTCGGCGGGTAGAATTTAAGTACCGTCGAAAGCATAGACAATACTTTTTCACTCACCCGTACTTATGCCTGGGATAAACCAACCTGGCTTTGTACCAGCCAACCCCGGAGTTAAATTGCTGAAGTATGTGTGCGTGCCAAGCGAATAACTCGCTTAATTTTAAGGTACAAGATATACCATCACATTAGTATGTCGCGATATTTCCTAAAATACAGCATGTAGTGCAGCATATTGCGTGAAAAACAAGTAAGGGAGTCGTTTGGCGCGAGAAAAAAATAGTCTAGCGGAAAGTAGCCTTAGTAAAACGCACAGCACGAGACGACGATGGAAATGCTTTGAAGAAGCTCATTAACATTACTTCCTGTGTAATTTGTTCACATTCCTTTCTATTTCGTGGTTTTGCGTTTACCTCCGGGCTTTCGCAAAATTCTGCACATGATTTAATTGGACAATCCTTAAAAGATGTCGCGGTACCTAAGTTGGCGAACGGTAAAATTGATTAGAAAGTAAGAAGCTGCTTTGTTAAGTGGAGGATCACGGGACAAGCTTGCGTGGCCGAAGTTCAGCCTCGGTGTCCATAATCCATTGTATCAAATAAATTTAGTTGCGAATGATTGAATCCGAACCTTGCTTCCAAGTTTGCGTGGCTACTTAAATTCACAACGAGAAAATCATCTTGCAGAGTCGAAAATAGTGTTTTCCTATAGTTTAAAACTGGCACTCTACCTGTGGCAGGTAGAAGGGTATTTTGTTCAGGTCAAAGCCACTGGTATGACCGCGTAAATGGAAAGCAAGGTTGACAAAGCACGAGCTGGACCCAACGGCCTAGTTCACTGTGACTAACCGAATCAATTTTCCAAATTCAAGAAATTTGCTAAAGACAATTTCTTTAGGCCGGTATTTAATTTCTGAGGCGTGGGGGTATGATTAAAATGGCACGACTTGGTATTAAAAGCTACAATGGAAACCAGGCAGTTTTGGGGTGGTAACTGTTATACTAAACTTTGCTTACATATATATATATATATATATACATATATCATATATCTGTATAGTATAATCAACAAATGTAAGGTTCTATATTTGTGTACATATTTAGACTAAGTTACAGTATATTTTTCAAATTTGACGTCGTGTTGCGCTTGGTGATCGGAACACTGTTCATTCCTCAGTTCTTCGTCCAAATGCTTATTCAGTATATTGCATGTACAAATTCTTAAACCAAGTAGTTTCAAAATTAGGAACAAAATTTACTCGAAGAATTTCCGTGAAACCTTCAGACATATCTGGTTCTTGGTAGGATGACCTGAGTAAAGGAAGCCACAAAATAAACCTCAATAGAAATGACAAGCAACTGTTATTTGAAGTGAGGAACAATTTTCCAGTGGAGTCAGAAATAGTGTAAAGTACTTTGGAGTTGGAAAAACGTGTTGACGATGACTGACTTTGCGATGATGTTATTCAACAAAACAACTGGTTCAATTCTCTCACAGAGTCCAAAGAAACTTAGATGTCGCTTACTGATTAGAGACTGCCATTTCGGTGCGTATCGATTGCAGTTTATATCACCAGAAAAAATAACCAACCTAGTCCCACAGATCGACTATATTAATTGTGAATTTACATAAGTTCGATTGCGATACCACAGTTCGACTTCTCACCACCGTCTTGAAAAACAAAGGAGTGTGGAAAACGGATATCTAGCATGCCATTTTCGAATTACCTTTTTCTCTGCATTACAGTTGGGTATATGGTTCAAAAACGTTGAAATGAAATTGAGTTTTGTTTACAATTTTCCGTATACATGAAAACTGATTTTCATACGAACGGTTTTCAATTAAGCCTCGTTTTAACAAGCAAAACAAGGAATTTAGACAGTCCAACCACTGATAAATAGACAAAATTAGCTGACGAAATCTAACTTGAGTGAGAAGCCGGGTTGATCCTTACTTATCAATCCACAGCTTCAATTTGTAACAACCTTACCTATAAGCATTAAAAACCATTTTCCCTACAGACTTGTAGTTCTTGTCATCATTAGTTATTTCTCGTATCTAAAAAAAGATAGAAGAGTCAAAGAAATGGCCTGGCTGTGTAACTCCTCAAATTGTGGAACCATATTTTGCTATGTAATTTTGAGTTAAATTCTCACTGTGAAAGACACCTCTCATCTTACAGCTAAAGAAACATTTCTGAGGGAGAAGACCTTCAAAAATAGTGTGGGTGGTTATAACTGTAGTCCAGCCTATTTAAATCTGCAGTTACTCTCACCTTGTGAAAGATAGCGTATTACAGAAGTACATAAAGTACATCTTACGACAGTTTCTTGTTAAGCGGGAAACGTTTACAAATCAGTCGATAAGGTAATACAAAGAAGAATGTGTACAGCGTTATGACTGTAGTGTACTTACCCGATTGTTGTGCATCGCGTGATCATACGACACGTTAAACACGAAGCATCTGACAGGAACTCCAGCTTTCTTTGCTGGTCCAATGTATCTGCATTAACATGACGCACATTTTACTTGCATGCATTCAATACTTTATTTAAAACATAATCACGCGTTACTTATCGCATGCGAATGCTTTTTTTTACCCTTTCTAACTCACATCTTAACCTCCACTGCGAATTCAAAAAAAAGCAGTTTCATTGAGGGTGGGTCATGAAATAAACGGTTTATTATGTGGCTGTGGCAGCAAGCCGTCCGAATACGGGAATCCTGCAATTTGATTGGTTCATAAGCGGTCGAATATTTCCCGTATTGCTCGCTTATGGAATGAAATGTAAAAACCCTTGCTTATGTCGAATAAAAATAAAAATTATTGGCAACTTGAAAGTATGAAGTGAAAGTGTATTACGAATTACGTATTACGTCATCGTATAGAGTGAAGTAGCTGAAGAAATTCTATAAGAAATGACGACAGAATTGCAAGTGTTTACAGTTTGACATTCTGTACCTTTGCACTTGTTAATTATACTGCATTAAAGCCATATAATAAACTACTTACTGAACTCGCTTGTTCGCTCTGTACTGGCGAAATATCGGACCTCTGTTTTTGCACGGACCTCGATTCGCTGCGCTCGTCTCGCCCGACATCAGTCCGACATTTAACTAGTACAGACCTTACGGTCGATCAATAAGTAGTAATAATTAATGGTAACGTGCCTTACGTAAGATTTCATCATCGTTCGTTAGCGACGTTAAATTCTTTATTGCACACGTGACTATTAATTAACGCTTACTAAATAAGGGTGAGCAGCAAAAACTTGTGCAAAAGCAAAAGAACAGAAAAGCAACTTAAACAACAAACCTTTGTCTTGATTCCTTATCTGGATTCGTGTTATCAATGACAACACTATTCTTGCGAGATAACTCCGCCTTGCATATTGCCACACACTTCTGCCATGAGCCGCAGGTATCCTATGAAATTTTAACCAAAACGATTAAATGCAGTACTTGAGTTCCTATGGTAAAAGAATCCAGTCAAGAACCCACACGTATATTTAACAGAGAAGCAATTCTGTTTTGTATACCCTGTTGACGTGAATGTAGCCATGGCGAAGAAGGTGCTTTTTAACGAAAGATGTCTTTCCGGCTGTAAGAAGTAAGAAGTTTACCGTTAAAATTTTTAAATAAGGCATAAACTTATCGACATCTATAGCATAAAATAATTTGGTTAACTCTAGAGTACGGACTCTTGTAAACTAGAAAAAAAACAACTTTGTGTGGCATTTTGAAATTTTCAGTCCGTTTCTTCCATAAATTTCAGTAGGTTCATTCTGATTGAGTTCCCTTGATTGCACTGGATTCAATTGAAATGAAAAATATGAAAATGTACTATAACTATACGTTTATTATTTGTAAAAAGTTGACTGAAATACTCACAAGCTGGAAACCCAACCAGTATTGTAACCTGGAAAGGTAACAAAACTTTAGGAGCTTAGTTTACTGGAACACTCAAATGTCTATTAGTGCTTGAAGACGACATAACTATAGTAAGTATAATATAAAACAAACTCCGAAAAGAAGTATCTTGGTGCCAAAAATATGTGTAACAACGCGACAAAATTTACTCATATTTTGAGCATCAACAAGATATTTATTTTCAGAGTTTAACTGAAGAATGACACTAAATGATGAGACGTCATAAACGTTCCTTGACTTTCTCATCCAACTCTCGAAGTATCGGACTTCAGGTCAAAACAATTCCTATTGTTCTTTGATGTTTTGTAAATTCCTCCAAATTTCTTCACACATTTTAAGAAGATCACACAGAGGTTTGCTCCGTCCCTATTCAAAAAGGTTGATTTAGTTGCATCCTTTGCATTGGTGAAGGTTCTGTTTTTCCCACATTTTTTACTCTTTGAGAAATCTCTGGTTTTGGTCATTTACTTGGAACTATAGTAATATACCACTCTTCATTGAGCTAAAGATTCCCTCCCTTTCTTAGAATTTAAAGATTTTATGTCAGAACAGTAGCATCCTCTATAATTGAGACAGCATTGGTTTTTAGTTATTTACGTGGAATTGTACAACTCCTGCTTCAGCTAGACGACTTCTAACCGTTCTAAAATTTGAAGATTAGAAGTTGAAACAGTAGACTAATTAATTTAACTTTAGTATCAAAACCTGCACAGTTCCACTTACCACTCACCTCTTGGTCACTGGAAACAAGTTTTGATGTCGGTGGAGTAAAAAGTGGTACATCTGTTGACAGTTTTCTCTGGAGGAAGAAATTGAGCGCATTTTGTTTTTAGTCTTGAACTGGTTGAAAAACACCGCAGAAACCAGACAAACTGTCATTCACAGCGACCTTCCCAGACATAGGAAACGTTTTTTAAAAAAGTATGAACTTACAGGATTAAATTCAGGCAAGTTGAATGGTGCAGGTGTCTTGCCTAGAAAGAATTCTTCGGGGGTAAAAAATCGAATTCCAATGTTCAGGGCAAACTGAAAAAAAAAACATCCGTTAATAGTGAAAGAGGCATGGTATATCATGAAATTATTAAAAAGCTGGGAGTAAAAGAAAAGTTTGATAAAACATTCCTTATACAGCAAAGGGGCATATTCACGTCGTTTTGTGAACACCGTAAAAAGGCAACTATGGTTAGCTAATGCAAACCCTGAAACAGAAATTTACTTATTCTTGATGCAAACATTCACAAAATACTTACAGTTCTATCACTGCAGGAAAAATCCTTTTTCTGTTTTGGAGCCCAATTAGCAGGCCTACCAGCTGCATCTACAAAAGAAGTAACATAGCGTTCACGGGTACTTCTCTTCATTTGCTTTTTGGGATTGAGATGGGGAAAAGAAGAATACAATAAGACTTTTAAGAAAAGTGCCGAGGTAATCCAGTCTCCAGGAGAATTTTAAGAAAATGCTTGTAACAAACCTCCAATAAAAAATGATTTGGACTTGTCAACTGGTAAACCACAGTTAGCCTAAAAAATTTAATGTACGTCGATGTTTTGAACGATATGTAATTGTTACTGAGGTATATGTCATAGCTTTGCGGTTGACAGCAATTCAACCCGTGATAGCAGATGAGTCACTTATCACAAACGACCATCATATATTTTTACTTTCATTTATTAATTAAAAATGTAACACAATTACCAAATTAGAGGATAAATACTATCTAATGTAATATACGTAGTTGTAATTAATTGTATTAACTAAATTCTATGGCATTTTCTACATTACCTCTTCTATTAAATATTGCCACATTCCTTTCATTGGCTTACGGTAAATCCCACGAGTGGTGGCCACAAATACCTATAAACACAAGAATAAAAATGAAATCTTACACAAAACTTTCTTGATAACAGAAAAACTGAGAGTTTCTGAAAATCAACGTTACCTGCAAAGGCACCTTAAGTTTAGACACAATCCTTTCCATTTTGATTTTGAAATCTTCTTTGTTTAGTTTCCCTTGTCCGATGGATGCCTGGATGCAGACATATTTAACAAAGACTGTTTGAGGGTATCATGGCAAAAATTAGGAACTCCAAAACTTGTTAAACCCTCAAAATGGGCCAGCAAAAATGAATAGAACTAATGTTCTTGTTATAACATTTCAACACAAGTTATTTTGGAGTTACATTAGTTATAATCTTGGCTATTGATTTTCCAGGTGGAAAACGTAATCGTAATAAAAAGATCAGAGCCCAGCTCAGAATTCTAAAGTGTATTGCCATAACGAAATAGGCAAGTCAAAAAGTTTTATAACATGTTCACTGACGTTTTGTTGCCGCATGCAACATCTTCAGAGTGTAGGTTTACAGGGATGAGAAAAAACTACACATATGAATCTATAATTACATATTGGAATAATTAGATGGCCAACTTTCTGACTTGCCTATTTCATTATGGCAATACACTTAAGAATTCTGAGCTGGGCTCTGATCTTTTTATTACGATTACAATAGTTATGTTTCACCTTTTTCACATCACCTCATCCTTATTGAATATCATAATATTACCTGGTTGGTGAAGATAACAATCTAAAAATAAATAACAAAAATCAGTTAACTGCTTAACCACAGAAAAAAAAAAATTAAAATACTTCACCCATAATTTTGATAAAATTCCATACACACCTTGAATCCCTCATTTTGCAGTGTCTGGATTTTTTGAAAAATTTGGGAATACTTAATTCTAGAAATGAATTTTTACCAAAATAGATTACTGTTAGTTAGGCATAATGATCTTCTGCAATGAAGAAATTGCTTACTAACATGTTGGACATACAGTGTCATTAACTTTCTCTTGGCTTATTAAAGTTCTCAACTTACTTCCAATCATCTAATCCAGTGGCATGAACTAAACCAGATTTGGTAGTAACAATAGTTCCATCAAGATCTAAACTTGCCACCTACATGAATTAAAAGAACAATTAAATTGAGAGCAATGAATAGTTTGAGGAAATAAAAACAAAATAGAGTATTTTCAATTATGGTGGTTGATTTATTATTCAAATATAATAACTGCAAAATCATTTAAGGCCAGTGCAGAATTAATGAAAGAAAATGACTAACATTAGACCTGGCCAGAGATTTTGTGATTCACATGCAGCAACTTTGCCCAATGTTACATGAGAAATTGCATTGAAATATTTGTTTCTAGTACCACAATATCTCAGTTTTTATTATTGATTTTCTCTGTTACAGTATAAAGAGAAATGTAGATGGATGCAGCAACCAAATACCATAAGTCAAATAACATACATATTGTCTATTGACCTTAGTCATAAAATATTTAATTATTATGTATTCTAATATTTAATTCAGTAAAATTACTTAATTTGATGAACAGGCTGGCTGAGGCTTCTCTACTTATAAAATTGGTTGAAAAATCATTGCTACCGGAGATAAAATTTATCATAAAATTTTATTCTGGATAACATCAGACAGTTTCATTCAACATAAGGAGGTGGTTGATGAATGCCTTGTAATTAAGCAGGAATGGGTAAATGCATTGCTGCCTGAAACAGCTCTTTAAAATTTCACATGGGCTAATGTCAGACAAGCAAGGGGAGAGTGCCAGCTGATGCTAATATCAACAGCAATTTTTATATTAGGGATACTGGTACCTTATTTCTTGGCAACAATCCTTCAGTTTCATACACAAGTAGTTTCCCAGATTCAACTTCATCCCACTGACAGGATGTTGTTGGTTTAAAATCAGCCAAGTTTTCTTTGCAATTTGATTTTTTCTCTTCATCTCCCCTCAAACATGGCACTTCTTGAGAGTCCTTATCTTGAGAATTTCTTATTTCCTGAATAATGCTCTCACCAAACTCCTCTTTCAGACTTTCATAATCAAGTTCATCCTTATTCACTGTGTTTGAAAGTTGAGAATTTGCAGGTGAAGAATCTGGACTTTGTTCCTCCATTTTCTGTCGCTTAATAGGAGCATTATGATCCATGAGTTCAGATTTTCGTTTCCACTTTAATTTGTCTTCTTTCAAAATTTCTGGCTCACTTTGGTCAGAAGAAATTTCTAGTTTTTTAAAATAGATAAAATGCTCATATTTTCCAATTAAAAGGTTCAGTTTCCCTCCAGGTCCAAGGGTGCATGTGTCATTCTGGGAAAGGGACTTGGCTCCAACAGTGCTTGGATTGATACCAAACTAAAAGGACAAAGAAACAAAACACAGCTTCCACAGGAATGGTCAATTGTGGGAATATGTTGGATAATAATAACAAAGCAATATAGCTGAAATGATTCCCTGTAGCAAAGAATTAAGAAGAAAAGCATCAGCTCTCTGCTTTTCAAGAGAACTTCACCAATTAAAAGCAAGACTGTATCACTTTTAAATATCCTAGAGAATCTACTAAAGGATCAACTTATGAAGTTGCAGAGTTTTTTTCATTCAATTCTTATACACACTACATATTTTCCTCTTGTTCTGAGCTCTTGATATAGATTAGTAGTTAATACTTAAAACATAAATTTTATAGTGTTGGGTTGGATGAATTATATTATGCAATATAAATAATAAACTAATTTTTAATTAATCACCTACAGTACCTGTTTTACCAATACAGTCTGTTTTGCATAGTCTGCAGTTAACTCAACTAAAAATTCAAATTAATGAAAAAAAACTGAGATGCTTACATCTTTTCTGTTCAGAAAGTCAGCAGCTCCCAAAAGCAGCTCACAGCTACTAACAGCCACAATGGTCCCAGAGCAATAAAAAACGTGGACCTTATGTGGTCCTTCTTGACCATATCTACCAGGCCTTTTGTGACCTGGGACCCAGCCACTTAAGGCTGAGGTCCTTACCCTTGCCACTCCTTATCACTATTCCAATTGCAACACAACAGCCACATTAAATGTTCCTATGCTGATATATATATATTATCACTGGTGTATGATGGCCTCGTCTGGCTTCACCCATGATTATAATTAGATTGTACTTTTACATGATGTGACCCCAGACATTACTGCAGAAACTTCTAGAAACTATGCCTACGAGTACTTGCATATTGTGTCAGAGCTATGACCTGTTCCTTTACAACACCTTTTCTGGCAGAAAACATCAGTTCATTCAGATCTGACATTAGGGCTGATAAATATCGCGGATTTTTGATTTTGGATTCTTGGGTTTGCTCATCTGCTACAACTGTACCTTGCTTTCTTGACAATTTCTTTTCCCTAATCTTGGTCTCAATACTTCGTCCAACGATCACCGGATTTTGGTCTGGTAAATAAATAGGATCGTGTGTCCTATTACTGCACATAAGCAAACATTCCATTACTGTAACACTTATGCATCAAGCACTGATTCGTAAATTTAGAGTTGTTGTTCCCGACCGGCCATGCCATTAAATCTCATTAGCGCCAGCAACCTTTCAATACAGCGCAGAGTTTGCTTGCAAACTACTTCAAGTAACCAGAACGTAAGTTACTACTAGGACCTCATTTGAACGTTTCAACTGAAGTTTACCGAGAAAACAAGACAAGATTGAAATATTTCGTGAATAAGTTTACCAATATTTGGTTGCTTCATGCAACATCCTCAGAGTGATATGACTAACAGAGGTGTTGCATATATACGGTAATATACAGGACAACTGAAATTTAACTTCTAGGTAGTAGGATTGCGGGATCGTATTTTGAACGAGTTTTACAACTCATGGACGAATCGTGGATAAATAAGTTAATCAATTGATCGTCATCATCAACGGTTAAATATTAGTTTCCCCATGAGGATTTCTTTTTTGACCATTTATCTGATAAATAATCCAAGTTTTAAATAAACGGAGATATTTACTATGTTTTAGAGTAAAAAATAAATCCCGAAAAACAATGACATCTTGAAAACCCAAGATATGAGTGAATAACAAGATGACGAATGATTGTGATGATATTGCGACTTTACTGCAAAGTCATTGTATCAAATCGACTTGATACAATGACTTTGCAATAAAGTCGAAATATCATCACAATCATTCATCGTCTTGTCATTGACTCACATCTTGGATTTTCAAGATGTCATTGTTCTTTGAGATTTGTTTTTTACTTTATTTGATCAAATTGTCTGCTGGAACTGGATTTTTACTATGTGTACTACTTCTGTAGATGCTGTTCACCTCTGCTAATATAATACTGATGATGTTGCGAGAAGTAACGAAACAATAGTAAAATAGTTCATGAAATAAGATCGTAGAAGCGCAAGTGCAAATAAAGACTTCAAGTAAACGACAAATTTCTTTATTGCATACATGCTTCTTGTCCACCACACTTCATTAACAATTCTACATCTTGCTTTCTACGCCTACCACTTCCATTAATTAGCCGTATCTTTGTAATTAATCATTCTGAAACACATGTGTGAGAATTTATATTAGATGAGTCATACACTTGTATGACTCATCTAATATAAATTATCATTTGCACTGAAGATGGCATGAGTTTTCCCGAAACATGTATGCAATAAGAAATTTGTAGTTCATGAAATATTTCAATCTTGTCTTGTTTCATGGTGCTTGATTGAAAAGTTTCCAGCTGGGCTCATGTTTATATCTTCAAGTAACCAAGGCCCAACTTTTCAAATAAAACTCACCTACTGTCATTTTTTAAGAGCAACTTACACCAATTTAGCCTTACTTATTTTTACTTGGCCCTACTCAGAGCTGTCTTTTGCCCACTTAAAACTGCCTAGGTCAATTTAGATCTGCATTGTCCAGGCCTACTTAGAGCCAGTAAGGTCTACGAAAACAAACATAGTCTTTTTAGACCTACTTCGCCCTACTCAGCTCTTATTCGACTCACGTAGGCCGACTTCGAGTTTTTGACGAAGGCTACTTCAATGTACTTAGAACTACTTAACTTGGTTTGTGTCTTCTTAGGCCAAGTTTGAGCTCAGAGAAATTCGGGCTGTTAAAACTCTGACATTCCCATCAAAATCATCAAAAATACTGTGCTGAAAAGTTCTGAAAAACCTAATAATTATGTATTATTCAATTATATATAATTATAATATTTCACACTAACCTCCCCCCCCCCCTCCCCATACAGGTGATCTTCGACCCTGCCCTCCCTCTTAAGAAATTTTTGCCATCGCTCTTATTAGAGCTATTCAGGACTGGTTAGACCTATACCTGAGACTCATACCCTTCTGCTTTTATATTTTTAAATAAAAATCTTGACCATCGAAAACAAAACAACCTTTGAAATATCTTCAAGAGTTCGTAATTTTTTTTGAAATTTTCGGTTGGGTGGGGCATTTAGTGCACATTCCCCTCGCTTTCACCGCGCATGATCTTTAGAAAATACAAAATGCTGACACGTGGTCCAAACGTGTGATTTCAAATACGAAGAAGAACGTCGAAGTGCTGAGCAACAGAGGAAACTTCGACGGCTGTGGCGCTTTGTTTTTCTTTGGTAAATTTCCTTAAAGAAATGACATGTGCACTTTAAAAGCGTCGGCTGTTACTTTCTGAGCGAAAAGGTAAAGGAGTTGTCGAACATAAAGAAACGACATGCGAACTTTAAAAGTGTTGGCTGTTACTTGCTGAGCGAAAGTTAAATGAATTGTTGGACCATCTAATCGAGATACTTCTAAAGCAAATTCCTGTTGAGGAACAGAACAGAAAACGCTAAAAGGAGACAAAATATAGAATTTACTACAAATGGCTTGTGCAAAACGTGACTTAGAACAAATTGTTGAAGCTCACCCTAGAGACAGAGAAATGAAGCACAGTTTATCAAAGAAAAAGCTTGTGAAACATGACGTGAACAATTGCTTGGAACACATACGAGACAACGAAGGTGAGATACGAAGTTGCTGAGAATGTCATTTTAGGTTTGGTCTATTGCAGCATATTGTGTATGTTTGGTATAAAGTGATGAAATCTGTGGTAATTTCTTCACGTATTTCTTTTAATATTATCTTAACAGATTTAGCATGTCTCATCAGACGAAATATTATTTTTGTACCTGTTCATTACAATATAGTGTACATCATGAATGTAGTACGATGATCAGTGTATTATAGTATCCTCAATTGAATGATACAAGTAGATATAGCGACTTCTTGAAAGATTTTATTATGAAATTAATCAATAAATACATCTTTATTAAAAATGGACGACGTTTCGACTATAACTCACTTTGTCATTTTCAAGTGAAATAAAATGTTTAAACAAGGCTTATTTGTAGAAGGTAAAATTACAAATTAAATTGAGTTGAAAGTTAAGAGAAATTAATTCGTTGAAGCATAAAATAAGCTGTAAAATTTATACATGTTTAAAGAATAAATTACGTGAAATAAATAATTTAGCTCTAGCTTATCATCTTGAATGCAGTGTAGTCAGGAAGGCACCAAAGCATGCAAAAAATTGTAGACATACAGTACTGGAAGGTGCCTGTTCCTAGATAAAGTCAAATTCATACTTTGAATGGTAGAAGAAGGACAGAGGATTTTACGTAAATTTCCCTTGTAATTCAGCATGTAGCAGTGAGGTTGAATTACAGTTTTCAGGTCATCAATCGTACTCATCATTTTAATTTGTAGAAATTGAAGAGCACCATTGCTGGCAAAAAGATTTGAAGTTATTAAATATACTTTAATCTCAACTAAATTTTGATAATTCTGTTTAGGATCATCAATATGTATGGCAACAAAACGTTAATACAGGAACAATATATGGGCCAACAGAAAACACAAGGTGAGCAAGATGGTGAAATAAAGTATTTGGGACAAAAAGCTTATGGAAAATGTGACAAAGAACAAAGTTGTGGAACATAATTATACAAGACAACGAAATGAATCAACAAAATTTCAAGACATAAGGCTTGTGGAAATGTGATACAGAACAAATTTGTGGACCAAGTCACAGACAATAAAATAAAGGTGAGATACCAAGTCACTAAAAATGACATTGTTAATTTTTATCTGTTAAAACATTGTACATGTTTTGTATTAATTTTACCACGATGAAATTAACACTAACTTCTTTATGTGTTTTTTAATCCTGAACCACAACTGTGGAGTGAATGTGTTACAGCCCAACTAAATACTGTGTTACGGCCCAACTAAATAGTGTTACAGCCCAAGTTTGCTACCAGATATATTATAAATACTGTGTAAATCAGAATGGTATTGAAAATTTGAGAAAATTAGAGGCATACAGTGGTCAAAATAAAGTCCAATCCATACTTTGAATGGCAGAAATGGTAAAAAGGATTTTGCACAAGTGTGCAATGTTGATGAGTATTTATCATCAACAAGGTTGAATTTCTGTTTTCAGACCATCATTGAAATTCATTATTCAAATTTGTAGAACCTGGAGAGCACTACTATTACTGAGGTTGCATTTATTGCATGTAATTACTACTATGTGAACCAGCTTGTACAGGATGCACTTGTAACACTTGTTTTTCCCAGATATGACTTTACAGAGGAAATGTGCAATTGACTTTCATTTCTTTCCATAGAGCAGTGGCTGACTGATGAAACAATGACCATGTTCCACCCAGATGATGTTGAAAATCTGATTTGCTGAACTATACTGAACTATGCTATTCATGTCACTCAAGTCTCCAATCATGAGAGTAATGTCCCCAAACAAACCTGCACTTGAGGCGCCCCTATCCCACTCTTGAAATACAATACAAGCACGTACCAGTGTCTGACACAGAGTAGCGCACACAAGAGCTTTGCCAAAAGACCTTACCGGTTGGTGTTCGCGAGCGTCTTACGATGCGTAGACTTCCACCTAAAAGGTTCCGAATGAGCAGCTCTCTATTGCCGGCCACAGACAAACTGAACCACCTCTATAAACGTTTCCTTATATCCCCTTTGACTTTCCAGTTCACATACATCGACCGGGACCTAACGCCCTGGAGACCTCTGGCTGGCAAGGTGATGGTGCACCATCTATGATGGGTGCCGCGTGATCGTACGCTGCTATTAGGTTCGAAGGGGCGGGGTTACCAGTCTCCAGACCACAATTCCATTCACACATGTTTCCGCACCCGGCCTCGTGCAACCATGTAGCCAAGTGTAGCCATGTAGCCAAGTGCAACCATGTAGCCAAGTGATTCCATCAATCCAGTTGGAGCTCCATCAGCAGAGATTTCACAGGTGAGGTTTTCAGTCACAAGTTTAGTGCAAAACTAAATGCAAATGGTGGACATTTTACCTAATTCCATGATGTAAACCAGGTTAATGTCCATTAAAGTTATCTGTTCAATATTAGTGAAACTTGTTGTGATTGGATTATTTATTGTAGCAGTGGTATCATGGGTTTGTTGGTTTGATGATAGTACCTAGTTGCAGTTGGGATTATGAATATTCTGCAGTTGTGATTACAAAGGTTCTCCAGCATTGATTTGATGCTTGAAAATCCTTGAAAGTACTTGGATTTGGGGGAAAAAAACCCAAAAAAACAAAAAAAAAGGCCCTGGAAAGTTAGTGAATGCCAATAAAGGTCCTCAAAAAGTGCTTGAATTTTATGTTTGTGGTACTACCAACAACTAAACATATCCTAGTCTCCCAACTTCAAATAATGAAACTATTTGTGTGTGTTAAGACTTTCATGTTGTACTTCGAAATTTTAGTTACTTTATCAATATTAATCTATTTACTGAAATAAAGAGTTTACATTGTTTGTCATCTTAAAAAGCAAATTATGTACCAGCTTCAAGCTTTGAATTTATATGAAGTCTTTGAAAGCCCTTGGACATGCCCTTGAATTTCAAGTTGATTTGAGGGTGGGACCCCAGTAGTAGATATTGTTTGGTAACATTGGTTATTGATTCAGAAGTTGTAGTCCTAAAGTTTCTGCTAAGTGATTAGAGTTGAGTATAAAGAGAAATGTGGTTACATACAAATTTTTGATACTTTGATCAGCTAACAATGACAATGATCTGGTGTAAATATTGAGGTTGCCAAGCATGATAGACTTACCTTAATTGTATGTTGTGAAGTGTTTCATGAAAGAAAAGTTTTCATTAGAATAAAGTATTATAATTTTCATGAATTTTCTAAATACATACTAAAATTAACATTTGATGATTATTAAATGTATGTGCATTATTTTGTTCTTGTGCTATCTAGTTCCTTGAGAATTAAAGAATGCTTACTGATACCATGAAATGTCCATAAGATGTCAATGAAATATAGCAATGACTACAGTGTGAGGCAAGACACACCAATTAACTGGATTGTGAAGGAAAAGTATCAGAATAATCAGCTTCCCTAATACACCATAAACACTGACTCCATCAACAACCAAGTATGGTATAACCAAGCATGGCATCCCATGACATCAAATCAGCATTGAAATTCTTACCTAACCAACAGATAAGGAGTAAAGAAACCAGTTTATAGCAAGTCCATCCAGAATAAAAGGAGATGGGTTTTAGTTGGATATATGGCTGGAAACCATGGAAAATCATGGATGAGATCAAATGGAAAGTTTGATATATGGTATGTAAAAATACCTCTTCATGACATTCACAGACATATTTAAAAGTGGACTATGGCAATGCATGATTTGCTCTTTGACAAGAGGTTTTTTATCAAGTTGTGATGGATTACAACTCAGTCAATATAAGCAACATGTATCCCTTTGTTCATTCCAGGTATTCACTAATTTACATAGGCACTGCGAGGGTGGGGGGAGGTGACTGGTCTCCCATTTCATACCAGTATATTGGTCCCATTGAACAATTAAATTATTGCCTTGTGTTCTGTATCTTGGCAATATTGGTTTCTACAACCAAGGTTTTCTTGGTGCGATATCGAACAAACACTCATCACCATTTACCCAGTGATCCCAAATGATGTTTCTTAGTTGTGAGCAGCAAGTCTGCTGACCATCTGGGTATGTCAGATACCATTGTGGCAAGCCCATTGAACTCTAAAAACACTGGAACAATACCTGCAAACTGTATTATGAAGCCAACATGCAGGCTGACATGTAGGTCATCACAGTCCCCTACTTGATAAAAAATGCAACCTATTGCAAAAAACTTAACCTGACTAGGGAGTTTTTGACAGTTTTCTTTTTTATCCTTAGTAAATGTAGTACAATGTCTGTAGGACTGCATCTTTGTCAGAATTAACTGTGAATGAAAGTAAAAGTTTGAAACAACTGAGGGAACTTCCCCAGGTGTGATTTTGACCTACATGGCTGCCCCCATTAAATTAAACGTCACAACGACACTGCTAATAAGTACAGCAATCTCAAGTGGGCTTCCTGCCTTATCTTGAATACTGTGTAGTCAAAAAATTACTGAAGAGTTTAAATAAACTTGGAAACATGAAATACAGTAGCCAATGGTAGCTATTCCCAAGTAAATTAAATGCTGTACATTGATTAGCAGAAAAAGTAAAGAGGATTTTTGCATAAGTTTGCCTTGTTGTTCAGCATTTCGTAACAAGGTTGAGTTCTGGATTTTGAATCGTCTACAGAATTATTATTTTGTGCAGAACTTGGAGACAGCCATATGTTGCAAAAGAATGTACAGCTATTACATGTAAGTTAATTTTGAGTGCATTTACTCATTTCATTTTAGGAACAAGGGAGGCATATAACTACATTAACATATACGGCTACAGAAAACACAAGATATGAAAGATGATTAAATAAAGTACTTGAGACATAAGGCCTGTGGAAAATGTGACATAGAAGAAATTCATAACATGTATGGCTACAGAAAAGACAAGATGTGAAAGATGGTGAACTAAAGTATTTGTGACATCAAGCTTGTGGAAAATGTGACTTAAAACAAAGTCTTGGAACACGTACAAGACCATGAAATGAAGTATTTGAGACGCAAGAGCTATGGAAAATGTGACATAGAAGAAATTCCTACCATAACACATATGGCTACAGAAAACACAGGATGTGAAAGATGGTGAAATAAAGTATTAATTTATTATTATTTGAGAGAAAAGCCTTGTGGAAAATGTGACGTGAACACGTTTTTGGAACATGTACAAGACAATGAAATAAAGGTGAGATGCAGCAACTTTTGATATTTAATACAACATTTAAGTGCACCAGAGATTCTCCCGACAACTTAACGCTCAATGTCCGTGAGGATGTGCATTTAAACTGGATAAAACGAGCATATTGTCCTCAGTTGACTCGATAGCTCAACTAGTAAAGCAACGGTCCGGTAACCCGAAGATGCGTGTTCGAATAAGGCTCTAGTCAACTTTTCTAGTTGACTTCATCAGTTTAGGTGAATTAATGAAATGTTCTGTTCATGTTACCCTGAGGATGATTCTGAACTAGGTGAGGTCAATCCTGTACTTTGAGTGGCAAAAAAGTACAGAGAATTTTTCGTAAGTGACATGGTAGACGTTTCTTACAGTTTTTTGTATTCCTGGTGTTTGATTATAAGGGTTTAGTCGTGAGTGAACTACCAGCCATACCTTGAATACTGTGTAGTCAGAATTTTGAATGTTTCACAAAATATTATAGACATACAGTGCCTTGTCCTTAGTAGAGTCAATGCTGTACATGTCCTTTGACTGATAAAAGAAGTCCAGCGTGATTCGCATGGGTTTTGCCTTGTGACTCTGCGTTCAGCAACGTGTTGAATTCCTATTTTCAAATTATCAATTAAATTAACGAATTGCGCCAAATCTGGAGACTGCCATTGCCTGCAAGAACGTTTGCAGTTGTTGACTTAGTCTTGAGAGCATTTACTCATTTCTGTTTAGGAACAAGGGAGACATATCACTACATTAAGATTTATGGCTACACAAAACACAGGATGCGAAAAATGGTGAAATAAAGTACTTGAGAGATCAGGCCTGTGGAAAATGTGACATAGAAGAAATTCATAACATATATGGATACAAAAGAATCAACATGTGAAGATGGTGAAATAAAGTATTTAAGACAAAAACCTTGTGAAAAATGCGACGTGAACAAATTTTTGGAACATGTACAAGACAATGAAATAAAGGTGAGATGCCACAACTTTTGATAATCGATACAACATTTAAGTGCACGAGAGATTCTCGCGACAACTTAACCATAGGTCATAGGTGTAGAGTTTTTCTATTACCAGAGGCGGCTAAAACCGAAATCGGAAATGGCTGACTCCATGAGTGGTGAGTTATTTGTTGCTAAGACTTCAAATTTCGTTGTTGGGTTTAGCTCATTTTATTTGGTACATCCTGGGTACTATTGGCTTGATGAATTGATAAGGCTTTGATGCTTATATTACGCCTACTAGCACGTCAGTAATCGTTCGAGAATCATGTATCAATTAATGTAAAGTCACTGGGGAGCTAACCCCCTAAAAAACAATTTCTGAAGGGACTGAAGCCCCTTAGCCCCCCTATACTCCACGCCTATGAAGTCAAGACTAGATATCCGTGAGGATGTACACTTAAATTGGATGAAACGAACGTACTGTTCCCAGTTGACTCTACAGAGCAGCGGTCGGGTAACCCGAATGTGCGAGTTCGAATCCCGCTCTAGTCAACTTTTCTAGTTGACTTTATCAGTGTAGGTGAATTCATGAAATGTTCTGTTCATGTTACCCTGGGGAGGATTGCGAACTAGGTGAAGTCAATCCCGTACTTTGAATGGCCGAAAAAGTACAGAAGACATTTCGTAAGTAACATGGCAGACGTTTCTTACAGGTTTTTGTATTCCTGGTCTTTGATAATAAGGGTTCAGTCCTGAGTGGACTACCTGCCGTACCTTGAATACTGTGTAGTCAGAATTTTGAATGTTTCACGAAATGTTAGAGATGTACAGTACTAAAAAGTGCCTTGTCCTTGGTCAAATCAATGCCGTACAGGTCCTTCGACTGATAAAAGAACTACAGGGTGTTTTGCATAAGTTTTGCCTTGTGGCTCTTCGTTTAGCAACGTATTGAATTCATATTTTCAAATCAAATTAAATTGATCAGTTGCGCCGAATCTGGAGACTACCATTGCTTGCAAGAAGGTTTGCAGTTGTTGAGTTAGTCTTGAGAGCATTTACTCATTTCTGTTTAGAAACAAGGGAGACATATCACTACATTAACATATATGGCTACACAAAACAGAAGATGCGAAAGATGGTAAAATAAAGTATTTGAAACATAAGGCCTGTGGAAAATGTGACATAGAAGAAATTCATAACATATATGGCTACAGAAAAATCAAAATGTGAAGATGGTGAAATGAAGTATTCGGGACAAAAGCCTTGTAGAAAATGTAACGTGAACAAGTTTTTGGAACATGTACAAGACAATGAAATAAAGGTGAGATGCCACAACTTTGGATATTTAATACATTTAAGTGCATCAGAGATTCCAGGGAGATCTTAACGTTCGATATCCGTGAGGATGTGCACTTAAATTGGATAAAATGGAGCATACTTTTCCCCGTTGACTCGATAGAGCAGCGGTCCGGTAACCCGAAGATGCGAGTTAGAATCTCGGCCTAGTCAACTTTTCTAGTTGACTTTAGCGGTGTAGGTGAATTCATGAAATGTTCTGTTCATGTTACCCTGGGATGATTCTGAACTAGGTGAAGTCAATCCCGTACTTTGAATGGCCGAAAAAGTACAGAGGAATTTTTGTAAGTAACATTTCTTACCGCTTTTTGCATTCCTGGTCTTTGGTAATAAGGGTTCAGTCCCAAGTGGACTACCTGCCATAACTTGAATACTGTGAAGTCAGAATTTTGAATGTTTCACAAAATGTTAGAGACGTACAGTGCTAAAAAGTGCCTTGTCCTTGGTAAAATCAATGCCGTACAGGCCCTTCGACTGAAAAGAACTACAGGGTGTTTCGCATGGGTCTCGCCTTGTGGCTCGGCGTTTAGCAACGTGTTGAATTTCTATTTTAAAATCATAAATTAAATTAATCAGTTGCGCCCGATCTGGTGACTGCTATTGCTTGCAAGAACGTTTGCAGTTGTTCAATTAGTCTCGAGACCATTTATTCATTTCTGTTTAGGAACAAGGGATACATATCACTACATTAAGATATATGGCTACACCAAACACAAGATATGAAAGATGGTGAAAGAAGGTATTTGAGACATAAGGCCTGTGGAAAAAGTGACATAGAAGAAATTCATAACGTATATGGCTACAGAAAAATCAAAATGTGAAGACGGTGAAATGAAGTATTTGAGAGAAAAGCCTTATAGAAAATGTGACGTGAACAAATTTTTGGAACATGGGCAAGACAATGAAATAAAGGTGAGATGCCACAACTTTTGACAATCGATACAACATTTAAGTGCACGAGAGATTCTCGCGACAACTTAACGCTCGATATCCGTGAGGATGTGCACTTAAATTGGGTAAAACAGAGCATACTTTTCCCAGTTGAGTCGATAGAGCAGCGGCCCGGTAACCCGAAGATGGAAGTTCGAATCCCACTCTAGTCAACTTGTCTAATTGAGTTTATCGATGTAGGTCAATTCATGAAATATTCTGTTCATGTTACTCCGAAGATGATTGTGAACTAGGTGAAGTCTATCTTGAGTGGCGGAAAAACTACAGAGGATTTTTCGTACATGACATGGTAGATGTTTCTTTTCGCTTATTATATTCTTGGTCTTCAGTAATAAGGGTTCAGTCCCGAGTGGGCTACCAACCATACCTTGAATACTGTGTAGTCAGAATTTTGAATGTTTCACAAAATGTTAGAGATGAACAGCGCAAAAAGGTGCCTTGTCCTTGGTAAAATTAATACCGTACATATCCTTTGACTGATAAAAGAAGTACAAAGTTTTTCGTATTGGTTTCGCCTTGTGGCTCGGCGTTTAGCAACGTCTTGAATTCGTATTTTCAAATTTTCAATTAAATTAATCAGTTGCGCTGAATCTAGAGACTGCCGTTGCCTGCAAGGTTTGTAGTTGTTGAATTAGTCTTGAGAGCATTTACTCATTTCTGTTTAGGAACAAGACAGGCATATCACAACATTAACCTAGATGGCTACAGAAAACACGAGATGTGAAAGATTATGAACTAAAGTATTTGTGACATTAAGCTTGTGGAAAATGTGACTTAAAACAAAGTCTTAGAACACATACAAGACAATGAAATGAAGTATTTGAGACGTAAAGCCTGCGGAAAATGTGACAAAGAAGAAATTCTTACCATAACATATATGGCCACAGAAAACCCAGGATGTGAAAAATGGTGAAATGAAGTATTTGCGACAAAAGCCTTGTGGAAAATGTGAAGTGAAGAAATTTTTGGAGCATGTACGAGACAGTGAAATCAAGGTGAGATATCAGGACACTAAAAATTACTTATTCTTGATGTTGAGAATCAAGTAATAAAATTAATGCTAATTTATTTATTTTTATTTTTTAATATTATCTTTTTACTTCTTGCATGTCCTTAAAGCTGCATTAACCCTTCAATAGCCAGTGCCCATCCATGCACCAAGTAAAATTGTCTGGAATTAGCCAGCGTAAAAAATAATGCTAAAGTTTACCATTGCCCCTTAATGGGTTAAAGAGGTAGTGTTGAGCCCTTTTTTGTTCAGATGGTAGACTATGATTGGCATGCATACATGAAAGGTTTGCAGTTGTTGTAGTACGTCTAAGTTATATCTTGGTGGTATTTACTCATTTTAATTTAGGATTAGCAAAGAAGGTTTATCACGAAAACGCTGAAAATGTACAAGACAATGAAATGAAGGTGAGATGCCAGGACATTGAAAATTACTTATTGTTGATGTATAGAATGAAGTAATAAATCATATTGTGCATGTCTAGTATCAAGCAATGAAATTAATGCTGATTTGTTTATTTGTTTTTTAATATTGTCCTGTCACATTTGGCATATTAATTATCTGTATCTTTCTTTTCACATAATAAGTGCATCATATTTTTAAAGCATTTTGCTATTATATTATATTATATTATATTATGTATATTTATATATATATATGTATATACAGCAAATTGCATAAATTTTGGCAAACCTAAACATATCGTAAAAAAAACATATAGGTAAATCTGCAACTATGAACACTTTAATCAACCTTAATACATTCGACTGGCCAAAGAATGTACCAGAAAACATATAGCATATCTTCACTGACCGTTGAAGTGAGAATAAAATTGCAATACAATGGTCTTGATATGTTGATATGCTTTGTGCCATAATTTTTGCAATTTGCTGTATATATATATATATATATATATAATATATAGGTGTACGTGTAGGCGTAGACGTAGGCTTGTTGTTACTGTGTAGTGTATATTCGAAATCTGTCACTCTAACCACTAAAACCATAGCCATCGGCACCACTGCATTCTCAACACTCTTATTTCCATCACAATATCTCCGTCCCTTTGTTTGTAACACTGCAGAATGCCTTACCCAATTTCGTGGATTTATAATCCCACATCTGCTATTTCATGAGGGTGTAGGTCGTGTGATTTATTAATGCAAGAGCAGTTTGACTGCATGCGCTAAACCAGGGTGCTTCTATAAATATAGAAGCGTCTTGCACTGAATTCTGGTTGAAACTCAATTGTAGTATAGTGATCGCAAGTGATAACGTCATGGAACAGACGTCTTCTTTTTGGCATCAACATCGCGCTGTAGCAGTTAGGCTGAAACTCGCCAATACCAAGTTAAAACGTGTATATATCTCTGCTACTGAACCAACACGCCTTATATCACGAGACCCAAACAGTTTCATGGCTCGCCATAGTGCAGTTAGAGAGTTTACAATTATCCTGGTAATTAATCGCAAGTGAGGAACAAAGCGGGAATCTTAATCTTAGGACAAATGTTAATGCCTAGCATAAAACACGGAACAAAGCCATTGAATAAGATAAAGTGTCAATGCTGTAGCGCATTGTATGTGGGATAAACAGCTTGCCATTTACGTACACGAGTCTCGGATGATTTGGGAGTCTCTGCTCTTTCTGGTAAAAAACATGCCACTTCTACCCAATCCCGTCTTTAAGCCACATCTTTCCGAAACTCGTCATACTGCATCTCTTGACGACTTTAAAATTTTTTGCTCTTGTTCTTCTCCTTCCGAAGTTCTCGTGAGAGAAATCCTCATTATATCCAAACTTAAACCCTCTTTGAATGGCAATCTCAGCTCCATTCCGTTGTTTTCGTTCTGAATTATCTCTTTAATTCCGCAACTACACAGCTTGTAATTTGAGAGTTTAATTTATTCATATATATTTGCTGTTTTGTAATTATATTCAACACTGTGATGATGTTGCTAGATGCGACGAAACGTTAGTTTAGTAAATCCTTTATCTTATTCAATGGCTTTGTTTCGTGTTTTGTGCTGGGCACTAATATTTATTTATATTGACAATCATATTAAAGTCGTGCAACAAAAAATATAAAATTGTGTCAATTATTTTATTTAGAATCTTTAAAAGCACAGCATGCCTTCAGTTACCTGGTTACGACCATCACTGGATATGAAGTGCGGAAGGAATGCAACAAAGTTTATAGGTCGAAGGTTTATGTCAAGTTGTTTCGTCAACCGCCCGTGTAAGGCTCCACTTTGTGCCGATTGATTTAAATAAAAAAGGTGTAAATAGTGCTGTCATCAAACCATAAAGGTTTGCTGACAGCACGCTGTACTGCCAGCAAGCCATAAAGGCTTGCTGGCAGTACATGTGTCCTGCCTGGTCTTCTGCGCGCTTTGCTATAACGCGGCACCCTCGCCTTCGCCTTCGCCTTCGAAGGTATCAGACGCGCACCCTAGATGGCTCGCGCGTCCCACTAAGCTTGACCGTAAGTGCCCTGGCCATAAGCGCCATGAACAAGAGGAGTAACAATCGCCAGACAGATGCGTTAAACACAAACTGGTGTGGAACGGAAAACAGGTATGTGGTGTACTGTTATAAGTAGATAAATATAGATATACGTCGATATACATGTAGATATATTCAGATATATGCAGATGTATATATATATACATAGAGATATATTGATATATATAGATTTATATGTAGATATATATATATATGGGGATATATATATATATTGATATATATATATAGATATATGTAGATATATACCGGTATGTATGTATATGTGGATGTATATATTTGTAGATTGTAGATTGATAGAATGCTAGGCAGGCAGTCAGGTAGATAGGCAGGTATACGTATACACGTGTTTGTGCGTTCACGTAAAAAAATGCACACATGTTTTTGGGGAGAGAAGGGACGAACAGGTTGTGTACCGCTCCTGTGGCAGGAGGTCTACTGGCCGGCCTAAAATGCCCAAGTGTGCCAGGAGTAGTCCCAGGGAAGTCGATACCTTCACGTGGTTCCCCCTGTTTTTACTAAAATCGACTACCGAAAAGCGAATCTGTGGCGCTATAACCACTACCTCCAGCTGTGGGTGAAAAAAAAACAATGGTATAAGTGATGAATATGGCGGATGACTTCATGAGACAACCTTGCATTCAGTTTCATTACTGTCGTGGGTGTGGCGGATTGATAGCGGCATTTCTATATTAGACGTTGCTGAAGACCAAATATCAGACTCAAGACAGTAGCGTTGGGATGGTTAGTGCATGTTCTCAAAGAACGTGCGACGTCCATCTCAGCTCCACTGCTTATTACCGAAGAAATGGGAGAACATGAAGGAAAGGGCTACTGGGGCAAGTTGTCAAAGGATTCATAACTTTCTTTTGCAGTGCTGGTTGATTAAAGGCGCACTGCTTTGCGCGATTGATAAGTGCAGTTTAAAGTTCGTAAATTATTATGTAAGTCGAGAACGTGCAAGATCTGTTCCCTTTAATTAGAGTAGGTAGTGATGGAAGTCAATCTCTTCACGTGGCTCTCCCTTCTCACTAAAATCGTGTACCGGCAAGCGGATCGCCGGTGTTGTAACCACCTACCAGTTGGGGGCTAAAAGTAGCAGTATCAACAAACACGCGTATCGGCTAAAACGTACGGTCGCAACAATAGTTGGTCCATCTTTTGGTCCATCGTGTTTCACGCGTACACACCCAACCTAAGGGCAGTGGGTCATAATAGGAGGCATAAGTGGGTAGCCTCAATCTTGGCTTTTGCAGAAGGTTTTGTAATGAAACTGGTCAGCGCGAGGTCGGCCACCAGTTCTCGTTATAAGGTTGGTCATCGATGCCCAATTACTGTCGCCCAGGCTTCGTCTATGTCACTGCGAACTCAGACTCTTCAAACTTTTCTGATCATGTTAGAAAAGCCCAGAGGCTGCAAAATCCTTCAGTTTGGTGCTGATTCCGATGGTTTGGCATTCGATTTGCTGGAGAAATCTACACTCGGAAATTCGGCCCAACAGCAAAGGGAGGACCACATGAGCCATGTGGTCCCCCGTTTGCAAAACGACGTTTCTGCAACTCTTCGAAACTTCCCTGATCCTGTCAGCAAAGGCCAGAAGCTGCCAAATGCTGCTGTTTCCATTTAATTCCGATCGTTTGTCGCTCGATTTGCAGCAGATAATCGACACGTCGAAATTGGGCTTGATAAGAAATGGGGACCACATGGCTCTTGTGGTTCCACCTTTGGAAAACGATCTATCATTTTGATGTATTTTTGATTTTATATATTTTTGTTCTTTCAAGAGCTATCCATGGCTAATTCGGTATGCTAACGTTCAAATGGTCATGGTTTAACTTTTCAATTTTGTTTAACTTTCCGACCAGTTGTACACTCGGCCGTTGCCCGCCTGTCATAATCTCGCTATAAAGGTTTAGCGTGATGCGCATTTTTTCGATTTTTTTCCCCGTTTCGAGGCGTCCTTCACAGATAAACTGCTGTTCGCCAATAGAAAATGTGTGTTTCAGCGGGAAAGCGGTAAGTTGAAACGGACTTTTTGGACTCGATAGTTTTTTCTTTAAGCCTTATCTGTCACGAAACGTTTCCCGTTCACGATTAAAATCTTGTGGCGTTGAGTTCGGTAAGATTATACAGTACACGTTCTACCACGCACTAGTTAATGGAAGGTTCTTGGGAGGTACTCGGTTTTCAAGGTTTGGTTTTAACCTAATGTGGCTTAGTGGCGCCAGACTTTTCGGTGTCGATGGTTAGTTTTTTCTCCCAAAATGTCAAATGTTTGAGCGATATAAAAATCTCAAAATCACAGGGCAAGTGAATGCACAGTCTATCCTGGCGGACTGCCGATTTAAACCTCTTTTCCAACGTTTTGGATATTCCAATGAAATTGTATGCTCGACTTTTTCTCTTCTGCTTTCAAGTTAGCTTAAAACAGTCTTACAATCGTGTAAAACTGGACCTTCATGCCGACGTCTCGAAATTTTTTTGGAATACCTCCCTCGACTAATTTTTATTCTCACGTCCATTTTAAATTCGTGACTGCTCTGACACCAAGTATCGCTCGTACCACTGCATTTTGTAGTTGACTCGAAGACTTAGCGGGTCGGGAGAATGTTGGGTGATAAAGCATTTATGGAACGCAATGCTTTGCAATGTTGGGGTTGAAATTCGAGAAGCTACCCTGTCCTAAGGTAATTGTAAAACAGCTTGATGGGATGCTTCATCGGCTTGTTCCCTGAAGAAAGTGGATGCATCGTGTTAGGTACCACGTACCCCAAAAAAATAGATTATGAGCCACAGCCTTTCCAAACAAAACCAGGTCCCCAACAAAACTAACCCTTTTCTCGGCGAAGTACAAACAAAGAATCGTTGCAACGTGCAACATTAGAGAATGAAAGGCTGTTTCGTGAATGATATATTTATATTGTATTACAAAGGTGATGTTAACATGATAGGCGTGTGAAAGGAAGTGTGGAGTAAGGGCAAAAGCGAGGAAGCTCACTTTTACTGGGTTATATACAAACTACAATAGTTTTATCCCCTTCGAGTGCAAAAAAGGACTAGTCATGACTCTTGTTCACCACTTTTAGTAATTGCTCTTGCTTTGCCTTCTTTACGTCTCAACTTGTTGGCTTTAGGAAAACCTTGTTAAACAGTTGCCCTATTTCCTTTATTGACCGCTGCATTCAATCGTTTCTTAACAAGATGCTTTCACCGGCTCCTAAAGTTCCCCTTGCGCCTAAAAAAAACTTATATTTCTGTTTCCCGTTTACTGAGCAACGTACAAGTTTTTTTATAAGAACACTGCACTGCAAGGAAGCCTTTGAACGTTCTTAATTTTTCCCACTTTGAAGCCTAAAAATCTTAAGATGTTCTTAGAAATAACAAAACGAGTGACCATGTGCTTCGTGTCTTTGAACGATTTAAGGTTTCGCAACAACACATAAATAACGGTTCTTTCTAGCGAAAGTGTAAAGAATTTAATTGTTTATTCTCACAATACAATAGCTTTATTCAAGTAGTGTAAAAAAGCAGGATATCCTACTTGATAATATATTGTAGTGATTTTCTTACGCGTTATAACAGTTCTTTTATAATCTTATGTTAACTTGAAAAAGGAAAAGAAAATATTTAAAGAAATATGAATGAAAGATGTTTGAATTTTCAAAAAACGTTCTTAGATACAAAGCCCTGTGAAGCCTAGAATGTTCTTAACTTGTTCTAAATTTTTGGGCTATCAAAGCCTTATGTTCTTATATCGTTTGTTCTTATATAAAAAAACGTGTAGCCTCCAAATTCGTACCCAGATAAACTGCCGGTACATTTCCCCAGAAAGCTTGGTTACGTTCTTCGTCCCTCTTAGCGTTTGGCTGATTTTTTCCCCTTTAAGGACTGGGTTGCCAAGAGTCTGAAATCCTGTGCGGTTTATAATTTTAAGTGTCGGCGGTGTAGTTCGTTGTATATCAGCCAAACCTATCGTCTTCTGCACTCGCGTATTTCAAACTACTTGGGCATCTCGGCCATTACTGGGAAAAAGCACGTTAACCCTGTTCCCACAAGTATTTTGTTAACAGCTTAGAACTTCTTATAAGAGAAACCCTCTTAATTCGTAAGTTTAAACCTTCACTCAATGCCAATCTGGGCTTCTTTCCCCTGTCTATTTTAGCTTCTGCATATTTCCTTTGTTTCGTAACTGTTTCCTGCCTGCTGTTTGTCATACCTCAATGACAACCTGTCACTTCCTCGCTTTTGTCTTTACTCCACACTTCCTCTCGCACGCCTATCATGTTAACAACACTTTTGTAATACAATACAAATACATCATTCATGTCACAACCTTTCATTCTCTGATGTTACACGTTACAACGAAACGTTAGATTCAATAAAACTTCACTATGCCTGTATTTCGTGTGTTTTGCTGGGCTATTTGTACTTCGCCAAAGGTTTCCGCCTGGTTCATCAATCGCCCAAGTTTTAAAGTAGTCCTTATCTGAGGTTATATCTTATAGTAGCGGTCCCCAACCCTCGGGCCGCGGCCCGGTACCGGTCCGTGGGTCATTTGGTACCGGGCCGGTCAGCGAGCATTAGGGGAGAGAGATGTTATTCGTGTTATGTTGTTGGCGCGATGTTACAAAGACACTGCTAATAAAGTTGCATATGAGTACACAGTGGATTCACGTTTATTGTTATATTTACAATATACCACAGTTTTTATGCCGTCGTATCATTTTATTTCGTTGTATTTATCCGCCACACCTTAAAGGCCGGTCCGTGGCGCAAAAAAGGTTGGGGACCGCTGTCTTATAGAATAGAGGACAGAATTCCTCTTGTCAGTGCTGTAACTCCCCGTTGAAAGACGAATGAACAGAAAAGTTATCCCAGTTTTAATCCTCTCCACCAAAGCAATGCACGAGACTCATCATTTTTGTAGTGGTGTAGCAACCAAATGGCGTGAACCGAGATAGTACCCTCGTCGCCTCAGATAAAGTGATGCAGCCCGCCGCACGCCAGAGCGATTTAGTCGCAGTCATCTGATCGCGTGCAATTTCTGTTTCGTTAATGAAAAGCCGCACGTTAACTCTAATTCTTTTTCTGGCGTCCAAACAATAGACGCCGTTTTCTTCATGTGATTTCTTCTACTCACTTATTCGTGGTTTTAATCATAGCGTTGCCACAAATGCGTACACCTTTACGACAGGATGCAAATGCATACAGTTTCATGCAAAAAATGCAGCATGTTTGAACGATGTGTTTTTTTTTTTTTGTTTTGTTTTTTTTCCCATTCAAAAAGAGTTTCATCGCAAGCTGTCGCACACAGCGCAACTAAAATCGCACATTGTCGCCCGACGACTAAACGATAATATATCTGAAGCAAGTGTTCTTGACATACAAGGTGCCTCCATAATATTCACGAAGCAATTTTATGTAAATGATTTCATGAGAGGTAGTCCGGTAAAGGTGATTTTGTTAACGTACGATGGCCCAGAGGGCTCACAGTTTAGTTTTAGATATTAGCAGTTCAGTTTTATATTTTCACACTTCAGTTTTACATTTTTACAGTTCAGTTTTATATCGGGGCACAGTTCAGTTTTAGATTTTGAACACAGTTCACTTCAGACATTTAGTCTCAGGTGTTTACCTTAGTTACGTTACCATTGCATGTATATTACTTGTACGTTCTGATGGAAACTGGAGTCTTTCATGATGCCGTTACATAGCTATATTCCGTGCATGAACATTGAAGAAGATAGAGACCAAACCGAGCTTATCACGAGCTACTTTCAACAAGGTTTCAATAAGTTAGAAATTCTGGAGTTTTTGAAGCTTCATGGAATACAGTCAAGCTTGTCGACCCTCAAACGAAGGCTGCGTTGTCTTGGTCTTCGCGACGTGTGCCCCCCTGACGAAGAAGTGCCACAACACACCGTTGAAGTCTATCATTGAGCGAGAACTGGCTGGGAGCAAATGCAACGTTGGGTACAGAGCAATGTAAAAACACGTAGTATCTGAGTGTGGTATTGCAGTACAAAGAGAGCTTGTTCGGAAATTATTGGTAAAATTAGATCCTGAAGGCGTAGAAAGTAGAGCAAAGAGAAGACTTCGACGACGGGCTTATTCAGCGAAAGGGCCTAGCTTTATCTGGCACGTTGACGGTCACGATAAATTAAAGCCTTTTGGCTTTAGTGTACACGGATGCATAGATGGATTTTCAAGAAAGCTTATCTGGCTTGAGGTGGGTCCAACAAATAAGAAGCCCGAGGTAAATGGGAAGTATTACCTGGATGCCATACTACAAATTGGAGGTGTTCCGCAAAAGATGCGATCAGACGATGGAACTGAAAACAGCATTGTAGAAGCTTTGCAGGTATTTCTGCGCTCACAACATACTGATGAACATTGCGGTCTCGGCAGTTTTGCCATCGGTACGTCAACCTTAAATCAAAGAATAGAAGCCTATTGGTCTCACTTTCTTAGGGATGGGCTGGAATGGTGAGTAAACTTTTTCAAGGATGTACGAGACTTTGGCTTGTACGATGATTCCGATCCTGTACAAGTTGATTTGATACGGTTTTGCTTTATGGACATACTGAGAGATGAACTACACAAAGTTGCTGAAAATTGGAATCAGCACATCATTGCCCCCAGTAAGTCCTCCCATCCCAATGGGCCAAGAGGAAGACCCAATGTAATGTTTTTTTTTTACCACACCTTTTTGATACAGAAGACTGTAAGCAAGAAATTGATCCAGATGAAGTGAAAGAATTTTATGATGATGTAACAATGTCTGCAAAGGATTTTTCTGATGAATTTGGGGAATTTGCTTTGTCAGTAATGACAGAACTTGGTTTGTCAAAACCAAACAGTGTGAAAGAAGCATTTGATCTTTATATTACTTTGCTACATAGAGTTGAGACAGTTTTGTAATTTAACAAATGCAATAAAAACTAATATACACAAAGGGTTGTGCCAAGTACTTCACAAACATAACAAACAGCTGGTACATTGAAACTAGAAATTCCAGTCTTTTAAACAATAACAAATATAATTGACATATTTTGAACTGCTAATATCTAAAACTAAACTGTGAGCCCTCTGGACCATCGTAGTAACTTTTCATGGTTTTCCCCATTTGCTTGGACGCCATAGAACTACTTAAGGTTCACACAGCTTCATACTCCAGACAATGAGAAATAGGGAACTCCCTTTAGTTAAAGTTTCCGACGTCGCTGTGATGCAGTACTTGATGAAAACAGGACAGTCGGTTACGTAAAACCAGACTGGGTAGGAGCATGCGCCAACTTGTAGTCGTCCAAGAAGGACAAATTTGTGGTGCCGAACGATGGCTACTGGTGCACACATCTCATATCATCTGGGAAGCAGTAAATGTTGCGTCTTGCTTAAATACAGGAAGATTGAGGTTTAAAGGTGAAATTGGGAAAAAAGCTCTGACCTACCTAATTCTGGGTGACAATGTTCAAAGTTTGCCTTGTATTGAGGGTGGGAGGTAGTTGACGTACAGTAGCCATCCTTTCTTGCCAATTTAATTATGATCAGCTGCAAGTACTGGATTAGCAATGTCGCAGATGTGGTCCCCGCGTTTTATGGAGACACTCACTTCAAGGAAAGATCATCCAACTCATTTTAACCGCATTATTTAATGAAATTAGACTTAACATGGTGCAAACATCCATTTCCACTCATATATTTGCGCTTTTCCATGGGGTAAGGTTTGCGCACATTCCGTTTGACACAAAACTCGCGCCTACTTAATCCAGCCCTGCGCACGTGAGCGCGTGGTGCCATGGCATACTAATCTTCGCGAGGTGGAAGGACTAAGGCGCTACCAGGGACATTTCTAGTTGGCGGAGGACTTCTTGTAGCTTCGCAAAATTGAGTAATTTGATAGGGTTGAAGATTAATTACTCTACTCGTTGTCTTGAACCATGGACTCGAGATAGTGAACCCTTCGGTCGCCTCGCCCCGCAGCCCAGCAAGCCAAGAAGCTAATTATTTTTTTTTAGTTTGCACCACCGGATGACCTTCCCACCCTTGAAAAACCATCAGTAGAAAACAAAAATTCTACATTCGATCACTAGATTGGAAGCATACACGCCACAATCACCGTTAAACCCTTTCAAATAGTCTGGCGTTAGCTCAAGAAAGATAATAGAGGTCTTATGCCGCCGGTAACTTGCTTCCCGCTATTTTTACCCCGGCTATTTTTCTCTCCGGCTAGGCAACGCCTGCGCAAATCCATTTGTCATATCGTGGTCCCTTGGTGTCAAACTCGGATTTCTCCCAGTAGACATTTCCCTAGAGACGGGTCCACTAGCAAAGTTTCGCTGGTAAGATTGTTTTCCACTATCAAAACTAACAAATTTACTAGCTATTCTTTAATGCACTCGTTTTCCCTTTGATGACTAAAATAATGAATGTGAAGAATTGATGTCTTAGTGAACCTATAAGGTAAAATGGGTTTTTTTGTCAGTGGCTCACGCGTCAAACCGGTTTCTTTCCTCCCGTAAATGACTTTCGATGTGTGCATACATCCTGTTTTGCCAGACAATTCGCCAAGAACATTTCCTTTTCCTCCCAAATTCTAGTAGACAAATGTTTACTCGCAAATGTTTGCTTGAGCATACTTTTTTTTACAGGCAACTTCCAAAAACCACTTGCATTTTGCGAGTTTGCGAGTGTTAATTTCGAGCCCTGAGGGCGAGACCTTGAAGTTTACTTAAGAACAAGAGGCTTTATATAGAGACATTTTTTTTTTTTAACCAAAAGACAAGTTCTTGATGGCGAAAGTTGATCATTGAAGTGGTCTACAGAATGAATGTCTTGTTGGTTGTAAATAACGTTTTGACATTCCCCGCCCAAGTGGCGGTCATCTTCAGAGTCCAGTGAGAAATGAAAGCTGATTTGTCTACCTGTGTATCTGGTTCGTTATATCGTGTGGATGTTACTATAATAGCGAGTCTGCGGATTATTGGAGCATACAGTATGGTGCGTTAGGTGGACAACGAGGTTGGTGTGGTGAGTCGGTGGTTGGTTAACCGCCGAAGAGGCCGTCGGAACATTATTTACAACAAACACCGCAATCAGCCTTTCACAAGACTACTTCAGTCTGGAATGGACGATTAACTCTCGCCAGTTCGTACTGTTTACACCGAGTTTAAGCCGTTTACTTGAATAAAAAACCACACCTGTCATATTCTGCGACCTTTGAGGATGTCAAACTTGACCGGATATTCAACTAGGATACTTGCAATATTATAAAAATCGAGCGAATTATTTTGTTGTAGATTCGGAATCGGAAAAACTAGCCAATTCCTGTCCTTTGGAAAAGTTAGTTTCCGACAGAGCTTTTGCTCTGCCTCTGGAATAAAGACGACCTCGAATCACTCTACGGAACGCTTGCCTAAACTCCCTGCTTCGCCACCAGTAGATCAACGGATTGGACATGGAATTGGCAAACGTCAGTATTTTTACTACTGCATTAAACGTTGGTTCGTTTTCACCGATCAGTGAATCAAAGCATTGATTGCAAACATTTTTCACGTAATAGTAAATGCTCGAAGGCATCCAGCATAATAGGAAAACACCAACCACGATAAATAATGTGGTCGTTGCTTTACGACGCTGTTTCCATTCCACTAGTTTGGCTTTGAAACAGCTGCCCGGGTGATTATCTTTTCGAATTTTCTTTGCGTGTAAAATGGCGATCTTGTAGACGTAGGAATAACAAAGAATGACTATAAGCAACGGAACGAAAACGTTTTTGTGGATAACCATTAAGCTCCACCATCGAGTGGGCCTGTACGAACAAGAATCTCTGGTGGTGGGATCCCAAGGAATGAACGGCAACAGGGCGACCACAAGCGCATCGAACCACGCTAGAAATAAAAAAATCACAATCTTATGGGAAAATGTCGGGTCGGCACTCTTAAGCGGATACTTCAGAGTGAACATTCTTTCCATGCTAACCACGACCAGGCTTGAGACTGAGGCATATTCCATGAAGAAATAAGAGAAGCGAAATACATCACAAACAATTCCTTCTCCGTCTCTTCCGTCCACGAACTTTTTGGCAATGTAAGCCGGCATCGCGACCAAGCCACAGAACAAGTCAGCTATAGCGAGGCTCAACAAGGGCAGATGCATTACTGTACGAAGACGAGGCTGCTGGTAGATGGCCAAACAGACCAAGCCGTTGCCCACCAATGAGCAAAGGCTGATAAAGCAAAGGACGGTGACGATGGGAGCCACAGGAACACTGGAGTCACTGGTGTCGTTTGAGGACGTTGCGGTATAATTTAACATGTCTAGAGAGAAAGGAATGACTGTAAATTTGTAAGATTTAAGATACCATCAGTAAAGACAGAAAAAAGACCGACTTGATGAACGTACAAGGGAAGAAGCTAGGACAATGATTAGGTAGGTACGTAGGGTACGTACATACGTAGGCAGGCAGGCAGGCAGGCAGGCAGGCAGGCAGGCAGGCAGGCAGGCAGGCAGGCAGGCAGGCAGGTTGGTAGGTCGATAGGTAGCCAGCTAGGTAGGTAGGTAGGTACGTAGGTAGTCAGATAGGTAGGTGAAAACTACCGTTCATGTTAACACACAGATGCTCGAGCCTTTGGTCCACTAGTTGTTTTTAAAAATTCGTAATTTACAAGAAATATCAAACAATTTCAGAATCACTCTCAGGTAGCATGAAAAGAATATTTCATTTCTTCATATCCGACAATATTTTAATATTTTTAAATTATATGCGTCACACATCTTTTCTGGCCGTGGTTAATTGTAATAAGCGAATGGTAGAAGGAAACACGACCTAAATGTTGCAAAGGCTTGTGCTTTCGTCTTGCTAAGTCATGGCATTTCACATTGGCGTTTCCTCATTACGGTGGCAGTTTTCGGAAAGTCTAGTAAACGTAATGGCCTAGATTGATCAAGAAACGCTAAAATACTGTGGTTACCTTCTTTCAATCTAGCCTCAGCAGGTTTACATTGCATTACAACCATTAGCACTCGTTACCAAAATGTAATCTCAATTCATCTTTCCATTGTTATCCTTTAACTGAAGCTGCGAGGAGTTGCTTAAACTTGTGTAACATCTGTGATGATTTTACACCTTTGGTGGTTTGATGCTGCCAAGACTGTCTTTTAGTCCCATCACAGCCATAGATTTAAGAATCAAAGGCTTGCGGACTGTTAATCTTATCTTCAAGTTGAATAATACATCAGTTGAAGTAACTGGAAGAAGATTGTTATCAGGAGGGCACTGGGCGCGGCCTTCGTAACGTCCAGTTGTGGTGGAGAAACTGAGAATTTTCGCAGGTGTTAGAATTTTGAAGAGTTTGAAGTGATGGTTTTTTTTTTCTTTTTTTTTTAAAACTAGTTTTCAAAAGCAGTCTAAATGCAAATAGGTGTGCCGGATTGTTTCGTTAAATTATTCAGATTCAATAAAGAATTAAAATGACGACCATACCTAGGGGAGAATATGAGGGATTGCTCAAAGTCCCATCTTCGTCTAAAAGAAAAACTCGTGTTTGGACCTCCCGAAAACCAGGAGCGACGACGACCGTGAGCAGCTGTGTAATTGATTAAATAAACCAAAAATTCTGACCATCATAAGTTGATTCAACAAAATTCACGGACGCAGAACTCGCATTATTAGCTATACTCTAGAGCGTTCTTTCAGTGTTAAAATACTTGTTCATCAGTAATATTGAAAGGCATGATTTTGGGAAACATTACAAGAAAAGTCGAAACTATAAAAAGTCGGTGAGAAACATCAATGTTTCAAGACTGTTTGAAGATACAGACGATTGGGTATTTATGTGGTTTCTGAACGGAACACATTGGAATAAGTTAAATGCTGGAATAAATTATTAATATTCAATAACAGAAACTTTGAAAAAACTACAAGATGCCTACGAAAATCAAAGTACAATACATTAAAACTGTATTAATCATATTGCAGCAACAAGATCTCTCTGACTAAATTCAAGAAGTTATTTTTTATTCTAAGACGTATCCTTGTGATTCCGTGAACTCATGTTTCAGCAAAAATAATGTCAAACTTTATCATCCGTTCAAATTAGCTGATTTTAACAATGCTTCTTATCACCCCAAAGGTTCTTTCTAAGATTGTCCAAATCGTGTTAAAATTACCAGCGTAAATAAAAATTGGAAACACTATTCAAAACTACAAAAACTAATTCAAATAATTCAAATTTGAAAAATTACATATTTACCGAAACAATTCAATTATTTCCAAGAAAAATTTAACATTTACGCTCCATCACATAAAATGGAGTTAAAAGAAATTAAGGAAAGTTTGCATACGCCAGAATCCTACATTTTAAAACCCACCCGGGACCAGTTGCGAAAATCACAACTGCAATCCTGTGAATCCAGCTGACTGATCTACAAATTCCACATTACGGTATTACCACCGTTATTTACGCAGAACTCATGGCCAAACTCTCGTCAACGGCCTTCTCAGCTCAGTTGACACAGCACTGTCTTAAGGCCGTTTTCCACCAGACGAATTTCTTCGCACGAAGCGACTTTTTCTTTTGTCTTGTGAGTTTTCGGCTGGAACTAATTATGAATCTATTCAATTTAAACAATGAAAAATCGATTCGTTCGACAAATTTCTCCCAGTGGAAAATGGGCTTTAGATTTGCAGCGGATGGACAGAAATCCATACATACACATACATACATACATACATACATACATAAAAAACGTATATATTATGTATTTACACCTTTATTTCATAGTCAACGTTTCGGGACAAAACCCTTAAGGCAACTTTCATGTGACAGGAAGACTATTTATACACAAGATAGCAACGACTTCATTTACACGGGTTTTTTTTATTAGAACACTGCACTGCAAGAAAGCCTTTGAACGTTCTTAATTTTTCCCACTTTGAAGCCTAAAAATCTTCTTAAGATGTTCTTAGAAATAACAAGACGAGTGACCATGTGCTTCGTGTCTTTGAACGATTTAAGGTTTCGCAACATTATTAACACATAAATAACGGTTCTTTCTAGCGAAAGTGTAAAGAATTTAATTGTTTATTCTCACAATAATACAATAGCTTTATTCAAGTAGTGTAAAAAAGCAGGATATCCTACTTGATAATATATTGTAGTGATTTTCTTACGCGTTATAACAGTTCTTTTATAATCTTATGTTAACTTGAAAAAGGAAAAGAAAATATTTAAAGAAATATGAATGAAAGATGTTTGAATTTTCAAAAAACGTTCTTAGATACAAAGCCCTGTGAAGCCTAGAATGTTCTTAACTTGTTCTAAATTTTTGGGCTATCAAAGCCTTATGTTCTTATATCGTTTGTTCTTATATAAAAAAAAACCAAAAACGTGTACGTAATTTTGCAAAATTTAGATGCTTAATATTCAAAAATCCATTAAAGCAGAATCTCTTTGGGTTTAAACCTTGAAGTACAGAAGAACTTAATTTATACGCGCAGAAATTCTCGTTCATTGTTGGTTGTGTATATAAAATTTGTCATGAATATACTTGATACTTTCGTCGAACTCCGGTTGTCATTTCGTAATTTGTACATTAGAAATGTTATGAGATTATTATCGATTTCATCTCATCGTCACTGAAAAAGTAAACTTTCTAAACCTCGGCATTTTGATAACTTCGAGACAGGAGCACAACCGAGAATTTCGAAGGGCGGGAGTTAGATGGTTGTATCAACGCTCCATTGGAAATACCTTCATCATTTCGAGTGCAGTGTATCCACGTGGCTTTGGGAAGTGAAAGCAAGAAGCTGTTACTAATAGGGCACAAATGAGATTCCCACGAAAAGAGCAGGATTTGCGAGTCTTCTCAACCCCTTCCCTCAAGTTGCGCCTCTGTCAAGAACGGTCGAAACCGTTGTCCACCGAGACACACATCCCCGACTTGAAAGCAGTCATTGGCTATCGCTGAATTTTTGTCACTGTTTTTACATGGCATTAATTGTATGATTTTGGGTGAGCAATATTTTAATTTAGTAACTTGGTTATTAACTATGCCGAATTTTACGGCTGTTCTTTCCTACTGCGGGCAAACTAACGATCTTCGATTTCGAATTATTTCGCCTAAAAGAGAAAGCCAAAGATGACTGGCTTGGAAGTAGGCGATTGTTAAGTCAACAGATCGACAAGAATTGTGCGCACACGCAGTGCATCTTGAATCAAACTTACAGATATATATATCTAATGAGTGAAACAGGGTGACTATGTATGCAACACAGCTCACATAAACTGATCATAAATATATATAATCATGCATTTACCTGTATATGAAATCTTCACGAGGTTTCTACTTACTTCCAAGTTGGGTCGATTAAGTGGAGGTGTGAACCGTTTCAAGATATGTCGCAGGTATCTGATTTTACGCTAATTAACCAGTATGGCTGAGGTGAATTCCCTTTCTTGTTCTTTTATCACACGCTGTGTTGAAATGGAGCGATATATGTGCCAATCATCAATGCTTGAATTCTTCTTGGATGAACGTCATCAAAGAAACACATAGAACATTTTTATCGACGGAGTACTTTGTTTTGCCATCAATTGCATGACAAACGACATTCCACAATGATAATAACTGCTCAAGTTAGGGTCGTTATGTTTCCTGAAGCATTCAAAACCGAGTGTTTTAATAAGTTACTTACGTCAAGGGCCGTCTGGTACCAACGTCGGTGTTTACAACTTACAAGTAACCTATGTCAGCGACTATCACCGTAATGGTTCGGTATTTCCTATCCTTGAGCGTTAGAAATGTTTGTCTGCATGCACTATTCGAGCTAATATCGGTGAAAGTTGTATATGTGCTGTGAAAAGTGGATCAAAACTGTTCATGAGTAAAACCCATTTTTAGCCGTTCATTTTCAGAAAAATATATCTCTCGACGTTGAAATAAAAGGAAATAATATCGATGTATTACCATTTAATATTCGTCTTGTTTTACACAAAATTCGAATCCCGAGGGTACACGATGTCAATTCTCGATGTTTGTTTCTTGCTATGTATGTGAGCACATCACAGAATGTTAGATTTGGGTTACTGTGCTGATGGTTCTGAATCCCGTCAGATTAAACGGCACAGTACACAAAACAGTTACAACCGCGCACATTGCAAACCTCAACACGGCTGAACTACATGAATTAACACATGTACAGTCCTCGTGCGGAACAGTGCAGCAGTTTCTTGTTCATGATGGCAATGTGCCAGCATTTTTAATAATTTTCCGGAATTGAAAATTGACTGGTTTAGCTCGCACCACCCAAATACCATGTCGCGACGCCCATATACCTATTAGTAAATACAGATGTCTCAAAACGACGTTCACTGATTCTGGAATGAAAGGCTGGGATCCACGAGACATCGACTCACGAAGACATGTTGGAGGGAGATTTCCTTTCTTTAAGACACGCCAGGACACTTGTCTCGGAGACAAGTTGCGCGTCGCAAAGAGGTTGTCCTCTCAACAAACTCTTTGCAACATGTCACCGGGACGCGACCACTCATGGGTCTCATCCTTCAATTGTGACGGTAATGAGATATTCAAAAGAGGTAGACAATTTACTAAGTACGGATTCAGATGAGGTTGTAGATGAATTCATTCTGAGATATTTGTATACATGAACTATGGTTGAATAAATTAAGTTTTGCGACAACTGTGGCTTGTAAGATAAGTCCATATCATGTCCCAGCACTATAGGTCGGTTCATCAGCAAGTAACAGTCTGTTTGCTGATAGAAAATATTGATTCAGGTGTTTCTACAACACCTGAATCAACATGAGTGAGTTGGCAAACTTCAAGGGGCTGATTATTCGGAGATGGCGGTACAAAATATACACAAAGAAATAGGGGATGATAATGTGCGGGAGTCGGTACAGCTGCTGCTCAGGGGGATTTGTCACATACCAGTTCTAAGATCACTTATTTTCACAACTATGACAGAATTATATCGCAGTAACCATGAAAAATTTCCATGCTTTAGGATCTTGCTTAATATCCTTTACAATTTAGAAAATGACTTCTGTGAAAGAGAGGTGGGGAGAACCAAAGCCCCTGGGGCTCGGGCATTGCTGGTGGGGACTCTCAACCCGGTCTTACAAATGATCTCGCAATTACTTGACAAAAAATTTAGCCCGGGAAGAAAACTTTTGCATTTTCAGGGCGGTTACCCTGTCTGAATCAAGGTGTTTGTCTGAAAGAGTTGACCGGTCCTAGGCAAACTGCCCTTTGAAAGAACAGTTGGCATGAACTAATATCGTTTTTTATGGTGCTGTAGCATTTATTAATTTAACTTCCGTCAATCGTGGATAAGTTTATAAGCGAACTAGTTTAAATAATGTCAGTTACGCTGGGTTTTGATTGTTTATTGAAATTAGATATTTCACCCGGACAAAAGCCGAAATGATTTTCAGTTTTTGCTGTCGTTAAAATGGTGGACGAATATTGAAATCCGTTTTGAAAACAGTTATGAAATGAACATCTTAAACTCATTAATAATTCATGAGCAAAACACAAAGGAAATCAATACCGAGACGTAGTTTGGATATCTGATCCTAATTAGCATAAAATTTCGACAACTTTAAACCCGACTTTCTTTTTAAATACGGATTCGTTAGAGATATAATATCATACACTCGAAAGTCGTGTTTCATCAGATATCCAAACACCTCGAAGTTGGTTAAAAAAACTCGGCTATCGTCTCGTTTTTCAACTCACTTCTCGGTGTTTGGATATCTGATGAAACACTCCTTCTCGTGTATGACATATTACATAAAAACTTTCTTGAGCTTCTAGAATTTCCGTTCAACTTGAGAAATTAATCGTATTAACTGACCATTTTAGGATACACCAAAAATTACTCTACTGATCGTCACATTTCTACTTTGCAAACATCAGTTTTGTCTTGAATTTTGTTTGTCTGTCGATTCAAGTTGCGAGAACTGTCAGTTTTCAATTCGGATTTGGTGAAATAAATTCTCTCTGTCAAAAAAATCTGCAGTATGTGATTCACTCACCTTTTGACTCGGAGTTGTTCCACATAACCAGAGACAATAAATGCTCGTCTTTGTTAAAGAATATTTTCGACAACTTTGTTCGCGACTCTGTCTTAGACTCGACAAAATTTACTTTTTAGTTAATAACTGAGACCTGCTTCACTTAAATATAACGTCCAAACGAGCCAGGACTAACATTGACGTTATTTTACATGTAAAAGGGAATTAACTCCTGTGTATATCACTTCACAATGAGGTACAACAAAGATGCAGAATTGAACGAAAATGAGCTATGATTTACTATATTCGCTGAGCATTTGCCCGCTTAACAAAACTAGAAAGTTGTGTACTGAACTGCTTTATCTAATGAAGTTAAACGCATAGGTCGAGTGAACAACTCACCGTGAGATGTGCTACGTGGATCAATTTTTGAGAGCAGTTACTTAAGATTTACGACTAAAAGTGAGAAGATTTTGGCTGCAAGTGAGACTTAAGTTAAACCTGTGTGGAAACGACCCGCCAGATCGATAATGCATTGATAAAATGATATTGATTCATGCAGTATGTAGTAATTACATGATCAGGTTTATTTGTCGGCTGTCTTGTACGAAATGAGCAACCAATAGACAATGGTCAACTGAATATTGATTTCGGGACTACATGTACATTGATATAGTTATTGCCATTCGTCATTTAGGACATGAGGTGATTATCAAAATTTTTGTTTCAGTAGAATTGATGCTTATCAGATAGGCAGGTTAATCTTGCGACGACAGACTGACACAGCCGACTGCATTTCACTTTTTGAGTACCGATGAAATTCATGTTTCTCACAAGATAATGAAAGGCACAGTAGGTAACATGTACGTCTCACGAGGGTTGGAATATGAATTGCGTAGTTCTCACGGAGATGAGGAGTGAAGATAACAAAGAATCGAATGAATACATATTTTTTTAGGATAGTAAAAACCTTGGCAACTTATAAAAGTGGTTAAGCATCCTGAAAAGCTGTCAAGAAACATACTTCAGCACCCCTGTTTCAAAGCTTATTTCAACACTATAAGTCACTTTCCTTTCGAGATCTTTTCAAATTGATTAATATGCTCTTCAAGTTGAAATCGGAAAAGCTTGTCGGTGATTTATAACAGACAAAACATCTTATCGTCCGCGGAAACAAGCAATGAACAGTTTAAATTATACCTGTATTATATTTAAATGAGTCGGTAAAACTGAGAAATCACTGAAAGTCGTGAAATTAGTTGAGCTGAATTGACATACTTCCGACGACATATCGGATTGTGTGTTATTCTTCAGGCCAAATTTGACCGCGATTGTCATTTTTCAATTTAGGAAAACACAGTCACTGCGAGAATAGGAACGTATTTATATCCTTTCTTTCTTGACTGCTCCTCTGTCATTTAGCTCTGGCTAGCGTCAAACGAAACGAAATCTTCACGATTAACCAATTAATTGTGAAGTTTTCGTTTCATAATACCCTGAGGATGATTCTGAAATAGAATTAACGGCAAACGAATGTGTAGGTATAGGTATAGCGCCTTTATTTATACTGGATAACCTTATCAGCCACTTGAGCTGTTCTCCCCAGAGGTCCGGTGAGAGCCACCCCTGGAGGCAGTACTCTCCAAACTGGAGGCAATACTCTTATCACATGGACATGAAAGACTTATCGTTAGTACTTTGTGTGGCTTGTGCTCTTTATCTAGGTACGAAAATCAATTGTTCTTCTTTTAGAAATCCCTAAAGGGCTTTAAAGCGACTGTGAGATGGCATGTCTGTAATTATGGATTTATATAGGCGAATCACCATTTACCACAACTGATTAACATCTAGAATTTTCAGTCTTCATCGCAGCGCACATTCATATAATGACGGTGACACCATTCTATGTCGCTGCGCGTCCTTACCGATGTTGACAATTCACTGTGTATAGTCCCAGCTTTTACTGGAACAGTGACGTTTAACTTCGATAACAGTCGGCATTTGAAACGGACTGAGACTAGATGTCATGTTTCGCAATGTAGGAAGTTGAATAAGCTAGCTTGGTGGGCTATAAGCTAAGAACGAACAGCATAGCTTATAATGACCGGAAGAAAGTCAAAGTACCCAGGACTGACTTTAGGACATAATATATCGTGCCATTTCGACTCCATGTTCCAGTTAGGAACTAAATAAGATGCACCAGATGTAAATCAACAATGCATAAGCTGTTCTTCTGAATTATGTTACCTACCTTAGGTCTTGTTTTTGTTTACTTTCGGTTTCGAGCAGCAACTTCAGTCATTAAGGACATATGAACTCCAATGTCTCTTGCAGTTCTGAACAAAATTTGGCTAAAGCATTATCACTAAAATCTCGGCCCACTGGTAAATTGCACCTTGAAGGAGCGGTCGAATTATCATAAGTATTGATAATGGTTTTTTTAAACAAAAGAGATGTGGGTGACGGAAGTAAGTTTACGAATGATTCCTCATTTCGAGTCATTTTAATGGCTCGCTGAACGTTCGAACTTAGGCCCCGTTTGCAAGATACCGGATTACTTCTCGTACCGGATTATCTTGTGGAATCCGGTATGCAAATCGTTTTATTTTCGTTCTGTTTACACGATAGTGGACCCTATGCCACCAGAAAAGCTGAAGTAATAACTAAGCAGGAAATGAAGTTTGTTAAATGTTTAGCTCCATATTTATTTTAACAGCAGTGTTGAATTTGGCGCTCTAGCGCATAAACGTATTGTACACCTTTTGCTGTTCATTACCAGAAAATATACTATCATTAACGCCAACCTCAAACTTATTAATGCAAAAGCATATTCATTTTATTCAACTGACATTAGCGTAGATACGCAATTATTTCCATCGAAGGGCATTCCATAGCGCCAACAGACGACCATTAACACCATTCTGCTATACATTAGGGATAATAAAATTTCAATTACACATGAGAAATATCTTGCCTTATTGAAATTTTATTATCCCTAACATATAATAGAATAGTGTTAATGGTCGTCTTTTGGCACTATGGACTGCCCTTTGATGCAAATGGTTGCGTATCTATGCTAATGAATGTCGATTGAATAAAATGAATGTATTTTTGCGTTAATGAATTTGAGGTTGGCGTTAATGATAGAATATTTTCTGGTGATGAACAGCAAAAGGTCCAATATAGGCTATCAAAAGAAAAAAAATATTTCCCAATTCCTGCCGAAAAAGATATAGGTTCATGGACCGTTTGGACTGCAAAAGTTAGTCTTTGTTTGAACGATGTTGTTAAGATCGATGACATACATGGTTTTCATTAATGAACGACATAACGGATAGCGTAAACTTATTTTTCTGCTTTTAAAGCTGCTAGATTGTGTTACAATCGTTTTATACTGTATTATAAAATATTAACTCTTTCCTGTCCAAGACGTATCCTCTTGACGAGTAAAATCGTAAAGCGTTAGCCAGAATAACATACCAAAGTCCGGGTATGGAGCCGAAAGGGTTAAAAAAACTTCTGCCACTGCTATCCATCTCTCTGACATCGAATTTTGCTTCGAGATTATTAAATTCATCTAACAGAAGTATGGAAAATAACCACGTGCGTTTTAGATGTGTGGTCTGAACGTCGGATTTCGTTGTATCGGACATTTCTGGTGACTGGTGAGTGCCTTTAACATTACCAATTTGCATATTGATTTTAAAAAACATTGGCTGTTTGCCGAAAGGCGGAAAAATACCATCCGATTTCCGTTCATACGAGTGGACGCTACACCGGGTTGCAAAGGAATATTTTTCAGTTGCAAGCAAGGCAAGGAAATGTCCTCCACTGAAAAACTTCAAGTAGTTTCGTTTATCAGAGGCTATCATGAATATTTGGACATATGGCAACCAAACATCGGTGATGAACATCGTTTAATGCGAGAACCAATTAATAAAGTGGACTCGAGTTGTTTCTAAATACTCGCGCAAAAACGTCATGCATCGTAAATCAGCTCAAAATGTAAAGCACCTTGAGCAGATGTCTTCGAAAGTGTGTTTGCATCCGAATGAAATGAGTGCGGATTTTTAAGTCATTGGACATGTCACATGTGCCGAAACTAATGGCAATTTGGCTCACAAGGTTTCTAACACAAACAACCAACTCCGGAAAAGCAGTAATCAAGGGCAAGCGAGTGAACAGAGGTGGTACATATGGTTTGGAAGTTCTTGTGAATATCATTTCATAGGAGATGCTTTTTCGATAAGTTGGCTGAATGAGGGATATGATGTTAGCTAATGTAGAACGAAAACAATGTTTATCTTATGTCACAAATTGTTTTTTCGTTAATTTTTGTCTTCGTGCTGTTGTGATACTTCATTGGACCGACCGTTTAATAGAGGTGATAGGCAATGCTAAACGTCGTTTGGGACTGCTCGAGGGTGGTCGCAGCTGCTTAATGGAGGTGGCCGTTTAATAGAGGTGCAATTTATAGTAAATTATAGGTAATATTTTTGGGACTTCAGCCCGCGGTCGTTTAATAGAGAGTTACCGCTTAATGGAGGTTCGACTGTAATTTTTAGGCCTAAAGTTAATATTTAGCATTGGAAAGGTCGATTCATAACTGAAAAAAAATCACTATCTTCACACTTTGCGGCTGTCAAAAACAGCTTGTAAGCAACTGAGGGATTTCTCAGGACAGGTAAGAACGGTAAAGGAATACCTGAAACTCCACACTCTGATGTCCTTACGGTAATATTAATCCGTCTTGGTAGCTGAAAGTAACATTTTAGGATTTGGAGAATATGATTGAATTTTGCTCACATATCACTGGCATGAAGGCCTTAATCACTATTTTTGGAATATTCAATATTTAATTTATTACGGAAAGGGAACCATCGCTGAGTCAAATTTTCTGCAAGTTTTATTAATTACACTTTATGGACCTCCAACAAGCACTTTCTCGTGCAACTAGCCGAGTAGCTTTGACTCATTTCGCATGAATATCCATAGAACTTGTTTCAATCGTGCTCAACTTTTTTTTTCAGTTCTTTTGGGATCTGTTGAAAAGATCTAAACCTGATACTGGCTTATATGCTTGTTCAGATTACAAAAGAGGCAAATATTTTACTTACGGGTCCATATTATTTGAGCAAGTGATCTATAATTTGCTTTTCATTTTGACAAGAAGAGTTTTTAAAGTGCCGACCTCATTTCATTCATGTCCACAGAACGCAAAGCGAAGGAAATACAGTTTAATATCAATGTGTATGATTGAAGCACCTGATAAAATACCAGAATAATCTCATCTCGTTACTTCATCACCCTATTCTTTGAATTTCTCTGATAAAATATATATTTTTATGCTTTCAGAGTTACTTCACTCAATATCAACGAACACCTAAAGTTGCACGCGAGCTTTCCCACGTCTCTTTGATTAGTTTGTTTTTTCTCAACAGTCAGAATTTTAAATTGCAAACAACTTAAGAAAATTTGTTAATTAAATTCCTGATATTTTTGCCGAAGACATTAGTTTTAACACAGAATTTCGGGGGACATCATTACATATTCATATTACTTTTGTTTTGTCATTTGGAGTCACCAAACCGCTTCCATAAACTATTGAGTACACCAGCATGTTTGGAAGCAAACACTTTCAAAAGCCAACTTAACGCTTGTTTTTTGAGCTTCAAGGTTCCCTACGTCGACGGTTGATTTCGGAAGGACAATATTGAGCAACAATTCATATTGTCGATTATCTCAATTTCGGTTTTGTTTATACAAGCACGCGTCGGCATACATTTGAACTCGAACCCTAAAATGTTTTAATGTACCAAATTCTAATTCTTATCAATTTACTTTCCAGCACATAACTTTATTTTTGAAGTGGGAAGTTTATTAACCAATGCCAAACACAGCACCTGCAATAACCAGAATACAAATAAAACATAAGATCTAGAATCTATATACTCCTTGACTACAGAATCGAATTATCAAAGTGAATCTGATAACGCTTAATATAGAGAAAGGATAAGACGTTTCCAGAGAGGTTGATTAGATTTTAACTTCGTTTAAAGTTAGCGTTTGTGAAAAGCTTTATTCCACTTGGCTTGTATTAGTTGTTCGTGAAGAGATGCTCAACGACACGGGGATTTTTCAAAAACCGGGAATCCCGCTGGCATTAACCTCTGTACTCCTTGCCGCAATGAGCCTTCTATCTGTTGTAGGCAACACGCTGGTTTGTATTGCTGTATTCATCCAACCAAGACTACGAGAACTGACTTATTACCCTGTTCTGAGCTTAGCCTTCGCCGACTTGCTGTGTGCCTTAGTCGCCATGCCATCATACCTGTTGAAGAAATTCACTTTTGACGCCACAACAGAAATGATAATATGCGACGTATTTCGATTTTCGTATTTTTTCACGGAGTATGCTTCCGTCCTAAGTCTGACTGTGATCAGCGCTGAACGTTTCGTGACCATAAGATTCCCTTTGAGGTGGCACAAAGAGGCACTGACCAAGAAATTCGTAGCCTTGTTGATCGTTGCTTGGATGGAAGCAGCTTTCGTGTCGTCCATGCCGTTTTACTGGCAACACAGTGGGAATGAGAATTGCAGTTACAAACCAAAGAACGCCTGGAGTATAATGGTTATTATAATCCAAGTTGTCCTTCCTTATCTTCTGATAGCTCTTTCGTATTGTTCTATCTACTCAATTGTTAGAAGACACGAAAAACACATCGGTATCCACTCCGTGAAACTCCATGCACAACTACAGAGTTCAGGATACCAAGGCTCTCGAGCAAGAACCAATAATTCTGCTACATGGAAAGCTGAAAAAAAATCAACCTTCACGTTGACTTTGGTACTTGGTTTGTTTGTGGTTTGTTGGGGCCCCTCCACCATCTATTATTTTTTACTTCAAGTCTGCCCAGAGTGTTTCACGGAAGAGTTCGATCGTGAAGCAAAACCTTTTGTGAATGCGGTGGTAAAGCTACTGACGTTCTCCAACTCTTGTTTCAATCCTGTGATCTACTGCTGGCGTAGCAAAGAATTTCGTGCAGGTTTTGTTCGAGTAGTTTGTCAAAAGTGGACAGGATGGCTGCCATGTTTTAGTTCCACACCAAGGGCCGACTCGCGTTCTCGACGCAGTGACAATAATCGGTTGGCTTTCGCCGCATGCAGTTAACTTCAACAATCACAATCTCAAAGTCCTCTAAACGGAAACTATTATTCAGTTCTGCATCGGTAATGTAGACTGAGGGAGCAGAGAATTACCTCTTTAACTTATACATTCTGATGCAAGAGATAACCGGACAGTAACAATCGTGAACATGGCAATTCTGTTATTCAGCTTTTTGTACATCACTAACTTGCCTTCGATATCGTGAATTTTTTCTTCAGCGTACAAGGAAAACGTTGTGGAGAAAGCGGGACAATGTGCTTGAACTTCAGAGATTTGATGGATGAAAGACCAACAGAAGTACAGTGGTTATTCAATTATCCGGCCGGTGTGGTACAGGGGAATCTGAAAAATGTCCGGATAATCAAAAAATCCGGATAATCGAAAACATAATAAAACACCCACTAGCACTGTAAATGACCAAATGAACAATGACCAAATATGGTAAACGAAAATTTACATCGTGACTGTTGGAACGGTTTGTGGTTACCTGCACCATTTTGTTTGTTACGCTTTTTGATGGCGCAGCAAGAATGATGTGCGGCGCGGTGATTTATGTTTTTTTTTGGACACAAGGTATAGTTTTCGTTTTCAAACTCGAGGTTCCGATGTTAGGCCGGATAATTGAAGTCCGGATAAACGAGGGGTCGGATAATTGAATAACCACTGTATTGCATTTGGAGATAGAACAAAAGTGTGAATTGAGAGAATAATGATTAATTAGATGTAACTCTTGGATCTCGCCTGTTTATGGGTCTCAAATCTCGTCATGAAGTGGACAAGTGATTATGTGTGATATGTATTGTACTATAATATAATTGAATACGGAGTATCATATGATATAATCATGTATTATTATAAATTGTATGTATGTTCTTAATTTATTGCATATTGTTCCCTTCCTGAATTACCGCCCTCGTCCAAATTAAGACCTCCATGATTATCTAAAACAACTTCGATTTCCAAATTGTCATTGAATTACAGACAATCGGGTAACGACCAAAGCGTATTTTTATTTGGCATTGTCAATATTATTTTATTGTTTGATGTTCAAGCAATATTTCAAAGACGAGTTTTAATGTTTCATCAAGGCTCCCAAACACGAAAAAATAATGAACGACCAGAGGTTTTCGTTGTTTTTGAAGTTTTTATTGTGTACGCCCATTTTCATTAACCATAGTATAATCCTCTTGAATTTTCCACATACGAGACTCAGATAGTACATCCGAGTCCATTGTGGAGCGGTGGGAATGGAGAACTACTTGGTTACAGCGTCACTGGCTAAAATTAGGAAACCCTGTGAGTAACTATTGCTCGAATCAAAGATAATAACAATAACTTTATTTAAACACGGTAAAACTCATCAGAGAATAAATTACATATACGTCACAAATACTAATACAATACTATAAATTCAATTACAAAGTTAATTATTTAACAATATATATCTATTAAAATATAAAACTATTACAATAACATTAACATAGTAAGACAAATCTGCTTTTCATGAGTGCCGTGTGAAAGAGAATTAGTAACAATAACATATAGCTACTTCCAGTGAGGGTAATTCTTACAGTCAAGCCGAAAAGTTCTAAGAGAGTCGGCCTGCCGCATTTCAACGGGTAGGCTGTTCCATAGAACAGCTCCCGAGTAACTAAAACTGTTTTTCATAAAATTTGTATGGGGCAAAGGAATAGCAAGTTTATTCGCCGTATCTCGAAGAGAATAGCTAGTAATATTATTACGATCAACAAATTTATCTCTAAGATACTGAGGAGCAAGACCATTAAGAGATTTATATACCATAATAGCCTTATGAATTTGACGTTGAGAATTAAGTTTTTTCCATCCGAGTTTTTCAATAAGTACATCGGCATTTGCATCAAAAATAGAAAAAGTTAAAATACGAGCCGCACGATTTTGAAGCTTCTGAAGCTTGTTGGACAGAGTTTTGCTATAGTTTCCCCAAACAGCACAACAATAATCAAAATGTGGCTGCAATAAAGAATTAAAATAGATAGTAGAGTGTGGTGGGGTAAAAAAGACCTAATTCGCTTCAGTGCTCCGATGCCACTTGCAACTTTCCTGCATAATTTATCTATAAGAACATTCCACGAAAGGTTATGATCTATATAGACACTTAGTGATTTAGAATAATTCACCTGTTTTATAGGTTTTTCACCAATGCTAAAAGAAGGTGTATTCTGAAACGTATTTAACCTTTGTCTCGACCCAATTAGCATGAATTCCGTTTTGGATGAATTTAAAGTTAGTTTGTTAGCATTAAGCCATTCATTAACTCTAACGAGATCGTCATTTAAATTGACTTCTATATTTTCAATGGTATTGCTAGCAAAAGATAAGTTAGTGTCGTCTGCATATAAAAGATCTATATATAAAAGATCTATATATAAAAGATCTGAATCTTTTAAACCCCGTTTACATATTTTGGGCACGGTAAGGCCAATTAGTCGTGCCGAGACCTACATATACAGAGGTGCTCGGCACGGCTAAATTTTAAGAATTCCGCGCCATTTACACTGTGAAAATCAGCCTTGCCGTGGCCAAAATGTTAACAGTGTAAACGAGGTTTTAACGGAACGGAACAATTGCTTACCTTGGAAGCAGCTGGAAAAGGATCATGGGAACGAACGAGACTGGAGAAGACATTTAAAAATAAAGCGCGGGCTCAAGACGAGAGAAGCTCTCTTAAATTCGTGACAAAGTACAAGAAGTTGAGTTTTCATTGCGGTTGTGTTTTATTGAAGATAACGTCATGGCCCAACCTGTGTCTTCGACCGAAATTCCTTCCATGGCCGACCAAGACCCTGACAAACTGTACGTTTGTCCATACAACAAGTACCATCGTATTTCGGCGAAGATATATCCACAGCACGTTGCAAACTGTCGAAAGGTAAGACTTTGCGCAATTCCAGCAAATGCTGGACTTGATATTTCTTTCTGACTATTTATTAACGACGTAAGCTTTGGTGTTTCTTGTTTATTAATAAATTAATTTCGGTATAAAAAGCTAAAGTTTTTGCAGCTGAAAACCGGGAGAAGGCAAAGGAACAAGTTCGGCGACAAGTGTCACGAGTTCCACTCGGCTTCTTGCTTACCAGAAATAAACACGCTTCTTCTGTCATTTGAGTTTATCAATATTACAACGTAACCATGTCCTAATTATGACATGTAATTATCAGTATCTAAAGCAGCGACTTTATCGTGACGGATAAAGCAATTAATGCATAAATGTGAGGCTGTTGAGTTGATGATCAATTGAATTCAACTCGTAACTGAACGAAGGTAAACACGCAATGGTATCAAAATTTAAATAATCTTAAATCCAACCTTGGTGCAAAAGGATTGTTTTCAAAATTTCAGTGGTGCCATATAAGTGTCCCAAAACCTCTTTTCTTTGATATTTGAACAACTTTGGTATTTTGGCAACCCATTCATATTGAAAATCTCATAAAAGTGATACTGAAAAGCTGCCAATCTCTTTGGTACATCAGTATATTGGCCATCCCTGCCTAGGATGTTGACAGTTGGAATATGGGTGCATTTGCCCTCTGATGGAGTTTCCCTCAAAGATATATTAATTGTGTACCTCACAATTAATTTGTGAGGCACACAAAATTGTTTGTGTGAAAACAGCAGTTTCTGTACACTTTGAAAGTTAATTAAACAAATGAATGTGTTTCTGGTTTGCAGTATTAAGCATTTTACAACTACCAGGCCAACTTTGGCTACTTGTTTCAAACCATTTTGTTTGTCAGCACAAAAGCAATTAAGTTTGAACGCCTATTCTTCCCCCCACTACACTTTAAGAAAAAAATATTTACGATAGCTAATAACCAAAGAAAAAGTCCTCCAAAATGGCTGGAAATAAACATAAAGTTAACAAGGATAAAGAAGATCGTGTATTTTGGAGGGGAAAAAACATTATTAAGATAAAGTCTGCAATCTTGTTGTAGTCCCTAGACTTTTACCTGTTAAAAGGACTGGTTGATGAACATTCTCCAGTTTTTACTGGAATTAAAAGTTAGGGCATAAGATGCCCCTCCCTCCCTCCCCTGGCAGGGAATGTGTTGTTATAACTATAAAGATAAATCACTGGGTTGTTTTAATTATTTCAGCTTTATGGTTGGAATTTTCCTTCTTCTAGATGTACCCTGGAAATGATTATACAACTTGCCCATTTAATGCTCGTCACCAATTTCCAACAATGGAGTATGAGTACCACATTTCATCATGTCCAGATAAAGTAAGTTAACATACATGTTTACTGTTTTTTTATTCTACCACTGCTTTTTGTCACACATTTACTCATATATATACATATATATATATATATATATATATATATATATATGAGTAAATTTCATCTTACTAAGTGTAGATGTTTGTAAGCTTGGATATATATATGATGAAAAGTTTGTTCTCAAGCTTTATCTCAGAAAATTTCTGAGCTCCCCAACGGGAATCGAACCCGTGTCTCCCGATTGCCGGTACGGTTGTTTTACCACTAGACTATAGGGTCTCAGACATCATGCTTGCCGTCTGAGACCCTATAGTCTAGTGGTAAAACAACCGTACCGGCAATCGGGAGACACGGGTTCGATTCCCGTTGGGGAGCTCAGAAATTTTCTGAGATAAAGCTTGAGAACAAACTTTTCATCATATATATATATATATATTGCCACTCGTCACCTTTTCCTTGATTTTACACCTAGAGACAAAATTAGCAAGCTAGTCAATCGGTTGGTTTTTTGGGTTGTCAAAGGATTAAGGACACATTTGCTGGCATGGTGCATGTTGTGACCAGTAAGGCCTGGTTTTCACTAGTGACAAAAGCACAAGCATAACGAAGTACACAAGCACAGTAAGCACTTCATAGTCAATTGAACTCTCGGCACTTCCCCAATTCAAAGGAATTATGTTTTTAATACGTACGCTCTCAAGCTATTTCCTCAGAAGAACTTTCTGAGTCCCTGAAGGGAATCAGAAGGTCACGGATTCGATTCCCGTCAGGGACTCAGAAAGTTTTTTTTGAGAAAATAACTTTAGAGCATACGTATTAAAAACATAACTACCAAGCTACCACATTTACATCAAAGAAATTAGTCAACCGTGAAGTACCTACTGGACTTGCATAAGTCGTTATACTTGTGCTTATATTGCTGGTGTAAATCTGGCCTAAAACCCCCCAGCAAGTGAAGTTTAGATAATTTAGTTCCATAGAAATCATTGAATTTAATTTCGAAAATTTTTAATTTCATTTTTAGGGCATAATCGAGAAGGAAATCTCATCAGGTGCGACAATGTTCTCTGTGTTATTTGACCTTTTATGAAACCTTCCTGCTAAAACCCATCTTTTTAATAAAGGAAGTTGCTTCGTCGGCTTGTTTTTTACGAGGTGAAATTTTCCGTTTAAGCGACGTATTCTTATTGGTTCATGACCTTTCAAGTGGAACTCTCCCACACGGAAAATACCGAGGCGATTGAAACACCAGGCGGGAATCGTAGCCTTGTCAAGAATATTACTGCCCAGCATATTATTCTTAGCAGCACTGTTGAAACAAAAACGAACCAGTTGATAATGGAAATAATTTTCCATTACTCTGATGATGTTACATAAGCTGTAACATCATCAGAGTAAATGATAACTATATACACGTATCGGGAACTTTTAAAGCCGAACGATCACAAAAAGAGAGCGGAAAATACTGCCTGGGGGAAATCAAGAGTTACGGAAACTCGGAAGGGAACTTACCCGCTTCGCGCCATTTCCGAAGTCTACTTCTCTAATTATTATTCTATAACAGAAATATGAAGTGGTTTCGCGTGAAACTTATGAACACTTGGGATGTTGTGAGAAGTTTGAGGAGCTGAAAGAACATTCGCCTGCAGGTCGTAATTTTTTATTATCGTTATTTTTTTTGTTACACTTGTTTAAGTCGTTTGAAATTTGATGGTATTCAGGCAAGCATCATGGCGTAGTGATTATAATGATAAAGAATACAAACTCCTGTTGGTTTGAAATGGGCAATTTGCATACGAAGCTGAAGAGAGCTTTTAACTTTATCACGAAGGTAAATGTCTATACGTTAGACTTAAAACATATCGCCATAGCTCAATGCCATAACGCCCAAAAATTACTCCAAGTTATTTCTACGGTGCAGTTTACACTGAACGCGTTGATTTCGATGCTACGTGGTTCGCATTAAATGTAAAAAACTAAATAGAAATGATGCGTGACTTTTTAACGAGTTACACTGTTCAGCTACGGCGGTGCATTACGTGTTCACCATAAACGTCAAAAACCTACAGTAAGTGATTCCACAGAGGGAATTTCCAACGGAAGGTATTTAGCTCTGTTACGCTGGAAGATGATGAAACACGTCCTGATTGTTCCAAGTCTCTTAGTCAATACAGACAGTCATTTGGCCATGCAGTATTTAAAACTAAGTAGACATTAAAAACTTGACAATATTAAAGTACATATGTATTTGTGCTTCTTTTATATCAGCTCCTGTTCCAAACGTCCCTCAAGTCAACCACCATCCAGAATGGAACCAACCAAGCACAACTGAAGATTGGGAAGCGGAAGCCGACCGACATGAGTTCTCTTTGTCAAGTTCCATTATAGAGAATGAGCTGCGGACAGCATATGATGTTATTGAAGATTATCAAAACGAACTGCACGATCAGGCGACGTCTCTCCCTCCAAGACCTCTTGTCAATGGAGATATGCCAGGGTACTTCACTTGTCTCTTATGTGTACGTCCCGACGAACGACTCAGCCACCGATAACAAAATAATGACATTATTTCACTATATCAATTAATTTCTTTACCGTGATCTTTACTGGGGGAAAAAAATGTGTATATATATATATATATATATATATATATATATATATGAAACAGTTGAAACCACCCTGCTCGGCAATTCAGCAAATAAGTAAGAAGGACATATGGATTGCCACCACCAAAGCAAACAAAAACAAAACTAGTTAAGGTTGACAAATTTTCGACTGTATTTCACAGCCTTCGTCAGGTCAACTCTGAGTTGACCTGACGAAGACTGTGAAATACAGTCGAAAATTTGTCAACCTTTACTAGTTTTGTTTTTGTTTGCTTTGGTGGTGGCAATCCATATGTCCTTCTTATGTATATATGTATATATACACCAAAGGTGAGGACCAGGAAGGTTGCAGTGCTGGTTTGAAGATGAAGAGCGCTCAATACCATACCAGTAGAGCGAATAAAGAAGTAAAATAGACAATTTTTGCTGTCGCTACTCTGAGTTTCACGCGCTCAGGCGATCATCATTGCCTGATGATCGCCTGAGCGCGTGAAACTCAGAGTAGCGACAGCAAAAATTGTCTATTTTACTTCTTATGTATATATACATATATATATATATATATATATATAAGTAAATAGAAAATTTGTATTTACTTATTCGCTCTACCAGTAACGGTATTGAGCGCTCTATATTTTCATTCCAACGCTGTAACCTTCGTGGTACTCATCATTGGTGTATATATATATATATATATATATATATACACCTGCATTTACTTAAAGAAAATGCAGTCAGTATTAGGTACCCACTCTTATTTTGCATGTGTATTTATGTGCACTAACTGGAGAATTTTTTTGACTAATGTGGCATGAATCACGCGCGCGAATGTGTGATTTTAAATTTTAGTGGGTTATTTTAACAAACAGAGAAATTCTTAACGTTGAATTTTTGGCTCTTTAACGCTGATTAACGACAATAGAAAAGCGACAGTCGTGAAAATGGGTGAGTGTACTGTTTATAAATGTGATAACCAGGAATTGTTATCCTTCAAGGCCCACAGTTGTCGTGCATTCCTGCACCTTATATATTTGAATATTTGAAATTCTAATCTCTTTTCGTTTTATTTTCTGTAGCCTGTCCAAGGCGCAGAGGAAAAATTTAAAAAGAGCGCAAAAACGAAGAGAAAAGCGTATGACGGAAAGTGGTGATGTTGATGATGAGGAGGAGGAGAAAGAGAGTGAAGCACCTGAGTTATCAGCTGAAGAAAAAGAACGAATGTTGGGGCAAATTGCTCGAGACTACGCCGTACCTGGAAGACAATCGGGTAAATGAACTTGAGGCCAGGTTCGCTTGGTGTGAACACTTTCTATCAGTGGTCTTAGGATTGTTTTCCGATAGCAATTCTGTTTTAGTTAAAGAAAAATATTTGATCCGTTTATCTGAGAGATCTAAGACACAGCGTACGTAAGGTACAAGCAGTACAAGAATGATGTTCATATTCAAGGGTTGCTGGTAGCACTCTGCTAGTGCATGTGTCTCTCATCACTGTGTCTAGAGTTCGATTCCGACTCCGTTTGGTTATCTGATTAAAGTTACCTTGGTTACACGTGAGAAGAGTATTCTCCAGTTTGACTCTACCAAACATCGCAGGTTTTCTCCGGGTACTCCGGTTTTCTCCTATGGTAACACTGGACCCATGAGGGGTGGCCCTTACTGGACCTCTAAGGTGAACAACTTAGGTAGCTGACAGAGTTATCCACTATAAACAAAGGCATTAAACCATTTACCTTTAATCCTGTTTTAATTAAACAGAAACATGGAGCCCTTTATATGAGAGATATAAGACACGTATTCGAAGTACATCAGCCCGCCAACGTGTACGGAGTAAAGCCATACACAATGACTATACTTGCTGCTAATGTGGAAATATCACCGGACTGTGGTACAGAATATCTAAATTTTTTTAACTCTTAAAAGAGAAGCTCATCCTTGAACTCCCTTAATTCCCTGACTTTATCATATTAGAAGTACAAGGCTCCTAGTATCTGTTTTTTGTTATTCAAAAAGGTTTCTTTTATCTTTTCTTAGATGCTTTCGTGGACTGGGTCAGTATTTTAAACCAGTATTGCCAAAAGAATAAAATTAATCAACCAAAATACTCCGAGGCTACTAATCCTCTTGGTGGCTTTGGCTCGTCTGTTGTCGTAACTACTGAACGGTTCTTTAGTGACACTGTATGTCGCACGAAGAAAGAAGCCAAACACAGCGCAGCGAGAGCTGCCTTGTTAGGATTAAATATCGCTGTGTGTAAGTGAACAAACAGTAACATATCAGGACGTTCAAAACCTCTTTTCCACTTGGTGAATTTTGTCGCGCAAATCGACATTTTCCTTGTATAAGTCGAATCTCAGTTACAGTCAAATGCCCAGGAAACAATAGAATAGTCGCTTCGCGCGACTAGTTGAAAACGGCCTTTAAAGTGCGACAGAATATCTCTAAAAAGGCAAAACATGTTGAAGTGACTTTTAGTTAATTGATATGACGCATTGTTTCTTTAGTAATTCTTGTCTCGGCGTGTGTCGAACAGTGTTCTCTGCTCCTCAGAGAATTTTGAATCTCTACGTCTTGGAAATGAACGTCGCAGTAACGCTCGTGTAAGTCGTGTACCGCGGTTTTAGTTTATCTAAGTGAGTTCAAGAAGTAAACGGTTCTTTTTTTGAGGGGAAAATGCTGCAAAATCAATTAATGGACGGTCAACCTCGTTCTGCTTGCACGCGCGAAATAATGTGAATGGAAACTGAAATGCTTGCTCGCATGTGCATCGTTCAATGGGCAAGGATATTGTGGTTGTATTTTGTCGGTTATGTACTACAATGAGGGTGACTTTTTAAAAAAAAAAAATTTTTTTTTGCTCACAGCTGTCCCAAATCCTTGCCGAGCCCCACATCAAAGAGTAGGCGATGTTCACAGGGAACGAGAGTTGGAAGCGAACAGACAGTTGTTGGAGCAAACCATTCAAGCCAACCAGGAACGTGTTATCCCAGGGCTATCACAACCATCGGCAACTTCCTCCTCGAATTCGTCGTCAAGAGAACAAGTTTTGCAAAGACCTCAGAGCTCTTCCAGTAACGACACAGCAAGACTAACTAGTCAAATGGCTGGAGTGAATCTTCATCAGAGAGAGGTTTATCAAAATATACACGAGCAACTATCTTTTATTTCCCATACTCAAACTCAACATCTTTGTGGTCTTCCGTGCGCACGTAAAATCTCGCCGATTGGTACAGTATTGTTGAGAGGGCGGCAACACAATATTGTTTATGCTATCCAGCAATACATTGTTTTTTGGAGTGCAACACAATATTGTTCACGGGGTCCAGCAATACATTGTTTACAGGGTGAAGGGCAATACTGTTCACTGCCAGGAGATCTGGTGTTTTTACTCTTGTGAATATACATAAAACATGGGCGGGTCCGAAGACCAGGAAGAGGTTGAGTCCCCTTTATATACATAAACTTTTGTCCTAGTAGACTTGCTTAATTCAGTACTTAAAAACCCTCGGCTCATGTGGATCAGTCCAGATGCCATTTACTGCTATATCCATATGAAAACGTGAGAGGAGAGAAATTGTTGCGGTAGTGGGAATTTTTATTGTATTTCTTGGGGTTGTTTTTTCAAGATGATGTGGTAACCAAACTCTAGTTAACATTTTGGATCTACCAACCTGGTTCCCAGGAAGTTCCCAGGTCGCGCCTTGGGAACGAGGGTGGAGGTGCCCAGAATCATAAGACCAGCAAAGCGCAAGTGTGTGATCCTGTTTTGTTGTTGTGTTGTAGTAAACTGTTCTCTTCGTCATTTTCAGAATCCTGAAGACGAGTGGCAGGTCGTTGGACGAAGATCAAGAGGTAGAATGCCCGCATACTGTACTTGAAATAAGTTAAAGTAACCTCGTGGAGAGCGGAAAAGAGTAACCAGCATTGAACCCGAAATGATTGACGTTGATTACTTCCTATGACAGTCGATAAGTTTAATTTCTCAAACCGGAAACTTAAACTCGGTCTAAATGTGTTTTAATCTTTTTATTGGTCTGTGTCTGTCTGTCTGTGTCTGTCTGTGACTATACCTGTCTGGTTGATCTCGCTTTAACTCTTTGTCTAACCACATGTATCTCTTTCGTGCTCTGTTAATATCAACTCATCATTGTCTTCTGAGAAATATACTTATTTCGAATTTTATTTGCGTAGATTCAGGGAGAGTTCCTGGAGCGACGGCGAACAACGCTCTGAGACTAGCGGGCCGTGGTCGTGGTCGCGGATTATCCTTCCGATAAAACAGTGAAACGAAAGAAAGAAATCCGACAAACACAGCACATCCATGGACACTTTTATTTGTGCAGGTGTTTTTTAAGGTTGATATTCAAAGAAGCTTCTCGTATTTTTAGATATTATGATTATATATTACTCGGGAATTTGTTCTTTTAACTACACCACATGTTCGCCTGCACACTATCGTGTCTGATATCGAAGTTAGCGTGTTTTGATATCGCCCTGAAGTCTCAGTACGGTTAGAATACAATTTCAATATTCACCGAGAATGGATACTGCGGGATGGAATGTCCACTTCAGTGCTAACGGCAAGGCGGCATTTGGATATAGAATTAAATAATTCTTAAAGGAGATGGCTGTAGAAATCATTAAAAAAAAACTTTGGTTTTAAATAAATGATACAACGTAGTAGGATGATCTTTGTTGCTGTTATCAAAGTATCAATAATTTCCTTCAGTTATTGAATAGATTACAAGATCATGATAATAAACACGGGATCTCACCAAAGCATACTTTGCCGCAAGAATTCAAATGCAGGACGTTCATTCTGGTTTGTGGTGCATTCTTGGCGTAATGCTTGTTGAACACCTCTGAGACTAAACTATTGTTCTTAACATGTCTTCTTTATAGCTTGCAATATGTGCAAAATTACAATGGGCAACCTCCCATCGAAAGACATCTTCTCTCGAAATTTTCCTGTCCATTCAAGAAATGACGTTTTTCGTTACGAGATTTTGGGCGTGGGCGGTAAAGAATCGAACGATTGCTTGCGCAGATTAGTTTCTTTCGTCTGTGCCCTCGTCGTCATGGATTTTCTGCGAGAAAACTTCTGTCTACCAGTTTAGGACGGCGGGGACGAAATTTGCCGATGTAAACTTTTTTCGTTGGAGAAATTTGCAAAAGAGCTGAAAGCAGAAGAGCACTTGCTCAAAAGCGAGAATTAAAAATCAGAATCACCTTTTTATCTCTTACTTAAACAAAGAAAATGTTTATATACGTGCCATATTTTATCCTACCATTCATTCCAGTCCTCCCACAAGAAGAACAAGGGGAAGCTCAATACACTTCGTATTTAAAATTAGGGTTGTCTTCGGAGCTGGGACAACGTTTTGCCTTTCCTTCACTTTATAACGTAACACCGATGTCGTCAATTGTGGGGTTTTGGCGTCCTTACGTCCTATAAAGAAGTCGTGAGCTTAACTTTGTCCCATAAAGCTAAAAATGCCACCAGAGCGTGGCTCCCCGACATCGTTATAAAGCATGGAGTTCAGGGTTATGCGCCCGCGTTTTTGTGCTGACGCTGAATATGGTGGATAACCGTAACGGTGAAGAGTCCAGAGCTAAGGTCATGATATTTCTGAGAAAAAAAATGTCGTGCTTATTTCGTAGATCTATTATTTGCTTTCGGTCTCCAGAAACTATAAATCGTGCTCGATCTCTTTGCGTGAACATCAGCAGATGGTTGTCTGGATTTGGAATACCCCACGCAGTAGGAGACAATGTCGCGACCGAAGGACTTGCAACATCCTCAAAAGGGATAAAAATTCCTCGGTTCTTGCGGAAAGTAAAAGACAAGGAGCAAATTAAGCGCTACTGCCTGGTGAAAAACTTGTGTCGTAAAAATAATTTTGACCTAGCTGTGTGTCACATGAAGAAATGGCTTGAAGAAGAACCTGTGACAAAGAGCACTATATTGACATTGAATGGGCTACTGCATTGTTTGTACGAACAAGGCAAGATAAAAGAAAGCGCCGTCTTGAAACAGACAATGGATGCACGCAATATCAGTGGTGACCGGTCAACATATACTGTGCTAATTGACGGGTTTGGTAAAATGAAAAATGCTAAGATGGTTTCTGAGCTTCTTGCAGAAATGATCTCATTGGGGTTAGCTCCTCATGAACGATCCTACATGGTTGCTGCAAAACTGGCCATTGAGAGGAATGCGTTCTTTGAAGCATTTAGTTATTTTGGTAAAATTGAAGGCGTTTATAAGGAAATTCATGATGACTTTTGTGCTTGGTTTATTGCCAGATTGGTTTGTGCAAAACAGAGCTACATTGTGCAAAGTGTGCTCCATGACTTCAAAAAATCCAAAGCAAGAATGGGAGGAAAAACTATGTCAGCTTTGAGAACATTTTTTGAAAGGTAAATTGAGAACATTGACTTGTGTTTGAGAACATGGACCAAGCGTGGAGCCATGTTTTTTGATATTCAATGATGGCATCTTTTGACAACAGATCACTAGAAGTATGATCTTCAGTTACATCAGTCCAATGACCTCTTGCTAGATTTTTTATCCTGTTAATATCCTAGCATGGCTATTAGGTTCACAATCTCAGAAAAGATATAACAAAGTAGATTCTTTTGATTATATCATAGATGAATTACTGTTAACAGCTTTCAGAAATTCTCTGACATTGATTGTGGCATCATCATTGTTTTTAACAGTGCATCCAGTGAGGAGTGGAATACAAAGTTTACCAAAATATCTTCCAGGTAAAAGTCATCTTGTCTTGTACAAATGTTATCGTACCATCATGAAATAAAATAGTGCTGCGTAGGTACTGTTGAAATCTTAGTGGAATGATTGGAAAGGTCTGAGTAGTGCCGGTGTGTGAAGAGACGTTTTCTATAGTTTTGAGTGAAGGCCCTTTGTCAGGGCCTTCTCTCTGATGATGGGCCTTCGCTTGAAACGTTGGAAAACTTCTCTTCACACATCGGCACTACTCAGACCTTTCCAATCATTCCACTTATTGTACCATCAACTACTCTTCATACATGATGTCCTTTTCAACGAGTGGGTTATAGCCCAATGAGTGACAAGGACTCTCTTCATAATTTTACTCTGGCTAATGCCAGGCAATTTTACTTGTCAAGGGGATGAGCCCTGCACAGGCCCGTGGCCAGGGGGGCCTAGGGGGGCAATGCCCCCAAATTTTTTTGCCTCCCCTGGAAAAAAATGCTGACCATATTAAAAAATGTGTTTATTGAAATAAATGAATATGATAAATGAGGTATGCCTATCAGGTAATGTATTTTGATGGTTATCTATAACCAGTTTGCCTGTTTAATCTAATAAATAATGAATCAAGAAGTTTAGTTGTTGAACTTAAGTTGGACTGGATAAACTTAACAATCATATGTCAATATCGATAATAATAGTTTGTTATATAAATATTTGGTACTGTCTCTTTTTTCTTTGTTTCCACTCATACAGGAAGGGGTATTTTGACTTTTGAATCGGTTGGTCATGATATGTTGTTGGATCAGGTCAGATGGGTCTAGTTTGTTGACCCCCCTTAGAGCTATCAATGCCCCCCCCTAGGGATGCAGGCTGGCTATGGGCGTGGTTTTTTTTGTAGTGGTATGTGCAAGAAGTGTCAACGAAAGCTGGAGGAGCCAAATTTTGGGAAACAAGAAGAAAGCTTGGAATCTTATTTCAGATGTTCAATAAATTCAATGTTTAAAGGTGAAATGATGGACCAAACTAAGGCTTTGTCAGAGAATGACTTGGAAATCAAGGACGATAACAAAGTAAAGGAACTTACTGAGTTCCTCAAGAATAATGGACCTTTTAATGTTGTTGTGGATGGCTTGAATGTTGCCATGCACCCATCAAATGGACTTGATTTTCATCCTGTAAGTAAAGTTTTAATTCAATTTCTCTGAAAACTTGATGGAAATGGACAAATATGTAGAAATTTATCCCACTAGGACTGTCGGCCTGTGGATAAAAGAATGCAGTTGTCAGTGCCTGTACAAGTTGCATGTTACCAGCTTTATTTTATGAATAAATTGATCTGGCTGATTAGGTGATATGCTTCCAGATTGCAGAAAAGGTGTGGTTAACCCTTTAAAGCACACTGTCCAATGTATCAGACATCTAAGAACAAAAGAACCAGTGAGAGAACAAAAGAAAAACAAAGAGAAAAGGATAAACAAAAGAAAGAAAATCATATGTTAAAGGGTTAACATTGTTTTGTGCCAGCCTAATTAGCAGAAAAGACTGTCCAACATTTCATCTTGTTAGTTAACCCTTTAACTACCAACTTTCTTTAAGTCTGTGTAAAAACCCATCAAATTTTTAGGGTAGTTAAAGGATTAAAGAACCTGACGCTAAACCTACAATACACTAGGGTCTATATTATTTTAATTCAGTATAATTCTTTATTTAAAGCTTTCTAGGTTGGTTGAGTATTTTACAAACCAAGGGAAAAGAGTACTAGTTGTTGCTGCAAATGATTTGATAAGCCCCAAAAAGTCTAAGAATGTGTCAGTGGTGGAACATCAGAAAGCCATGATGCACCTCAGGGCAGTTGCAGATGTTTATTTGGTCAAACAGAGCCAAAGGTACAGTATTAAATAAAAATGCAAATTAGTATTGGAAGATTTTATGTACTCAATATTGCTCCAGAAATTGTATTCCTGTCCTGTCTACATTACAAGAATGCTGTTTATTCAACACTACACCATCAGCTGCATTTTTGCTGTTTTTATTCCTCTGTTCTTCTTTGTTGTTTTTCATCATTTTTCTTTTGCCTCTTTCTTCTTTTTTCCCTCTTTTCTTCATTTTCTTCTCTTACTTTCCTCTTCTTCATCTCTCTTCTTCTTCTTCTTGCTTTCTACTCTTTGTTACTTAATGAAATTGTATGTTGTTAAACCGTGTTTAACAGTGCATTGTTTGATAAACCACCCAACGCCATGTCTCTTTCAGCGGGATCGACGACCTGGTCCTAATCTACGCTGCGCTGTGTTCTTGTCGTGAACAAACTGACGTAGTGCTCGTCAGCAATGATAAATTTATGGATCATCGATTTAAAATGAAACCCCAAACGGCGAGTGATTTTAATCGCTGGCTTCATGCTCATCAAGTAATGATCAAAGGCTACGACCGTGTTTCAAGAGTACCACGTATTCAGGTAAGTAATGTTACGTCTTAGCTAGTGACAAGCTCATGTAGATAAGATTATATGGAATAATGACGCATGCAGAAACGATTTACACATAATCTTTGGCTATAGTGCTAAATATGATAGTCTTTTGATGAAAATTATAGCTTATTTAAGAATTTTTAAAAAGCCTATAATGAATACAGCAACAGTCGTTTATTTTAAAATAAGGTTTATTGTACGCGTGCACTATCTGGATGAGAGTATTTTACTGCAGAAAATTTCCCGCCAAAAGTGTTCTGAAGTTTGTGTTGCACGTTCAGTCTTATTATTTTATGGAAGAAGTACCTAATGGTTCTTGTGTGTTTGGATACTGTAATCCAAACAATTGGTATGTTGGTCGATTCTGTAAAACCTAAGCACACTCGCCTGTTTTCATACGCTACTTGTAAGTCTCGCTACGATTCGCCTGTTTGGATTGCAGTACCCAGACATAAACCAGCAGACATTTCATAAAAGATATCCATTATTTTATTTATTCTTGGTTTTTTTTAAAACAAGGCTTCGCTTTCCACATGCCGATGTCCTCAATCGCCACGGTTTTGATAAAATATAACAGGGAATAGATGAGATCACTATATGCTATTTTACAAATGTGCTAAAGTTCTTTGGGGTAAAGCCAAATTAATACTTTGTCAGTCTTTGTTCAATGTCTCCATTTTGTTTTCTTTTAGCCACGGCCAAACTATGCATTCACAGTGCAAAGCACACAGAATTCCTGGCATTTTCCTTCGACAGATAACAAAACGTGGCTTTGCGTCCAAAGGAAATAATGACGAGACAAGGTATTGCTTGTGTATATACATTCCATTTGTCACATCACAAAACGCGTGCAAAAGGACTATGGTGGCTTTTGAACAAATTGTGCATATTTCTGTTTAGTTAATGCTGGAAAAATAAAGATGCCAAGTTACATTAAAGGAGAAGTTTCGAATTCTTTAATGTTAAATACACAGAAATAGCGATCAAAAAGTCATTACAAAGCTCTCGTTTAAAGACATTTTAATATACTGCTGGCAACAGTAACTACTATAAAAGCCTCGCTTATGTGGAATCGCCGCCGTGTTTCCAATCAGTCTATTTCTGTCACTTGATAAGTCGGTATTTATGCTGCGGGGACTGTTCACGTTTGTCTTCTAAGCCGTGACACATGTTTCTATAGTTTTTGGACGACATCGTTCGGCATTTATCAACAACTGTTAAAACCCGTGTTGTTGTTTTAATAACGCCATGCAGCGGACGATGTTAAGACCAAACACAGACAGACGGACACAAGTGCACACTGTCAAATAAGCACGCAGTTATACCGACAAACAGGCACGCATACGCTTTAACAGTATACCAATCCAAATAGGCAAACGAGCGTGTATATACAAGAAGTCAGACCAACAAACAACAATATTGAATATCGTCGTAATATTTATGATACGATGAGCAAGTTTTTGACATGTTAACCAAGGACGTCATCAGGTAGCCGTGTGTGGCTACATCACTCTCCCGAATATTGTTTAAGAATATTAATTTCGGTAAAACTATGATTAGGATATCTTAAAATCTTTGTTTTCCTCATTCATAATACGACATAAATCATAAACTACCAGAACTAAATATCAGGGTTTGCTCTTATTTTCTTATCTTTAATTTCAACAAACCCTGGAGTAACCTGCCATCTTATGCAACTTAACGCTCTCCTCGTCAGGAATAATTCCTCGGCTCCCATCCCTCCGAACTTTCCGTAAAAGTTAAGCACCTTTTTCCCATGTTTGATGTTCTTACCTCCGAGGTTGATATAGAGGTTATGTTCGCCTGGTGTGAGGGGACAATAGAAAATCGTGTACGTCCCATTTTTATGATCAAGGATTTGAGCAGATACGATACTGTTGTCGGGAGATTCAAGTTCGATCTCGACTTGCCGAGGTCTTCCACGTCTGTTCTTCGTAAGAATACTTAAAGTAGGCAGGTAGGAAAGCGGACGACCTCCCGATAGCGGTGTGTCCCCAATGATTGTCCATCCTTGTGAAGGATTAGCAGGGATAGATTCCTCCGTGTCTACCGTCCTGTCATCGGATGATGGTTTTTTTAGGATCGAGGTAGATTTAGGGGTGTCGTAGTCTGCTTCGATTTCTGTTGCTGTCGACTGGTCTTCACTTCTATTAGAAGGCTCAGTATCCTTGAGGTCATGTTGGGGCTGTGGGGTTGTTGTTGTATCATTTGTCCTGTCAGGTGTAGTAACTTGGGACACATGAGATAGAATTGTTTTTGGAGGTGGATTTCGTTCGTCAGTTTGCTGTTCGGCGTAATTCCTTTCGATATTTTCAGAGTTCGAACCAGAATCGTTGTCTTCCATTTGACTGTTTTTGGGGTTGTTGTTATTTTGGATTTCCTGCTGAGATGATTGCTTCTCTGTGCGTTGTTGTTCCAGAGGTCGTTTCTCCTTTTCTTCCTTGCCTGATCGTTTCGACGTTCCTTCGGTTCTTTCCTGGTCCTTCATCTCTGACTGCTCGCTTCCTCTTTTACCATCACCTTCGTCTCCTCCAAAACTTAATCTTCTTAGCAAAGCCCGAGGACTAGGAAGTGACTGCAGCCAACTTCCTCTTCTCTCAACCGATGGCTTCTTGCCGTCGCCTCCCTCTTGGCTCGTTCTTTCTTTCTTTGCATCCTGTTCTGTTTCATTCTCCTGTCTTACATTTGTATTCTCTTTTTGATCATTTCCTCTCTTCTCGTTCTCATCGTTATATCTCCTCCGCCTCTCTTTACGCTCCTGCCTTTCCTTCTCCTTCGCGTTTTTCAACATCTCTTCTTTGGACAAGACTTTCCCATAAGCTTTCAGTTCCTCCAAAATCGGTTCCTCCGTCACTATATACTCAATTTCGTTCTCTTGTATTTCAGGAACCGATTCAATTCCTTTTTCACCCAACATCTTTAACCGTGTGTACGCCAGCTCACTCATGTGTAAAACCACCGCTTCGTTTCCTTGTCTCATCAGTTCATCCGTAAATTCACAGCTATCCAGTACCTGTGCAAGTTCCTTTTGAAGAGCGCCCTGTCGACTTTCCAGTTCGTCGCTCTTTTTGTCGTGAATTCGACGAAGCATTCGGTAGAGGTCCTTTTCGCGTCTTTTGACTGCCATCAGTATTCGTGCCGACGTGGCTTGGATGTCTTTTATCACGCTATCCACTTTGCTTTCGAGTTTCTCTTGGGAAGAGTAAACGTTTTTCAGTTTGCGCTGAAGGATGGAGATCTTTGCCCGTGCGGAGACGAGTAAGGTGTTCAGTCTAGGTTTGGCTTCATCGACGGCGTCTTTCAAAGAGACCAAAACATGGTCATCATGTTGGTTTAAAATACACGATCTGCACACCAGCTTCTTGCATTGCTTGCAAAACATCTTCACCGCCTCGTGCGCATGTGTTGAACATCTCGGCATCCTCCTTAAATCGTCAGCACTTAGGTTGGTGACAGAAACAACACGATGTAGTTTGGTAAAGCGAACTCGGCGATGAGCTTCCACACAATTGTCGCACAAAAAATCACTGCATTCGAAGCAACGAGATGAAGCTGCAACATTCTCGTCGCAACTTTCGCACTGCTTGGAGCTCGTGCCTCGTTTTAAGTCGATGGCTTGAAGGAAATGACTGACCATGAAATTGCTGAGAAGTTTGTCCACGTCTGAGTAAGCCGAGCGGATCTCCCCTGGACAAATCGGACAGTAAAGCACTCCACCATGTTTTTGCAAGTTCTTTTCCAAGCAGCTTCTACAAAACGTGTGCAAACATGGCAACAACTTCGGGTCTTCGTATCGATTTTTACATATTTTACATCGAATTTCTTCTGGAACATCACTTGCCACGGATGATCTGTCTTGTGCTGGCTTTTGCCTACTCGATCTCGAAATCCGTTGAATTCTTGCAGATGCCATCAACACATATCCTACCACGCCAAGCTTAACTACTGTATTTTGATTTAAACGTCAATGCAGGATTGTCAAGTTGCCTAAGTCTGCATAACAAATCCGACTTTGTATAACATTCAATTTTAATACTCTCCAATCGATATGAAGTTATATGAAATCTCTTTGACGAACCTGCTTACAATACATTCCATGGAACAACCGCACTTTTTTTGGCTTTGACGAGTGAACACTTTCAAGTAAATAATTAAACTGATATTGTTTATAAATGCGAGTATATTAACGCATTTGGCGTTCACCGAGACGCTGCTGGAAGCATCTGCATTGTTACCTCATGGCATTTCTTCGAATATTTTCTCTGAACATAAACTTGTCTTGGAAACGGTAAAATTACTGATTCCCAGAACTATAGTTGGAATAACCGGGAATGCAAGTGGTTGGTGAGGATAGAATTTGTATATTTACAAGTACACTTGAGTGAGGCACCTGTTGGCGGACTTGCACGAAAATATCTCCTGTACTGCATTTGCATATTCCATAAAACCACCGGCGAGGGATCTCAGCAATTTTGTAGAACGTGAAGTCACTATAACCGAATGTCATTAAATTACCTTTAAATCTTTGTGTTAAACGTGTGATGAAATTTCAGCCACAATTGAAGGTAATTAGATATGTTTAATGAGGCTCCAAATTTTAACAATCATCGATATACGTAAAAAAAAAAGAAAAATCAGTTAATTTATTTAAATTAAAAACGATATTTAAATAGATACAAAGAGTCGTTCTCAGACCTGGAAATATTTTATTTTCGAGCTTTCGACTGTCTAACTACAGTCTTCTTACCGTTGAAGACTGTAGCCAGACAGTCGAAAGCTCGAAAATAAAATATTTCCAGGTCAGAGAACGACTCTTTGTATCATGTATAAACCTGACCGCGCATCCTCCATCTTTAAAGATATTTAAATTCGCTGTTTTAAATTCCGCCCGGCCAGTTGACCTTTGTCGGAAATATAAACTGCTTAAATTTCCGACCAGAGGGTTCACGAGTTTATTTTTGTAAAGATGGCGGCCACCACAAGCAGCATACGTCGAATGAACACCAGTGTATCGTTACCTGATCTTAGCACCACGATAAAGGCAAACGAACACGAGAGAAAGGTAGCTGACAAAAGTATTAGCACGGTTGAATTACACTTCGACGACTTGGCCACGAAACTACAAACTTACGCCGTTCGACTAGGGAAACTTCGCAACGCTGGTGACGAGTTTCACAAAGCTGTGACTTTGTACGCGGACGAGGAGTCAAGCGGTTTAAAACAAGCGCTCCACTCTTTCGCCGAGTGCTTCGCCGCCATCCAAGACCTGAGACACCAGCAGGTCCGCGAGATTGCCGAGAAGAACGTCCAAGCGTTCAGTATTTATAAAACAAAGTGCAGACAGGCAAAAGACGATGTCAAATCAAACCTGTCCGCGTTGGATAACGAAGTTAAGAAATACAAATCACTCGAGAGGATGAAGACAAGAGCGGCCAGTAACCCGGGAAGGGTTGCCCGAGCTCAGACCGAGTTTCAAAAGGCTTCAGACGAAGCTGGGCGAAGCTCACGAATACTTCACGAACAAATGGAGGAATTCGAACGATCCAAAATGAAAGAAGTTAAGCAGATATTCCGTGATTTTATCCACAGTGAAATCTACTTCTTTGCGAAAGGCTTGGAGCTGTACACTAGAGCTTACGGCAGTCTGTTGTCGATGAACGATGAAGAAGATATTGAAGAATTTAGAGCGTCAATGTCATGGCGACCTCAAGCCCATTCTACCCCCGGATTTTCAAGACATCGTTCAGAACCAGTTCTCAATCGACAAATTGAAGATCAGAACTTCGACGAGTCTATTTGACATCGGATTCAAGGTTTTCCTCCGAGCAGCGGATGAAAGATAAATTGTTATATTTATTCAAGAATCTATTAGCGACGATGATGGTCTTAAAGGTAAACCAGCCGTATCTCACAGTCGGAGTGCAGCAGAGTAATAAATTGTCACGTAAACCATAAGTTAGGCGGGGATTAGGATCTATTTTTAAGTTAGTATGTCTCGGTTGTAGTTAAGCGTCAGAACCGGAGATTTATGTATGAATGAGGAGTATTCTAAAACAACCATACACCCGACGTTATTTAGGAGCATATTTTATTACCGACGTTCCATTGCATCTCGCTACACTACCAAAATGAAAGAACTAATTATATTAGAAATTAAAGTAAGATGAGCGCATATTTGTTACTTTCGAATTTTAATTAATTAATGGCGTAGTTCTGGGGACAAGATTAAGATAGTTGTTCATGGTCTGGCGAGGTACACGAACTTCACCGTGCGCTATCTTGCATGCACTGAAGTATGTCAATCATTATGGTACATCCGGGATTGCAAAATGCAGAGTGGCCGGAATACATCTCTACCAGTCCTACCAATTCAGGGTGTAAGCACCATTTGTTTTTTCCTTAATGCCGCTATTTCTGCAAGATTTCACGAGCTTATAGATTTGACTGTATTATATAGGTCTTCCAGCTGCGAGGGAAAGGGACGTACTAAGGCTGTCCATACTATTGTTTTAGTACTCTGAAAAGTTATGAAATACCAAACCTACCAGAGTCCTGTTTCTTAAATTTGTTTTAAGCAAAGTACTCCTTAATTTTCGACATAATAAATAACTTTGCTTTCTAAAGAACCACGTAAAACACAAGAGGAAGATTTGATGATTGAAGACGAAACAAGGATTGATACTAGGATTGAATAGAAATATCTCTCTTTATGATTATAGCTGACCCGCGTTGTTTGGCTGCCTACCCCTGCAATATTTTTTCCATACACACCGGCTAGTTCAGGTGGGCAAAGTTCCGAATTGATTTGGAGATAAACCCGATTCACGTCCATTTTACGAAAGATTAACAACAAACTGCTTATGAAATAGTTAAATCTTTTTAATGATTTAAGCATTAAACTAGATCAGTAGTTACAAAAAACGCTCAAAGTTATCGGTAACGACAAACAAATAAACCTAAATTGCTACCTAGCCAAACAAAATGAGCGTTAAAGGCGATGAAGAAAGGGACCAAAAGCCATGTAATAAATTCCTCATTAAACTCGTTCGGTCAGTACGGAAAAGTATTTGCCTTCCTTTCTCGACAGACCTCGCTCCTTCATTGTTTAGTCTGCACGAAGGCATCAGACAAATACTTTCTTGTACAAACCTCACAGTCGGTTAATAGATGACGTTAGAGACTGGTCAATTATAATATTTGATATATAAATACGATTTGCGAATTTTTGAAAATCTTTCTTTTTAATAAATTTTCTCTCTCGAATCTCGCCAGCTAAGTTCGCGTGGTGAGGTAATCTACCTAGATAATTTGATAGTCCATGGATTTGTGAATAGTTTATAAAGTAATATTAATTTGACGCTTATAGCAATTTCCTTTTTTTAAACAAGTTTCTCCCAACGCAAAAATCTTCAAAATAAGTTAAAACTCATTCTCTGTTCAAGTACGATGTGTACTTCAATAAATCTAAAATATGAAAACAGGGCATTTAAGGAACAAACATTTCCAGAAACTGTTTTGCATCCTGAAGTGCATTACTTGACGTCCTCTTGCCATTTGTATTGCTGACGTATCCGCAGAAATGAATGACGTTTCGTCACTTAAACTTTACTCCAAAGAACTCTCCAGTTTTCAAGTCTCCCTCACTGCATCGTAACAATTTGTCTGTCCAGCCGTTCACTATTGTGTAGTAATCTTCCATGGAGAAGTCCTATTATCAAAAATAGAATCAAATGAGTTAAACTTAAAAAAGTATTCTCAAAAAAAAAAACTGTAAGAATTAGAATTTTTAACGTTTCCAAGTGAAAAGAAAACAAAACACAAAACCCGGACACCATATCCAAGGGCTTTTAAAGACGTCCTCGAAATGAGAGTTGATAGTTGCCAGTTAAGGGCAAAATGGAGATGACTATTGTGGTTAACAGTATAACGTCCACTGTGTCTCTAAGGTACCTTGAGGAACTGATCTTTATCCTTTTGGAAGGCTGTCAGTTCGTTTTCCAGAACTTTTACAAATTCGTCAGTGGTGTCTTTGGCTTTTACCAGTTCAAATCCAGCTTCTTCAAAATACTAAAGCGAACCGGTCAAAGAATAACACAACAGATTATAGTCTGGATCTTTAGAAGGTGCACTCTTTGTAGGCCACATCTTATCTCCCGTGTGCACAGGCACTGGGGGAGGGAGAAAAGATGGAGGTGCTTGTCACCCCCCTAATCAAAATCAGAACTATGTTTTTGCTGCATTGTGGAGGTGTTCAGGAATTCTCTTCCTGAAACAGTAATCCAAGGCCATTGACCTTGAATTCTTAACTCCAGATGGCCACACACCCCAGGCCCAGTGGTACCACTGTTTTCAGATTAGCCCAAATCAGATTAGAATGCAGTTTAATGGTCTTGGAGAATTATGTAATATGGTATAGTGTAAGCTATCTTGTCGCCCTATAAAATTCTTAGTGGCCCCACTGTTCATATGTCACAGTTCATTGTAAGTTATGTACCACAGTTAATATGCAGTATTAACCAACCTTTCTTGTGGTAGGGATGTCCACCAAATTATACTGTCTTTCATTTACATATGCTTGAAATCTAGCTGAAGCCGAACCTTTGTCACTTGAACAGTAATTGGTAATCAGCAATCTACCACTTGGTTTCAGCCAGTTCTAAACATACAAGTTAACATACAAGTTGTTGAAAAATAAAATTCAATTTTTTTTCACAGGCCCACATGTGCAACCAAGGTACAACAGGGGTAACTACAAACCCTTTCATAAGTGCAATGTTTTGTTGGGACAAAATAAAAATCTCAATAAAATTTGGGTTTTGGTGAATTTTCAGTAAGGAATGCATACCATTTGGTACAAAACTTTTTCTTCCATGCTGCCACCTCATTTCAGAAGTAATGGTTGCACCACTGCATGAGTACAGCTAATCCAGTAGTTGTCATTGTGTATAACCATTACTGCCCATAGGGCTGTGACCCTCCTGCCCCTTACCTGGTAGTGTATATACCAGTAATCATGGAACACTTACAATATTATACTGCATCTTGAACTTTCGTGCAGCAGAAAGCCATTTGTCTTTGGGTGGGCTTTCCCTATCTTGGACAGGGTACATGCAAGTAATTAATATGCTGCAAAACTTATGAAGACTTTCTGTTGGAAAGAATTTTCATTGCTTCTGTAATGCATTGTAAAAACTGTGGCATGGTTGGCAAATCTTCAACTCCCAGTGTGATGAAGAAAGTTTGGATCTCACAGGTGTTGCAAAAGGCTCTTTTAAATACCTAATATGTGTTGCAAATTTATATAGTGGAAGAGTCGGAAAAAAAGGAATGTTCTCTGCTGGTGGAGACTCTGAATTTAGGCTTTTCTCTCAAAATCATTGTTGCTTGGTTTTTATGTGAGGTGAAGTGATGTGGAGGAAAGATAAATAATTACACTGTCAAGGTATCCTAGCTTGTACAAGAAAATAATTACTTTTGGCTTACAAAACAGGACTTTATGAGTCTCCTTTGATCAGCAATATGTAAGAAAACTTCTTTGCTATAAATCACATCAAATGTTTCTGCTTTGTAGTTACGACGTGTCACATTACCAATCTCAAAGTGTACCTAAAATAGACAAGAATAGATTCAATTAGAAATTTCACTCACTGTCAACATTTTGTCAGGATAAAGTTTTTCAACTGATTTGTGGATTTCCTTTTATGTTGCCAAGTTAATCACCTGGTTTCATACATAAGTTATTGAAGTTCTTTTTTTCTGTTTATTTCAATCATTTGACTTACTTTCTCATTCTTTTCTTTGTTGGCTCTTTCCATTGCTAAATTGATTTGGTTGGATGAAACATCAATGCCAGTGACAAACACATCAAATGTCTAAATGAAGATACATACATCATGTATATTTTAAATATCAAATCTAAGAAACACTAATTTTCTTATTAGTGTCTCTTGTCTTGGACCCTTCCAATAATTTCACAACTTTTCTCTTGTTAAATGTGAGATTGAGTGTTATGCATATGCAATACAATAACTGTTTTGTGCTAAATATGTAAATCGTACCTTTGCCATGTAAAATGCAGCAGTACCCATCCCACTGCCAATATCAAGCACTTTCTCTCCTGGCTTAAAGTTCAATTTAGCACACAGTTCCTGAAAAATTCAAAAATTCAAATTTAGCACTGATAACTACTGGTACTTCAGCTATTGTTGATGGGAACATTACTTCAATTTCAAGTTAATCCTAAATAGAAATAGTGTTAGCCATCTTAGTCCCCAACACAATATGGAGAGTTACTTTGACCACAACATAGTGTTATGTTTAGATGTAGCTGGCTTTGCAAGGGAGGAGGACTGAGCAACTGTCCCACCTGCCTGTCCTTTTAACTGGCCCACACCACACACTGATGAGGTCCTGGCTGCAAAAGAACCCATGGGTAAAGGGGAAATGGGGTTTGTAGGGGCCCACAATCCTTCTTTGCCCTGTAGGCAAAGATTACACAATTTGATGCACACATTACAGTCCTTTCCTTTGGTTTTTTTTCACATTTTAGTGTTTTGGCTTGCAGCATTAAACAGGAATTAATGGAAATTTTGAATTTTTTTCCTTTACCTTCACAAGTTGTAGCCCACCAGAACTGACAAATCCTTCACCATAAATTCTTTCATATCTTCTTATGCCATGAGTTGTATACTGGTTGTGATCAAGAAATGTTTGAAGTCTATTGCACTGCTCACTTTCATCTCGTGTGGTTTTTTGCCATAACCAGCAATATTGGTTCTTATTATTCTTGTGCTGTCAATAGAAAGTCATATACTTCACTGTACTGAAGACAATTAACATGATTCATTTTTGATCTTGCAAACTATAACATACTATTTTCCACCAGCTCTTTTAGTGTTACATCTACAAGATAAAACCTTATATAGGGTAATTCATACAAAAATTTTCTCATCTTATTTAAGGTATTTTCAAGGATTTTGTAAATTTACTGGACTGTGAAATTAAGGGATAAGCTTAGAGTTAGCACTGTATTATATTCAGTTTGTAGCATTGTAATATGTTAGATATTGCTTTCAAATCTTATAAAATGTTACATGTGTTAATTATTTTACATTAAGTTACATACAGTGACATAAGCTTCAATTGACCTTCCAAAAATGGCTTGAAACACATAAAATTTTCCAGGATATGAACCATCACCTATTTGCACAGATTCACACAATTTGACGTATTGCATTGGAGTTCTGTACTCTGTCGGGTTATCCCCACGTTTTTTGTTTCCTGACTGGTGGTAACAAGATTCACGGAAAAACAAGTAACCACCAACAGAAAGCCACGTAAGCATTTTCCTAGCCAAAACTTGGATTTCTTCATCTGATAGATACATTAAGAGCCAATTTGAGAAAATAACATCCACACTGGAAAAGAATGAACACAATGAACTAAGTTAGCCACTAAATTACATACATTAGCCAGAAATCATCTCCTTTCAGTCATAAATGATTGTAAAACAGTTCCTAAAATGTGGGATTTAACCCCTACATATCTGAAAGTTTCTGCTAAGCAGAATAAAATAATCTAACTATCATCAGAACAAAATATGGTAAGTGACCATGAAGGTCTAAGAGCAAAAATATTTTCTTTTTTCTGAAATATTTGACCAAATAAATGCTTGATTAGTTTAGTTTTATGAACTTGCTACAATAAACCAAAAGTAATTAGAATGGCATGTTTATTTATAATGGATAATCAGATTAGCTAACTGAGCTGCTCTCCTTCACAGTGTCCAAATTATACATTTTAAGACTTTAACTGTGACCAGCTGCAGATTATGCCTCCAACTGGGAATCCGATGGCCTGCTTAATGTAGATTCCATGTCGTGATCAAGTTTAAATGCATAATATTCCTTAACTGTTCTTCTTCAGGTCCAGCAAACACCACCCCTCATGGGTCCCAGTGTTAGTAAAATGTCTTTACTTCTACTGGATAACCCTATCAGCTAGCTAAGCTGTTCTCCCTAGAGGTCATGGGTCCAGCATTACTACAGGAAAAAACCAGAGTACCTAGAGAAAACCTGCAATGCTATGTCAAATACTGGTGTGAATAATCAGTATTTTTACCTTTGTGGTGGAATGTCTAGTTTCATGACATCAGCACATTCAAAGGAGGTGTTTGCATATTTGGAGCCATTTATGTCCTTGTTCTTCTTGATGAAAGCTTCCATAAAGTCCACTGCATGTACACATTTGGCCATCTTTGCAATGTCACCTGTAAAACGGCTAAAAATTACAAAAGCCCATTTCAGAGTGAATAGCTCAATTGTAATTAATTTTAATTAAAATGGCTGAGATGTACATCTACTTTTGCACCATATTTCTTCTCTTGACACTATTAATTATCATAATCTTGATATCATTTATGGTACTAAATCATTTCTCTTTTTTCCCCAACTATTCTACATTAATAAAATCATAATAATATAACAATCTTAGAAATATTTAAAAGAGATCAGGTGTCTAATTTGAATATTTTACAATGTTAATATTGGTTTCACTTTCCTTTTACTGTCATCTTAAGCATAACCCCAACTCTAATCCTCACAAGACTGAAACCAGTCCCTAAGATAAACCCTAAATTAATCTCCGCCCATAACCTTTAATCTATCAAGGGACAATGGTGCACTTTAGTATTTTATGCTGGGTCAAACCAGACAATTTTACTTGTCAAAGGGAGAAGCCCTGCCCCTTAACGAGTTAAAGATGATACACCATATCTTGTATCCAAATACCGTAATTTGATTTATTTTTTATTCTAATACGACAAAATACCTGGTGGCAATTAGAGAATCTTATACAAACCCAATTCCAGCTCCCAGCTCCAACACCTTATTTCCTTTAAGGCTAGGAAGAAGGCCTAATATTTCAGGGTGTTCACTCTTGGTCAGTTTGCTTGCATCTTCATCAAGCATCATTTCCTCAATACTTTGGTCTTTGGAGTGTTCATTCCAGTAGGAAGACATCACCTCTCGTATTTCTGTTGATGTTGTCATGGTTGTTTCAATGCTTGAGCTGCTTTTGCAGTTTTTGATTGTCTATATTACAGGTTACAAAAATATGTCGTAAATTTAAGGGAAATAATATATTGGTTAACAATGAAATACAACAGGATGCAATAATGCATCAAAAACTAGATTGTGATTAAAACAAGTGCAACACAATACTATTTTGGGGATTTATACTTTGTATACATAGTCTAAACGGCAAAAAAGATGTTCAGTGGTTAAAATGTTTAGTGGTTATGACACCATAGCTTCCTCATCAACAAAACTATGGCCTCCTCCACAGGTACCATGTATAAGGATGTTATCATCTGAAGATCTACCATAATTATCATATAATCAAAATGGGAACAATATGGCAGCATGGAGTTTCTTTAGTAAAAGCATGTATGGAAATTTTCAGTTTTGAAACAGCTATGTTGAATATTCTCCAAACTCTTTGAGTTTCAGAACATTCATAATTCATTCTTCAAGATGACTGTTTTAGTTCATGGTGGAAATTTACTGTATTCCGCACCAAATATTTTTTAAGATATGGCAAACTTTAATTATTTTCTGTCTGCATCAGTCTTTTCTTATCTTATTCTGCCTGACACCTGGTGAATTTACTAGCCAAGGGGGGGATATCCTGCCAGGAAAGATTATTTTATAACTATCTCAATCAACTCTTTCCTGGTATGATCAGCATATCATTTTATTCTGGATAACGCCAGGCTGTTTTTATCAAGGGGAAGACATCGTACCGAGCCATAATTCATCGCAATCGGATGCATCTCTTGAGAAGCCGAACAAAATTATGTGATTCCTAAATCTTTGTAATTCCACCTTAGTAGTTACTATCATTGATTTAAAATAAAATGCTGAGTTAAACAACATACCTAACACTTAAATTTAAAGTTCAAAGATTATTTCTGACGGTTACCGATTCATTGATGATTTCCTAGAGGTAATTCACTATAAATATTCATCGACACATTGAATGAATTGGGATTTGGTGTTCTGTTAACCGTAACTAATTTCCGTCAAGTCAATCTCACCCTTCAAAGCGTATTGAAGTTATTCTCTTATCTTTGATCAATGAAATGGAAATGAATGTATATTGGGCGTTGAGTAGGTGGAGCTTTTAGAAATACAAAAATGCATACAAATTTTACACTGCCAAATCAACAAAACGAATCACTAATATTTTGTGATGTCCTTCACCCTGAAGATCTCTTGATCGTTTCACATCATGTAGGAAGAAATGACGTACTGGGAGAAAAAAAAAAACTAAATAAAATAAAGCCATGCAACGAAATAAACATATCTGGGAACCTTATAAATTTAGTACACATAGACAAATTATATTTAATGCACTCTCGAAGTGAAGAAAAAACCTTATGCACTGTGTTTGGTGGTAAACTGAGGGTCACGTACAACACCAAGACGTAAACAAAGACGAAATCTCCGTCACTTCAACATAATAGTGTGGTCACCTCGAACAGAGATATTCCTTCAAAACGTTCGGTTACAATAAGTGTAAAATTAATTGCTGTGGTCTGTGAACAAAACTTTAAGTCTTCAGCATTTCTTCTTGCGAGGAATAGCGATATCCGGTGAGATGGAACTCAAATAATAATTAACTGAACCAACATGGCTTAATTCTAATCCAAAATATTCATCTTCACTCACCTTTTTTTAACAAATTGACGAACTTCAGTCTCCCTATACCACCATTGTTTAAAAGATCAGATCATTATTTTTAATTCAGTCCGTCAATTAATTTTTCAACCAATCTGCTCAGCTATATAATATAGGAAAACCCCTCAAAATTAATTTTTGTTGTCTAATATCGATAGACGCAAGTGTTCTCACCAGACGAAAAAGTCAACAGATGTGAATTTTCGATCTCATGGAACTTTAGCTGTCACTCTCACTCTCCTTACGATATCACTACTAGTTATTTTTGAAGACAATCGATCTTTCGAATGGTTCACGTGGGCTGATCGAGACAATAAAATCCCATTGGTCCACATCAACAGGATATGGTTTACTGTCTATTTTTAACTGTTCCAGGTCAAACTCCTGCCCTGTGTGTATCCAAACTTTGTCCTTGGAGTTGGGTGCATATCTAAAAGGCGTAAGATACCTGGCAACATGATGTAAGGTTAATATTTAAAATGGATGAGTTCAATGTGTGCTGTACATGTGCTTCTGGCAAGGTGAATTGAAAATTTCCTGAAAAAGTATAAGTGTTTACTTTTGGCAAAAAAAGGACATGTTTTGTCTGCTGAATAAACTGCCTTAAGGTGAAACTTTGATCTCACGGGAATCCTATTTACATGGTGGCACAGCTTGTCAACACCATGGCAGAAACATGGAAATCACCATGGAAGCACAACAATTAATAGGAAATCTGACTCATTTGTATGCAAATAAGATGCTGTTGCCAAACAGTTTCACCTGCCAAAGGTAGACATCCTGACAGGAAAGATTTAGACCCAATCCAATGAAAATGATAAGATGTCAAGAGTAAACAAAATTGAAACTGTAAATAATGCAACAGACTTGAGATCCATTGAAAAAACATTTGGTGAGAATCAAACCTTTAACCTAACCTTGTTACATGCTTGACCAACAGAGCAGCAACTGTCAAAAGAAGATGGGCTGTCAGTTTACTGCTCATGGTCCATTATCCACAGTAATTACTGCTGTTTCCTTTCTATTGATCATCTTTAAACATTGAATGAACGATTCAGTAAATAACAAAAGAGAAAAATCCTGAAATTATAAGATATTATATCTTTGGACTCTAAAGAATTACGAAAATTTTGTGTATATTAATAAGAAAACCTCCTTACCTATCCAAATTAAGAATTATGAATTGTCATACTTGAATATTAATACTTATATATTTTAGCCAGTCTATGTAAAACTAAAAGATTAAATTACTTAATTTCACATTAAATGTTTCTATCCTACATGTTACATTTTATTTTTCTCAACACGTCTAGAAATAATTGGTGATGACCTGTCCCTGCTTTTTGCAGCTCCCTTTGTTGCTTTGGTGCTGATTTCCTGGCTAGTTTTTCTTTTTGGCTTTTGCATGGCAACAGTTTGACCTTCACTCCAAAACACCTGATTATCACTTGTTTGTTCCATGTGGACTTTGACCCATTGACATGTCTTATTTGACTTGACAATGGCATCTAACACTGCCCTAACATAAAAACCTATAACACGTAAAGAATATAGCTGATGAATATACACAATGCTTCGAATACTGCAACTTAAGTTTTTACAATGGAACACGTCATTAGCTTGACATTCAAACAATGACTGCATTATGATCATGGTTATAGATCAGTAGGGGACCGATCACTTCAGTTTGTGTGGAGGAAAATGTAAAGGAAGCATCTAAACATAGATTGTCCTATGAGCATATCCTACTTTTTGGGCAAGATGTGGTAAGCCTTAACTATTTGATATATATAGATATGAGAGCTTAGAGACATCTTAGATGATTGATGAACATTTGTCAAGCCCTAACCTCAGGAAATTCTGAGTTCCAGACAGGGGTCAAACCTGTAACCTTCTCATGACCAGTGAGACACTCTAACCATTGGGCTACCATGGCTTAGATATGTATCAACTTAATATCATTATTAACATATTGAGGCTGCAGCTCAGGCAGATCACATGTCAAACTTGCACCTGAGCTCACCATCTGAGTCTTGGTAGCTTAATGGTAATGTCTCAATGGTCATCAGAAGGTTGTTAGTTCAATCCTTATGTGGGGATCAGAAATTTTTTTTCTGAGGTTAAGGCTTGAAGAATGTTTAGTGATCATCTTAACGATTTCTCAGAAGTACCAAGCTAACCAGTTGGTTTAATCCCATTGTTCTCAACCTTACAAGGAAATCCTACAAGGAACTACATCAGTAGACTGTATATTCCTTATAACATTGTTGATAGTAGCCTATGCCACAACCCAACTTTTCACCCACTTTTCTCTGGGTGAAAAGTCAGGCTGCAATGCAGGCTATGTCAACAGCAGTCAGTGATTTTCTTTCCAGTTGTCTTGCTGAGAGCTCTAATGAAGTATAACAGTTTCAATTTGTCCCAGTTTCTTTATGAGGCATTTTACTTCCATGTAATATTCAATATTGATGATGCTGGTATGATTTGCCTAACATGGTTAAATTGTTGAACTAAATTGTTTTGGATACTGTGCTTATGTATATAAGCTGAAGTAACATATCACATTTTACACATTATAAATTTAAGGTTTTAAACAGACAAACAGACATTACCATCTTCAAATTTGGCTGCACTGGCCACAACATCCAAGTTGGCACTCTTTTGGTCTTCTTGAAACATGAATGATTTCTTAATTGCTTGAAGCCACTTCTCCAAAGCAATCATATAGATATCAGGAGGGGATTTTTTCACATTTGCTGGTACACTGACATGTCCCCATTCTCTGTAATAAAGCTTCTCTTCACAAGACTGGTCAAGCTTTACACCATAAAGATCCCCATTTCTTACAACTAGTCTACCTTTGTCTCCTACCACCATGACTTCTTGCTTGAATTTTCCAGGTATAAGAGTGTTGAGCAATATGTTTGCAAAACAACCTTTATCCATTTTCATCTGAAAACAAGCAAAATCGTCACTGGTAATGTGACGAAACCCTTGAATCTGTTCCGTTTGTTTTTTAAATGTCTTTAACACCCCATGCACCTCCGTGGCTTCTTGTCCAATCAAAAACCGACTAAGGTCAATTAGATGGCTGCCCACCAAGTTGAGCACCCCTCCGCCCATTGTATGGTCACAAAGCCAGTTATATTTTATTCCAAGTAAAGAATCAGTTTCAACACGGCAATCATATACGGTTAAATTACCACAGAAACCATCGGTTATCATCTCTTTCATTTTAACAAATGCTGGGAGAAACCTCAGTTGATGCCCCATCAAGGATAAAAGTTTGGGGTAGTACTGAGAAGCCTCAACCATCCTCTGGGCGTCTAATCTGTCCAGGCCAGCTGGTATTTCGCAAACCACGTTTTTTCCAATCCGCAAAGCCTTTTCCGTCACATCAGCTCTTAGATGCGGCGGGCAAAAGACGCAGACTAGGTCAACTTCGCTTCGCAATAACAATTCGTCTATCTTCGTGGTGTAAAAAGGGATGTTGAGAGACTCCGACATTTGCTTCACTTTGACTTCGTTGTTCCCCCAGGCTACGCTAACTGTGAAGCCAACAGAACGCAAAATTGGCACAAGCAAGCGAGACGCAAATCCCGTACCTATAATACCTATTGAGGGAAGGCTCTGAGAAGTATCACGATGATATGCCATGGCCAAAACTCGATTTAGTAAAAACTTCTAAATCCCGATACTTCTTTTCTGGCTTTAGAGCGCTATTTTGCATACCCCTCGTGTTTAATCGGAATGGTATTTTTGTGTTGTCGAGTTTTTCCGGACAATGGGCGGGATGCGACAGAAACGAAGAAAATCATATTTTGATTGACTCTTTTCGTATCACACAACAAGTTGGTTATTTTAAATTGCTAAAAATATTCAATCGAAGAGTTATAAGCGAAGAAAGTCCATTGTCAAGCAACTGTTGAGCTGAAATAAATTAATGAATCTTTCTGTGGTTCAGAACGCCGAAGGATGCACGAAAATAAACGACCGCTTGACGACGCCATGAAAGTTTTAACAACTTGTAATGGCGGACTATTCGAGCAGTGCTGGAATTTTTGCTTCAGTGGTATTTGGTGCGTTCACTTTGAGATATCTATCGTTTCTGTCAGGTGTAAATGATTGGACTTATGACAGAATTGAATTTTCAACTCCTGTAGTTTCGTGGAAACGAGGTATGTAATGTTCTTCCTTGACCTGGACATTAAATCTGACACTAAACTTCAGTGCAACTCTAGTTCCAACGAAATTTGTGTTCTTGAAATGGTGTATTTGAAGATGAATTAAAAGTTGATAGACTGAATCATGAAAGGGAAGATGAAGTGTAAATGTATACCGGATATATATACATGGAAACTAAGAATGATATTTCCCTTTTCACTTTTTACATCCCGTATTTCGGGATGTTATGGAGGGGCAAAAGAGGCTTTGGGTAGAACATGTCACCCTCTTAGATCAACCTATGCACATTACACAAAGTAACCAAAAGGGAACTTGGCCGTTCTGTTTGAAAACTAACATACAGTAACTAACTTAACATCAATTAATAATTGACATCCTGATATTTTTCACAGTTTTAGAAGGATTGTCTCTCCTGGACTATGGAGTATCTCCATACTCAGGTGATACAGTTCATGAGGTAAGTGGTAAACTACCTCTAGTATCATTGCTTTTAAGTTTGCAAGGCTTGCATTAGGTTAACAACTACAGGGTTCTGCCCAAGGTGGGCGGCACTGGGTAGTAGCACCTGGCACTTATGCCAAAGCAGATCCTTCCGCCCAGCACTCGAAAAGTATCAAATAAGTGATAAGAAAACCTGTAGTGATCTTTCTTTTTACTCAAACAATATTATTGACCATTATTTGGTCGAAATTTAACACCATAATGCACGTACAATTACCTAGTGGTGATTATTTGGTTAGATATGATATCCATTTAGACCAGAACAGATTGTCTGATGACTTTGGAGGGTATAAGTCCAGGCCTGCTGGTGCTTGGCACTCAGATGGTCATGAGCAGAACACTGCAGCTGTTGTGTATAACTTGCTGAGGCTATCCCCAGTGGCATATACATTAGGAGCAGCAAGGGGGCAATTTCCTCCCACCAAATATTTTGGCCAGGAAACTGAAGCCTATAAAAAATGTCAGTGCATGAAACAGATAAATTTGAAAGAAAAATATTGATGGACCTGTTTGTTTTAATGCCATTTATTACAACAAACATCATAATTACAACTATGCTTTCAAAAGTAACTAACTTTAAAATAGTAAACTTGTGGCAAATGAAGTCTTACAAATCTTGCCACACCCAAGTCTGGACTCACTTAGAATGAATTGGTGTACAAGACTAGTTGCACTGGTCAATTACATTTTTCTGGTCAATGAAAAAAACAATTTTCAGCTTATAAGTATGGTTAAAATTTGAAATGCACATCCTATAGCATGAAAATCAGCTGGAAAAGTGATGTGACCTATCACGTGGACCTTGTCCTCTTTAGTAATAACAGGTTGGGTCTGCCAAACTGCAATTGACCTAACATTGCAATATTTTAAAGATTCTTCTTTTGCTTTTAGCCACCACTTATTCTGCTGTTATTTCATTTGCTGAAAAGTCAAGACAAATTTTTGATACCTGTTCTTTTCATTGTAAGTTAAAGAACTGTTATTATTATGATGTGTTTGCATGTGTCAGTAGCGTAACTGGTGGGGGCTGGGGGGGTAACTCCCCCCAGAAAATTTTGTCAGAAAAATTTGCTCTGTCAGGAAAAACCAAAATGGTTATTTTGTATTTTACTACCTAGGTTTTAGAGAAGTTCTTTTCCACAAATTATATTGCTCACAGTCTCAGTATTCAAAGCAATATACCTTAATTATATGTGAAAGATTGAACTAAATTGAATTGCCTTCCACCAGATTTTATGAGTCAGATGGTTAACCCTATGTGCTCTTTTTGTGCAAAGCAATGGACTCAATGGAAATTGAGTTCACTGGTCAGTGGCATAATGGAACTACTGGGGGCCCTTAGGAGATTTTTGTTTGGAGGCCCTCGTCACCCCCATTAGTATAGACTTAGCAAAGACAATTTCAAGACTTTAATTCTCAATTATCTTTACAGATTCATTGGGAGCCCCTCAGAGGTCGAGGACCTTTAGGAGTTACTCTAACCCTGATCATAATCCATTATGCCACTGTCACTGGTATAAAGCAGAATGAAGCAGTACACTGATTACGTTGATTTGTTTACAATGCACTAGTGATAGGTCTCACTTGTGGGATGTGGAATACCAGATATGCTGCAATTGAGAGAACTTTAGGAGTTTAATTATAAATTTATAAAAATATTAAATATTTTCATAAAATATTTAATTATAAGTTAGTTATAAATTGAAAAATAGACCATTGAGAGGCTATTTCATAAACATGTATCTCGTCTTTTACCAGGGTTTACAAATATTTGAGAACAATAAAAAGGACTCCAGCCTACCTCCTCATCATTTTCATTGTTCTCTAGCATTTGTAAAACACTTAAGAACAATAAAAATCAGTTGGCCTGAGGCCTTGTAATTCTCATTATTCTCTCATTTTACAAACGAGAAAGAATAGTAAAAATCACTCAGTCTATGGCCTTGTGATTTTTATTGTTCTCTCGTGTTTGTAACCCCAGGTAAAACACTCGCCCTTGTTTATGAAATATTTTATATAACATTGTAGAGGTCGAGGACATTAGATAATTCCAAGGATAATCAATCTTAACAATAATATAAAGTTTGTTGGGAAAATTAGGTTTCACACCCCCCCCCCCCCCAAAAAAAAATGCCATTTACACCACTGGTATGTTTATTCCTTGTTGGGCATAATTACTTTGTAATAGTTTTATCAAACCTTAGCAGTGAACTAATATTGATTACATTAATTTTGATTATTTCTATGACATGTCAGTTGACACAAGTTTAATATTATGTCTTCCAACAGATCTGTGATGTGGTCACGGGGTTTGTTTTATACAAGATTGCTCAGCTTCATTGTTATTCTCTGGTATGGTTGACTAATTAGTTGCATATTTCCTTGAACTCATTAAGGGGCAAGGGCAAACTTTAATATTTTACTCTGGCTAACACTGGATGATTGTACTCATCAAAGGGATGAGCCTTGCCCCTTAATGAGGTAAAATATTAACTGTTATTTATCTGTGCTTGCATTTTGAGTGACATTTTTTGTTTAGTTTTAACTTTTATATTTTCTTTTCCAAGTGTTTTCCATCAATTGTGTTGTTTTTTTCAATGCATAATTTGTTTTTTAGTTTTTTTATCCTGGATGATTCAAGAGATTGAAATATTTAAATTATCATAGAAAGGTTCTTCTTTGATTGTAGTTGTAAACTCTAATGCAAGCAACTGAAATGATACATATTTCTAATTTAATATAGATGTATCGTCAAAAATCCTGTCTCAGTCATTATGCAGAAGATGTGGAACCTATTTTATTAAAATCAGATGATTTGAAAAATCTACCATTTTATGTAATGACTAGGTAATGGTACTTTTATCTCAACTTTTGTATGGTATATTTATATGATTAATTTTGAGACACGTTCTCTGACTAAATTTGTTAAATATACAAGCTTTCGACTACCTAACTGTAGTCTTCGACAGGCAAAGATGATATTTGACACTACGGTTAGGTAGTGTACAGAATATGTCTCAAAATTAATCATGTCTCAACCTGGCTGCACAATGTCCATATTTTCTGGTATATTTATAGTGAATTATAACTAGAATAACTATGTTATTTCATTATGGATGTTGTCTTGTACTCTTAGAAGACAAAAAATGGTGGTTTGAATATGAATAACCACATAGGTTTATGAAAATGCATGATATAAAATCATTTCAATGCTGTTATAGTCCAACAGGTTTGCTTGGCATCATTGGACAGTCAAAGTTTTCATACTAGGAATTGTGATTTTGGTTTTTAGTTATTTATTCAACCCATTTACTGTTGGCACATGTCTTGCTGAATCTACTGGTATTTTCTCTAATCTTTCTGTGGCACTGGCTCTATATTACTCCTTGCTGGGTAAGATTATTTATAAATGAATATTTTGCTAATAGTTTTTCAAGATGTTCTGCATGTATTTGAAGTAACAACTCATTTAAACATACACTGTATTAGTTAACATGAGAGTAGAGGACAAAATGAAGCAAGAAAAAAATACAGAAAAAATCTGTTCTGAATAACAGTTAATCAGACATTTACTGGAATTCATGATCAGAGGATGCTAGTAACTAATTACATACTAGGCATGCAGACAGAAGTTTCTCTTGGGGTTGTTTGTGTGCATTATCACTTACTTGGGAGTTTAGTATCAAATATCATCTTTATCTATAAGGTTTTTGTTTCTTCCAGGCCCTGTTTTTCTTTGTTTTTGTTTTATTTTATTTTTTTTTCTGGTTTGGTCTTCAAAGTGAATGAAAGAGCCAACCTTTTGTGAGTTTGAATGCCTAACAGAACAAAATCTACAAAATTGTCAAGGATGGACAAGCTTGATATGGGTTCTATCATGCCACCGTGTTTTTCATGTGTTCATCTCTTATGATATTTTGACTAGTGGCAGAGCCAGACAATTTTGTTCAGCAGAGGGAAGGGTTGGCTTGTATCATCACTATGGGAGGGCCAGCAAGAATGAGTTAATAAATCCAAGAAAGTTTTACCATGATATTTCATTCTCATTTCTATTAGAAACTTAGAAACGTGATTACTGGATATCTTTTCTGTGTTTATCTTTCAGGCTCAGCACCTCTATCAACGTTCTTTGTTGCATTTGCTACATACAAATCACTCTACCCTGTGATACTCGTAGTTCCATTGTCCCTCATTCTGAGTCAAAAGGTACTCCTGCTCTTTGTGGTAGCTAAATGTTCGAAACAAAACATCTGTTTATCATGACTAAGTTCCTTGTTTTCAATGGAAAGACTGGGCTTTTACTCTCTTACAAGGATCTTTGTCACATCATTACTTTTTTCCCCCTAAAGTTTGTGTATATATGGTTTTACCTGATTTAAAGTAGTGTCAACATGTGATAATGACACCAAATTTTGTACTGCAAACTCAGGGGGACTATGTCAGGGGAAACTCTCAGAGTTGTTCCTTGTGACCAGAAGTACACCCAACTGGCCTGAAAATGTATTCAGATAAGGCAACTAGAAAATTACTTACCAACTGAAGTTTTACCCAACATGTATTTATTGCATCAGATAATTTACCAAATGAATCAATAACCCAGCTCTAAACCTGTAACATTACTTGTTGATCTCTTTGCTCCACATCCAGAAACCCAGTGTTGAAGTCAATTACAGGTTTCCCTTCATGTGTGCCATCTGTAACATACACACAGTCAATGATATGTGCTCTTTTTTAGAAATCCGAGGGTGATAAATTCAGTGGTGGAAAGACGACTTCATTAAATATTGGGTGTATTAGTTTGGTGATATTCTGGTTTGTAGTCTGGATAACCATTCTCATTGGCTTGTCATATAGCCTTGTTGGCTCATGGGAATTTTTGGATGCAACATATGGTTTCATGTGAGTTCATGTGAAGGGGACTCCTAAATCTTTTATGAACAAAAATTCAGTGTTTGTATTCCAGCAATTTGTATTAACAGATAATTATTTAACTCTCATCTGTCCATCTTGTGTATAAAACTTTTTCTTGTAATCTATCATAGAATTATATCACTGGGTCATCTTATGTAATATTTGTACAGAAAATGAGATTTTATCAGCATTATTAATATGTTATTTATTGTTTGTTTTTTGACAGTCTTCGAGTTCCTGATTTAACTCCAAACATGGGCTTGTTCTGGTATTTATTCTTGGAAATGTTTGATCACTTCAGGGAATTCTTTATCTTGGTTTTTCAACTAAATGCATTCTTCTATATCCTTCCATTGTCCAGTCTCCTGAGGTAATGCAACTTCATTCTAGCAAACTGCTCATACAGAAATGGAGTGCTAGGTAGGCAGTCCCGAGTCGTAATCGACACAGAACGAGCGAACAAGGTACTGAAGTTTCGAGCAAAATCCCTTCATGAGCGTCAAGTGATTTAACCTCGATTTCACCTAACATCTGACCCTGATGCAGGGCTCTCGCTTGAAACATTAATAACTTGTTCTTGCGATCACAAAATGCTCATCTTTTAAATTGAAATCTACGTATGACAGACTGCTTTCGATATGGGTCTGAATGAAATGCAACAAACAAACGTTTTGGAGCAATACTAGGCAAGAAAGAATATTCTAAATTTTGCATTATGTTAGAAATGCCGATTGATACGGTACGGGCATCAAACACCAAAGTTTAAGATAACCCGAACTAAACGAAATACTGGGAGTGTAATTGAAATACTGGGAGTCTGAAGTATCGCTGCCGGAAAACAGGATTAGCGTCAGGGTAAATGTATTGAGAACGGTTAGTAATGCTTTTTTGGACAACTCGTTGCTTTTTATATTCATTTAGCCTTTGATTTCTTTTTTCTAGAAATGAGCCTGTGTTTTTGTTCTACACCATAACCTCAGTGATGGCAGTTTTCAAATCTTACCCGGCTTTTGGTGATTTCTCGATCCCTTTTGCTTTACTTGTTTCCTGGAGTCACCTCTACCCTTGTAAGTTTGCGTAACATTAACCAGAAATACAAAATTAAAAATCTATTTGTCACAAACAAAACACAGTTTTGTAACTGATTTGAATCTGCAATGGAGAGTTGAACTGGTAGTTGGGTCATTATCGTGAGTGGACCCAAAGAGAGGCCTTGATACCTGCCAGACACTAAAAATCTGGCTTTAAAACGCTAAGAAAATCAAATTACAAGGAAGTTAAGGATTACTCTCCCATTTTAGCCCCGCCAACGTCAAGTCTGGATCCTCCCTTCGCGGTTACTTGGTTTTCTAACATAAATGGCGGGCAACCGCAACCGCTGATGCCAATTCCTACAGTCCCTAAAAATAAAGAAATAAAAACTGGATAATTCACATAACGCCGACTAAACGATATACGTTGTTATAACTAAACGATATACACGGTTAAGAGGTCTGTATATCTGGTAATGACATAGTGAGTTTAATGACTATTGTTTGATTGCAATAATGGAACAAATCTTAGAAATTCCTGTTCTCACCTGAAATCCCGTTCACCCATTATGTGCTTTTATTTTCAGATATGAAAAATGTGTTTGTGGTTGGTTGTATGTTATTGTGTTCGTCACTGCTGGCGCCATTATTTTGGTATTTGTGGATGTACGCTGGCAGTGCCAATGCCAATTTCTTTTACGCAGCTACTTTGGCTTATTCCACTGGACAGGTATGGCAAGTCTTTCAAAGTTACCGTTCTGACTAAAATAATTATTGTTCTCCGTCTTGCCTTTTTTCCAATCACCCTTTTCGCTGTTTTTGACAGTTGTTTATTATTATTAGTAAGTTTGCATGACTGTACATATGTATTCAGGCGTTATTTGTGGCATAGAGAGAATGTAAACTTTGTTGTCAACTAAACTTTTGTCCCACTGACTCGACTCTTGAGATGATAAAGCTTCTTTAATAAAACTACTTTCGTATTTGCCCTCTGACACTTGTAATGGATAAGCTTTCAATTTCAGTTTCGTAGATTATTCTAGGAGTCGCATAATGGTTAGAAAAGTAATCTTGCGTTAGTTTTGAGAAAAAAAATAAAGAAGCATTGCTTTATGTAAGGTTATCAATTGTTCGAAGCTCAGCTTCGACTTTTACGGTTGCAGATTTTCCTTCTGGGTGACGTCATCTTTGCCTATCTTCGACGTAATTTTGACCTTGAACATGGAACTTCACGTAGAGTTATAGACGGCGAGAAAATGACCGTAATACTAAAGTAAAGAAGAAAGAGCCCTGAAGTATTGAAGGACCATCGAGATTATATTCCTTCGAATCGTACAAAAAGAAATGACAGGGGAGTATCATTAACGACTGTTTACATGCTGGATTAAGAAACGTCTTTAACAGGACAAAGAATCTAATATGGTTAGCAGTTTTAGTTCTTGTTTTTAGTAACAAAACTTGATTATAATAACATCTTGTACAGAACCAATATATATATATTTACAGGCTGAAAAAATTAGAAAGTCAAAATAACGCTACAGAACGTTTCCGATTATATATCTTCAACACTGATGATGACAATCATGACATATAGTCAAAAACGTTATGTAATTTTATTTTAGTTCAACGTTTTAATATTTTTAGCCTGTATTTATTGACAAAACTTTATTTTACAATTAATTGCCGAGAGCGAAGCGACCACGACCTAATTTCTAAGTCAAGGGTTTTAACTCCATTCATTTGGTTGGTTTTAGTTTGTGAATACGAACGTACGTGCGATCTTGTCCTCGCTACCCACCATCCTGAGCGGGGGAGCACCTCGTCAAAGGGTGGTACACTCGGCTTCGTATGCCTAGTTGGCATCGCTGTTAAATGTTTCTCTCTTCCACAGGTTCCCTAAACACATGTTAGGGGCTTATGATGTCACTGTAAAACATGCAAAACTTACCACATCTCTGATTAGAAAAAGAGAAAATTACTTTACATACACTTTCCAGTTTCCAAACTGTATCGAAACTCCGGATCTCGGCGTCATCGCAAGTCCGTAATTTAACATTGGACACCCTTCCATTTGTATGTGAAACATGAATACTCGTTCCTGCTCATCTATTCGTATTCGCAGCACCTCACTTTCTATTCGAAATTTCTAGTATACCTATAGTCCTTATGATTTCCACTGAAGAAGCTACTTCATTGATCTTGAAGGTGCATAGGTACCTGTATGCTTTCTCCTCTGATCCTTACAGTCTAATCTGTGTCGGTTTATTCAGTAATATTCTTCGGAGAGCGTCTTCAGTTACCGTAAAAGAATTTTGAACACAAATGAGACGACGTCATTCCGTAAACAGTGGGGAAATGCTATCGTCACTCCAAAGGAATCTCGACGAAAAAAAAAAAAGAGCATAAATTAATGACGTTTGTGTTGCCAAGATTACGCCCAGTTATCCTGTTTCAATTCATTTTGTGTTGGACGAGGCTTCTGTTGTTCAGTCGTTATGTCGACAGTCACCCCGCCCTTAAGGCCGGTCATTCGAAGGCTTGTCGTGCAGCAAACATCTTATTGGATGTTTGATCTCTTGCCGAGTTCTTCGACACTCTGCCAAAAGTCGTAACATTATCTACGGGTTCTTGCCGTAGGGTTTGCCCGGATGAACTGTTCGTTATAGCTATTAGCTTCACCTCCGTCACACCCCTGACTCCAGGGGAATTGTCAGTGCCTTCCATGCATCTTTCTGGAAACAATTTTCTTGCTGAGAAGACGGCCCATATCAGAACCAACTTAAAGGCGTGGGTTAATATAATTAATCCTCATGATTTCTTTAATGGAGGATGCTTCTGAACTCTTTATTCTCCCCAGTTTACAGTTACAAACACTCATTAAGATGGCGAGAAATCGTTCGAAATCAATGTTCAGTAAAATAAAGTAGAGCGATTTCACCTCGCCGCACAATACATGTACTATTCAAGTGATTTTGTGAACCAGCGTTTCAACTAAAGCTTCAAGGACCAGTTCAATTTCGACTTGTGTAAGATACAGAGTCAAATCAGTTTAACCTACTGTTAGCGTAAGAACCTCGTGGACTCCAACAGCTTGATCCACACGTAAACTGAATAATTCACTTCAAAGATAACATCGAAACGAAGAGATCTCACCGAAGTTCAATACAGGCTCTTGGCTCCTACAAATCTTATGATTGAGTAAGCAAATATTTTAGGTCTTTCTAAAATGGGGGACGCAGTTATTCTTATTGTTCTTTTATTAACCAGGCAGCCAATTTTCACAGCGGTTGTTTTGACAACGAATCTCTGCGAAGTTTCCGCAATACACACTGACTCAATTCTCGTTCATGCTGTCATGTACTCTTCTCTTACCTGGCGGTGGACTTCCTTGGTTCTTTCCCAACTAATTAAAGCAAGTATTGTCCAAAAATGCAAAACCGTCGTAGCTGCGTTGTTGTTTGGCTGATGTGTGTAAAAAGAAAAGAGACAGGAAAGTGCCTTTCAGAATTTCCAGGTGGCCAGAGACAATCGATCCCAACTATCGACGTTAGCAAGTTTGGTTGTCGTGAGAAGAAACTGTAGACGATCAATGTTTCGGTCATCAAGATCCCTTCGATTCAGTACTCGGATTTGGCGAGGAAATAGATTACGAACGATGAGCTCGTTACTCCTCTCAAGTCCCGTTATCAAGATGAGACACTTACCCGATGGAATATCTCTTCAAGTGATGAATGAAATGCACAACATTTCGCAAATAAGGAAACTTCTTGTGCGAGCATTTGTGTTGAATAACGAACCAGTCATCCAAGTCCTTGGTGAACGCCACTATCCTACGTTATCTCCTGTACAGCGACTTGTCCAGATCGAAAGACAATTCAAATCTCTCTATCCCGATCAATTCCTGATTCACAAAATAAAAGACGGAATGAGCCTTGTGGCTGTGAAGGACAGAGATCCGACTGAATACTTAAGCATAGTATTTGCAGAAACTTACAAAGGGGTTATCTATCAAAACATTTCCTCGACCAGAGATACTTTTTGCCAAGAAGCTCTAAATTTGATGCACGCTGTCCACGAGAAAGCTGTTCTGTTTCTTTCGGACTACCCTCCGGAGAAAATAGCTTTTCTGTCACACGCGGCCACTGCCCCAGAATATCGATCTAGGGGCATCATGGAAGCAAACGCAGACTTTGCTATGTCTCTTTTGGTTAGCAAAGGTTTCAAGTTAGCGTACAGTGTTACTACTGCAGAAAGATTGACCAGATTTCTCAACAGAAGATTCAACTTTCATGTAATCGCCGAGGTAACGTACCAAGATTACCAGAATAACGGACAGGTGTTCGCTAACCTCGCTAGCCGAGAAAAGTCAGCCAAAGCCTTGGTGAAGTTCTTGTGAATTCAAGTTATATGAACGGTGTTTACGACAGTGCAAAGAATCTTTTTTTTTTTTTTTTTTTTTTTTTTTTTTTTTTTTTTTCTTAACAAGACAAATGTTATGGCCTGGAGGAATTAACCACCCTCCTATCCGTATTGTATTCAAGATGAACTAACCTAATTACTTATACTTTCAACTTAATAATTCTTATAAACTGTAAACGATCATACGTTAGTACATGGTGATAAGGCAACGACTTTGTTACGGCCTATAAAATATGTTTGATTGCAAGATTTCGTCCTGTTTCCTTTCCTGAACTTCACCGAGCAATACTGGGCAAGTTGTTCTTTAGTCGTCATTAATTTCTAATTAATTGGAACACACAAACGAATTATAATCCCTTCACTCCGATAAATTTCTTTTAACGATGTTGCGAGATCATGTCGTCAGAATGTGTCCCAATGTTCGGGAAAGATTGTAGTGAAATTATAGAGAGCCACGAAAAGTAGGCAGCCACACTAGAATAAATTTACCGTCACTTCGTAGGACTTAAGTTAGTCGTTCCGATAGGGGATGCAATCCGATGGGTGCTGGCTAAACTGAAAATTAATTACTGTCGCAGAAACGTGGTTACAATTAAAGTTTAGTGACTTGAAGCTTGGTTTTGAATACTAAAGTTCCTGCACAGGAACGAACAACGTTTTTAAACAATAGCTTTCTTTCCTTGTTTCAAAGCCAAATTTCCCTTTGCGTGGGGCAAGCTTAGCAAACTTTGTTTCGACAATGCTAAACAGTAATCATACGTTTCAGCCGCATGGTGTATTTATGTGCAACTCGGCAAAAATATCGTGTATTAGTGTGATTGTTATAGCTCTTTTTTATTATTATAATTACTTTAAGGTATAAATTTATCTTGCTTTTTCGTCGTTGCCACGTCTACTTGGAAGGCTACGGAAATCTTCAATAACTTCCCGTGAGATCTCACGAGAAGGGAAGAAGTTCCCAACTGTGAGCATAGTTTGACCATTTATTGGCTATCACAGCACCCCACAGTCCAGTTTTGATAGAAGTTATATTATTGATGCTGAACTATTGCGCTTGCTTTAAGTTCTTTTACACTGTTTTATCGGTAAAATGTTTTTTAATGCGCTTGTCGATGTAAGCCCCACGACAGAAATGAAAGAGACAAGGACATTTATCTTTTTCCGAGCAGTTCTGTTTTCGCAGGTTCATTTATAATGACCCAAATGAGGTATAGAATTTTCCGTAATTAGTTAAAGAAATTCCATTCGATATCTCAGGTGACTCTTGAAGTTTAACGGAACACGAAATCTATTACTAATTCAATACTCGCCACTTCTTATTTGAGATAATTAACGTTGTCAACCTCTATGTCAATTCATCAACCAAAACAAAGCAACATGAAGTTTGTTTGACGTTTTGAAACTGAAAACGAGAGCTCCTGGAGTGTTTTTTAAGTTCTTTTCAAAACAAGGGCTTAGGAGGCAAGTTCAAGTTGGTTGACAGGATGCCAAGGACACTTTGATGTGCACGAAAGACACCATGAAGTTGACACCATTTTACCTTGTATATCACCACTGTCAGTGGTACGTTTGTTGAAAGAGATGGTTACTTTTAACTATAAAGAAGCGTGATTATTATCCTTTTAAAACAGGTTGTTGTGGCACATTCCCTAAATGCCACCCATTTCCCACACACGCCGGCTTGAAAACATATGTACCTTCTGGGTTTCATTTCACTGAGAATATCTCCCGTGGTAATCGGGTTTCAACGTTCGGAGTTGCATTTGGGGTTAGTTTCAGGGTTCCGCGATTCTGTGTTGCATTGTAGGTTATTTTATTGCTTGTTTGTTTTAAAAAATTACCATTGCGCGAATCTATTGTACGCAAATTAGGATCTCAGTAGGCGCTCCTCTACTCATCACAGAAGCCCGGCCATTGGTGTGCTTCAAAAGTGATGGAACGGATACTAAGACAAAGCATTGTCATCTCTATGATGTTCAAAAGGTAATCACATGTGGAGATATGAATCATATTGCATAAAATTAGAATCATAATTTGAAAAAATAGTTCCAGTGAAATTTCTCAGCATTTTTTTTGAATGGCATTTTAATGTGTGTTAGATGGTACAAGAATCAAAATAGAATTGCTTTAAAAGTGCATTTTAATGAAAACCAGTTAATAACAGTTAACCGCGTAAATATATTGACTAAATAAACAACTAGCCCGTGTTTTATATCAGCAGGCAGTAAATGAAGGAAAATCCACCTTAAGGCAATTTTTCTAAAGCGAAATGGTCGTATACGCGGATTTCTACCCTTTCTAACGGGAACTCACTGACCTTATGAATTTAAGTAAGTTTATACTTAACTGTTTATGCTTAACCGTTTGTACTGTATGTTCAGACTTATACTTAAAGTAACTTTTACGGAATTTTTCTGAAGAAAAGTGATTATAGAAATGGATTTGATCGCTCTTAATCTTGCGTGGAAGGCGCTACCCTTAGCCCTTGCACTGTCGGGTGCTGACGCAAATGGTAAAAAGTTAAAAGGTTGGGAACTCCCATGACTGATCTCAAAGAATTCCAAAGAAATTGGAATTCTTTGAGATCAATTACGGCAGTTATCAACTTTTTAACTTTTTACCATATTTATCGCTGTCTATGCAGTTGTCTATTTATATATGCTGACGCAAATGGATGTTTCACAATTATACTTAAACCTATTCCTAAGTTTTCAAAAGATAGGTCAACGACTTTGCCGCAAGTCTACAAAAAAATAGAAACCTCATCTGCTGCCAAATTGCTTTAAAGGGATTCATCAAAGGTTGGTTCTAGTATAACTATGCTCTAAAACGTCCATCTGTTTGAGTTTGGTGGTGCCGGTATTGATGAAGGCCAGTGACTTCCCGTGAGAGTGGATGGGTTCAAGTCCTCATGTCTGCAATTTTCGGTTTAGTTTTCCTACTTTGTATTGACATGTCCGTTTTAATTTTTTGCATTTGCCTTGGCTTTCGAAGGTTGTTGCGCACCCGGATCACAGCTGTATCTAAAGCCCAGTCTGATCCTAACTCAATATCCTAACCATTATCGCTAGAATTAAACAAGGTTAGTCCATGGTTAGTCGTACTGGCCAGAGTGATGGCGATTAAATGTATGTATGTGCATAAACGTAAATAGGCTCACTTAGTCGGTACAGTACTCGAAACACACCAGGCGCAAAGCGTAGATTTAGATAATTTAATGTTAAAACAAGTAAAAAATGATGAAACCGTAACTCAGTCTCACGCTCCTTGGCATTCAAAGATTTAGTCTGAGGATCGCCAAGTAGCGTGAAACTCTTAGTTACGGTTTTATTATTTTTACTTGTTTTAACATTACATTAAATATAAATACGTACATATGTATGTACGTATGTATGCACGTATGTATGTACGTATGTATGTACGTACGTATGTATGTATGTATGTATGTATGTATGTATGTATGTATGTATGTATGTATGTATGCATGCATGCATGTATGTATGTATGTATGTATGTATAGGTAAAAGTTGTGTTGACAACAAAAAGATATCAGTATGTATGAAAATCATAAAATCACTCAGTTTTGTCTAAATGACTTTTTATTTCACACAAAAGTTTTCGCTATTGAAGCTCTTCAGGTATGAGTTGTCTGTGAGTGGTGACTAACTTATATAATATTTACATGGTTACGTCAATTTACTGTTATGTAAATTATCTGCTAATTACCGGTAATTATCTTTTAATGGTCTTTTAATGATATGATGATTATTTATAAAACTTCTCTCCATAAAACGTCATACTGTTTCTGCAAAATAATCTTAAAAGCTTTTTTCAAAAAAGTCGTTATTTGTTATTGCTATTAAGGTCCGGTTTTAGTATTGTTATAATCTCCTTTTCCCTTCATTCCATTGTGAGTCTGTCTGAATCTTTACATCGGGTATATAGGTAAAATGTCGAATTTTCCTTCGTTGCAATTCTTCAAATGTTCACTAACTGCTAGGTGCCCATATTGTTTATGGTGAATTTGTTCCTTGTGTAAAGTTACTCATTTTCTGAGGTTTTGGGTCTGACCAACGTAAAAGCTTTTGCATAGAATGCAAATACTGTAATAATGTGTATGACATTCTTGGCTTTGCAGCTCATGTTGGATTTGATAGTCCAAACTTTCCCATTCTTGAGCTTGAGAGAATTCCCAGTAAGTAAATGTTCGCACGTTCCACATCTATCTTCCCTGCATTTTTTTACGGCTGGTATATAGATACATATATAGATACATACATACATATGTATATATGTATGTATGTATATATATATATATATATATATATATATATATATATATTAATACATTAGACTGGTCAACGAATGTACCAAAAAAACATATATCTTCACTGATCGTTGAAGTGAGAATAAAATGAAGATACCGTGGTATTTATATGTTGATATGTGTTGTGCCATAATTTTTGCAATTTACTGCATATATATGTGTATACATATATATATATACATAGAGTAAGAAACATACTCCGAAGAATACCATCTTGTAAACTCAATATTCGAACTAATATACAAGACGAAATTAATAACGGTTAATAATCGTTATTAATTTCGTCTTGTCTGTGGTTCCCCCCGTTCTTACTAAAATCGACTACCGAAAAGCGAATCTGTGGCGCTATAACCACTACCTCCAACTGTGGGTGAAAAAATACAATGGTATGAATGATGAACATGGCGGATGACCTCATAAGAGAACCTTGCATTCAGCTTTATTACTGTCCCTGCAGAAAGGACGCATTGTAAATCCCATTCAAGGATCAAATCAGATTTTAGAAAAACTCTAGCTGAGTTTAGGCTGGGTCATTTAGAGGGCGAGAAAGCAAAGATTGTAACAAGGCTTCCAAGTAACATTGGAAACAAGGCGGGGAAAATTCAACAAATATTGGCCGCTTCAGTGAAGTCCAAATGATATTTTTATTTATTTTTTTTTAATCAATTTACGCGAATACTCAACGCAAGAAATAACTGCATACAACAAGATGTGAAACATGTACATCGCAAAGTCTTGGTCAATGGTTATAAAACCACCCTCAGTTATAAAATATTATTCCAAAATGGATTCGTTCTAATCACCTGTTTGTTCTACATTTTTACAATCAGGAGGTTATACAGATTACGTCTGTGACGGGTAAGAAAGGTAGTTCAGGTTTATTGAAAAGCAAATAGCAACGCGACTCAAATAGTCCTACTTTGTCCAATTGAAAAAGAAAAAAAAAGAAACAGAAAAGAACTTATTGAATTAGTCAGACGAGCAATCGTATTGCTAAGGCTCAAATTCTTGAATAATTCCAATATTTTTTTCCACAGTCAGTAATCAAATGAACGCGACCGTAATTATTGTGAGCTTGGTAGATCTTATTCTTCTCCGGTGCGTAACGTTAGCAAGGTTTGAGCGGCGTCCATTTGCATGTTACCATTTCCAACGAATGATACCACTTCAAGAGGCTGTAGGTAAGTCTCGTCGGAAAAGCTGGAGAACTGGTTACTGTGAACTGTGTTTTGTCCGTAACCAGGCTGCACGAACTGACACAATATAGGTTGAGAAAGGGCATGGCTTATTGGCAAAACCTCTGATCCACCAACAGGCGTAGTAAAAAGGTTTAAAGTTGCAGACGAATTAACGGGATAGCATGGTTGAAAGACCACCGAGTTCACTGGATTCTGAAGTTGTTGAAGGGGACCCGAAGGGGCGTACTGCAAGGAGCTAACGGGGCACCATTGCTCGCTTGTCATGCATTTCGAAGGAACTTGATCTTGAAAAGGTGATTCCGGGTCGCCATTCTGACCACATATTGCCTTCCAGGCTTCTTCCTGATAATGTTGAATTTCTCCAATTTCTGGTCCATCCAGGTAGACTGTAATAAATAAAAAAACAATGCAGATTATCCAGCGCAGTTAATCTGTCAACTACAATCCGCCATTGTCGCGATCTGTACTAAAGTACCGACTCATGGACGTTCCCATTTAAAACTTTAGACGTCCAAATTCCCGCAGAATTAATACACCGAACAGGTCTAGTTTTAACAGATTGAGACTTCAACAGGATAAACGATCCTGCATAAGGTGCGAGCGAAAATATATTTTTAAAACTTTTGACCCAATACAACTAAGTATATTCAACGCTGCCGTGAAACTTTCCTTGTATTCGAGTTTCTTTCGTAATGACTCACATGAGTGCTCCTACCGACAGCCCAGAAAACTGTTTTCAAGTTCAGTGCTTTTTTGCTCGCGTTAGCACTTTTTTTTTAATTGACACCGATGCCGTCGGTTTGACAGTTCTTGCTGGTTTGGTAAAAAGCCTTTGAACAACAATAGGTGTTGTCGTAATCAATTTTCACCTCTGGGTGTGCAAGTTAAATACTTACAGTCGTCGCTGAATATTTGGTCGTGTCTTGAACGGTGGTTTTGAAGTGCTTCCTTCTATGACTGTGACAAAATGTTACTGTCGTAATAACAGTGTTTCAAAGTAAGTCGCTGTTTTACATGTTGAAAGCACAAAACGGTCGCAGTAAGGTAGGAAAGAATAACTATCGCTCACAAAACGAACTTGATAGAACTTACCGAGCTTTTTTTCAGGCAAACTTGCCACTGTTTCGCAACAAAGGGAAGCATTGCTCTCCTCGCGTCGTCGCCTTCTGGCGTGGTTTTTCTCTTGCAAACGTTTCAATTTTACCTGCTTGGCCATTATCTGCCGTTTGTTGTTCACCAGAACACAGTGCACGCACCTGCAGTCTTTAAAAGGACAGACTTTCTTGTGCCCTTTCAAAAGGGAGATCCTCCCGTGTGCTGTGCATTGAGCACAATGTTGAGCTGTACGCGATGGGGTTACTTCCATTTTCTTCGATTTGCCGTTAGTCATAGCAAAATAGTGGCGTTCTGTAAGAGTAAAATCGCTTTCCTTTCCACAGTTTTGGCAACAACAACTAGTCTGAAGGGTCAGAAGCGGAGTTAAAACAAACCAAACAGCTTTGAAAGGCCTGATCTCGTGAATTTCCCGCCTTCAACCACATCTGACCTTGGCTCAAAATGACAGACCACTTACGTCATTCAAATGGCTTCTTCAACCCATCTTCACAACAACAAGAAAAAGAAAAAAATGACATTCACTTTTTTCCACCCTATAAATTGAAAAGGGTTTTAGAAAGAACCCAACTGACCGTTAAAGGTTGCTCAGATTCGGTCTGCCCATTTGTAACCAAACTTGAGTTTTTGGGAAGCATCAGCATCAATTCTGTCTGATGTGCATCGCTCAAAGACGTTCGGGCGAAACTGTTAGTACGAAATGTTTACGCTGAAAACCTTCCATAAACCCCTCAATCCAAGTGTGGCAATGTTTCGTAATTTTCATTTATTGTTCGATTATTAAAACTTCTACAACTACAATCCATAAACATCAGTCAAAATACACCGGAATACTTCGTTAGTCTTAAAGGCGCCACAAGTTTACGCACAAGCGCCGCTTATCCGCGTATAACGTCAACTTGTTATAGGGAGTTTTTTGAATCGTTCACCAAGTATTGGAGAATGATTAAATGTACCGTGAACTAGCATATCTCTTGATTATTACTTGGACTATCTCTGTAGTAATGCGAGGCTAGGTTTCGGCAGGGGTTCAGCTGCGTTTTTGGGGGTTTTTTTTGTGTTTTTTATGTCAAGGTTTGCAGTCCTCGCGCGGTTTCGCAATGCTTCCGGGATCGCTGTTATAAACACTCCTGTGAAACTGTAGACAATTCGAAATAATGACAGACGTTAAGTTATCAGTAAAGTCGTCAATAACTATAACGCCATTACTGCTAATGACATCAGACTAAACCACATGCTCGTAAAAGATTTTCTTTTAATTCACATATGTTGTGGAGAATTTAACGCCCTTTCTTATGGTATAAGTCTCCAGAGAGGCACAAACCCACAGACGATTTAGGACAACTTAAAACACGGCCACATATTTTAGCTAGAAAAATTTGACCAAAAAGTAAAGAAGTTAATCTTTGGTTTTCGATATCGGGAATTGAGCGGTCAGTACGAACCAGTTCATAAATGTAACCTTCGCTCACCATCTGAGTCCATGTAGCTCAATGGTTAGGGGATCTCGGCGGCGATCAGAAGGTTACGGGTTCGATTCATGTCAGGGACTCAGAAAGTTTTTCTGAGTACAACAGCTTGAGAGCATTTAAAGAAGCGCAGGTCCAGGAGTGAGTAGTTGACTCCTATTTGGTGATTTGTTACAGTGAAGGATCTTTTCTCTTCGAGTGATTTTTTTCGCGCGAAGCGACATCTTCTGTCGTCTGAAAAACTGCAGGAATTAATCAAAGTCTATTCAATTTGAATGGAAAAAAGTCAATTCAAGCGATAAAATTGGCCTCATGGAAAATTGCGTTCACTGCTACTTCGAAAAAAATCAAGTCAACTCTACTTCTCTACAAACGTAGTTTGTAGACAAGTAGAGTTTGTAGACATTCGTTAATGACAGCAGCTAATGTTTTCCAAATTTATCGAACTATTTCGTCACTTCGCATTTAGAAATCAGCAATATATTGCTCCAAAGCAGAGCAACAAATTGGAACTTCCGTGATGCAAACGAGAAGTAAGAGGATATGATGTTTTCTCTTATTTATACAAGCACTAATTTTGGGGGGAGAAGGGACGAACAGGTTGTGTACCGCTCCTGTAGAAGGTCTACTGGCCGGCCTAAAAAGCCCCAGTGTGCCAGGAGTAGTCCCAGGGAAGTCGATACCTTCACGTGGTTCCCCCTGTTTTCACTGAAATCGACTACCGAAAAGCGGATCGGTGGCGCTATAACCACCTCCCAGCTATGGGTCAAATAGTAACGGCACAAATGGTTTATCATGGCGGATGACATAGAGCGGTCTTTATGTCTATGCACGGACTGGCGTGATGATGGCGGCCTTTTGGTCACTTCACTGGCTGAGTCGGCTCTCGTTTAGAGCATGACTTGTATTTAATGTCTCGACTCATCTTGTCGTGGAGGTTTACGTTAGCTGACTCGGGCACGGTGCAGTTATACTAAATTTGCGCTTATCCTGATACACGTTCTTGGTCACATGGGATAAAACTTTCGGAGCGTTAAATGGCGGTTGACAGTCCTCATTTCGCTACTCAGCAAATTTTCATGTTTGGTGGTGGCGTTGTGGAAGGAATAATTACGAATCTTCTTACTCGATGAGCCGAGGTTAGTTTCGAGTTTGGCTTCTTGACTCTCCTTAAACTTACCATATTTGGGGGCAATCTGGTGTGAAATTCATCGGTTGTTTCCCCTTGTTTTATGATACGGAATTTGGAAATTTCGAAAGAAACGGTCTTTTTCGATGCGAAATACCTGTTTCATGCATCCCGCGTTTCTGAGCATATTTCTTCGCTATCTGGGACTGTATCAACATTTTGGTCTACATCGACCAAAACATCGACCATGGTTGTCTGTAATCTTTATGGTGGTACCAGATTGTCAGATCTGTTCGAGTACTTCTCCTGTATCGTTTCGCCTGGTAGGTTGGTCTGGTACGTCAAGAATGGAGTATTAGAGAGAAGTAATACAGAGACTATTACTTCACTTACTTATAATTTTCTATATAAGTAGTAGTATTGGCTTATAATTTTCTATATAAGTAGTAGTATTGGCTTATAATTTTCTATAGAAATAGTAGTATTGGTTAGAGGGGTTAACCCATGGTTTTTGACGATTTTTCAACCAATTTCTAACTGTTGAAATGAGCTGAAATGTATGAAAGTTTGGATCAAATCATTTAGCTTTGTACTTACTTCAGTCAGTCTTGCCGAACCTTTCGATGAAATTTCGAGGTGGAAAAATTTCAGTCAGTTCAGGCTAAATTTTCGATGAATTTTCTAGGTTTAAAAATTTCACCAAAAAGTAAAGAGGTTAACCTATCGTTTTAAGCGATTTTTCGACCAATTTCTTCTAATGGTCGAAATGAGCTGAAAATATGAAAGTTTAGATTGAGTCATTTAGTTTTGGACTTATTTCTAACTGAAATATATTCTGAAATATATCTAGCTGAAATATATGAAAGTTTTGACTAAATAACTTAGTTTTGGACTTATTTCAGTCAATTTAGGTTAAACCTTCGATGAATTTTCTAGGTGTAAAAATTTCACCAAAAAGTAAAAGGGTTTAGCCCATGGTTTTTGAAAATTTTTCGAGCAATTTCAGAGTTTCGAAATGAGCTAAAAATATCAAAATTTAAATCAAATCATTTAGTTTCGCACTTATTTCAGTGAGTTTAGGCTAAATTTTTGATCGATTTTCTAGGTTTGAAAACTTCACCAAAAAGTAAAGGGGTTGACCTATGATTTTTGACCATTTTTCCACCGATTTCAAACTTTCGAAATAAGCTCGAAACATGAAAGTTTTAGGCGAAATAATTTAGTTTGGCACTTACTCCAGTCGTTTTACTTAAAATTCGAAGAGAGTTTTGACGTGGAAAGCTTCACCAAAAAGTAACGGGGTTAACCTATGCTTTTTTTATGATTTTTCGGCCAATTTCAAACTTTCGAAATAAGCTCAACATATCAAAGTTTAGGCCAAATAATTAAGTTTTGGTCTTACTCCAGTCATTTTTGGTTAAACTTCGTATTGAGTTTTTAGGTCAATCAACATTTTTCAGTTGACTTCGGCAGTGTAGGTTAATTGTGAAGTTATCATTTCATAACGGGGTTAACCTATGCTTTTTTTATGATTTTTCGGCCGATTTCAAACTTTCGAAATAAGCTCGAAATATGAAAGTCTAGGCGAAATAGTTTAGTTTGCCACTTATTCCAGCCATTTTAGCGTAAAATTCGTATTCCGTTCTGAGGTCAAATATTTCGTGAAAAAGTTAACCTACGGTTTTTGACGATTTTTCGACAATTTCAAACTGTCGAAATAAGCCAAAAATATGAAAGTTTAAGCCAAATAATATAATTTTACCGTTATTTGAGCGACTTTACACTAATATTGGAGATAATTTATGAGGTCGAAAAATTTCAGCAAAAAGTAAAGGGTTTAACCCATGCTTTTTGACGATTATTAGACCAATTTCGAACTTTCCAAATAAGCGGAAAATATGAAAGTTTAGACCAAATAAAATAATTTTTCCCTTATTTTAGGCACTTTAGAGTAATATTGAAGATAATTTTTGAGGTCGAAAAAGTTCACCAAAAAGTAAGGGGGTTAACCAATGGTTTCTCACGATTTCTCGACCAATTTCAAACTTTCGAAATGAGTGGTAAATATGAAAGTTTAGACCGAATAAGATAGTTTTGCATCTATTTAAAGGACTTTACAATAATATTTTAGATATTTTTGAGGTCGAAAAATTTAGCCAAAAAGAAAAGGGGTTAACCCATGGTTTTTCTCGATTTTTCGACCAATTTCAAACTTTCGAAATGAGTGGTAAATATGAAAGTTTAGACCGAATAAGATAGTTTTGCACCTATTTGAAGGACTTTACACTAATATTTGAGATGATTTTTGAGGTCGAAAAATTTCGACCAATTTCAAACTTTCGAAATAAGCCGTAAATATGAAAGTTTAGACCGAATAAGATAGTTTTGCCCCTATTTGAGGGACTTCACACTAATATTTGAGATGATTTTTGAGGTCGAAAAATTTGACCAAAAAGTAAAGGGGTTAACCCATGGTTTTTGTCGATTTTTCGACGAATTTCAAACTTTCGAAATAAGCCGTAAATATGAAAGTTTAGACCGAATAAGATAGTTTTACCCCTATTTGAGGGACTTCACACTAATATTTGAGATGATTTTTGAGGTCGAAAAATTTCACCAAAAAGTAAAGGGGTTAACCCATGGTTTTTGTCGATTTTTCGACCAATTTTAAACTTTCGAAAAAAGCCGTAAATATGAAAGTTTAGACCGAATAAGATAGTTTTGCTCCTATTTGAGGGACTTTACACTAATATTCGAGATGATTTTTTGAGGTCGAAAAATTTGACCAAAAAGTAAAGGGGTTAACCCATGGTTTTTGTCGATTTTTCGACCAATTTTAAACTTTCGAAATGAGTGGTAAATATAAAAGTTTAGACCGAATAAGATAGTTTTGCCCCACTTTGAGGGACTTTACACTAATATTTCAGATAATTTTTGATGTCGAAAAATTTGACCAAAAAGTAAAGGGGTTAACCCATGGTTTTTATCGATTTTTCGACGAATTTCAAACTTTCGAAATAAGCCGTAAATATGAAAGTTCAGACCGAATAAGATAGTTTTGCACCTATTTGAGGGACTTTACACTAATATTTGAGATGATTTTTGAGGTCGAAAAATTTCACCAAAAAGTAAAGGGGTTAACCCATGGTTTTTGTCGATTTTTCGACCAATTTTAAACTTTCGAAAAAAGCCGTAAATATGAAAGTTCAGACCGAATAAGATAGTTTTGCACCTATTTGAGGGACTTCACACTAATATTTGAGATGATTTTTGAGGTCGAAAAATTTGGCCAAAAAGTAAAGGGGTTAACCCATGGTTTTTGACGATTTTTCGACCAATTTCAAACTTTCGAAATGAGTGGTAAATATGAAAGTTTAGACCGAATAAGATAGTTTTACCCCTATTTGAGGGACTTCACACTAATATTTGAGATGATTTTTGAGGTCGAAAAATTTGACCAAAAAGTAAAGGGGTTAACCCATGGTTTTTGTCGATTTTTCGACCAATTTTAAACTTTCGAAAAAAGCCGTAAATATGAAAGTTTAGACCGAATAAGATAGTTTTGCTCCTATTTGAGGGACTTTACACTAATATTCGAGATGATTTTTTGAGGTCGAAAAATTTGACCAAAAAGTAAAGGGGTTAACCCATGGTTTTTGTCGATTTTTCGACCAATTTTAAACTTTCGAAATGAGTGGTAAATATGAAAGTTTAGACCGAAAAAGATAGTTTTGCACCTATTTGAGGGACTTTACAATAATATTTTAGATATTTTTGAGGTAGAAAAATTTGACCAAAAAGTAAATGGGTTAACCCATGGTTTTTATCGATTTTTCGACGAATTTCAAACTTTCGAAATAAGCCGTAAATATGAAAGTTTAGACCGAATAAGATAGTTTTACCCCTATTTGAGGGACTTTACACTAATATTCGAGATGATTTTTTGAGGTCGAAAAATTTGACCAAAAAGTAAAGGGGTTAACCCATGGTTTTTGTCGATTTTTCGACCAATTTTAAACTTTCGAAATGAGTGGTAAATATAAAAGTTTAGACCGGATAAGATAGTTTTGCCCCACTTTGAGGGACTTTACACTAATATTTCAGATAATTTTTGATGTCGAAAAATTTGACCAAAAAGTAAATGGGTTAACCCATGGTTTTTATCGATTTTTCGACGAATTTCAAACTTTCGAAATGAGTGGTAAATATGAAAGTTTAGACCGAATAAGATAGTTTTGCCCCTATTTGAGGGACTTTACACTAATATTTGAGATGATTTTTGAGGTCGAAAAATTTCACCAAAAAATAAAGGGGTTAACCCATGGTTTTTATCGATTTTTCGACGAATTTCAAACTTTCGAAATAAGCCGTAAATATGAAAGTTCAGACCGAATAAGATAGTTCTGCCCCTATTTGAGGGACTTTACAATAATATTTGAGATGATTTTTGAGGTCGAAAAATTTGACCAAAAAGTAAAGGGGTTAACCCATGGTTTTTATCGATTTTTCGACGAATTTCAAACTTTCGAAATAAGCCGTAAATATGAAAGTTTAGACCGAATAAGATAGTTTTGCCCCTATTTGAGGGACTTTAAACTAATATTTGAGATGATTTTTGAGGTCGAAAAATTTCACCAAAAAGTAAAGGGGTTAACCCATGGTTTTTATCGATTTTTCCACCAATTTCAAACTTTCGAAATGAGTGGTAAATATGAAAGTTTAGACCGAATAAGATAGTTTTGCCCCTATTTGAGGGACTTTACACTAATATTTGAGATGATTTTTTAGGTCGAAAAATTTCACCAAAAAGTAAAGGGGTTAACCCATGGTTTTTGACGATTTTTCGACGAATTTCAAACTTTCGAAATAAGCCGTAAATATGAAAGTTTAGACCGAATAAGATAGTTTTACCCCTATTTGAGGGACTTTACACTAATATTCGAGATGATTTTTTGAGGTCGAAAAATTTGGCCAAAAAGTAAAGGGGTTAACCCATGGTTTTTGTCGATTTTTCGACCAATTTCAAACTTTCGAAATGAGTGGTAAATATGAAAGTTTAGACCGAATAAGATAGTTTTGCCCCTATTTGAGGGACTTTACACTAATATTTGAGATGATTTTTGAGGTCGAAAAATTTCACCAAAAAGTAAAGGGGTTAACCCATGGTTTTTGTCGATTTTTCGACCAATTTTAAACTTTCGAAAAAAGCCGTAAATATGAAAGTTTAGACCAAATAAGATAGTTTTGCCCCTATTTGAGGGACTTTACACTAATATTCGAGATGATTTTTGAGGTCGAAAAATTTGACCATAAAGTAAAGGGGTTAACCCATGGTTTTTATCGATTTTTCCACCAATTTCAAACTTTCGAAATGAGTGGTAAATATGAAAGTTTAGACCGAATAAGATAGTTTTGCCCCTATTTGAGGGACTTTACACTAATATTTGAGATGATTTTTTAGGTCGAAAAATTTCACGAAAAAGTAAAGGGGTTAACCCATGGTTTTTGTCGATTTTTCGACCAATTTTAAACTTTCGAAATGAGTGGTAAATATGAAAGTTTAGACCGAATAAGATAGTTTTGCACCTATTTGAGGGACTTTACAATAATATTTTAGATATTTTTGAGGTCGAAAAATTTGGCCAAAAAGTAAAGGGGTTAACCCATGGTTTTTATCGATTTTTCGACGAATTTCAAACTTTCGAAATAAGCCGTAAATATGAAAGTTTAGATCGAATAAGATAGTTTTGCTCCTATTTGAGGGACTTTACACTAATATTCGAGATGATTTTTTGAGGTTAAAAAATTTGACCAAAAAGTAAAGGGGTTAACCCATGGTTTTTAACGATTTTTCGACCAATTTCAAACTTTCGAAATAAGCCGTAAATATGAAAGTTTAGACCGAATAAGATAGTTTTGCCCCTATTTGAGGGACTTTACAATAATATTTTAGATATTTTTGAGGTCGAAAAATTTGGCCAAAAAGTAAAGGGGTTAACCCATGGTTTTTGTCGATTTTTCGACGAATTTCAAACTTTCGAAATAAGCCGTAAATATGAAAGTTTAGACCGAATAAGATAGTTTTGCCCCTATTTTTGGGACTTTACACTAATATTTAAGATGATTTTTGAGGTCGAAATATATGACCAAAAAGTAAAGGGGTTAACCCATGGTTTTTATCGATTTTTCCACCAATTTCAAACTTTGGAAATGAGTGGTAAATATGAAAGTTTAGACCGAATAAGATAGTTTTGCACCTATTTGAGGGACTTTACAATAATATTTTAGATATTTTTGAGGTCGAAAAATTTGGCCAAAAAGTAAAGGGGTTAACCCATGGTTTTTGACGATTTTTCGACCAATTTCAAACTTTCGAAATAAGCCGTAAATATGAAAGTTTAGACCGAATTAGATAGTTTTGCCCCTATTTGAGGGACTTTATAGTAATATTTGACATAATTTTTGATGTCGAAAATTTTCACGAAAAAGTAAAGGGGTAAACCCATGGTTTTTGTCGATTTTTCGACCAATTTTAAACTTTCGAAATAAGCCGTAAATATGAAAGTTTAGACCGAATAAGATAGTTTTGCCCCTATTTGAGGGACTTTACACTAATATTTGAGATGATTTTTGAGGTCGAAAAATTTCACCACAAAGTAAAGGGGTTAACCCATGGTTTTTGACGATTTTTCGACGAATTTCAAACTTTCGAAATAAGCCGTAAATATGAAAGTTTAGATCGAATAAGATAGTTTTGCTCCTATTTGAGGGACTTTACACTAATATTCGAGATGATTGTTTGAGGTCAAAAAATTTGACCAAAAAGTAAAGGGGTTAACCCATGGTTTTTAACGATTTTTCGACCAATTTCAAACTTTCGAAATAAGCCGTAAATATGAAAGTTTAGACCGAATAAGATAGTTTTGCACCTATTTGAGGGACTTTACAATAATATTTGAGATGATTTTTGAGGTCGAAAAATTTCACCAAAAAGTAAAGGGGTTAACCCATGGTTTTTGTCGATTTTTCGACCAATTTTAAACTTTCGAAAAAAGCCGTAAATATGAAAGTTTAGACCGAATAAGATAGTTTTGCTCCTATTTGAGGGACTTTACACTAATATTCGAGATGATTTTTTGAGGTCGAAAAATTTGACCAAAAAGTAAAGGGGTTAACCCATGGTTTTTGACGATTTTTCGACCAATTTCAAACTTTCGAAATAAGCCGTAAATATGAATGTTTAGACCGAATAACAAAGTTTTGCCCCAATTTGAGGGACTTTACACTAATATTTCAGATAATTTTTGATGTCGAAAAATTTGACCAAAAAGTAAAGGGGTTAACCCATGGTTTTTGACGATTTTTCGACCAATTTCAAACTTTCGAAATAAGCCATGAATATGAAAGTTTAGACCGAATAAGATAGTTTTGCCTCTATTTGAGGGACTTTACACTAATATTTGAGATGATTTTTGAGGTCGAAAAATTTGACCAAAAAGTAAAGGGGTTAACCCATGGTTTTTGTCGATTTTTCGACCAATTTTAAACTTTCGAAATAAGCCGTAAATATGAAAGTTTAGACCGAATAAGATAGTTTTTCCCCAATTTGAGGGACTTTACACTAATATTTAAGATAATTTTTGAGGTCGAAAAATTTCACCAAAAAGTAAAGGGGTTAACCCATGGTTTTTGTCGATTTTTCGACCAATTTCAAACTTTCGAAATAAGCCGTAAATATGAAAGTTTAGACCGAATAAGATAGTTTTGCACCTATTTGAGGGACTTTACACTAATATTCGAGATAATTTTTGAGGTCGAAAAATTTGACCAAAAAGTAAAGTGGTTAACCCACAGTTTTTGACGATTTTTTGACCAATTTCAAACTTTCGAAATAAGCGTAAAATACGAAAGTTTAGGTCGAATAACATAGTTTTGGCCTTATTTCAGGGACTTTGCAGTAAAACTTGAGATAATTTTTGAGGTCGAAAAATTTCAGCAAAACGTAAATGGATTAACCCATGGTTTTTGACGATTTTTCGACCAATTTCAAACTTTCCAAATAACTTCAGTGATGGTAGACATCGGTCCAGTCTGTTGGAGGTTGATTTATGGTTATATGGAATCTTAACATGTATCTTTCAAACTGTTAACGAACTTTAGGTCATAGCACTTCACTAACATAAATCAAGTTTCACGTCTTAGACAAATATTTTGCGATCAAAGCTTACAAGCACTGAAAGCATCCTGGTAACGTACAGCAGAATGTGTAATGCGCAAGCTAACAGATGCCTACATACCTATGTAAAAACTCAAATGCCAAGTGCAAGTAATAAAGTTCTGAAGTACTTACCCACAACCGAAGAAATACTTCAGTATCTATACCCGACGTACGTATTTGATAGCACAAAATGTCCACGCACTGACATTAGTAAATCAAAGGATGGTGCGGAAACTTTTTTTGTTCGTTTTTACGTGGAATGAACGGGCACAATACGAGAGATATTTGGAATAATCACTCAACCAATAAAAACGTTTGCATTCAGTCTGTGTTACTTGAATGTTAATTTTCATTAAACAAAACATTTGTGCATAGTAAGCGTCCCTTCCAAAATTACTCGCAGCTTAATTATCTTTCTTTGTCAGCCACTTTGAAGTTTGTACAGTTTCTATACCATACTTTGATCGACTATGCTTACAAGTAGCTGAAAAAAAAGATGCCTAATGAAAGATACCAGAAGACTATGACGCAGATGAACAACCTTTTTGGTCCTCTCTAAACGTAGGGTCCAGTTGTTCAAATCTTGGATATCCGGTAGAGTACTCCTGATATCGGATGATTGCGTTGATAAAAATTTCCCCACCTGACATATTCGGTTCTTCTGAACGTAAATAACACGGATCACCCTGTCCATTGTGGAACAAAAAACCTGCCGCACAGAACTAACCAGGCGCTAATGCAGTTTCGCACCTCAACCATATATAAATACAACATAGGTAAATCACATATCAGTCGACAGCTTCTTACCCGGAGATTATGGTGATACAGTAATATCAAGAATTCACTCCAAATATAAGGCATTATAGCAAAAAAAGTAGAGACATTGGAGTTCGTGAGTGTCAACAATAAACCGCAGGGTAAAGACCGTAAAGTTTATGGATTTATCTACAATTTAAGTATAGTCCCTCTCCATTGTTTCTTCGCTCTTTAAAAGCCCCGAAAATGTGTATAAACCCTAATTCTAACACTAGCCCTAACGCTAACCCTAATCTAACCTTCGGGTTTATACACATTTTCGAAGAAGTACAAAGAAACATTCAAACATGGCGCTAAGTAACAGGGATGTTCTTTAAGGCTATAATGCATCACGTTTGCAGTGACTGGTTGATATCATGATGTCACTGTAATTTCCAGATAATAAACTGTCGAATGATATATAATTTATTTACATTACTTGCACCGATATGGCTGAGGAGCGAAACTGCATTAGCGCCGACTAATCAACTGGATAAATTGCCCAGTCTTGACCGACCCCTGGAACATTTCTAGTCATTACACATCAAGAACATGTGAAAAGGTTAACCCCTTTTACTTTTTGCTCAAATTTTTCGACCTAAAATATTAAACGTCATCTCACCCAAAAACCACTCAAACCACCGCAAAACTGAATTCTATGCAATAAACTTTCATACTTTGAGCATATTTGGAAAGTTTGAAATTGGTCGAAAAACCGTCAAAAACCATGGGTTAACCTCTGTACTTTTTTGTGAAATTTTTCAATTCTCGAAAATTCAACAAACTTTTGGCTTAAAGTCACTCAAATAAGTGAAAAATTAAATTATTTGTGCTGAACTGTCATATCTTAAACCTATTTCAAAAGTTTCAGATTCGTCGAAAAATCGTGACACCATGAATTAACGGTTTAACTCTGGTGAACTTTTTTGACAGGGACAAAATGTTAAAATATGAATGTTCAGCCAAAATAATTTAGTTTTGCTCTTTACTCATTTCATGTTGTGCAATACTAGAGATAGAAAAATATCAACTGAAGGTAAAGCGGTCAAACTATGGCTTTTCGACTTTTAAAAAACTTCTTAAGAAAGTTTGTGACAGACAAATTCACACGAATGCCCTTGGACAGCTACTCCAGTAAGTTTAACATGAAACTTAGTTGAATTGCTCCAGGTGGAAAAATATGAATATTCGCGCAAGGTCAGCGCGCTACCTCGGCAGCAGTTAGCGGGGAATAGTTAAGATTTAACGGAGTAGTTCCTAGTAGCTCCAGAGGTGATAGTTGACGAAGGCGAAGCCCGAGTCAACTATCGACAGCGAATAATCGAGAGTGAAAAATCTAATTGTTTTAGTACAAACACACTTTGCAAAGAACACTTTTCGTCTTCTCTGGGGTTGCACTTTCAAGTAAGCATTCTATTTCGTCTTCAGAAACTTCACAAAAACGAGAGGCGGAAGCCATTTTCGCTACTCGCTATCTATCGACGAATAGATAGCGAGTAGCGTAGCCAATCAGAATGCAGCATTTGCAATAGTACTCGACTAAGTTTGTACTCTCTCTCTCTCTCTCTCTCTCTCTCTATATATATATATATATATATATCATAAATTATCGGTTAAGTAACGGTTTTTAGTGCGACGTAAACTCTGCATTTTATAAAATGGAGTTTTCTGCGACCAAGAAGTCTGTTGACCTTCAGTATCCAAGCTCACATCAGAAGGGAATTGTGAGGCAAACCTACCATTTCGGAAAGCATCGGAAGTGCAAAAATACTCATCACACAGTTTGAACAAATCTCGGGTTTTAGGGGCACAACCAGGATTTTGCAACCACGACAAAATATTTCAAACACAGTTTCAACAAAGACAAACGTAAAAGATACCACACGATATGCTACAGTGAATCTTTACGGTTTGCTGTAGCATTTCATTATTTCACTCCAAGAGCGTTTTAAAATTCAATGCAGGATGCGATCAAGTGATTCCAGCCAAGCTAGGTCGAAGTTTCTAAAATAGGAAAATAATAATTGTATCAATTATTCATACTCAAACTTCTTTACTTTTCAAACTTGATAATCAACGCACGAATACCTTCAGTGATTATCAATGGCAAGACATTAAAAGTACTCACTTGAACTTTCTAATAGTTACTAAACTTTCCTCACTGCAGTGCTACTGCAATGTAGTTGGTATTTCAGCAGCACACTGACAGGACTTATAACGTTCTAGATGTTTATTCAATGTTTTCACATTAAACAAAGTAACACCAAGTTGTGGTTTGCGACTTTTTGTCTATTGATTTCTTCCCAACCCGAAGGCAATCTATCCGTCGGAAGAAATTGTTTAATGCACCTGCTGCAGACCTTCAGTAATCCAAGCACGCGTAAGGTGCTTCAGAAGTTATAACAGAGATACTTCTATATGGAAAGTAAAAGGCCCTCGCCCCTTTAATCCCCTTTTGTTGGGTTTGCTTGCGAAAGATCAGTTGGCACTTGGGAGTAACATAGGAAAGGGGTTATGGGACATAACCAGGATTTTCTAAAGGGACAAAAAAAAAAAGATTTCTTAGATGATTTCAACAATCAACAAGCAAATAAAAAGAGACACTAAACAACATGCAACAGATTACACTACTGGGGCGCGACCAGGATCTTTGAAGGGCAGGGGTTGGGTGACGTATCAAGGGACAGTTGGAGTGATTTTGATAATTTCAAGTGCAGTAGATCTACGTGGCTTTGGGGAATGAAGGCAAAAAACCTGTTGCAAACAGGGCGTATATGAGACACAAAAAGCGCAATGGTCACAACTTCCCACAGCCCCTCTCTAGTTGCACACTTGCATTTTACCAACAGATTTTCATTCCAAGGGTATTTTCAAATGCTGGATGTGACCACGTGATTGCAGCTAAAATAAAAAAAATAATCATACTAATTATTGGCACTTGTAAACTTCTTTAGTTTAGCAAATTGATCATATCAACACATAAATGCCTACAGTAATTAACAATAGCAAGACAAAAGTAGCTACAGTATCTAAACAATTTACAGTTTGACTGTCTTCATCATTATTAATATATAGTGGCTTCCGCTTAGGTCGCACATATATATTGAACTTGCACCTTAGCTCACCATCTGAGTCTCAGTAGCTCAATGGTTAGAGTGTCTCACCAGTCATCAGAAGGTTGTGGGTTCGATCCCCATCTGGGGCTCAGAAATCATTTTCTGAGTACAGAGCTTGAAGATCATTCATCTATCCTAAACTATTTAATTATCTCAATTATTATAATTGTATTACCTATGCTATAAACAGAGTTATCTAATCATTTTAATTGAAAACAGTGGCACAGATGTGTAAACTGCTCATTTTAGAAAACTGAAATTTTCTTTCATGAAGATGTCTGCAGACCTTCAGTAAGCTTCCAAGCTTTCATAAGGTGTGTCAGTTAAGAGAAGTGCACAGATATTCAAATTTGGAAATTGAAAACATGCTCTGCGCCATAAATCATCAACATTAATTGTCACCATAAATCACCAGGCTTGCTTGGAAAAGATCACTTGGCAGTTGCATGTAACATAGAAGGGAAATTATGTTTATAGAACAAACAATATAATACTTTAATATAATGATAGTAATTCTAAGGGGGTTTTCAAATGCTGAATGCAACCAAGGGATTACAGTGAAATGCATTTCAAGGTCCCAAAAAGATAAAATGATAATCATATTGATTATTTGCAGTTGTAAATTTCTTTACTTTACCATCTTGATAATATTAATGCACAAACATCCACAGTAACTAACAACAGCAAGACAAAATTAGTTATCTAAACAAAATTAGTTATCTCAACTATTATTATTATTATATTAAAGTATTGCAATACCTAGCATGCTATAAGCATCCTTATCTAAACTATTTTTATTGAAGTTGTACAGCAATGTAAACTGAGAATTTTAGAAAACTGAAAATTTCTGAGAATAAGAGGTATGTAGACTTTCTGTAATCCAAGCTTGGATAAGGTGCTTCAGTTATGGAGAGAAGTGTAGAGATGTTCACATGTGGGAAGTGAAAAAAAATACTCCCAAACATATATCACCGCCATAAGTCACCGCCATAAGTCACCGCCATAAGTCACCGCCATAAGTCACCGCCATAAGTCACCGCCATAAATTATCACCATAAATTACTGCCATAAATAACTGGGCTCACTGGCAAAAGATCACAGCAGCTGCACATAACACAGTTTACATTGCTATAAATTGTAAAATTCTCTTCCTGCACCACATCAATAAAAGTAGTCTGTGACATAATATTCTCTCAAAACTTTTTTTTATATACATATAAAGGCAAGTTAAAAGATAATATTTACCATTAAAAAACCTAATGTTTCAATGTGTTGTCATCACCAGAAGATTATATATGAAGTATATAAGGGTATTTTATATGTATATAAAAACTAGTTTAGGTAATTATGGTTATAACATAGGTAATACAATAGTTTAATATAACAACAATGGTTGAGATAAAAAAAATAGTTTAGACTACTCTTGTGCCACTGTTGTTAATTACTGTGGAGGCTCACACATTGATGTTATTGAGATGGTAAAGTTAAGAAGTTTACAAGAACAAACAACTAACATGATCACTACTTTGAATTATGATTTTAGAGATATGAAAAGCACCTCATTTCAATTACTTAGTTGCATCCAGTACTTGAAGCCCCCCAAGGAATAACTATCATTATTACATTAAGTTATTATATTATCTCTACGATAAACATAATATCCCTTCTGTGCCACATGCAACTGCCAAGCATTCTTTTGTAAGCAAGCCCAGCAACTTATGGTGGTGATTTATCGCAGAGAGCATTAATTTTTTCACTTTCTATACACAAATATCTCTGAATGTATATCATACTTGTACATGGAAAGTAAAAAACCATTTCCATCATGACCAACTTTTACTGGGTTGTCTTGCAAAAAGATCACTTGGCATTTGTGCATAAACCAGAAAGGGACTTGTGGGACACAACCAAGATTTTATAAAAGGACAAAAAAGTTTGTTACACATGGAAATTGAAAAAAAAAAGACACTAAACAGCATGCAACATATTGCACTTTACCGACAGATTTTCATTCCAGGCACATTTTCAAATGCTGGATGTGACCAAGTGCTTGCACAACCAAAATTTTGAAAAGTAGATTCAAATGCAAGAAATACTTAGCATCTGACTTCACTTAGCAAATGGTTTTAGGTGCACAACCAGGATTTGCAAAAGGGACAAAAGAAATTCTTATGTAATTTCAACAATCACCAAAGAAATAAAAAGACACTAAACATGTAACAGATTACATTTTACTCACAGGTCTTTATTCCAATGGCATTTTCAAATGCTGAATGTGACCAAGTGATTACAGCCAAATGATTTTAAAGTTTCTATAAGAACAAAATAATAGTCATATTAACTGTATGAACTCATAAACTTCTTTACTTTACCACCTTGATAATATTAATACATAAATATCTACTGTAATTAACAATAAACAGGAACTTTTTCACAATAATCTGACACTGCCAAAGTCAACCAAAAAATGTTGACTCAAGCAGCATTTGAACTCGCACATTCAGGATACCAGTCCGCTGCTCTACCTATTGAGCTATTGAGTCCACAGGGATTGGCGGCGAGTTATACCCAATTTAAGTGCACAAGATATTCTTGTGACAACTTAACACTTATCCATGAGAGGATATGCAGTGTTTCAATTCTATTTCAGAATTATTCTCAGCAACGTATGTGAACAGGAACTTTTTCATGATAATCTGACTCTGCCAAAGTCAACTAAAAAATGTTGACTCAAGCAGCATTTGAACTCACACCTTCGGGATACTGGTCCCCCATACTACCTGTTGAGCTATTGAGTCCACAGGGATTGGAGGTGAGTTTTATCCAATCACTTTGGACTCAATAGCTTAACAGGTAAAGCAGCAGACCAGTATCCTGAAGGTGCAAATTCAAATCTCGCTTAAGTCAACATTTTTCAGTTGACTTTGGCAGTGTCAGATTATCATGAAAAAGTTTCTGTTCATGTATATCTCTGAGGATGATTCTGAAATGTAATTAACAGTGAGACAAAAGTAGTTATCTAAACTATTTAGTGACCTATACTATTATTATCATTACTGACATATATATTTTGGAAATGTTGGAGCTTGGAGATATCTTGAACAATAGTTGAACATTTTTCAAGCTTTTCTAAGAATAGAGCTTGACAAATGTTCAACTGTCATTCAATATTATCATTACTGTTATGTATTATGTTAAACTATTACTGTATACTCTGTATCATATTAATCTATCATACTGTAAATACTATAAATTAATGTACTGTAGTTATCTAAACTACTTTTACTGAGGGGTACATGCAATTAAGAAACTGAAATTTTCTTCAGTAAATAGGTCAGGGTTATGCCCATGGTGGTAGTATCTTTAGGTGTTATATCCCTAAATGTAGAGGGGAGACCATACTTATACTGACCCTTCAGTGTACTGTAACCATGAAATTCAAAAACTATGGCCAAGTTCTATGAACCACGTCTGGACAAAATGGCTGCAATTTATATAACTCAAGTTAGACTTGTAAGTCTGAATTGTGTCAACGATGGTTCTTATCAAAATTATTTGCTGGGCTATATTTATGACCAGACTTCAATTCCCTCCTGCTTCTTCAATTACAACGACTCTCATTTGTAGTTCATTACTTCAATATAACGGGTCAGAATAACAAAAAACTCACCAATAAATCCCGAGCAATATTCCCTAGAAGTCCACAATCTTGTTTCTCGAGGTCGCTGTTTCTTCGAGACCAGCTGTTGCCCCTTGCTTCGCTGGACAAAAACGTCGATTATCTTGGAAGATTAGACCTTCCTTGAACCTTCTAACTTGTCAATACAGAACTGTAACCCATACAAATATATATTTTTCAACCTACACGACTTCGTTTGAACATGAACAAGTCAACGTTCAAAATGAGGCAAACTCCGAATATGAGCATCTTGTAAACCCAAGAGTTGAGTTAAAAGGAACAAGACGAGTAAGAAAGGGTAATATTTCGATTTTATTCCAAAATCATTTTAAAACCATTTGATAATTTGGCCTCAACGTTCAAAGCAGTTCCACATATGCACGTGCAGGTTCAAGTGTCACGTGAGTGTGGCATAAGAGTCGTGTGCAGGTTCAAGTGTCACGTGAGTGTGGCGTAAGAGTCGTGTGCAGGTTCAAGTGTCACGTGAGTGTGGCGTAAGAGTCGTGTGCAGGGTTGTTTGCAAGCTGTCTTAGGCCTGGGTTCTAACCAAAGCAAATGCGCAAAATAACATTTTCTATGAAAATGTCATATAACTGAAAGGAAATTCAAATCTCTATTTATTCGGTTTAGGTTATTATTCGCGCAGACGATCCCCCGACGTCGGTAAAATGTTTGAAAGCTTTTAACAGTGCTAAGTTTACATTTTGGAGTAAGCTGTGCCGTTGGGACAGGAGAGGGGCATTGGATGTAAGTGGCCCGAAAGATTTTTCATTAGTTTTCCTTTTTACAGTAAAAACTTACCTTTCTTTTAATAGTCATACCCTTTGGAAATATGAAATGTGCACCATGATATATCTAGCTCTCAAAACCTTAAAATTGTTTGCCACGCCTTTTGGATTCGCATTAATATCATGTCATGAAGCAGTCTTGAAAGAACTTCTTCAGCAGGGGCGCAACTAGAAATTTCAAAGGGCAGGGGTCGGATGAAAGAATCAAGGCACCGTCGGGTTGATTTTGATCATTTCGAGTGGAGTAGATATAAGCAGCTTTGGGCAATAAGGATAAAAATAGTCACTAAAAGGGCACATATAATATTTCCCACGAAAATGAAAAAGGTCGCAACCCACTCAACTTCCCCCTTGTTGCACCCCTGTACACAACAACCATTTGGCAACACGGCTTGGAACACCCAGGTTTATGGGTGAACATGACCAAAACAGTTTATAGACCGTTGTTGGAAACTGCTTTTTGTCGTGTGAAAGCCTCTTCGCCTCGTCTTATCTCATTGCCGAATCCGAACAGTAATCCTTGGGTTTCATGAAATGCCCATTTTCGAAGACCGAACTTCTTTATGTGAAACTCTGACAGTAATGAGTTGCCTACTAAATCGTCACCACTGCATCATATCAGAGGCATTCCTCAATCAAAACTTCCGGGAGTGAATATTTTAATTTTGTATTTGCCAATGAATACGTCAGCTCTTCTTGGAATCACGGCAAAACGCGCCACGTTTGCAATGGTCGAGGGGAACGCGTAAGAGCAGAATATATTTCAAGGAAATACAACGCTGCCTAGTAATGTGTTTTAGGCCTTTTCAACACTGTACGATCGTAATATAAGATTCTTCGATTCACCATGCATGTTGATGAATTGCGAGGCTGGCTTGGGGCAATTTTCCGTGAAAAAGGTTGAGAAAACGCTTGTGCAAGTATCGGCATTCAAAATGGTGTAAATTAAAGTGAAGTGCCAAGTTCATGAAAACGATTTGTCACATTGTCAGTTACGTCATTTGATGTAAATGCCAAAAAGGATTGACAAATTATGAAAAAGCTTCTGCTTAGATATAATCAAGTAGACAAAAGGAATCAGTTAATCACAACTATGAACTTGCACTTTTCATTTGGTTATGTAAAATGGATAAAACTGCATGAAATTGTGACCAGGTATACGCGTCTAAAACCGGTTTATCAGCAAAGAACGACACTGCTCAAGAACATGCTCTGACAACTCCAGGAATCTTTTTCTCCATGTTCTAAATAATGAGATAACGGAGTTTCTTCTTATGTTTACATGGCGTGTTCGTTAAAATTCATACTCAATCGTCTTCGCGGCATGCAAGCGAGGCCTTCAAGAACGTGAACCACACTCATACGAGAAAATTCATATTATCCCGTAAATTGATCCAACGCGCGCCAAAATTTTTTTTGGGATCACTTTGAATGGGATCCTTGGGAACCAACAAGTAAACAATCCAGGTGGCAAAGAGAACGCACTGACTTCCTGAAAGTACATTTTACAGACTTCTTATGCCAAATGGATCAACTGTGATTATAACAAAGACAAGAAACGCGGATACAACTGCCATGAAAAAACCAATTAAAAACTACAATGACTGTTACAAAACGTCTCTGTCGTGTTACATACACCACCGTTGCTGTTCTTACACAGACCGCATGCGAAATGTGTATGGCTGTCTACCATTCATTGATGGGTTTTAAAGCCATGATTAAGTCATGAAGATTCAAAATTCAGTTTGCCCTCTTACTGGCAACGCAGTTCGGAATTTGCGGCATTGCTTAATTGAAAAAAAGATAATTGAGTCTTAGATACAATAAAAGAAAGGAAATCAATGGGAACATTTGGTTTCTTGCAGTGATAAACGAAATATACATCACAAGTAACTGCTTTCTAGGACGCAATAGCAAATTGTTGCTTTGTCTGACCAGGAATATGACACACACAGTTGATCACTAACTGCGCAGGAATCTTGCAAATGTCAGAGAAAAAAAGTTCCACTGGTCGAACTCTGTTGCCGAAAATATAGTTCTCTCTGCAATGATTTTTTTAATAGAAACCTCATGCTACCAGATACAGAAAATCCTATGACGGTGCCAACATTAACATTCATGGCGAGATCTTTGGTGAACTTTAGCAGCGATAAAATGTTGCGCAAAACTGGTCTTCAGAAATTGATTGACTGAATATATGTCGGTGGAGGGTGACTTAGAGGCACTTGATCAAGGCTTTAGCTGACACTTCACTCTCCGAAAGCTTTTCGAACACCTTCAGTCCTTTATCTTGGTAATCTTTATATAACACTTCAGCAATGACTTCACCTCCAAATCGACTTAAGAGAAATTTGCTCAGCCTTTCTGTAGCAGTTATAGCATACACTACTTTTAGTCCGTTCTCCTTGGTTAGGAAAAGAGCCGTTTCAGCGATGTGTTCTATGATACCCAAGGATTGGTACTCCGGTTGTGTGGCACCGTGTGAGAAGAACACGATATCTTCTGGACCGAATCTCGCCAGCGTTGGGGTCGCTTTCTTGTGAACCGCACGCATTAAAGTCAGTCCTGTTTGGCAAAGGCGATCATTTACCGCGGCAGCTCCTTCATAAATCTCTCCTTTGTATTTCTCCGCGAACACCACACTCACTACCTTGTTAGGGTCATTATCTTTAACCGCAACAAGACTGAGTCCTTCCTTTGCTTTCTCCACTAAAGATTGTTCAGGAAAGACCTTTCTGAATCTCTGTTCAAGCAGGGGAATTCTTTCGACAGTAGATAGTGAAGGGTAATGGAGCTCACCAAGGGCGTGGACAATTGGTTCGTTGTTCGCTACGAACGCTCGAACGAGAAGTGTCCGCACTTTAGAAATGTCGTGCTTTCCGTTCAACACTTCCACAGTTATCCCCTCGGGTAAACTTTTCGTCTTTGTCGTAGATGCCAAGAGTACTAACGGGTTCATTCTCTGTTTACCAAACGCCTTGCAAATCCTACACACAGAAGCAACGCTGATCTTTGATCGTAACATTAATCATTCCAGTCTCGTGTTTATCACTGAAAGGAAACCAGGAAAGCAAGATGGAGTCACAAATCGGCCAAGTTGACTAGTTTGAAAGGAACTGATCACCTTTAAGCCTTGCTAGAATGATATCAAATGGGAAAAAAAAGGCTCAAGAGCTTGGCGTGCATCACGATTACCTCAAGACAATGTTTATATCAATGTGTAGAGGATGTTACCAGGTAAGGGAAAATGGCAAGAACACTTAAACAGCATGACCCACCAGTCGGTGTGTACTTAATGAAGATGCATTACAAAGAAACCGCTGTGAAGAGCAGTTCAAACTGCGCAAGATACAATGCCTCCATCTCAGGATCTTTTCACTCTTGTTTAAATAATCCTAGGTAATTCCTACATAAATTTACCCAACTTTCACTCCAATGTTAGCTCAGGACCACACTTTCCTGGAGAAGTAATCGAACACTCGTAAGGACTTTAGACTTTAACTCCCCAGGATTCAAAACGGCTCAGACTTTGTACAAAAAACAATTTCTTTGTTCGTTAGTTTGAAGTCAGAAGGATGCCCAATCTTGTTTGAACAAGTAAGCCAAGAAAGACCAAGGGCAGAAGTGAACCAAACCGACAGTTTGATAAAATACGGACTTTTTTTGTTCTTTCAGTGCAAAATTACTTCTCTCAATGATGATAACTATAGGTTACAACAATAGCGGAGCCGCTTGAACTGTTGCGGCCTGTTTGGCTTTGCAAAAAACATTCAATTGGCCACTAGAAGAGATTTTCTTGAGGTTGTCCTAAATTTAAGGCGAGGGACGGTTTTTTAAAATTAGCCATACACAAAGCCTGGTTCGGTCAAAATTCAGTGAGTTTTTAACAAATGAAACTTAATTATTGGACCACAGTCTCTAAATGTACGCAGTGAGGAACAAAAGATTTCAAAAGCTGTGAAGAAAAGTAAACAGAATGTAGATTGCCTGCTGTGACAAAAACGAGGAGGGCTTTCCAAACATTTGCTGAGCTTATTAGCCTTTTTAAAACAAATTAGGCTTTGTCTTCAACTAAAAGCTAAATTTTAAATCTTTTCATCAAATGCATCCACACATGACTGCCATCTTTGAAAAAAGTCAAGAGTTTTCAGTTGCAAATGTCGTGATTGATGATTTCCATAAGAAAAAGGGGATGACGTTACGTAACTGGTGGCCTAATGCAACTATTTTCATGACATGTAATTACACCTCACTAATGATCAACTGGTCAAGAAAACACACAAAGGTTTAAGACGTCTCCCATCAACGGAGACTCAAGCTGTGGTGATGCCAACAAAATCGAACTTACCAAGTGTCTGAATATAATTATGGGTTAGTTTTTACCATTCCCTAATAATGATTCGCATAAAATTTTGATTGTTTTTACTTCTAAGAACAGATTAACGACAACATTTGAAGTAAAAGCAACAACAACAAAAAAACCAAAAACACCTCCAGAAGTTCGCAACAGAAGTTCAACAATAAGTTGCAGCTTGAAGCAGGAGCGTATTTAGCTCAAGAAACGAGCATTTCACGTAACAGAAGAAGAGGATTGGAATACTAATCGACATTCGGTTTGGTTTTCCTCTTATGGGCTGAAAATATGTAGGAACCACGATGATTAAGATACTCAACAAATAGTATCGGGAACCGAGCCGAGAGTAAGTGATGTGACATCGATCAAGTTTTGCATCCCTTGCATTCGCCACTAGCGCTGTCTAGTTTGACTAGAACTATAAGAAGACCAATAATGATATATTACATTCCAGCGATGAACAATTCTCTATATTAAATTTACAATAAAAAGCAAAGAGAGAACATTTTAGATGTAAATGATTCAAATGCCCTCCAATCGTTTCACATCGTCGAGTGTCGCAGTAAGATCGTCCAGGACGTCAAGACCCATGGCATCCTCGACCTCTCTCGCGGCTTCGCAGATTACTTCAAGAAAAACATAAGAAAAATAAATGTACTTCCAACAAAATTTCCTTCAAAAGATCGTAAAATGTTTCCCCTAAAAGGACAACTTTCCAGGCAAACAGTGGCGAGACATCTCCTCCTGGTCAAAGACCAGGGCCTTGGGAGAAGCGACCGGAAGTTCGGAAGCAAAATGGTTGAATGGAGCTCCTAACCCCCCTGAGGCCATCTGAGCAACCTCCTACGCACGATCTTATTTCCACTCACCCACTTCCGAGGAGCGGAAGGGACAAGCAGAGATGAAACCCTGGGCACGAGGTCTAAGCAATGAACTGTGTTATAATTGGAAGGCTGACCAACCAATTAAAAAGTGAACCCAAATATGGGGCAGCATGGGGTCTTTTTGGCGGTCCGTTTCAGCCTCCAGCGCTGTCATCTCGATGTCAGTTTTAGTCTCCGACGCGGTCATTATGCCATTGATCAACGTCAAGTTACCGTCAAAATGACCGTGCATGAGACTGGAACAGACGGCCAAAAGGCACCCAACACCGCCATTATTGGCTTCACCTTCTGGACAGATCATTCACTAATGTCAACTTCCCAGTTACCATTCGCCCTTACGAAAACAAGTAGGGGGCTGGTGACGAACTACTATCGCTAGCGTTCTTGGGATCGTTTGGAGGGACAGTTTTAATATAGCACAGCTACAGCTGTCCCTCCAAACGATCCCGAAAACGCCAGTGTAACAAATTCTGTTGACTATGTTGATATTGAAACACTTTTTGTGTGGCACACCCAAACATACGTGGGTGTGGTTGCGTGGGCGTTTTGTTTTCGTTTTTTTTATTGGATTAGCAGAGACGAGAAGCGTTAGACACTGAGTAGGGCGCGGAAAGTGATAATGTAAATATACTCTTGTAAATAAAGTATATAGTTTGTGCATCTCTTTTACGACCAGTTTCTGGAACCTTGTGACAGCCAGCGATTCTAGTTCATCACCAGCCCTCCACACGTTTTGGTAAGGGCTAATAGAATTCATTGGGTTTGGGTTGAGATATGAGTATTGTTGCCTTTATTCCCAAGCTGTCAAGGAAATCCATTCAAATGCTAACCTTTATCCAAGTCTTCCATCGTTGTAGTTTCATTAAACACCGTCTCTATGGCTTCAGCTGCGAGGTGAACTTCCATTTCCTCTTGATCTTCGTCCAACGCCTTCCTCGATTCGGACAGGTCGCCAACACCAGTCGCCTTGCGGACGGTCTCCGTGTCGATGACATTTTTAGGTTGTACCTGAGCAGATATAAATATCGTTCTGTGAATATTTAAAACTGGATCATTCTAGATGACAATTACCAAGGCATAACAGTTTAGTCATGAAGAGGACAAAAAGATTAAAGCTGACGAAAGAAAAGAAAAGTGGAGGGAAAAAAATTGACATGACATGAATATAAGTAAACATGTTTGAATACCTTTGAGGTTAGTTTCGCTAATTCTTGGGTAACCTTCTCGGCTAAAAATTTATACACAATGCTAAGACTTTATCTTTTACATATGGCCAAACTTGATTAATGGTAACATGAGAAATTTGGATTAATATCATGGTCAAGGTCATGATAATTATCATCGATTATCATCATCATTATGACAGCTGTTACTGGTAATTTTAAATTAGGCGGAATCATCACTACTACCATAATCAATAATTATCACTATGAAAGCTATTAATATCATTATCCTAATAATAATCATAATAATCATCATCATCGTTACCATTATAAAGATTATAATAGTTCTAATCATTAGTACCATCACCATCATCGTTACCATCATAAAGATTATCATAATCAGCCATCATCGAAAACATTATCATCATCATCGATATCGCCATCATTTCTTCAAAGGCCCTTAGAACAGGGCTTTGCAATACCCATGATCAAAGAAGAATTAGAGGTTCTTTTTACCTATTGACTGTTCGCTTTCGGATGGTACAAGTGCTGACTTTGGAGTAGCACCATTTGTTTCGTTTGCTTGGCTTAGCCTCTCGCATTGGGCTTTTTCAAGTTTCGTTATAAGATCGGCAGTCTCGTCCAGCTTATCTTGAACTTCCCTGGTTTGAACAGAGTTCATTAAAATCACATTCGAGTAAAGTGAAATGGCGCAGAGGAATGCAGTATAACACAACGCCGTGTCGCAAACCGCACTGTAGAGCAATCCTAGTACTGTTGTCCATTTATGTTCAGTCATGCTTTTATTATGGTCCGGGTTGCGCTGTGTTCTGCTGCGTTGCGTGTTGTTGATTTACGTTGCGTTGCGTTGTGTCGTGCTGTGCAGTGCTGTGTCATGTTGTGTGGTGTAGTGTAATGTCGTGCTGTGTCGTGTCTCGTTGCGTCATGTTGTATCGTGTTTTGTCGTGTAATGTTGCATTATGCCGTGTTTCGTCGCGTCGTGTCGTGCTGCGTCGTGTTGTGTTCTGTTCCGTTGTGCTGAGTTATATTGCGCTATGGCGTCCGGTAATGTGCACTATGAAATACAATGAACTGGTGGTCAAGATATAACTTAAAACGAGCTTACTTAGTTTTAACGGATCCTTTATTTTCTAGGGAAATGAAAACAAAACTGCTATTAAAATACAAGAAAGAAAGTGAGAACTTGGAAGGAGAATTCGAGTTTCAAATCATCTTGAATTCAAGCAGCCACATCACTGGTGGGAGAAACTTAAATATATAGAAATACTCTACAACATCAGAACAAAGATTGAGCGAAAACAAAAACGAAAATCTTGATTACCTTTGTTTTTTAGGAACGACACATCAATGCCGTCCTTCTCCAACGACAGCAATGCATCAAAGTCGATAGCTAAAAGAAAACGCAAAACGAGATAATTCTGTGCATTACGGACTCCAATAAAAATGTCATAAGAGACAATCAGACTTGATGGAGAGTACTGTGGGTCCTTTATTTCATTGGCAACAATTGATCTATGTCGAATGCTGGTCACACGAACATAAGATTTGATGAAAGGTAGAAGAAAGTACCTTATATGTAAGTTTCAGGAAGAAAGACCAACGTTTCAACCTGGCCGTCACTAATTCAAAAAAGAATGGCTGACAAACGGCGGACTCAAAATGATACATGCATCAAGGTTTGATTGGAAGCTTCATATAATAATGCAAACATTCAACTGTAACTAGGCTAACATCAAATTTGGTTAATTTGAGGCTTTCAACGTTGAATAATTTCGATTAAACGAATAGTTACCTTGTACAGGCGGTTTATTACTCTCGGCATTCTGCGGAAAAAAGAGTTATTTCAGTTTGAACAATGTGCTAAGAGTTACAACAGACACCTGGGTGTCAAAGGACACCCCAGTTGCGGCACGCTTTTATGACAGCTCAGTTTGCAGGTTAGCACAAGAGTCTTTCACTAGTTAGACTGAACGTATAGTTAAAATAAAACGTGCTACCTTCTTAGCAAGATCCTCTTCAGCTTTTCTCTTTTGCTGCAGTTAAAACAACATGAAAGAAACGACTAAGGTGAAATGTTGAGGTATATGAGGCGAAGTGGAGAGCAAATAATAATAATTATAAAACGCACGAAAGGAGTTCGTTCAATTTCGCTTGTCAGACCTCGGCTTTCTTCTTTTCCATTTTGACTTTCTCTTCCCTTTCTCGTTCTTCCTCTTCTTGAAGTTTCTAACAAGTAACGAACGATCAGGAAGTAACAAGATGACATGCAAGACAGTGTGTAAGAACCATTCAGATAAATGAGCCATAAAAAGCAGAGTTATCGTGACAGGCTACCCAGGTACCAATCAGCTAACAACCAGGAAATATATAAAAACGGGAAACTGACGTTTCGAGCGAAAAGCCTTCGCTCAAAACGTCAGTTCCCCACTCTTATAAATGTTTTGGTAGTACAAAACCCTTTGCCTGTTTCTATTTGATAAACAGCTGCCTAGGCAGCATCCCTTTTATTTTACTTTCAGATACCTTCCTGGACTTTTTTCACAAAAAACCCAGGCGCCTTTTATCCAAACTGGGTTTTTACATGTATTGGCAGAGTATCTCTATACCATCCGCACAGGTATAATAACATTCGATATACGTGTGCATATATTAAATCCAGCTCTTACACTTTTTTAAAAATAGAACCGGGTGAGCTGTTTTTCTTTTTAATAAAAAATTCAGGCTTTTTAACTACCCTGACAAATAGAGTCACCGCCATGCAGTGATCAGAACAAATTTTACCTCTCACCAGCAATAAGGCGATTACCGCCACCAAAAACACAACAGCGCAATACATTAGGCGCCTTAAGATCTACGATGACCTCCCATAAAATTTTGGCATTTAAAGAAACCACGGTTTATTAACCATTTTGCTTGATACTTGTGGCTTGTTTTATGACCCCTAAAAAGCTTCAGTTCTCCGAAAACGACTGTAGTCTAGGGTTGAGTTCTATCTTAACAGCATTTTTAGCTCGGCGTGCTGACGTCGTCATTAGGACGTGAAAATGGTCTGGGTGACGTTGTACTCCGAACGATGACGGTGTTGGGAATGCCCTGGAGAATGAAAATTATTCATTCTCTTTGTTTTGCATGAAGAATTTTTTTTGTTTTGAAAGAAGTTGTGGTTCAAATTGACGTCTTAGGTCTTAAGGTATCTAATATGAAGACGCAATTATAAAATTTAAAAAAATCACTACTATGTGAACTCTTAACTTCCCGCTTAAACGATGGAGATGGAGATGACGATGGAGAACATAATGGACATAATACGGAAATAGTAAACAAACAAATAACAAATAAACGCAAATCAAAATCCATAACCACGACGGCAAGAAGAAAATAATAATCATGTTAACACTTACTTCCTTTAATCGATTCATCAGCTTTGTATGTGCACCAGCTGTCAGTGAGTCCAAAACACAATCAACAAAATCCTTGGCAAATAAATTGTCTTTAACAAACGCTTGGATACTTTGAAAAGATTAGAAAAATAAACCATTTAATCCAGAGATTAACCCACAGCCGCCCGACGGATTTTCCCAGGCTACCCACGAACCCTTGCTTTGTGAAACAGTACAGTATTAATGCTACTACTTAACTTTTAAGCCGAGAAAAGAAGTGTAGCAATTGGTTGAGAGTGACTGAACCACGTTTCAATTTCCTCTTTTCAATTTCAGATATTGATACCCAGCATCGCAGCGGGTTATATTCACATTAAAAGGTTTCTGTCATTTACTTTGTACATCAGTGTATATATTTTCAATTCTTTATATGTTCACTTATAGCAATCTTCTCACTTATTCTGTTCATTTATCTTGCAATCCTCAAATATTTTGAATTTTAATACATTTTAATCATAAATTGAAATGAATGCGATACATTGAAATGAACTGAAACAAGACCTCATCAACAGAAAGCTGTTCAACGCTGGTTCAGCACGACCTACGACTGGTCATGGGTCACATCTGAAATAAGTTAACGCGGCTGAGAATCCCTCGGACCCTTAATCCTGGATTTATCGCAAAAATTTGAGAATAAATCGTTAGCGTGCTGCCGAGAAAAGTCTGAAATTTTTCCCCCCACACTTCGTATGAATTCACTAAGGTTTTATGTGCAAAATGTGCAAAATTAAAAACGAATTAAGTCTCAATCCTGCACCAGTGCTAGTCACCATCCGAAGAACTGAGCCGCAGTGTACCATTTTATCACTAATGTTGTGGTTTAATGTGACGTTTGAGGTCTTCTTTTTGGTTTGTTCTTTACTCTTTCTTCGTCTTCATTTTGTTTTGGTTTTAATTTCATGGCTGTTCGGTGCTTAAAGATTTTTGGTTTAAAACAAGAGGCAAACCTTCACCTTTGGGCATAGTAGGTGCCGTTGCTGTCTCCGTACGCACTGTAGAGTAAATCTGAATCTTCTTTCGTGATTGTCGCGTTGGAGGAGTCATAGGACGGCGAGAACGAACTGAATGGACCGTACTTTAAATAGCTCACTAAAGTGTGAACAAAGAGGATAAAAGGTAAGAATGGATGCCGAAACAATTTTGCATTAAATGAAAGTAGTCTGTTCTCATGTAAACTTGGCTCACGTCATGCCATTGCAATACTTTTCACTTCTCGCCTTTTTATCCTCCTCTTTCCTGCCCCCTCTATCCCCTGCCTTTCCGTCATTCCACTAGTTCCCTCATTTCACGTCAATTTGTGTCGCCTCACCTCACTTGATGAGGCTTCACATTACGTTCCTTCGCGTGTCTTCTCTTCAGTTCACATTGCGTCATGTCACTTTATGTCACGTTAGAGTGACACCACTATACACCACTTCAAGGACACACTACGCCACATAATCTCACCAAAGTCAATTTTCTTGACGTAATGTCCGGTCACATCGCATAACTTCTCACGTCACGTCATACCACGATTAAGTACGTCATGCCATCTCGGTCACAAAACACCAACTGTCTTGAGATATCCCTTCACACCGCGTCACTTCATGTCGGTTTATTTCACTTCATGACACACCAGGACCGTGACGTCACATCACGTCAAGTTCTCTGGCAGTTATGTCACTTTAAATTACGTTACTTCACATCACATCAAGTGCCTGAACGTCATATCACAGTAAATCACGCAACTTCACGTCACATCACGTCAAGTCCTTGAACGTCATGTCACTTTAAATCACGTCAATTCATGTCACGTCACGTCAAGCCCCTGAACGTCATATCACTGTAAATCACGCGAGTTCACGTCATATCACGTCAAGTCCTTGAACGTTACGTCCCTATAAATCACGTCAATTCATGTCACGTCACTTCGTTCGTCAGTGCTTTGTTTCACTTTGCTTAATTCCGGTTTTTTCGTCCGTTTCCTTCCCTGGGTCTCTCTCTTCCACCTATCATTCCTAATCTGCCATTTCATTCCATGTCAGACCAGATTTTGTGTCAAATATGCATCAGCTTGAAGCTATTCTTCATATAGATGAATTCATTTTAACTTCTTCAGTAAGAATCCAAATTGAAATACTTTAATGCAACATGCAGACAAACTATACCTGGAGTAGCTTTATTTTTCTTATCTTCCTGAAACAGAGATGTAGTGACGCTTCCGGCTGACAACTTTGCGGTAAAGCCACCAAGGTTGACTGGGATTGCTTGAGGAGCTAAATGTGAAATGATTAAGGAATTTAGCGGAGAGTTAACACGTAGGTCTAGTCTGACGCTCGGGATTTTTGTCTTTCCTAGAAGGGAAAACAAAACGATCAATGAATCTTACAGTCAACTGAACATGGGTTTAAAATGGCCAACGTAGTGTTTCCATCAGCGTCTTTGCGTAGAAATCCAATCTAGCAACACAGAAAACAGTCGCGTGTGAATGATAAAAGAACATCGGGCACAAGTACTTAAGGAGATTCAAGCACACACGGTTCACGTATGAAAACGAACATACAGAAACGCGTATGCACGTACACGCACGCCAAAAGGACATTCCCGAGCACTTGCACATCAAAACGCTCCAACAAGAGCACGCACATACAAACACGCACACGCACACACAAACACGCACATCCAAGTACATGCATGTACGCACACATTAAAACCACGTAAAAGAACACGTTCAGGCTAACTTATCAAGATCATGTAAGGATACTTTAAAAAGCCTCAATTATGAATAAGGACAACGTTAAGATATTCTTCTAATTGAACAAGAGATTTCTGGCGCATTTCTCGACCTAACGGAGACAAGGGATCTATGTGGACCACGATGGTAACAGAGTTACCAGTCTGACGGTTCCCTTATATCTTCTGAAATAAAGATACCTTACACAAAATTGTCTATTTATTCATCAACGAACTGGTCAGTCTGGTTTGGGGTTTTTTCTGCTTCGGTGGTTACCAAAGATACACGACATTATAACATAATTATTTACGACTTGAAGTACAAAAACGGACATCGTTGAATAATTGAAAAACAAACGTTAAGGCATTTGGAAATTTGTAACGGTGTAAAACGATTCTAGTCTGCTATTTACAAGTAAGCTTAGCAAACTGGAACCGTAAGGGAAGGCTGGTTTTGCAGTTTTAGTTTTTCATCGATCAACGCTTACATTACTGTTAGGACATTTCTTGGCCAACTTCTCTGCTGCTCTCTTGGCTGCGTCTTCTGCCTTGGCTAGCAGTCTTTGACTGGCAGTATTTTTCTTCCTAAAATTTTCATTTACATTTTCTTAAGACACTTTTAATAATCACATTGCAGCGCGAAAGGATTTATCAAGAACCATATGAATACAGTATTAGATCAGATCACGCCATCAAATTCAACACATCAGAACTCGTCACAAAACAACGCACAACACATTACCACATTTTACTAGAGGAGTTCCCCGCCAACGAGCCATAAACTAGTACCAGGCTGTTTCCTGCAAGGTCGTTAAACACGCAAAATAGAAACACTAATTCATGTTCCCACAGTAATCTAGTTAGAACTCCCACTGCCCCATGGGTAAATGGTGATTTAAATTGATGGCCATTTTTGCACAGGGTCAATACTAGCAAGCTACATCAGAGATTTTGATAAAAAAAAAACTCACTTGGACTTGTTGTCTTTCTTCTTTGGTGGAGGAAGCAAAGGAGCAGCACTATTATCAACAGTGTCAACATCAATCAGCTCCTCTGATGATTTTTCTTCATGTCTTTTCACACTGTACCCAAGGTCTTCCTCCTGTGACAATCCCATTGCTTGATAGAGGTTCTGAAATTTATCCTTTATGTAAACAGAAAAACACATTCAAGACATGAATGCTTGCCAGTTATTTTAGACACCTAAGCATCATGTTTTAATGGCCTGCATCCAGACTCTGCCTGATAATAAAATCAGGTAGATCAGGCAACAAGCTGGGGAAATACATGCAAATATACTAACAGAACTCAGCCATGTTCTAAAAACTCTTCACAAGAAAATTAACTCTGGCTGTTATTGTTCAAACTTATGTCTCAACTTGATGCTTAAGAATCAGCCAAATTGAATTAAAAAAAAAATCAAACAGACTCATAAATGAAAATAATTATCATTGCCAATAAACTGTGCATACAAAAATTACCTCCTGAACACTTATCCATGCAAGGAAATTCTTATCTCAATAAACTACAAGCTACTGACATACCAACATGATAGAAACACCGTAGTGTACCATTATTAGCATTACCATAGAAATACATCTTATATGATATAATAGTGGTTAACTGCTGTAACTCCATTCTACATACTTCACTCATTAGTTTTGCTCCAATTTGTTGTAGTTTCTTTGCTGCCTTGAAGTAAATGGTATCAGGTGTGTTGTAGGTCATGGCATTATTGCACATCAAGTTGAAGTCTTCCTAAAAACCATAATTTCAAAAATGTTTTCCTCAAATCACATAAAGCTTGCCAAGTACCATCTTTCCAAATAAGTACTAAAAGTAAACACATTACTTTTTATACAGCATGTACAGCTTATAATTCTTTAAAAGTGATAACTCTTCAACAGTGAGAATGATTGAGGCAATACTAACGGTTAAAAAAATACCAAAAATTACTGACATCTTGACAACTCAAGACCTGAGTCTATGACAGGATGCCAGAATAATTACAACTGTGATAATAATTACAATTATAATTAATTTCATATCTTGTCAAATACTCAAATATTCAGTTCTCAAAATGTCAGCATTTTTTTAGTATTTGTTCTATCCTTTATTGAGGCAATTATTCATTTTTATTTCTTTACTCACTCTGAAATCTTCTAAGCTTGAATAAACATGTCTGTCAATCCTGTACTTCATAGTGCTGAAGTCCATTGGATTGGTGATAATGCTGGAGTAGCCTGGAGCTATAACATCATTCACAGGATATGCAAAGAAACTATTGACATCCTTCCTAAAGGATAAAAAAACCCAAGTAAAATAGAACAAATGAGTCAAATATTAATTTAGTGAAGGAATCAGCAACAACTTGCATAACTCTAGTGAAATCCAAATTCATGAATAAAGGCAAATTCACCAGCCATTGGCAAGTGGTTAAAATATGTCTGGTTATGCAAAATTGAAGTAGGAATTAGCCTAGTAAGAGTAAGTAAATCTTAAATATGTTATTTTACTCCACCTACAGAACAATATATCTACCTTTGCAATGTCTGATGAAGGTTTGCAAGGCACAATTCTATAGGTGTTGGTTCATCTTCTTGAAATACTAGTTAAAGCAAATTTAAAGTAATTAAAGCAAAATAAAACTCCAATTACTGATCCCTAATAGGAAAGCCAAGTAGTGACTCTAATCAAAAGCATTGTCCTTCTGTACACATACCTGTGGGTTTTACTTTCCTATGTTCTCTGAAAAACATGAAGGAAGCTTTGATTATGAATATTATACAGATTAAAATAACATGAAAAATATGGAGACTTTGAATTTTTGTAATGCATGTATATGTGAAAAAAAGGCAAAGTCTAAATGACCACCACACAGTATTATTCAGAAAAGTGCTATAGATATTGCTAATACTGAAGATCAAACAAATCTTGAAAGCACCGGTAAATAAAAAAAAAATTAAAAAAATAAGAAAAAAAATGAATTAAACATAAAATGTGCACCTCACAAATGTGTATTAGTCAATCATCACTAACTGTCAATTTTTTACTTCTAACAAAAAACACCAATTAATGTAGATTCTGTTCATTTATTGTAAATCTAGACAACTAGATGATTGGTATCTTAGTGATAACTTGATACAGGTGACTGGCAGACAAAAACCACAACCAATATAGATAAAAAAGACTTAACAGCCAGGAGTATATCATGGTTATTAGAGACAAGATGTCTCTCAGTGGTTCACAGAATAATAATTGATTGCTGATCACTGCAATTTTATCTAAAAGACACTCACTTGGGTGGTTCAATGGGCTTTATATGGATTTTCCTAATTAAAGGTTTTTCAGCCTGAACTGTGTCCTTCCTCTCATCAACTTTTAGTTTTTTGCTTGGTCTTTCATGAACAATTTCAACAGCAGAGGAGGTCTCACCCTGCATTGTACAAACAATTATGAAATGAAACACTTCAGACAACTAAATTTTTGCCTTAAATGAGTACAGTAATATGTAGGCTGATCGGGTATATTATATACCGGTATTAGTAATTATTGGGTTTTATAAATATTGATTACTCAGTATGTAAATTTATATATAATATTTATCATATTGATTCCCCAGTAATATTGAAGTTTTTGTTGTTACTGGCATGGTATTATGCTAAAGCATCATACTGGTGTTTTAGCATTTGTTTTAAATGTAATATTTTAAATTGGAAAAGAGCTTTCCATTTTGCTCTCTGTTGTAGCTCAGTCAATTATAGTACTGTAGACTTTGCTACAGAAAAAAAAAACCCTGGACTTTCCCCCACTAAGGTATGGGCTATATATTTAGAAATTAAGCCAAACTTACATGATGAAAAAAGGTATCCTAAAATCATTTTACTAAAGTAAAGTCATTCCTGTAATATTTTTCTACTTAGAGGAAATTGACCTCAACACCCATTAAATTTCTACTGTAATGCAATGTAAACATAACAGTACTGTCTGTATTTATTTCAGTATCTGTATACAATATTAATTATTTTTTGATATCACATCAGCCTTTTGATATGTAAGACATATCAATTACTCACATCCTCAGTAACCTCTATATGCCTTTTCTTTTTATGTTCTTTTGACATTGATCTTTTCTTCTTTTTCTTTTTACTTGAATGTTCCTTTGCCTTGTATATTTCAGCAGGCATGTCCCGTGCTCTGACTCTTTGCTCTGCATTCTTTTCTGCATTTCCAACTTTTAAAACTAATTTAATGGGTGGTTCTTCAAGTTTGGCTGTAAAATATTTGAAGAAACAGACCAGAAATTAAGTCATGAAATGTTTATAGGCATTTACATTGACTTGGAGCCATTTTATGCCTTGGGCAGTTTATGCTGTTTGTAAGCACAAGTATTGTTGCTGTTTATTTATTAATTTATGATTCAAATGTTTGAAAAGGACAAATCACTTCAGAAAATTTATTTTTATTGTACGCAAAGAATCTGTTATCAGTGTGACTCCTGTGGTCAAAAGTACAATAAATTTTAGTCTGGATAAGACATTAATTACTAATTATGTAGTTTTATGTTGGTGCAAGTGTCAGTAAATGTGTTTCTAACTGTATGAACATAATGTCCGTATGTCAGCAGGTGTGGAATCTTTGTTCATAAAAATCCATGCTGTGTTTGTTTGTCAACAAGTATGGTCTCTGTATAAAGTCACTGCCACTGCATGTGTGGTCCCAGTTGTATTTGTTCAACTTGAAGTTGGTTACTATTATGAGTGGTACTTTGTAAGTGAATTCCTTTGAGTTGTATCTCACTGTCTGCATAGGGTTATTCTGACTACATTAAGGAAAAAGTGAACGAACAACAGGGTGTTATGTCGTCCGTTAATGTGTCTCTAAATCGTGGCCACAGTCTCTTATTGTTCACATTGCCACTTAAATGTATATCAACTTTTATTTCTGCATATCTTAGAACAAGAAATTCACTAACCTTTGGCTTCGCTGGTCTTTTTATGGTGTTTCTTGTGTTTTTTCCCCATTTCAGTAACAATTCATCCAAAAACTAGTGAGTGAATTCTTTTCACCAACAATGGCTAAACAGAAACAGAGTAAAACATTGGTTCTTGGAGAAAGCGGTTTTCCCCAGCACTGTATGCACGCGAGCAGACCTCGGAAGACGATTGTAGAAGAAGGTAGTATTATACCACCGGAATACTGCACCGGGTAACTTTCGTCCTATAGTTGAAATCACTGGTTGAAAACTTGAAATTTCTGCCAGTCGGAGAACCTAGAAGAGTTCCGAGTTCCTTCGAACCGAGAAACGTTACCCAGTTCTCCAAGAGTTTACTGTATACACTACGCTTAATGCACTAATTTATACCATTTGTTAATGTTTCTCACAAAACATTTCGTCGTTTAGGCTGTTCGGGGAACATTGCAGGGAAACAATGCTACGGAACAATGCTTCCTCGCTTGCATCGGACCTAAACACATACATAATGTTCATACCATTGAAATGGTTCATACCAGGATCGGACGCACGTCCCCCTGCTTTGATTAGTGGCCATGTGACTTTAATGCTTGGTTACAAAACACAAGCATTAAACATGTTGACTATCGAGAAGATTGATGACTGATTAGTTTCAAAGACAATCGGAACAAACGGCAAAGATCATGATTGAGTGGAAGAAACTCAAGTTCAAAAAAACACTGGAAGCGATAGTAGCATGAAAATTCTTCCACTAAAACGCCCCATTGCAGCATGAATTTGGGAAAAAAAATTTTGCGTCCTCGCTTTCCCAAAGTTCTGGACCAACCCCTGCACACAGCTGAGGGTTGCGATGGGGAAGATCTCATTCCGCGGTGAACTAACTGAACATGTTGCCGACACGTGAACCAAGCGTGCATACCCGACACTTTCCGTGATGCTACTTCCGGTTGGCATAATGTTGACGTGAAAATTTCATCTTCGCGTGTGTTTTGTGTGTTTGTGTATGTGTGCACTTTGATCTTGATGATTACGGTAATCGACATACTTGGATAACTCGTGAAAGTGTGGTAAACATTTGAGCAATGACGGTACAAGATGTGTGTCCTCCTTCTGTACGCGAAAGAGGTCGGAAGATTTCAACAAACAGTAAAGATCCAAGCTGTAAAAATTTGTATACATCGGATTATGATAAAAGGTTAGTTGGTAACAGGCACAGGTAATCTTGTATTTTGAAAGATCAGATGAGAAAGCACATCTGGAGCCCAAGAACATTTTTAAAATTCTATTGCTTTCACTTGTCTTATAGGGTGCACAGCCAAACAGATTCCTTGCTAAGTTTTAGTAGTGGATTTCAAAACTATAGAGGTCTTTTAAACAATTGCATTGTTCTTCTGGTAAGTAAAACTCAAAATCTTATCTCCTCAATCCTATTTTCTTTCTTGAATTTTTTTTATTTATTTGAATTTTCTTTTTTATTAATACTATGTTTAGATATTGTCCAGCTTTCGACTCGCTTTGGATAATCTTTTGAAGTAAGATCCTGTTTCCATATTTCCGTTTGTTTGCGAGCAGTGTGAAGAAATCTTCAGTTTTCATATTAAACTTGAATTCATACTAAATTGGTTTCTTGTAAACGACCGCCAGTGGTACAGAAGCGAGGAGATGCTTTCCCTCACGCTGCCTCTTGAATTCAACAACCAGACTTGTTTTGTGGTTACTTTGTCATGGTAATTAAGGCAAAAGCAGAGGGTGGAAAGATCTCTCATTTCTGTGTGCAGTGGTAGAGTCATTCATGCTGTGATATGTAAGGTTCAGCGAATTATAGTTGGACATTACTGATATCAAACCCTTGCATCCTATATGCACAACAGAGTTATCTGCCTTGTATTGGTGAAAGTGTCATTTTTTGTCTTTGATAGATAAAATGTTTACTTCATTTTTCAGCTTGTTCCTGTAAATTGAGGCTAAAAATTTCTAAGATTTGTAAAATGAAGAGAATATTCATTTTATCTTAAGTTAATGAAATTGATTTTGGATGCAAAAACAAGATGTGTCCGAAATTTTTCAATATTTTTCACTTAAAAGGTAATACTTTGAATGGTCTTATTATGGCTGGCTAAGTTTCCATGGTGACATAACATATATATATATATATATATATATATATATATATATATATATACATATATATATATATATATATATATATATATATATATATATCATCATTTGGGGTATATACTGTGTTATAAAAGCAGTTATCAGACATTTTTTTTGAACAGAAATTTTTCATGATAATCTGACACTACTGAAGTCAACTGAAAAATGTTGACTCGAGTGGGATTTGAACTTGCACCTTTGGGATACTGGTCTGCTGCTTTACCTGTTGAGCTATCAGGTCCACAAGGATTGGGAACGAGTTTTTATCCAACTTAAGTGCACGAGATGTTCTCACAACAACTTAATGCTTATCCATGAGAGGATGTGCAGTGTTTCAATTGTATTTCAGAATCATCCCCAGCAATATACATGAACAGAAATTTTCATGTATATCCCTGAGGGTGATTCTGAAATAAAAATGGTATTTTTGTATTTATATCTTTTATTTATCATTATATTAATCAAAACTAATTTTTATTAAGATATGGTGTTCTTATTGACCCTGTATCTGGAATGGTTATTTTTTTGGGAGATCCACATCGATGGCCTTGTGCAGTTCTTATATTAGGTATTTACTTTAATTTAACAAATTAGTTATTGGTTTTCCACAAGGGGAAAAGGGAATCGATTCACCTAAAAAACTTGGAGTGCAAGGGGTATCCTGCAAAATGAGTTACTGTTATACTGTATTAGAGCTTTTACTATTTCTTAAGGCAAAAATTAATGGTTTTTCATGTTTTTAATACCAAATTTTATGATAAATACAGTATGACACAAGTATCAGTCATTCAGTCCCTAATGAATCATATATGGACAAAATGTTTAGTAGGGGCATGTAATATTATTTTCATTGTAAGAACACCCTGCCTATAAGTCCTAGTAGAAACCTTAGTTAAAGTTAATCTGTTGCTAATCTAAAATTAAGCCTTTGAATGTTCTCAATATATTAATAAAGTATATTTTATTAGAGGTTAAAACTATTCTTTGAACATGGCTTGATGATTGTCTACATTTCCTATTTTACAGTTTCCAACATATTTATCCAGATCATGTTTTTTATTGAAAAGTTATTGGCTACGGTAAGTTCAGCAAATGATCCACAGTTAACTTTCCATTAGATTGCTCTTGGTCAAAATTTTGGCAAGTAACACATCAACTTGGAAATGAAGTCTGGTTAGGAATATAAGGAGTCAATTAAAAACTCTATTCAATTCTTGCTCTGGTTTTTGACTTCATCGTTCATTGTTCATTGGCCAATTGTTTTTGTAACAAGACTTAATGTGGCATATTTTATTGATTTTATGCTGATCATATAATTATGAACTTTAGGGAAGATTACCAATATCTGTTGGAAGCTTTATTCATTTTGCAAACCTTATAATGATTCTCATCTTCCCAGCTGCAATTGTGCTGACATTTCAACCTCCACCATGTGAGTTGTATAATTTTGTTAGTTATTTTTTACCTCCAGTTGCCTGTTCATTAAACACAGTATTATTGTATGTGGATTTAAGGTGGTGGCAAAGAGGGCAACATTATGCCCACTTGGCTTGAGAATTATACTAGTTGTGCAGTGAAGTGCACCCTTATACTTGGCCAAATGGGCCTGTCACACAAAGTGCCACACATTTTTGTACCATTATCTCTTGGAAGATACTTAAAAGACTATATCAGACTTCCTAAGCATTAAAAATTTCAATAAGGTGCATATTCTGAACCCTCTTAAAAAGAATTTACTTTTGTGATTGGCAAAATATTTCTCCATTTTCCAGTCTTAGACTTGTAAATCTTAGATCTATTACTTAGTATTGTTGGAGGCATTATAAAAATTTTCCTAGTACACAAATAAAATGGAAGGTAAAACAAACAGCTACATAATTGTTGAATGAGTTTTTGGCTATTAAAACCTTGAACTAGAATAAATGATCCAGGTACTGTGCAGATTGCACTCCAAAAAAGTATAGCCCATGTTTAGTTGGAAGAAATGGCTGACCCTGGATATTGGTAAATTTTTCTAAATTTCTAATGAAAGTCTCAAAATTTTTGCATTAATTTTTTTTCCTCATTTTTTTACTTGCCAAATCACTAAAAAATATTAAAAAAGGTTTTCCTTCTATCGTTACTCAGGGTTATCAGTGATTGCCTTGATGTGGTATACTATCCTCTGGCTGAAATACATCTCTTACATATCAGTGAACAAATGGCTACGGGAAGGAAGCATGACCAATCCACCACCTGAACATCCTCCTGACCATGATACTGCTGGTAATTTTTTTTCTCATTTTAGACCTGTCTTGTGCTTCTCTATTGCTATGTATGTAATTACTTTTAGTCTTTAACACAACCCACTTCACTAATTGAGCTTGACACTATAGGCCACCTTCTGTGAGCTGCCATTTTTCATCAATATTTAGAGTATTATACAAATGACTGAAGCAACGTTGAACTTGTTTGGCAACTTTCACAGGATGTCATGTAGTTAACTACAAATTTAAAAATGTATGATACCCTGTGGGAAATTTTGTAGTCAATGTATGGGTAATTTTACTGTAAGTTTATTTTGGATTACTCATCTTTTAATAGCTAAACATTTCTGCCAACCATTAAGTTCAGCAGAAACAGTAATATACTGTTGAACATATGTAGAATTTATGAATAGTTGTTACAACTGTCCTCAAAAGAATTGAAGAATTGCAGGAGATTTTGCACATGACTGTTAAGATTCTTAGGTTTTCATGGGTTTTCTCTAGCAATGCAATTAAAGACTGATTCTCATCAACTTCACTAAATAAGTTTAACATGCCTTTCTTAACATTTTTAGATAAAATACCTAATGGTAACATTCATCCTAGTAATCTTGTAAAGTACCCAGACAATTTAACTCAGTCAGGTGGGCAAAAAATTTATGATAAATATGCAAAACTTTTACTAAAACCCAAGTTGAATCATAGTTGAAATGACAATTTATTTTTTCATTACCTTTTAGATTTGTATTATTTCCTAATGGCACCTACACTCTGTTATGAGTTAAACTTCCCACGCACAAAGAAAATAAAAGTTCGTTTTCTGTTGAGAAGAATAGCTGAATGTGTAAGAGGAAAACATAACCATTGACCATTTGATTGGTCCTTTAGAGTTTTCTCATGGCTATTAAGGCCAGTCAGGCTGGCTCAGCAAAGTAACACCTTCAGGGCCCAAAGAATCCAGGATCTCCTTTGTTATGATGATAACCAAAAAAGTACCTTGCAAAGATTACCACATTCTTTCAGAATAAACTCCCCTAGTCAATGAGATGCCTACTTAAGCTTGTGAATTTTTAATGAATGTCCCCCAAACAATTACAAAGAAAAACTATTTAAGGATGAACCACATGAATGATTGACTAGATTCAAACAAAACATCTACCATCCAATTGTGATTGTATGTTGTTGCAAGGCTTATGTTAAGTATAATACACCATAGAGTATGTGGTCATGTGCCATGTTTTGTTAATAAAAGTAATGGTAGAGTTTTCTTTGTTGGAACTTTCCTGTTTGGGGAGAATAGACACCTCTCGTGAATAAATGTCCAGAGCATTTATTCAGAAAAATATGATGAAAAATTTTTAAAAATCCTTAGATCTCCCTGCACTTTGCAGAGAACAAAAATTAATTATAAAAGACAGGCATGGGGCATTGAAGATTAAGCATCATTTATATTACCATACAGCATGTATTTCACGTTCCAAGCATAATTGAATCAGGTGGCATCGCATGTAGCTGCTCCATTGGCCATATTTGTTGGGGGCTTCCAATTTAATATCATTCTTTGCATTTCAAACATTTATCTTATGTTATACTACTTTTGAATTTTGCCTACGACAACTTTGATTTCATTCTGGTTAATTCAAGATGATTTTGATATTCAGCTGGGGAAAGATGCAGGCTAATGATAGTTTTGGCAGGGATATTGGGATATGTTTGTAGTAATACTTTAAGTGCCTTGTGGAAAATGATAGCCATCTAATTAATAGCAAATGGCCTTCCCTTCTAGTTATTTCTTATTGGAGTGATACTGGCAATTGTACAACAGGTTCGTGACTAGAAATGCTTCTTTTGGCTTTCAAAGTGCTTGCCTGTAAGGCTCAATTGTATGTCTTTGATCAAGCAAGTTACCAGTAAACTGAATTTTATTCATCCTGTCCATGTTTTAGTGGATGATTCCAGCTATTACAAACTCCTTCAAGCCATTCAAGGTACATATAAACATGAGTATACAGTAAAATAATAACTAAAGATATAGTTTGTCATCAATGTGCTGTATGCAGCAATGGCATAGTTGGAAAACATTTCAAAGAAAACTACATAATATTTATTCATCCTTAGGAAATGGATTACCCTCGCATGGTTGAGAGAATAATAAAGTTAGCTGTAAGTGATCATTTTTCTCTTGGATTACATTAAGTCAGTGACATGGTAAATAAAAGTAGAGCAAAAATTTAATAGTATTTACAACAAAGAAGTTTTTATACCAGACTTTGATGTGAAACATGTCATTGAGAGTGTTTTCAATTTTTTAGATTCCAAATCACTTCATGTGGCTTTTGTTCTTTTACTGTTTCTTTCACTCATTTCTCAACATTCTGGCAGAATTGCTCAGATTTGGTGACAGGACATTTTACAAGGACTGGTGGTGAGTAATCTTGGATTTATACAGGGCATATAAACAATGGTGAGGAAGCATAAGCCATCCTGCTAGCAAAGATGTCATAACTATAAAAACCATTCAGTTTAGCAAACATGTCTTCCTTTAGGAATTCTAGTACAATTCAGCAATTTTGGAAAAGTTGGAACATTCCAGTTCATCGCTGGGCCCAAAGGTATTGGAAGAATACAAATCTAAGCTCTTTGCATGTACAAATTATTACCAGTTTAGCTATTAATGCTGCAGGCCTATTTCTCAAAATGTTGATTATGCACTGTAGACACCTATATTTCCCATTGCGGAGACGAGGATATTCCCAATTAACTGCAAGCCTGATTGTATTTTTACTGTCAGCATTTTTTCATGAGGTAAGATTTGTGATGACATTTTTAATGAAAGTAGAAATCAAAATTTACCATTTATTGTTTTGACCAAACTTGCCAATTTAATTTGGTTCACAGCTTGTCTACCATAAGGGTTAATCAGGCTTTTGAGAAATTTATTCCTGACTAATACCAGACGACTTTGATCAGCCAATGGAGATCTCTGGGCATTATTGAGTTTCTGTAGAGGTAGCTCACTGCAACACCTACTCACAATTTCAAATACGAGGCTTTGAGCTGTACACTAACACACCTACAAACACCCAACCAGCCCAAAATGACATTAATGTGACAGATGTAAATACAATTGGTAATTTATTTTTAATTCAAACTCTTTCCCCCTGTAGTTTCTTGTTAGCATTCCATTACAGATGTTCAGAGTTTGGGCATTCTTTGGGATTGTGTCACAGGTAAACAAATTTGTGAAAGAAATTAGGGCTAGCAGCTACAAAGATGTTTTTGGTTGATGAAAATTGCGACCATCACAGGACAGATATTAGTAAAACTGATACTTGTTAGGAAGAACATGGAGTTTGAAAATGATTGAAGGGAAACACTTGAGTTCAGCATAACATTGTCACCATAATTATGGTAGTCAGAGTTTCAACTCTCCTGAAATAATGACATGATATTTAGTTCTTTGGAGTTATAGTTATTATACCAAGAGAAATCCCCAGTCATCACCAGATAATACTTATATGGCATAGTAAAACATATATCAACATAGTGACATGTTGCATCACAGATTAAATTAACTAAATCTAGAGTACACCTTTGATTATGTCAGCTAGCCAACCATTGCAGTGCTTAAATTTACCATATTAATTTTGTTCATTTTTGAAGGTTCCGTTAGCTTTATTCACCAGCATGCTTCCTAAAGATTCAGTTTATGGCAATCTTTTTGTTTGGTTGTCTCTTATAATGGGACAACCAATTGTTCTTATGATGTATGGACATGATTATTATGTTTTACATGCAAAATCACCATAAGTAAGTAATGGTATTAATCAAAAACCTTGCATTGATTTTATAATTATTATGTACGTGAAATAAACTTTTGGTGTTGGTGCAATAGCTTGTAGAGCTGATTGGAGCTTTGAGTTCATATTGTCTATAGTGAAAGTAAATCTTGATGTAGGAATTTTACAGAGCAAAGGCATAGGATGGGTGAAATACTTCCATCAAATATCAAATAAAACAAAATTCAGAATGTAGCTGGAAAAAATCTAAGGATAACAGTTGAATATTGTGTGTGTGCATGTTTATTGATATGGACATTTTATTCTAAACTTGTGTTATGCAATTCAACTATTACTACCAAGTAGTAAACCATAGAAATGGGATGAAACCTTTTGAAACAAAAGTGAAATGCTTTTACCAATAAATTGTACTCAAAGAACTGTTAAGTACATGTTCATACTTCAGGCATTTCAGATTCTTGCCTTGATTAAGTATGGATTTTTTTTTTTACTGTTGTAGGATCAAATGCTGGGATACAGCTTGATTAGCTCAACTGTCAACCCAAAGAAGTCTAAATGACAGTGGTTAGAGCCATCAGGCACCTTGAGGGTTATTAATCTGAAGCTGTTCCTGATCTACACCTGGGAATCAAAAGTAGCTTGACATTAAAGTTATTGCTAATTTATTACTGTATAAAATATTTTTATGACAAAATATTGTCCTGATATTTCCAGTTCTTAAAATTTGCTTTTAATAATATGCCTTTTACTGAGATTATGCAAAAAAAGTTGATGTATTCTCTATAGGAATCCACACCAGCTGAAAAATTCCAATTCCGACTGACAGGATGGCATTAAAAATGTGACAGTAATTGATGGTGTTCTATCTCTTCATTTATTCAAGTAATTGTTATAGGAAGATTTGAAAGAGTAACATTGTCTACCCTAACACCTCCATCCAATTACCATAAGTGGATGTCTTTTGTTTTCCTCTACTTCCCATTTCCCAATGATATTGACAACAGCAATGTTTACATTCTTTGTCAGTCACTGATTCATGAAGCTGAATGTAAATATGCAATCTTACTGGCCTACAGCTGGTATCAGTTGTTTGATAACTCGAATAAAGTAGGACAATGAGATGTCTGGGCAGCAGTTATTGACTGAGGCAATTCCTTGACCCTTTCCATCCTAAGTGGCCTCAAGTTGATGAAAAAATTGTCTGGGATAAGGCAGATTAAAAATAATTTTAAAGACCGGTCTAGATGGCTATGTGCTTTAGACTGACAAAAACATAACTTTTGCATTGCCAGTACCTGGGTAGGTATGAAATTGCAAACTGGTGTGTTTGTTATATGAAATAGCATTTGGAGAACAAGTGTGTTAATTTCTCAGAAAGTAAAGGTAATGAAAATTTATGTATGAAGTTTAAGTGTAGTAACTGCTGGTATTAGAGACATTTTAATTAGCTCACCAACTTTGTTGGAAGAGGCTGAAAGAAATCACTCAGCCCATATCAGGTTGTAAATGTCTGAAAAACATGCCATGCTGTCTTGTTTGAGCAAAAGGTTTTTATCAAGCAAAACATGTAATAATGGTTACTTCGAAAATTATGCTGAGATTCCTTTTTACTTTCATTCACAAAATTTAAATCTCTCCATTTAAGTGACCTCTAACCCATTGGTTTGCACTCTTTTTGTTACATTTTACTAACAAAGATATCAGTGTAATATAATTTGAAATACAAAGTTTTAGGTTATGTTATTCCATTGCATTGTTTATACGCGTCGGCATTAATGCATTTAGTTGCATTTAAATGTTCAAAGATGTATGAATTTTTGAACTTACACAGTCTTTCTGTTATCAGTTTTTGTTGTGGCTATTCAGACCAAGTTTCCTTTCTCTTCTGAGATTTTAAATATAGTTGAAGTAACACATGAAAATACAGAAAAACAGTCAAGTAGTTTCAGCTATTAAAAAGTATAATTTTTGAACATTTTTATGAAGTTTATTTGCAGCATGTTGTCAGTCTCTAAAGCAAAGTTCCTTGGTCTTTTTACAGCTAGTATAAATGGAGATAATATTGCTATAAAGAATTGTGTAAATTAAGTGCACTAATACATAAGAAATAAACAGATGTCTTTCTGTGTGAGACATCGAAATTGATTTCCTTAGTAATTGCCAGCATGTTATTTCTCAGGGTCATCTACTCCAGCTTGTGTCATAAGCTCCCCAATATTCTTCTCCAGGTCATCAATACGTGCTCCCATTTCATCAACTGTCAGCAAGGTCAAGGTTGTACACAAGAAATTATGGAAGCAATTTATTGGGTATTACTTGGTCGAAGAAATATGCAAGTCAGTAGATGAAATTGCATGCATTGATTGACTAGTAGAAGTGAAAAGAAATATAATTGAAATAAAACTCATTTCAAATGGCCTCAACTCTCATCCATGCCATGTAGAAAACATAATACATTTCTTAAGGCAAAGGAGTGTAAAATTTATTTTTACGTGTAACTCTTTCTAGACCAATGGTGGATCTCTTGTTAACTTATTGGACAAAGGATACTTCTATTGATAATTTGGTCTGACATGTCTTGAAACTTGTCTTGCTACATACAGACACGAAAAATCATTCAAAGACAGGTTTAGCAAACTAAAACTATTTAAAAGTTCAGCTATTCATGTTATCAGCCAGTGAGTTACGTATCATCAACTTACCATTTGTTGAAGCAGAGTTTGTACCTAAAAAAATTTGATGTTTGTAAAAAAAGTGCAGTCATAAAAATCTAACCCTTTAACAAATGAACTCATTGCAAACTCAAAAAAACTCTTAATACTAAATAAAATGAATGCAGACAGTAAATGCCTAAGCGGTAATTATGAACAAAATTATTTTATGAAAAGAATGGTACAAATCCTGTTAAATCTTGTACATCTTTTGGTTCGCCAAGTTCGGGTTCATCCTGTGGTTCTTCTTTTATTTTAGTGTCCGGAAGTTCAATCTTTACTTTAGACATGCTGAAAATTTCAATACAAATACTTCTTTCGCTGCGACGCTGAGGACAGCAGTATTACAACAGTTTTATCAACCAACTGTTTTAAGGTTGGAGCCTGGCACTAGTAAATTATTCGTTTCGGGAATCTGGGTCCTAGTTTTCCATAGAAACGGTTGCGTAGGAAGCTGGTGACTAGTTTACCATAGTGATGGCGGTAAACTTCAACATTTGTCAACAACCTCGATTTTAATGATTTGCAAGATAATTTTAAGGATTAGATAGGAGTTTTAGACGTTTAAATGTTACGGCATAACTCTCATCTGTTGTCTTACGTGAAATCAAAAAAAGAGAAGACGTTGAGTGGTGAAACGTCGCCGAGGTAAAGATCTGTCTTTGTATGAGCTACAACAACAATTTTTAACATTTTTCTAAATTCTTGTTTGTCAGTTTTCTACCTAAACCTGCTAGGTCTAACAGCAAAAATCCGTCAAAAAAATCTATCAAAGGTGACAAGCGAATTAGCAGTAAAACATCTCCAAACTTCCTGTAAGTCTGGCAAATACAACCTCAAATTTTATTTACTCGAGTTCCATCTTGAAACTGTGATTGCATATGAAAAATATATAACTCGCAAAGAATTAAAATGCCTGAATCGTATATCTTTTAATTCTCTTCTAGACTTCCTGATGAGCTAGTTTCCAAAGTTTTTAGCTTCTTAAGTCCATCGCAAATCTTGATTTGTGCAAGGGTTTGTAAACAGTGGAATGATGTGAGCAATGAAACGTAAGAGATTGACCAATCAAGTTGTCTAGTTCTACTAAACAGTCTAGCTATCTTCTTATGGATACCCAGTCTTGTATTCAAGGACTATTCTTCACTCCCCATCCTCTTTCTATCTAGTCAATTGCTAGTTTTGTTCTATTCTTACCTCAGTAGCCATTTGTAATTTTACCCTGGCTGCACACCAGGCAATACTGCTGATCAAAAAGAGGCTGCCTAGGTATGCATGAGTTGATATTTAATTACATGTTCTTATATACAAATGTTTTGTCTAGGATACTATGGTTAAACCATTATAATCTGATCCCACGTGGTGTCAGAGATTCCATTCTTCCAAGTGAACGTACTACTCCGACATTTCAATGGAAAAAGGAAATTATAAACAGGTATGCCAGGTTTAAATTGATTAAGTATGGACTTCATTTGCACATGTGATTTGTTTTAAGTTAGTTAATTTTGATAAAAGTTATTGATTTTATTTTTTGTTACATTGCATGAATTTGCAAGATGTTTGATAGTAGATTTTCTACTTAGTAACAACATGGTCATACTACATTGTGGTGCCTTGCATGGTATAATTTTTATATTGATGAATTTTTTAAAGAACTGTCATCCAAAGAAATAAAAAAGTTAAAGTTATGCTCAAGAAATTAAATCCTTATACTGGTTTGTCAGCTGGAACAGAGCAAGCCTTAAAGTGAGTGATGTACAACTGTTAAATAATCTGTACTCTGTGCTTGATTGCTGTTGGCCAGCGATGTCTAGTAATCCGCAGAGACACTTTAGGCACATATCTATCATCTTCCTGGATTTAACTGAACCAGTAGGTGTTGTAAAGTAATGGACAGTGCTTCATTTGGTCAGAAACTCTAAAGTATGTTTATTATGTCTCAACATTTCTTCAGGTTCCTTTCAATAAAATGGCAGCTTTCTTTTACTGACAATGAAAACCAACAGCACAACTTCATAAATGATGACATGTTCTGCTTTGCATCATCAGTGACGATCCGTTGGCACACATTTCAGATTCCATCCATTCCAAAGTTAAAATCACTTGCTGTTTCAGCACTGACTCCTGTATTTTACCACAGAAACTGGAAGGCTCACTCCAACAGGTAGCCAGTGTAATACTTTTAAGACAAAGTTTATCTTTATAACTCATCCGTACTTCATTGTGTGTGGTGCGTGTTTAAGGTTCAATAATTTTGAACATTATTTTTTCCCACCAAAGAGTTGTTGGTTGAATCAAGGAATAGGGTTAGTGTTGAAGGCAAAACCAGCATTTCTTTAACCCAGTTGACAGTTATATACAGTCAAAAGGGGATATCTCCAAGACTGGTACATATTAAACTGGTCACCCCATAAAATTTTAAATGTGAGAATGCATGAAACTCTTAGAAAATTCAAATTTTACAGAAAATATTATTTTGTGAAACAAAAACTTTACCAATTTTCACAAAGACAGTTATTGTCATTTATGTACCCTGGTTAACTGCTGTTGAGACCAAAACACAGTGAATGTCATTGTCTTGCTTTTCAGTGCAACCAGAAGTTCACTGCTGATTACATTTACACTGAATGGTAAGAAAAGAAATGGTACCCTACCTCAATTGTTTGTTGTTTTTTATTTTGGCCTCTAAACTGAATTTTTTCTATGCTGATTATTCTTAATAACTTTATAATGCTTCTTCAGCTGCAGCACTAATATCTCAATGCTTGATAATAATTACTATCCACCTAATTGCACTGAACTGTCAGATGGTTGATGCCTATTCTCAAACAATCAATACTGCAATCCATTTTGTAATATCAATAGAAAGATTATCCCATTTCATCATTTATGTCCACCTGATCAGCTGATCCACTAAATTTATTCAATCTTAGACATAAAACTTATGAAAGAAAATAGTATTAGTCAAGATGAAATGATAACTCTTCATACAGTTCACCCAGGATTAATGTTGGCAGTTTGGAAAAGTTCATGGAAGGTATGACGTGACACTGTGTGTTGTGATTTGTGTGTTGCCTTTTGTGAAATTTCAAAAACCTTTCATTCCTGGTCAGGGGTGTTAAGTGCAGAAGGGAGAGATTTTTGAGGAAAAGAATTCGTAACTGTTTTTCATAGTTCTATTTAAATGTCAAAGTTTTGGTATCTGAATAGATAAATACCACGTCAAACGATTTGGGGACTGCATCTGTTGGAAAACCTTACTTATGGCGTTTACAGTATACAGTCTTTAGTGATTAGATTGACTCTGAAATTAGGGATGACTATTGTGGAAATTTTAAATATTGCAATAGTTGATATGCTATTGTGATAGTATTGTGATAGCGGTACAACCAGTGGGATACTATTGCGAAGTTTCAGCAAAAGACTTTGAAATACGTTGTAGACACGAAATATCTGTTCATAAAATCAGAGAATATTCTTACTTCTTGGTTTTCACCGCTCTGAACTGTTCATTTATTGTATGTTACGTAGGACAGAGGTGAGCTAGCATTTTTTTCAATATGTTTTCACCATCATCAACTTATTGAAAGAATAATTCTTGGTTCAAGAGAAAGGTAAGTCCTAATTAAAAGAACTTTCTCTCGAACGAAAATACGAACGTACGTGTTGAAAGTAGATCGTCCAAGTTAGGGACGGCTTTAGAAAGACCATTGGTTTTCTTTCTCAAGACTACCCTAACCTGGACGACCTACCTTCAAAACTCACTGACCATCCTGGGTTCAAACCGTTTGCTTTAAAATACAAATAATTATATATATTTGTTTGATTCCTAGTTCAGAAACAAAAAACTGTTCACAATACTGTCGATGAACTAACACGAACATTAGTGAACATGCCAACTGAAAACCAAATAAAGTTTCTAAAACACAATTTTATTTTAAGCGTACACAGACCGCTAGCTCATCGACCAGTGTTCGACGACATCGACCCATCTTACGGTACGGTTTTCAAAAGTGAAGATACGATAATATATGTATATATATTAGATATATCCTGGTACTGTCTGTTGAGCAAATTACTGTCCAACTGCTTAATTCGCGTTCGAGTTCTTTTTATATCATTGGCCTGTATCTTAATCCTGATGGATTTTTATTTGTCAATGTACACCATGCAGGTCTTCAGAGATACTCAGCGACTGTTGAGCTTCGCAATCAGCGCAAACTATTTTGGGGCTATCAATACAGAGAGCTTTTTCGAAGTAAGTTTGTATTATCAAATCTTAATGTTACGGAATAAGAGATTGCAGTCTATTATGACCAGTGCGTGACCTCAGAGCGCTGCTATGAGTGGTGAGGGGCTTAACTCCCTGTTGTTTTATTCTGTTTCTTTGTTGTTGTATTTTCTTGATTTAGAGTCCTTCACAGACGAGTATCTTATCCTACAGAGTTACGAAGAGCAAAAAGGAATATTCAACTCAAAAACCTCACTTCCTTGGAAGACTCCTGTCTTCAAAAATATCTTAAATGTAAATGTCGACAGTTAATTCTTTAAAGCCCGCATTTTTTTCTTTCATTGTTCTCTCTGTTTTTGGTTCGTCCATTCATTTGTGCTTTTGTTCTTGAGGTGTCCTACACATAGGACGTTGGGCGTTAACAGTTTTAATAGACAGTTCTCTCAAGAACTTTACACTGCGGACTGAGAGAACGACCTCTATTAAACGCGGTCCATTTCAATTTTAGGACATGGCAATCGTGGATGTAACCTTGCTAGACGAGCATAAGGAACCCATATGGTGTGTAAGGTAAGAAAAGGATAATAAACCTATCGTACGCACGAGAAGTCACGCCACTTGTAGAAAACCTGCATCAATGTTGTTATGAACTATTCCATCAAGCTGACATCACGATATGTTCGCTTTTTGTGAGCAAATCGTGAACGGGTCGTTGAGACTTGTGACAGTGTTGACCACTTCATCACCGTTGTGACAACTTACTCAAGACGTGTTGCAAACACACCTTGTTAACACGTTACATTTTGGCACGTATATTAGAGAATTTACTGTAAGGCTTCTATTTATGTCATCTCCTAAATCCCAGACTTTCAAACAGAAGCTATACCGAGACCCATCAGGTCATGTCAGCTAAAAGCTTAACTTTTGCTTTTAGTTCACCAGTAAAAGTGGAGGAAGAAAACAAAAAAGAGGGTAACTAATTTATGATACATAAAGTTCAAGTAATTTAAATATCGCTCGGAGCCGTTTATTTTGCTGTCACGATTTCGTTCTATAGTGGACTATACGTACTTGGATGGAACCCGTTCCGTTGTGGAATATCAGGACAATGTTGGAAAACTCAGGATAGAGTTAATCTGGGTGAGCAAACTAAGCCGAATAAGTAAACATAAATACCTTCAGACATACGTTCCGGTTTAAGTTTCCCATAACTTGTGAATTTCGTATTTGTGATGAGAGAATATGTCCTTTTAAAGTAGTCTCTAGAAAATATTAATTGTACACCACTGACATTCAGAACACCTCCAAACAAAAATGATTCAATGTTAATTTGTCTCTGTTCACCATAACGGACAATCAGTTCCTCCAAGCATCATGTTGATAGGACGAAACAACCTTTTCGCCAGCATTCTATTTTGCCAGACTATCTCGCGTATTACACAACGTCAAGTCATGTGTTTGACGGGATTGCTTTATTTCTCTCTATGTCCGTCTCCTCAAAGATTGAAAAAGACCAGCAAAACCTAGTCAGAGTTCTTGAAATATACCTGAGAAAACAGTTTATAAACGATTGGTTTGCCACCAAGTACTGAAGAACGAAAATTTAGGAAAAGCCAAGTGAACGCCAAAGAAGTTTGAGATGGAGTGAAGGAATCAGAACGAACAAACTTAGAATGTTTCAAGCTGAACTGCTAGAGAATTACAGATTTAAACTGTTATTGTATCTCGATAACTTTACTTGTGTATTCTTTTGCATGTATGCGCGTAAGTGCTTTGATATGTGTGGTTGTGTAATAATGATAATGTGAATGTTGTTTTTAAACTGAAAGGGTGACAGTCTTTGATTATGCCCAATTACTTTCCACGACTATTGCCTTACATGCCTTCTGACGACCGTGATGCAGAACTAAATTTATAAGAGTGGGGCTCTTGAGATGAATATCAAAGGGGGAGGGTCAAAAATACTTTGCGTCAATGTCGTTATGGCAAATATGGAAGCCAATGAAAGAAGTATCTGACATTGATATAACCATCAAGAACTCATTAATATTTCATGAGGAAAATACAAAGGAAAAACATAACCGCGTCATGTCTTTAAATGTGATATAAACACGCTTGCTTTTCTCCTTAAATTTTTGTAACTTAGAAAACGTTAATTTTCAGACTTTCTACGTGAATTAGCGTACAAAGGGTTTGTTTTTGAAGTCATTTAAGAAACTCACAGCATGTGCTTTGTCGGATCTAAAACACTAGGCTGTCGGCTCGTGTTTTAAATCTCTATAGAGCACTCCTGCTCGTTTTTTAAATATTATATGAAAGCGGAAAAGTCATCCGCCTTGTAGAATGGCTGGGTAGAGCTTTACACGTTTAAGTTTTACCTTTAAGTTTTACGAGCATTTATAAACAGTAACAATTTGATTTTGTACTTGTTCCTACAAGTAAATTGTTGCTGAACAAATAAACTAGTAGTTAAAAAATCTAGCTCATTTTCAACACAAAACCAGCCACATCCTGACTTAACTCTTTAGCTCCCGATCGTACATATCTCTACACGTATTTAAAATATGTAAATTAGACTCCTAAACAGATGATTTCCAGAGAGTTTCAAATGAATTTTGAATTGATTGAATAATCGCAAATTTCTTTAGAAAAAATTGGGATCTAAAGGGTTAAAGGCAAATCAGCGAAAATCTAGACTCAAATACGAAAATATCAATCTCGTTCTGGACTTCAATCGTAAACTTACAAAGTCAACTACTCGAACCCCTTTATCAGTCAAATCAAGAAACAAATAACTTCGAAACGTGAGGTTACAGCGAAGTGAGATAACTAAACCACAACACAAACAACAATATGAAGTAGTTCACTACATTTTCTGCATAAGAAACAGAACCAAAACACCAATAAAGACCATCACGCGCGGTGCACCCACTCCGCATCCAGCGTTAGTGCCTCCACTGGGGCCGGCATCTGTGGTTGTTTTAGTGGGGCTAGTGTCAATGGTTTCATTGGCGCCGGCATCAACCCAGACTGTATAATCTCCACCGTTGACATCTTGCACTTTTCCGTGAACTTCGTGGGTATCGGCGTCAATGATAACTACGCTTTTTGACCTGGAAGCCGGTGAGACAATCCACTTTCCACCTGAGACAATAACCCTAGAAGCCCCATGACGACTCGTATCCAACTCGTCAACGTTTTCGATGTACTGAACATCAGATAGGTTACCATTCTTGGCCAACTCAAGATCAACTACGGCAATTTTACTGGCAAACTTGAGCGTTACAAAGGCGTAGTAGCTACCTGCGTTCGTCTTTTTGGGGTAAAATGTGACTTTGGATACTCCGTCGGGGATTCGAAGCTCCGGGTAGTTTGACACACCGGATCCTGTGATTTCTAAAACGTTCATCTTACTGTCCAGCAACGTATTCGAGGTTTCATTCACGAGACCATAAAGGACGACGATGTAGCGGCCATTTGGAGAAACGAACGGACTGCCTGAGATATTCCAGATTTTTACGATGTTGTCGTTGGCCACATCCACCTCAAGTATAGAATTTCCAGGTCTTTTTCTACATTGCACAAACAAGTGGTTGTTGACTGGACTATAGGCAATCCCATACGTTCCAGTGCATCTCAGAGAAGTCAGGTTTATGTAACCAGAATAAGTCTTTGACTGCAGGTTAATTTTATGAAAACCAGAGTTAAAGAGGTGGGTCACGTAAGCAGTATTACCGTCGCCTATAGTGTTATGGGCCAACATGATACCATGAGTCCAACCTTAAACGACGAAAATAAATAAATCACACTAAAAACATATACGAGGCTCGGAAATGTCCTCTGAATCATATTCAGACCAAGGAGCGGAAAGCACCCGCAATGAATTTAGTATTTAAAACTCCAAAATCTATTCAAGATTTAAAAAACATAAATTAATCAAAGTATAACCATAGTCTTACACCAAAAGGAAATTCACCTACCTGGCCTGATATGAGCGCGCACGGCATTGTGGGTACGATTACGACTTTCGGTATCAATGACGTCAAATGTACTGTTTGTCCAGGAATGTACCCATAATTCTTTGCGCCATGGTACGAGGTAAAGACCGTACGGATTTGGATCAGTGGGGATTGTTTCTGTTTTGCTCTGAGTTGTGAGGTCGATCACTTTTACCGCGCTTCCTGCTACGTCAGCCACGAAAAACGATTGATTAACAACACTGGCTTGACTGAACGAGCAGGGAGTCCTGCAAAGTAAACAACTCAGGTGATAGTGATCTTTAATGTTAATAATGAACAACAGTAACTAATCATACAGAATTCATGCCTTACTGCGTCAAATTATCCGGTTTTAGTATAATTACACAGGGGATTATCGAAAATCCCGAGTAGTGACTGGCCAGAAAATGACTTCATAAATCTCAATAATCACCTACAAGTGAAGGCTCGGAAACAAGATGGCAGCTGCTAGTTCACTACTTTCTTTTAAATGATCACCTGTGAAATTATACTAAAACAATTATTCGCATCAGGTTCAGTGAATGTTATTACATAATCCATTCTTGTTAATTAATGTTAATTGTGAACAACAAATCATACAGCATGCATGCGTTATTGAACTTACTGCGTCAAATTATACAGTTATAACGAGTCACCAATAACATTTATTTTACAGAATGAAAAGTTTTGAAACGAGAACTGCCTTGAGAAACACACACCCCATGCACTGACGCAATACCGTAGCCAGATTCTGTGCCGTCGACAGACAAACCGATTACTCTACTCCTTCTGCTCATGCGCACACGGAGCATTAAGACGAGCGTCAGGTAATGACCCACAACAAGCTGGGGTAAATTGTTGTAAATTGTGATTAGGAAACATTGTTAAACTATGGTGAATAAAACATTTTCTGAAGATTGCCTAATTTAAGGTTAGAGCGGAGACTAGAAACAGAAACGGACGTCGAGGTGCCATCAATGTTGTTAAATTCAAGTATTTTTACCCTACTGTAAATACTTCTGTATGGGGTGAAGCTAAGTGTCTGTATATCCTGATACATAACGAACACAAATTTTCTGAAGTGTTTGTACAACGCACTCTCAGTGATTCTGGAAAGATAGGTAAAGCGTGAGCAAATCACTTTTACAAGTGAAACTCACTACAAATGCCAGCATCAGTGTCTCTAAATGTGATGCAGAATTGAACTATAAAACATCAGGGCAGCTTATAATTGGCGCAACTCCAACATTTCTGACAGGAAGATGGATATGCTCTGTTACAGATATTACCCAAAAAAATACATTCACGTTGTCTCATTTAGAAACCTGTATAAAATCGCGAATTTCCGGTCTTTCAAAAACATGGATTGCGCCTTTGTTCACTTTACAAGTCCATTGAGGAAATGATCTCTCATGTTATTTTAATTTTTTTTCTTTTCTTTTTTCATTCACCTTAACCCTTTTCCTACCAAGGACGTATATATACGTCCTCAGACAAAATATTCTAATTGGTAAGGGTGTTTGGCCCTGGTAGGGAAGGGGTTAATCCCTGTTTTGACACCTTATTTATCATTCTCTCGTTTTCTTATCTCTATTTTTGTAATCGTGTAGGATATTTAAGCCGAAAATTTTCATGTAAATAGACACTCTGATGATGTTGCTTGTAAAGTGACGAAACCTTAGTTCCTCATTAAAATATTTTCCAAAGTATCTTGATGTGTTTATTTGAGATATGGGCTTCCTGAAAATTATTTGCTGGGCAATAATCTTTATTACTAGACTTCACTGAATACAGTCGTCCGGACGGGTTGGAACATCAGCAAACGAACCATAAACCAGAATTGTACCGCATATAGACAATCCCACTGGCCAGGAGAATCCTATGCGACAGTCCCATCACGTGGAACGGCCTAAAAATCTATTTAATTTTTACCTTGAACGTCTGTTGCTGCCCATGGTACAAAGCCCTGGGGAAGAGGAGTTGGTAATCTTGGTTACCAGGCGCTTCTCCACTGGGTCTATTACATAGATACCATCGAAGCCCAGAACGTAAAAGACCTCACGCGTTTTCGCTGCCGAGCAAGAATGAGGGGAACACACTAAAATCAAGAATTTGAGAAACGTGAATTATCATCGCTTTAACCAGATAAGCAATGTATCAGTCCAGATATGGTCCTTGAAAGTTCGTCAAGCTTAAATTAGCCTCAGAAAAACGACTTCTGAGCCCCAGTCGGGGATCAAACCCGCCAACCTTCTCAAGCCTCGATGTTTGCAGATGATACCAACTTATCTAGTTCAGGAACTTTACCAACTGACATTGAAAACAAAATCAATGCAGATCTACATAATGTCAATACTTGGCTAACAGCAAACAAATTGACTTTAAATATTAAAAAAACAGAGTTTATGCTAATAGCATCAAAAAAGAGACTAAAGCAATTTACTGAAACTCCAAATATTATAATTGGAAGGCATGCAATTAAGCTAGTAAAAAATAAGAAAGTATTAGGAATTATTCTTGATGAAGAGTTAAAATGGAATGAACACAATGATGAACAGTGCAAAAAGATATCTAAATCTATTTGTTTATTAAGAAGATCAAAACAATATGTAAACCAAAATACACTGATGAATATTTATAACTCACTAGTCCTACCTCATTTCACTTACTGTTCTACAGTATGGAATGATGGTGGTCGTACACACTTGAATAAGCTGTACAAATTGCAGAAAAGAGCTGCCCGTGTTATAACGGGATCTAGTTACGATGTTAGGTCAAAGGAAATTTTTGCTGATTTGGGATGGGCTCCGATTGAAAACATTTTAAAGAAACGGGAAGTAAACATTACTTTTAAAGCATTACAAGGACAATTACCAGAATATATATCTGAAATATTTAATATCAGAAATAATGCTATGTATCAACTAAGAAGCAACGATCGTAAACTTCACTTAAATAAACCTAATACAGATTTCATGAAAAAGTCCTTCTCATATAGGTCAGCGGCTGCATGGAACAAATTGCCTCGCGATATAGTTTCTGAGTATCAAACTCTGTCTACGACAAGATTTAAAAATCTAATTGATCACTATTTCCAAAGTTTAGAAAACAATAATTGATAATGGCTCCAAGATTGTCCAAGACATTTCAAGATGACACTTATTTGAACTGCATGAATTTGGGCTTGTGTGGATTCTAAACACTAAGAGGATGTTAATTGTTAGTTATGTTTGTATATATTATTAATAATCGGTAGTTTGTAATATAGTTTATTGATAGGTTGTAAATAAAGTAGTTATTATAGGGTGAAGCTGATTAGTATGTAGGCTTCGCAACTTTTTGTAATTTAATGGATTTTTAGACCAAAGCACGGCCCATTGAAAAACAGCTTAGTGTGCTGAATGGCTACCGTGCATAAATAATCTTAAATAAATAAATAAATAAATAAACCTTCTGATGATCGGTGTGACGCTCTGATCATTGAGCTACCGAGACCCAGGTCGTGAGCTGAGGTGCTAGTTTATTTGAGCTGGATAAATGTCCAACAAACATCCCCGAATATGTCCGAGTTCCCACTTTCCCAACATCAATCGCAATGCGTCATGCCATTTGGTATCAAGTTACCATGGGCAAAGTTTACTTATTGCTCAATATTCAATGTGATATTGACTGACACCACTGACTGACACAGGTATTAATTCGATTTTACTATATGATGAACGTGCATCAGGGATAAAGAATGGCGCCCAAAACAACACTCAAATGTTAGGTAACGTCCGGCCTTGCACCTCATAAACCACATAAGGAACATACCCACAGTTTTAACCCATATTCATTGATAAATAGTTCTACATTTTATTTCGGCCAAAACACGCACAAACACTTAACAGGAAACCCTTTGGTTGACTAGAGTGGAATAAAAAACTTGCCACTACGCAGGAATATCAGGAACACTAAGCCCAAACTCATAGCTGCGAAGTAGCAATTACAAATTAGAGATGGAATTACAAATGGAATCTTAATGTCCTCTTCTTCGAAGGAAATATTTCCTTGAAATTGCCTGGTGTTGACTCACTGACAGATTTACAAATAACCGCTCAATTAATATAAACAGTCTGGTATACTAAACCTTAAGATCTTTTTGACATCAAATGGCCTTGTGCTCTTGAAAAAAGAAATGGCAGGAGGCAAAAAATAATTGTCGTTGTAGGGCTTAATCGATCGCAGGCAGATGGAGCGGTCCTCGGGAATAGCAAAGAACATATATGTATTTTCGAGGAATGATGGAAACTCCGTCCCGACGACAAACCCAAGTAAACCTCTCGGATTAACAACTTTCAGTACCTTATATTACCGACAACGTCACACGTTTGAAATGCCGTGGCACTAAATTATAAAATATTTCCTAGTATATTACGAAATAGAGTCTTGGCACTCTTAATACTAGCCAGGTATTCGTTCAACCAGCCTGCCCTCAAAATTTTCCCGAGGTTTGTACGTACCATACTAACCTTGGTAGTATAAAAAAACGTATTTAACATCATTTTAGTGGTAAAAATGCATACATGATTTTGAATTCAAGGGAGTGTTATTGTGGAATCTATCAACCCAGATTGGGCGCTGGTACAGCAACAGTAATGTTTCTGGCTTGGCTTAATGTGGTTGAATTTCATCCCACCTACCGAAACGATTTAATCGTACGCAACAGACATACCCACAATTATAGCCCGTATTCACAGATACAGTAGAACCTCGCTAACTCGAACTCGGTTAACTCGAACTCCCCGCTAACTCGAACCATATTCAATTTCTCCTGGACTTGATCACATTTTCCTATCATTTACTGCCACATAAACTCGAACTCGGTTGATTCGAACTCCCCGCTAACTCGAACTAATTTCATACTCTATTGGTTCAAATTTACCCTGTTAACTCGAACTCTATTTTGGAAACGTCGGTCGATAAACCTAAAAGTATCAAGACGTAGCTGTTTGACTAGTCGGAATCTTGAATCTTTACTGATAACAACGTAAAAATGTATGGAAACGTAATTCAAACCCAGAAAAGACCATCTTTCTGGACCAAAATAAACAATTGTCCAGTATAATTTGCTCATCATAATTCATCTGATTCACTGAATACAGTCGTCCGGACGTGTTAGAACATATGGTAATATTAGAATTCAGGATAACACATTGAACTCTATCCATGATGAAAAATTAAAATATTCGTAACTGACTGGACCAAAATGACTGGCAATTGTGGATGAATCATAAAACCACGATACCGTATTAATTGTTAACAGGATACCTGAAATCCAACGCCAACCCCGCTAACTCGAAATATTTTTCATTACCGTTGGGAGTTCGAGTTAGCGGGGTTCTACTGTAGTTTTTCGTTTCGGCCAAAACACATGTAAACAGGAAGTTAATGTAGTTGATTAAAATGCAGAAAAACTCACTACTCATCAGGAAAGCAAGGAACACAATACACAAGCTCATAGTCGTGAAGTAGTTGTGATGAAGTATGGTGAAATCCAGATGTTCTCTTCTTTTAATGAAACAATGTTTTCTCGTGGTCGCCTTGTGTTGACTGACTGATCGCCCACTAAAGCAGCAATACGTCTTGACTCCAGTGAGTCAAACGGATACATCAGAATGAACAATCGTTTACAACAATCGTGTCATGTAAATATAGGCCCTAATACCTGCTGAATTAACGGAAACAGTTTGGCATAGCAAGCGTCAATAATTCCGCAATGTTAATGGCCTATACCTTTGTTCAAAGTTCAAACACTGCTGTGTAAAATTGGCCAACATTTGTTGGTCCAACAACGTTAGTTCAGTGAAATGGAAGGTGATATTTGATACAGGAAATTTTCGAGTGTCGGAATATGATGATCATATTTTAAGACTCAACCGAAAACCATTGCCCTCCCCGGCTGAGAATCGAACCCGTGATTAGTTCTTAAAAATAGAACTTTCTTCATCAAATACAGCATTCCATTTCATGTCATAGAGCATAAATTCCAAATATTAGTTGAATGAAAGCCTGATTTCGGTCAAACACTTTGCCTAACAAATGATATGGAGTAACAGAAGTTCGATCATTCTGCCAGTTTTCCAACGTAACAAACCAACAACACTGGTGTAAATTGTACAATGAGTCTTCTTTTGCCTTAGACCTAGTCCCAGCTAGTCAGGGTCGGTCGCCCGAATCTTGCTTCTCCATAGTTGTCTATCCCTTGCATCGTTTTCTGTTAAATTTCTGTTAATATTGTAGCAAGAGCGTGCACATGAAATTGCGATTACGGGCCACACTGAAATTTCAAACCCAATCTGTCGATCATAACGCATTATAATTAAATTATCTAGTCTATCATGTACGTTATACACCGACAAGATAGGGTACGTATATATAAACAAAACGATACTTAAATATGTCCATGTATATATATATACATGTATATATATATATATATATATATATATATATATATATATATAGCTCGATCATATAACCTCTCTCTATCCAAGTTTAACATTAAGAATATAAAATCAAGATAAACTTTTTTTTTAAAAAAACTTTATTCAACGTTTCGGGGCAAGCCTCTTTATCAAGAATACATTTTACTAGCGATGCAAGTCCTGTATTGATACATAAAAATACTATTCAAAATTCAAATACATTACAAAAAATCTCTAATGTTCAAATCATTTGGGACAAACGAGTTGAATTTGTATGCCCATTGATAAAACGAATATTAATGAACCAACTATTAGAGAGGGATTTTGGGCATACAAATTGAACTCGTTTGTCCCAAATGGTTTGAACATTAGAGATTTTTTGTAATATATTTGAATTTTGAATAGTATTTTTATGTATAAATACAGGACTTGCATCGTTAGTAAAATGTATTCTTGACAAAGGGGCTTGCCCCGAAACGTTGAATAAAGTTTTTTTAAAAAAGAAAAGTTTATCTTGAAGATAAAGCAGGAGTGCTTTATGGGGGTTTAAAATACGAGGCGATAGCCGAGTGTTTTAGACCCGATAAAGCACGAACTGCGAGTTTTTTAAATGTCTTATGAAATTCACCTCTTAATACGCTAATTCGCGAAGAAAGTTTCGAAATTTATCTGTCGTAAGCCGAAAAAATTTAACTTCTTCTTCACATATATAGATCCGACACGCTTATGATTTTCTTTTGCCTTTTTCTCGTGCATTTTTAATGAATTTTATAAATGTATATATTCTTCTATAGGTCAATGTATATGAATTTCCTCAGCAACGCCCACTATATAAATTGCAACAATAGCAGGAAGGCGCCGCTGGTCAATTGAGAAGGCGCTATACAGACATATTTTGAAATGCCGCATGAGTGCGAGGCCACAGAGGAATATGCAGACAAAAACCGCTCGTGCGGAAATGCACGGGTTGCCTGACGAGACACTTTTGCAAATTATTTCATTGTTGCCCCATAAGGGCAATGGACATGTTCAAGAGACTTGGTCCTTAGTACTCTGTAACCTGTATTATGTTTCGCGGGTTTCATTAACCCTTTCCGGTCCGCACCGGACTTTTTAATATTACTCTGGCTAATGTCAGACAATTTTACTCGTCAAGGGGAGACGTCTGGACAGGAAAGAGTTTAATAAGTTTTGGAACCATCTCAGGATTCTGCAGAAAATTGGCTTGAAAACCGCACTTTGCCCACACGTGTTGTATTACAATTTTAGAGCGTTTAGGCCCACTTTAAGGCTTGTGTAATATCTAATTACATTGTGGGTACTTTGAAGTAATTTCTGCCATGTTTTGGAGAAACACGGGAAACGAAGAACACTTTTTTCACGCTGATAAACTTGGGGTATGCTGCGTGCAGACTTGGGTTCACTACCAACATCTTGTAATTCGCCAAGACCACAGCCAGCTACTTAATAATTTAATTAGCTACCGTAACGGCTAGTTGTCAACAGATATAATCTGCTAGTAACTACTGCTACCGTTAAGAATCTTTAGCGCCTATTTCGCTACTTTCCTATTTGGAACACGCTATCTTACGACCGTTTTCAGACGTAGTCACGTAGAGACACATATTCCGATACAACAGAAGGATAAGAGTTGGTCAGAGTAGCCAAGTTAACATGGAAAACAGCTGGGTTGTTCAACATATTTTCGATTAAGCCCATAATCAGTGGCGTAACTATAGGGGGGGCAGGGGGGGGCGGTAGCCCCCCCACACGACACCAATATGGTCATCTGTCGGAAAATTGTAGTCCTCTGTCGGGAATTTGGGTGTTAGCTGTTGAGATAATTATATCGCGAAATTCCTGTCATGATCTTAATTCTTAATCATGATCTTAATTCGAAAAGACGTAATATAGGACAATTTAAGATGAATTTGTGTATTAGTGTATGTAAGAATGAGTAGATATGATTTATTGTAATGTAGGTTAGTTATTAAATATGGCATTTTTACGTGGCCACGCCCACATGACCACGCCCATTTGTCGGAAAATCTTAAGTCTTGCACCCGCACTAAAAATTCCAAGTTACGCCACTGCCCATAATAGCTGGAAATAGGTAATTTATACAAGAAACTAAAGAGTTCTATTAACCCTAAAGCTCGATTTCCATATAATCGCTGACGATCGCTGGGTTGCTGAAATCGTTCAACCGAACGATCATTGTGGGTCACTCACGATCGCTGGAAAATATTTTCATAAGATCGCCATCAATTGTTCAGGACCGCTAGCGATCAACATCGATCGTGAGCGATTATATGGAAACCGGCCTTAAGCTAGCCCGGTTGAACCCCGAAATTCGGGCTGCAAAGTAAGCTACCCAAAGCTGAAGAGGCATTAACTCACAAGGTCCACAGCTTAACACTACGTCTCAGCAACGTCTTTACCAACTGCCTCTGTCACGGAAGAAATACCATCTTTCCTACACAACAAAACGCAGACGAATATATGGTAACCAATGACACAGAACGAGGAGTTCATCAAGAATGCATCCTTGTAATAAGAGATAGAAGCTACTTCCTGTTGTCAAGGGTAACTTCCAAGCCACGTTTGAACTGCCGCTAAGTCACTATAGTCTACCTACCTCAAAAGCTCTGCAAGTTCTCTTTTAATCTTTTTAACTATTGGGGGTCCTTCGTAAGCAATTGCCGAGTAAAGCTGAACTAAACTCGCACCAGCTCGTATTTTTTCGTAGGCATCACGGCCATCGGCAATGCCACCCACACCGATTATTGGAAGTTGACCTGAAACACGAGAGACCGATAAAAAGAGGGGAAACACGAGATTATTATGTACATGTATGGTGATTAGTCCAATTGTTATTGCCCATTTTCTCAGAGCCTAAAGCCCTGGCCAAACGCTTTCAATGTTTCATTCAACATCGTGCAACATTGTTGCATGCTACATGTTGAACGCGTTTGGCCATGTTGAACGCTGTTCAAATTTTTGTTCAACTAGCGTTCAACATTTACATTCATCTTGCCTAACCGTTTGGCCATGTTGAACGCTGTTCAAATTTTTGTTCAACTAGCGTTCAACATTTACATTCATCTTGCCTAACCGTTTGGCCATCCCTGACTTCATCATCGTTCAACAATGTTGAGAGGTGTTGAACAAAATGTTTAAAGCGTTTGATCAGGGCTTAATACTTCAAAACACACCACACCACTTGTTATTAATAATATAATGCACAAACTAATACATACATAAAATAACACACCACTTATTATTAATACAATTTATTGCATGAATACAGGTAACCATTTGGTGAAAAATGTTCCATAGCTGGCACTGACATATGTAATGCAGCTCGATTATTTACTAAAAATTGGTACCTTCAATCAATAAAAATTTTCTCTACGTTAACTCAATGAGAAGCAAGGCTCATCCCTTCAACGAGTAAAATCGTCTGGCATTAGCCAGGGTAAAATATTATTATTATTATATACGTACTGTGATATGCTCCTCAGCGAGAGCAAAGATAAAAGCCGTCTCTTACAGGTGAAGTTCGATCCTGATTGGTCAGACGAGTTTTCCTACTAGTGACTACAACCGTCTGACCAATCAGAAGCCCCATAAGATTGTTCGCCACTAGTGAGAAAAACGTATCGACTTTTCCCGCCACAGCTCATGTGAATCTTTACAGTTTGAATTTTTTTGTTTGCTCTCAAAGATCATGTTTATTACGCTGTGTTCATACTTATCTTCCTGTTAAACATGTGAACTTTTAAGAATATCGTTAAAAATAAATGCATTTTCTAACTTTTATGTTGTCTATATACGACTTCGTTGACTTGTCGCAGAGAAGAACTCGATGGAGCGTTTGCTCCATCACTTGTAAAAAAAGTGTTAATCACAGTACGCACATACGTAATAAACATATTACCTCATGGTGGGTTCGCTGATCCGATTTTTACTCACTTGTTGTGATGAATCACAACAAGTGAGTAAAAATCGTACGCGCTCACCAACCATGAAGTAATCTATTAAAGTGTGCCTTTGCCCCATGACGGTTTAAACCAATATCTTCCTCCGATAATACGTTACCTTTTGTTAACTTATACATATCCCGAATAGTTTGTGTAGAAAGTTCTCGCAATGGCTTGCCACTCAGTCCGCCTGTTTCGTGTTTATGTTTATTTCTTAAAGTGTCCGGCCGTGCTGTTGTCGTGTTACAAACAATAAGTCCATCGACTTTACACTAAACAATCAGGAAAAAAACAAAAGCCGAAGTACGTCAGGTAAGCTGGCCAAGAGAGGCACATTTCGGATCAAGACGATCTAGCTCATGTGGTAAAATAGTAGAGAATTTTAAACTATATCTTGACAGTACATTTGGGGGACTAGGATTCAAATTTTTACACTGCCTGCTTGAAACGTCTTGTCATGTCCGCTCTCTAACTTGTCCTACCTTATTAATCCTTTGTACAAACATATCGTTTTACTTCAAGTGCTATTTGAGTTCCCATAATTCCACGGGGTTAATAATTTTGCATATAAATAGGTGTTATTCATACTATCACCCAACAGTAACGCCATTCAACTTAGATACTTACAGGATTCGTAGTGACAACTTCGGCAATATCTTCTTTTGCCTTCTCGGTTAAATCTGCAGCAATCTTAACTACGACTGCGGGCTTCTTCCCAACAAGGTTATCACGAGCCTCGATTACCTACAGTATAATGGATTTTAAATTGTAAAGGGTAACACCTAGAATAAATATCTCACAGAATCTGATCAACTCAATAGTGATATTCAACAATCCAGCTGCATTTTGATTGAATGATGCTTTCCCAGACCACCTAAAGGACAGTGAACGTGAGGTCCATTGTACAGAGTATTTGCTTAAGGTTTTCGTGTAGACCAGGCTACGTAGGAGCGAGGTCTGTGCGAAAAAAAACAAAGAAAAATACTTTCTCCTAAGGACCGAGATAAGGTGGTAAATAAGGAATTTATTGTATGGTTTTTGGTTCACAGTCTTTCCCGAAAACAGTGTTTTCGTCTTCAGATGTTGCTGTCTACCTTACCTTGTAACTTCTTCGCCGAGCGCCCTGTTTCCACCAGGTAAACATTCATTTGTAGTTCTTTTATACAACTAGCTTTGACGAAAAACAGCACTAGTATTCCAGTATATCGTATTCTTCAGATTTTTTTTCATGTAGACATCCATTTCTCCTTAATTTTCGTTAAAAACCAAGTCGACAAGTTTCCCGCCAAAACTTAACAGCCTGAAATAAAAGCGTGTTGCCCGGAGGGGGAAACACCGCAGGATCCTGACCGCTGAGCAACCAATCAGCGTGTCTCATTTTACGTATGGACCGCAAAATAAGCTCAGCCATATAATCAAAGTGGGTATAAAAAATGGCAAACTTATTAAGCACAGGTGCAAAATGGAATGTGTACGTTTGTCAGGTACCTTTTCAATTAAAGCAGAAAGTTCTTTTTTTCCCTGAAGCGATCTCAAACCAGGAGTATTTGGTGAAGAAACATTAATTGTAAGATAGTCTGCAAACTTTCCAAATTTCTCCACACCTTTCACGTAATCCTGTGCTGCATCAGGTGACGTCTTGTTCTTTCCCAAGTTGATGCCAAGTACTCCGGAATTTTTCCATGAACTCATATCACGCTTCTCTAAGCGATCTACGACAACATCGTGTCCAACACTGTTGAAACCATACCTTGAAATTAGAGACAGTGATGAGAAATCGGATTATCCTCAGAAGGAACCCACATGGACCAGACACAAGAGGAGCCAAATCCTGGTTGTCTTCCTTAACTTTTGTTAGTACTAGGTTTTCAGCCCTTCACATTGTACCAGCCAGGATCCTTATTACCATCATTCACAGGCTATGGTCCTTTCACATTTTAAACGCACTCATATCGTCTGACGACAAACTTCATTATACAACTTTGATGTTACCTCAGTTTTGACTATCTAGAAACAGATTGCTAATTCTGGATAACTTTGGGGAATGGTTTTTCTACATGTAGAAGTGGCTTCAGTAGATCAACGCAAACCTTGAACTTAATTATGGTCCAGATCATGCTCAGTCCCGACTGTTAAGTACTGTAGTTTGTGACACGTGCAACTTTATCGTATAGTTTTTACTCCATTAATGTAGAGGTCTTTGAGAGTTTTTGTTATATGAAAATTCTGGAGGCTTGTCTTTGGAGAGGTTGCACAAGCTTTTGCTTCCCAAGGTCATTAACTAATAGGTTTGTTTGGCCTTGAAGACATTGATGGGGGTTCAAAGCCCACTACTTATCAACTCATTAAGGCCTGGGCTCATCCCTTTGACAAGTCAAATTGTCTGACATTAGCCATAGTAAAATGACAGAGTATGCCCTTACCCCTTAATGGGTTAATTACAGTACTGATGAAACTCTTCAGTTGTCTAGCTACGGAAACCTTACATAAGTTTTGTGTCCGAACTTTAAATGAAAAGCAAATAAAAAAATCATCAAGAACAGACACACCTGTTAATGATAGCTTGATCTTCACTGAGCCTAAACACCCTTGGTTTTTCATTTCCTTGTTGAGGAAAAGGTGTAATGCTGCCAATCTCCACAAACCCAAAGCCAATTTTAAACATGCCATCAATACATTCCCCATGTTTGTCAAAGCCTGCAGCTAAGCCCACAGGGTTGGAGAAATGGGCTCCAAAAACCTCAGTTTCCTGAACAATACAACCACAAAACCACATGTTACTGAAAAGACTTTTACACAGTAGGCACCATAGCACAAGAAATAGACATGAATTGGAAGATTTCTAACATATATGAATTTGTAATCTCAAAGTAATACAAAAAGTAAAAGTTATAGTTAATGTCGCCCAAAAAAATACCAATTCAAACTAATCAGTTGCTTAGAATGGATTGAACCTCAGAAAAAAACAGTACTTGGTCAGTGGCATGCCCAGGGCATTTTTACTGGAGGGGAGGAGAATTTATTCCAAAATTTCCTGAAAAAATACAATCAGTAGAAGAAATATGGACATGCAAATAAGGGAGGTGGAAGATCTGCAGAAACATGAAAATCACTGTTGGATCCAAAATCTTAACTGCCAAACCAGCTTTTCTTTTTTTTTTCCAAACCCAAAGATCTGCAAACCTAACCAACCTGCAGCAAGGCTCATGGTACACTAATAACAGTAAAAAAAAAAAAAAAAAGAGCCAAGGAAACTTTCATAATCGCGTGCAATCAACCCATACCTATCATATCATAATATACAACCACTTCACAAGTCACAACAAATGGATGGACAAAGTGTTAAGTACAAATCCTAGATTAACTGACCGATTTGGTTTTAACCAACCAATATCAACTTACCAACCATTTTTCCATATTTAAATAAAAGTAGGGGTGTCACATCCTCACACCTCCCCCTCCCCACTTGGTATGCCCCTGTACTTGGTATAGGATCTTTCACCCTTGGAATACAGCATAAAGTGTCAAAAAAATCAGACACACCGAGGCCTTTCGACATTACCATGATCTGTGACAGTTAGGCTTTGATAGATTGTGCTTGCAAAACTAGCACATTATGCTACTAGCACTGCTCCCTTTTTACTGAAATTGTGCCTGGAAATGTGCCAGTTTTTTTAAATTATGCTGATAATACTAAGAAGAGCAAAGAATATATGCTACTTTATTGTTTCTTTAAATTGTACTCATGGTAACAGCCATCGTGAAGTTGGTGTTACTTAACATGAACATGTTTAATGAAATACAACATGTATCTGTTTGAAGGAGTTATAACTGTTTAAATCGTAACTGCCAGTAGTTCATGCAGAGCCAATACTGTAATTTTTTGTACTGTTTAACCAAAAACTGTCCTTATCGCTTGTTGTACTGTGATATAACACTAGCTTGCAGGTAATCTACAAGGACATGATCTTGCACGGCACTGAAGCATGAGGAGAGCAGAGACAATAGTTATGAGAATTACTTTTTTCCCATTAGATTTTCCTCTTTCCATATTTCCCTCCAGTTAATGTCAGAGTTTGTTGTCAGGTTATTTCAGCTATTCCTGGCCCACTGACTGTTTCTGTCTCTTTGTTTTCACATTCTAAATCACCACCATCCTCTAAATCACTGTAACTATTCTTAAACAAACAGCACTGCAGCAGTACTGCGGTACAGCCCATGGGAAGTGGGTCGGTTCTCAATAGAGACTGGTTACGAAACTTCAAACGTTCTCATGCTGTTTGACGTTGATTACTAGTAAATTCTGATAATAAACTCTTTCAACATAGAAGAATGACTAATTTAATGCTTCAGAAGAAGCGGAAAATGATAATTATGCTTGCAGTGCATTTTTCGGAAAAACCGTGAAAATTGTGCTCATAATGGCAAATTATGCCAAAAATTGTGCTGGCACAATCTATCAAAGCCTAGTGACAGTGAGGATCTGGAACCTAACCCCTTTCCAAATTTGACTCAACCTCTGTTATTTACCACAACATCACATGTTTTCAATAAATAGCAAACAGCTCCACAGAGATCAAGCTCACCAGAGTCTTTTCACGTGGACTATTATCTCTGGGTACCATTCCCAAGGAAGCCAACTTTACTCCAAGATTGTGAGCGCTCTCTGGATCAAATTGTTGAACGACTGGCATCAATACTGATTTATAAAACGTTTCATGCCCAGTAACAGACCCATAAACAGCAGCCAATACGCCAAAACTACTAGTTGCCAGAAGCCCGTACTTCAACCTCATGAAGACCTTAAAAAAACAGATTATTCTCAATAGAAGACTTTCGTGAACATTCTAATTGTCAAAATTTACTCGCTAATTTGTAATGTGTAAAAATAATCAAGTAGGACTATAATTGAGGATGAATATCAACCTTGCAACTCACCCTTCTTGCATTTCCACTCATTTGTTCAACAAGACGAACATGCACTTGTAAAAATAAGAATTTTCTAACTCGACCAAGAAGTTGTTTGCTCGCCTTGCATGTGCACTGGTGGCGCTAGGCTGTTGCGATATGTAGGTTAACTGCTGGCAAACTGAGCCAGCAGTTTAAAGCTTAGCAACGCCATCTTGAAAATATTTTGACAAAGAAACGAAAGGTTCCTGTGCGAGAAAAAAATCGCGAGAAGTCACGGTAAAGATGGTAAGAATAAGAAGAATTGTTTATAGTTAACTCCCTAGAAGAATTTTTAACACTTTCGGGAAGAATTAGCCTTTTTCTTGCTGTTTATAGTCTGAAGTTGAAGAGACTTTAAAGCGCATTCAAGCACACAAGGGAGTGATCGGTATCATTGTTGTGAATCAAGAAGGTAAAAATGAATACTGAATTGCCAGTGGAACCCATAAAAGATGGCTTTTTCTACGTGTATTTCACAAATTTGAAAAGACAGCCTGAAAGAACAATTGTTCCTACCGTTTAAGTGTTTAGCGTGAATCACCTTTCGATAAACTTGTAATTTGACTGTTGTGGTGAACTGTTTTTGTCACATTTTTAAAGTATTTTCGGCATAGATTATTAAACCCAAGTCACTTCACGTTAACCTGAGGTCCGAAATAAAATTACTTGTAATTTTTTCCTGATGTTGTCATGGTAACCCTGAAAATTTTTTTCTTACTAACATATGAAGTGACCAATTCATGTAGGAAAGCCAGATAAAATTATTGGTTTTATCATCCTCCCTGGCATTTCCCTACACATACATTTCACATGGCCTATAGTTGGCATGCAAACTGTTTTGATATTTCTTTTCTTATGACATTTTTTTAATAGGCAGAATTGTTTGTAAAATGTCACTGGAAAGTTGGAGTTCAGCTCCATTTTCTTGTAAATTTTTTTTTCTTTTTAAAAGACAACAGATTAGTGTACAAGATGTCTGAGAGTTTCCTATTCTGCCAAAATTCCCACAAATATGCAAATGTGAAACAGAGATTTCCGAACAAGAGCCTATTTTGTAAATGTTAAAGTCATGTTTTGAGCAAAGGAAACAGTCATTTTTAATCATAATGAATTCTTCATTTTTGATTGGTTTGGCTTGAAGCCCTAGTTTCACTTTAATTATTTCTGGTGCTGACCATATCAAAAAAAAAATAGCTGCTTGCAAGCCTGGATATTAGTGTCTGGTCACGGACATTGTCCAGTACAAATTTGTCATTTATAGAGTTTTGACAGTCACAAATTTGACTATGTCTGTCACTTTGTCTGGAATGGTTTTTGGTAACATTGATTTCCAGTTTCATTACAAAACCAATTATTAATATTTGTCTTTAATCAATCGCTCTCTTCGTTTGTGTATTAAATTAGTGAATGTGCGTGAGTTGCTGTGAGTAGTTTTGTGAGTTACCTGCAAGATCGTGTGCAGATGAATATAAAATAGCAAAGTGCGACTGTCTTGGATATTGATTGTTTGTAATTGCTCTAGCGTTAAATTATATACAACATATCGAAGAAAATAACTTCATTTTTCATGTCTGCTGACATAAATAGTGTTAGCAATGATAGCAATATTCATCAAGACTTGACCACTGACAATAACTTACATGAGAAACATTTGTCTGATTCGGATGATAGTGATTCTAGTTTTGCAGGTTTCCTTCCTGGGGATTTACTGTGACTTTGAGGATTTAAATTGATCAAAGAGACATGTGATGGTTCAAGAATAGATTAATTGTTGATGATTATGATCTTTTTGTAGTTGTATACTACATGTATAAATCTACATGTATAATACTTTTAAATAAAATTGTGTGCAGTGCATGTATCATTCATACTTTTAAGTTTTAATATCCCATACCAATGCTTGCATACAATACCAATTATTAATATACAGTGAATGTACGAATATCAATCAAATTATAGTCTTGTTAAGTGACAGGTACATTTTGTTTTGTGACAGGCACAATCTGATTGATGCTGGTCATTTTGACAGCCTGAGCAAAAAAAAAATATATCCAGGCTTGGCTGCTTGTTCATTATTCAACCATAACCTTTTGCAAGCTGTAAACATTGAATCTTGCTGGCACATAAACATTAGAATAATTTTCCCCTAGATTTTAACTATCATTATCAAAACTCAAAATGTTTTCTTGGCTGTATTGGGGATAAAATGTAGTTGCTACATAAAATGACAACCTTAGTGATGATCTTTTGATCACTGAAATGTTTGACTGTTTTTATCATCTGGTTCTTCTTGTCAGGCATTCCAATTCGTACTACTCTTGATAACTCAACTACAGTTCAATATTCTGGTCTTATTCACCAATTAACTGCCAAAGCACGCAGCACAGTTAGGGATATTGATCCTCAGGTGAGAAGATCTGCCCAATTACTTTTATTTATAAATGTAAGGAAAGTGTGAGTTCTTGAAATTGATAAGTGACTACAAATGTTGTCTTCAATTTTTTTTTCTTTTAGAATGATCTAACTTTTCTTCGAATTCGTTCAAAGAAACATGAAATCATGATTGCACCAGGTTGGTAAAGAATGATGGATTTTTTTTTTTCCCCAAAATATTTGCGATTTTTATTATTACAGAAGGTTTGTAACTTAAAAAAGAATAAAGAATCTTTCAATTACTTTTGAAAATGTGTCTTGATATCAAAACATATAACAACTCTTAAAGTGATATGTTTGGATGATCAAATGAAGTTCAACTCAGAGTACAACTATAATAGTATATTTCACAAATATTTGGAATTATTTTACACTTAATCACATAAAGTGGAGTTAATTTATAATGATTGAAATTCATCATTATAATTATAAACTACATTAAACACTTGAGGAAAACAACAAATTTTTTCAAAGTAGACATGTTTCGGCAAACTTATGCCATCTTCAGTACAATATAAAACTAACAGACTATTTACAGGCTTTATATGTGATTACAACATGCTAATTAAAATACCAGAGATGTGATTCATCTAATGAATTACTTTGCTGAATAAATAAGTTTGCTGAAACATGTCTACTTTGAAAAAATTTGCCATTTTCCTCAAGTTTTAATTTCATTTGTGCTACATAGAAATTTTGGTATAAACTACATATTGAAATAGAAGTGCCTTGGTACAAATCAACAGCATAAAAGCTCAAAAAAAAATGTTATCTTTTCACAGAGTAACACCAACATTTATACTGCAGCTACAGTTGAAAGAATGTGGGAAAATATTTTTATCAACTTAACTCAATGATTTTCTTTTTTTTTTTTTCAGATAAAGAATATCTTCTGATTGTAATCCAAAACCCATCTGTGTGAATGACCAGTGTGTGCAATAAACTGGAAACAATGTAGACTTGTTTAGTAGATGAAATAATACACATTTCACAGGAATGAGAATAGCAATTTTATGTATACAATTAATGAAGGGAAGTCACCATGTTTTTTTATTCATGTTCCAGCATTTTGAAGGAACCATTAGGTCACTGATTTTTATCATGTTGACAGTTGTGTAAAACTGGGTAACAGTTGTTTGATGATATTGTGCTGAAATATTTAATAAAACACAAAATAGTATTTCCATTGAATTTAGTTTGATAACAGAGCCTTTTTCATTCATCCCTCCATCTCATGTCAGTATCGTGATTGTCTTTGGAAGCCAATTTTACCTGTTTAGGTACATAAGAAATGGTCTTTTACAATGTTTTTTTTTTCATCTGTGATACATTTCACCAGAATCTCCATATGTAATAATTTCCCCACACAACCACTTCCTGCTGTTGGCTATTCCCTCCGTAATCCCATGCCGCACAAGTTTATGCTATAACACCCACTGAATCATTCTTGCCACTCTCTACATGGGAAGCTCTTAACCTGACTGTTCTTCATCAAGTCTTTTGTTCCAGTCTGCTGTATGAAGCAAATTTTCAACCCCATTTAAGACAAGTATTAATATAACACAAGTAGAACTTAACCCTTGAATTTGATAATATAATTAACATCACTAAATTAAATTTACAATCAATGAAATCTAGAAATTATATAATTATGAAATAGTGAACATAGGTCTGATAATTATAAAATTGATTAAAATTCTAATCTATTATTTTAACATACTATGGTTGTTCTTATAACATATTTAACATACCATGTATATATTACCATAATTCTAATTTAAGTAACTTGTGTATACTGTAGCAATGTAGTTCTCTTTTTTCAAAGGTTTATTTAGTCCTACGTTCTTGGGAAAGTTAATAATAAAGCTATATTTCTCTTGACACAGACCAAAAGATAGAAATGAAAGATTACTTACAAGCTAAAATTACAAACAGCTATTAGAAAAAATCAACACACTCTCAAACTAAGGGTTGATGTGGCATGATTCTACCTGTGCAATGACGACACCAGGATATTACAGCTTCGGTCTGGGACTGACAGCAGTCAACTTTACATAACCTGGGTGCAACTGAAATATTTTATTAATAGCAATAAAGCATATGATTTAAAATGGTAAAGCAACAAAAGTAGGGAAGATGTAGTGTGATATGTAGATAAGGTTATTATAACTGTTCAAATTTCATAAAACTAACAAGTCATGCCACTACTGTTTTATCCAGACTTCTTTAAAATATCAGAACATCCCTGTGATATTTCATATTCACCATTGTGCCTTCTCAAAGGGAACAGAGCACCAACTGTCTAGAAGGATAATGCTTTTCAACTCAGATTTAACTTTATGACATAAGTGACATCTGAAATGAGAAAACTATTTTTGGAAACTTTACATGTTGCAAATTTTAGTTCATATGTATGATGATATTTATATGGCAACTAGATGTTTGGCTAATAAATGATTACAAAGTTAAACTTTAACCTAAGCCAACCTAGAACCCATTGCAATCTGATATGCCATGAAAAAAATGGCTAGTCACTTCTTTTAACATTTTTGTGGAGAACATTGGTTGCCACTCAATTTTCAATCCAATTTACAGCCAACAGTTAATGTTCCATGACTATTAGAACATGCCGTGATGGTCTGCAGCATAGTTGTGATAGTTCATTACCATAATCTTTCATTTGGATACACACAAAAAAACTTCTGTGTTAAATCCTGAATCACAACCCTCCAAGTTGTAACTATTGGTTAAAACCAAGCATGTAAAATGAAGTCAAAGTGTTGCCCACAATACCAAACAAAACCATCTTGTAGGCAAAAATTGTTTTCTGAGGCTTGATGTTTAAGTATCAAAACATGTAAAATCTCCTGTTGGTTTGCTTGCATGTCGACACATAACAGCACAAGTGATTAAAACGTTTGGCTCAAGTGCAATTTAGTGGCCCCAACATACTGTGTTGGCTTTTTAGGGTACCAGCAAGGATTAGGATTTGGTTAGTGACCCCACATTTGTCTACTTTACTAAGGGATCCACTAAGCTGTACTTGACCCAAAGTTTTAATAAAACTTGGCAGGAATTATAGTTTCATAATTCTATACAAAAACAATATAAATTGTCTAATTGTCATTGAGAGTACTGTGAAATAGGATGCTGATTTTATTTTTTCCCCTGAAATTATGGTTATCTCTCAATTAACCATACAAAACATTTATAGTTAATATTTTAATACCTGAACTGTATCAAAGTTTTATCCAAAGGCTGGGAGGTAAAAAAAACATATGCGGTCAAAAGTTAATTACTAACAGCAACTAATAATTAACTTTGTGACTATTAATAATTCACTTTTGACCACTAATGCTACTTATGGCAATTAAAGTTAAACTTCAACTTGGAAGGTTAAATCATTAGTTGTGCCCAATGTTTATGTTAACTAATTTGAACCCAGAATAAACATACTTTGCATTGGGACATTTATTTCCATTAAAAGTTGCATCATGCACGCGAATGGTGTGAGGATGTAGACAGGCGATTCATTGCCAAAGCTTGATGGCTAAGTGAGGCTGGCTGCTTTTCTAATTTGGCTGTCTTAAAATGCTGCACAAGCACTCCACTAATAGCCACAACTGGAAATATGGCGAAAACTAGCCAAGAAAAGTAACACAACTTTCTAAATTTTTGACCATAGATGATATGCTGGACATATTCTGTGAATAAAAATCCCTCAATAAAATAATCTGCTCCTCCCATGATGAAAGCTCCACCAGAAACTGAAGTGCCCAGTATGAGAAACACTCGATTCCACCACAAAGTCACACCAGCAAAGGCTATTGCAAGGCCAAGAGTGATAAGAATAGGCACAGCAAATGATCCAAAGTCGTGGATCTCTGAGACAACCACTATTACCAAACAGCCAATAGAAAAACCTGAACATAGCCCAGTGAAAAATATTCCACAGTATAAGACACTGGAGCAAAGGATGGAAACAAAAAGAGCAATTGATCCAGTTATTAATAAGCGGATTTCCAGGTTGTAGTCAAATTTATATTCAGCAATGGCATAGCCAACCAATCCAGCAACCGTGAATCCCAATATACTGAATGCAGTCCTTTGTCGCCTAAAACCTGCATGGACAAAACATGTTTCAAGTCAGACATAGACTGAGTTGAATGAAATTTGATATGGTTTTATTTGATGCAAATTCTAAATAACAATTACATTATGGGTTAAAAATTTCTAAGATGTCAGTTATCAAGGGTTAAGTCAAACATCACCAAAGGGAAATTAAAAGTATGTAGTCTAATTGTTTAAGACGAAAATAATGTTAGGGTTCCAGGTTTGAGTTCTACCTGGAGTTCTGAGTTTTTCTTGGCATCAAAGTCCCCACATGGCTTGAAAAAATGAAATGGGCAATGGTGGATTCACTCCATTATCAGTTATTAAAATAATTTTAAAAATCAATGACAGAGTGAATATGTTCAAAATTTCTGAATTTCTTAATCTATTCCAACATTCTAACAAGTTAAATCTACATGTTTAGTCTTATATGCAGTAAACCACGCTGCACGTGTAGTTAACAAGCAATGATGAGGTGACGTAATAGTCAAATGATTTGTCTCTAAACAAAAATTTAATTCCATTAATGAAGACCTTCTCATGGCTCTAGAATACATTTAAAGTATAATTGAAGTGCACAATTGGTTTCCTAGGGCTGTGGGAAAAGCTCAAAGTTAATTCAAGTTGTTTTTCACGGCAACAGAGAGACGTTCTAACATATATAGCCAAGTTTCGTGAGTACCAGCGCACAACTAAAACGAAGAAAGGGGCTAACTTTATAATGTTACGTGATATTTTTCGTAATTATACCCTTGAAAACATATCAAATTGTGAAAACTGGAAAATCATCCCGGACGTTCTATAATTTCAGTAATATTACCTAAAAGGTAGAGGGTGACAAACCTAGTTAAAGTTAAACAGCACTCACCAACAGTACTAAGTATGCCACCATCGATGATAAGAAAGCCGCTAACGATTGCCGGAACGATCGAGTATTTTGGTCGAACCTCGTTCCACTCACAGCTTACTAAGTCGATTTTGGTTCGGTTTTTCGTCTTGGAAAATGACGTGCTGTTTGTGTCGGTCAAATTCGTCACATTTTGAGCAACAACTGGACCGAAATCCAGAGCCAAAGAGAAAACGATCAAGATGAGCGACGGCCAGCAAAACCGGTTCATTCTTTCCGGGATATTAACCTTAAACGAGATGGCACTTCATCAATACATGAAAACAAAAAAAGCCACTAACATAATAAGTGGTTTGTTCTCTCCAATTACGTTTATTTTCACTGAGTTAGCTTACCTTTTCAATCTTCGCCTCAAGCGGTTCAATGAAATCCGACCCCAAAAACCATAAACAAAAACGCAAACAGCTGGTCGATAAAGCAGCGTCAAAAAAAAGGACAAAGTTCTTTCACCTTACTGCTCACCATTTGCATTAGAACAATTTATGGGGACGAATAAAACTACTGCAGTTAATGATGCGGTTAAAAACGTGCACGTAAGTCTCCGTAATAAAGAAAACACTAGAAGTTAGTTGTTATTGTGATTATTAAAACAGCAGCGTCCAAGACTTGCGTTGGGCGTCCAGTTCGTTCCGCTCGTCTCAGACTTCCTATTTAAGCGCAACCTAACCAAGGGAAGGCTCAAGTAGTGCTCATGTGGAAGCGAGCCTGACCCTTTTTGCCGTGATCTCGCCTCTCTGTGAATTTCCTTGTAAAATTTGTTTTCGTTTACATGAAAGGGAGTGAAGCTCTCCTAAACGAGATCTCGCCTAGGAGGGCTGGAAATTTTCCATATAAACACAGAAGGGCTGGCCCTCCTACAACTCACGCGTGCTAGATCCAGGCCTGCTAGAAGGGCCAGAAAATTTCCATGTAAAAGCGAGGTGAAGTTCAGCCCACTTACCAGGGCTAGCCCTACCAAGAGGGCTGGCTCGCCTCCATATAAACACTGCCTTAGGGCCCTAGACGGCACGACTGCCCCCATACGATTCTTCGTCCCGATGCACGCGATTCAGCCGTGAGAGTTGAGGCATAGGAACATTCGTAAATGAATAACAAGCAGGAGTTACACTGTTACGAGTCAATTGTATACACCTGGGTGATTATACGAGACGGTCATGTCGCACATATGAGACGTTAAAGGTACCCCACACCTAGACACCCTTTTTGAAACTATTTTACGAATCCTTTTTACAAAAAACAAGCGTGTAATTTCTGTCCATTTGACTATCGGTGGAGTCTCGATATAGACTTTTCCAAGTGGCAAATGAATGAAGTCGATAGCCATTGAGAGGTCCAGCTGTCCTAAAGGTAATCAATAAGATAATCGAGGGAGGTATGACTTGAAAACAGAATTACAAGATTAACTGCAACCAAAAGCCCGTCTTTGTTTCAGTAAATGCCTGTCAAGCTGTCGCCACATTAAACTGTTTCAAATTTGCGCCTCACGATCCAGGAAATTCCGTTTCCGGTTTCAGTTGAGTAGTGCAAGCCTCTTCATGAAAGGTTATCTTGAGAACCTCTCCTGATCGTAATGGTGGTGAAAATCGTCAGTAAATCCTTTCCTCAAACCAGCAAGTCGCGTTTAACATCGTTTCTGTCGTAGTTTCTAGCCATGAATCTGAACCATGAAATTGCAGGTTGTTTAAATCAATAACGACCGTTGTCACCAATCGTAAAAGTAATTATATTCCAGGCAATTTTGCATGGAAATGTAACGTACATGATCACGTTATAAACGAAGTATATAAAAATTACAACGTCTACCATGCGTTTACAATTCATATATTAATAAAAATGAGAAGGTCCTTGGTTCGTGTAGGTAAACCATGTGCGTGAATCAGAGATGAGCTTAACCATCTAAATACCTAAAATACAATTCTAGTAAGTCCTCGAACGAACTATGTTACAGAAAAGCAACGGAGGGAAAAGTGCATGCACACGCCAAACAAAAATTAAGTTTTGGTATGCATTTTCATCACAATAAAAAGTTTATTTTTTCATTAATTTATTTTGGGTAGTGAACCAAATAAAAATAAACTCATTAACATGATGAAATTGCAAACCAAATTTTGGTCATAAGCATGCCAAGCTACATAGCCACTACTAATTCAAAAGACCAAATAATCGTGTAACTTTACTTAGGCAGGAGATTAAAGGACATCGCAGGATTTTCGGAGTTATTACAACATTTTTCCGCCAAATTTTGCATTTGGCGCCAACTGATTGTAACAATTTGAAAAGAATCGAACATGAACGCATTCGAGGGACTGCGTAAGCTAAAAAAGTCAACATTTCCACGTGAGCAGAGACATCGACCAACACAAAACTGCTCAACTACTGCACTCTTCATTTCCGGGTTTTCTTCGGATTCTTCCATTTGGTCAAGTATTAAAAAATATTCGATAACTTGGACGAAATTTTGACTTGTGTGAGTAAAGTTACGAGAGCATTTCCTTTTTCAGTTCACAGTAAAATTCTGGCATATCTCTGATTACTGACTGGCTTAAAGGAGCGACAACTTTCCATTGATTCCAGTCTTCGTTTATCAGTGATTCCATGTCCCTTCGTCCTCGACTAACGTTTTCGAAGTAAGTGATTTGCTCTCTATTGAGAATGACGGTACCATCCGGTAAAAGTCATTTGTAGTGAAACACAGATTTCCTACGTAACTCGCTTAAGCCCTAGCAGCGGTAACAAAATCACTCATTACGGAGGAACAAATGAAGTCGGCCATACATTGTTTTCGCTGGCAACACATCGGCAGCGCACGCCTTTTATGTTCACATCCAATTATGAACATCACACCATGGAAAGACCGGAATTCATGAAACTAAGTTGTCTTTTACATTTTACAAAAACAATTTAAAAATAAAGTGCAGTTCTATTTTGACTCTGAATTACGCGATTTAAATCTCTGGACCTCAGTTAGAGTAGATGAAGTTGTTGCGCCACATTTATACCTCACATCTTTCCAAAGATGCATGCACATGTTTAAGGAAAAGTGGTTTAATGATTCGACCGCCTCGACCGAGATATCTCTTCACTATACACGACATGGCGACTCATGGTAATCTATATGGGAAAATGCTGACGTGGCCTTCGCCGCTGTTCAACGCAACATGAATTTAATGCTAAAACAATCTATTCTTTTTCTTCTCCTTTTTGTCTTTCTCCCTACCATGACCATCGATGGTTCTGTTAAAAAAAGATAAAAAAACTCAAGTGACTAGTACCACTACCATTCTGGTGATTCTCATTTCTGAATAAGGGTATTACGGGTTTTCAAAATAAAAAACACGATTCCGTTGACATAGTATTTCTAATAGCTCTTTGAAAGAAAAACTTACCGTTAATTTCATGTGTTCTTACTTAAGAAAATCAGAAAAATGCGCCATTCCGTACATCAAGGACAACAAGAATCATGATGATGACAATGATAATGACGATGATCGATATTGATCATGATAATGATCAAGATAGCAATCATGATAATGTCAATGATGATGACGATAGTAATCATGATAATGAATGATAATAATAAAGTAAATGGTTTGAACCTGGGAGAATCGTGACATGTTTGAGGAAGTTGATCGTCCAGATTAGTGTAGTCTTGAGAAAGACTGTTGGTTGAAGTGACTGACGTTTCGACAGCCTTAGCGGCGGTCATCTTCAGAGTCAAAAGGACTCTGAAGATGACCGCCGCTAAGGCTGTCGAAACGTCAGTCACTTCAACCAACAGTCTTTCTCAAGACTACACTAACCTGGACGATCAACTTCCTCAAACATGTCAATGATAATAATATTAATAGTGATGATGACAGTGTTAACAGCAGTTGGTAGACCCTGCAATATCAACTGTAATATATTACTTACCTCGCGTGTGGATTCGGAGATCCCATCCCATCTTCATAAGTTCTGTTTTGCTCCCTGAAAACATCTCTTTCTCTTTCAAACTTCTTTCGTTTTTCGTCCAGTTCCTTTTGCTGCAGTTCAAGTTGACGACCGCTTTGTTCGTGCTTTTTGGTGAACTAAACAATCGGAGAACAAATTAAATAGCCTTTTACATTTGGGTGCAATTCAGGAGTGTCTAGCTCACATTAGGACAAGCTGGATATTCAAGCTCGTAAAACATAGTTATGGCAAAAATCTCTCAAGTTGTTAATTAAAGACTGGTTGACTGCCTCAATAATTCAGTCCCTTACAATTACAGAATGCTCTTCTATTATGAAGTAAAAAACAGTTTGGTTGTTCTATAAATTTTAGACATGTCGATTGTAATAAAATTTACTACAATAATATGACAGAAATGTGTTAAAAATTGAAATTTCGCTTATTCCACTGGCTGAAACAGTACGCGGGAAATTATGCTGGCAACGGACTGCTATCCAACTGTGGCAACTAAAGAATTTATAAAAAATTTATTAAACAGGTTTCAGATGATTTGGCAGGAAAATTTTGGAGTATTTTCCACAGTCTTTGTATAAATACAAGACCAAAACATACGGGAAATAAAAAGACGAATTAAATTCAACACAGGATTAGCAATGACCAGTTTTCTGAAAGGTCAAAACTAGGTTAAAAAAAACAGGATTATTAACGATCAGTTTTTGAAGGGTCAAGAGGATCAGGATCAGTTTTTTTTTTCACTAAACCCTTCCTAAAGAAACAAGGCAATTAATAGCAATTATATAAATAGTGTGGTGTATCGTCAACTTGGGTTATGATTTCAGTAATATCACATAAGACAGGACTTTTCTTGGTTAAAATTTTAAAACTGTCAATGTGATCAAACCTCTGCTTCCATCTCTTTCAGTTTCTTTCTTTTTTCTTTCACTTTTGTCTCAAACACCTGTTCCATTTCTGACTCCGTCTTTGAGATTTTATTCTCGCGTTCGTGTTTCTCTGCCTCCAGTTGCTCAAGCGGACTTAACCCAAACGATTTACTACAAACAGCCAGAAAGAAGTTTGAATTTTACAATTATCCAGACAAACATGTACAGGTATTTTTGCTGGTTGGAAGTGAAGGACACTTGCCAAAGCAAGACTTCATGTGATTAAGTTACATGACATCTGTCAGTCGATCGTTGTTCTTGTCTTGTGATGTTCGCGTGATTGGATCCAAGTGCAGTGGGTGGTTTTGTACTTTAGTAAAAACACTTAGAATGAAATGGGAAGGAATTCAGCAATAACCAAAGAGCAAGACCGCATGGTTTGAGTGATAAAATGAAAACAAATTGTGAAAACAGTGAACTTGAAAGTTCCTGAGCGTGATGATTAATCTACCGTCAATATTCCATTATCTTGTACCTTGTAATGGTAGGTGAACCCACAGTGACCGCAGCAAGCCTTCTGCACCGGAAATTCTCGTAGTGAACGTCATTTGTGACGTCTTTTAAATCTTGCATGTGTGTTCTACGGAGAAAGATGAGTTACATTGAGCAATTTTCGTCGACATTTCTACTTCCTAAGACAAATTTACAATATCCTAATTTATAGTGTCGCTGATCTGAAGGTCATTTATTTCCAGTTAGAAGTTTTTTGACACCTAAACTTTGGGTATGTATCTAAACAGAGCAACGATTCGGCGAATAAAATGGCTGACTCTTTAGCAGGGGTTATCAAGCTATTTTTCTCTCGCGTTAACTGCAGCGGTCGCTTTCGAGGGTAACAGTGGTTAGTAAAAAGATGTATGACTTATTGTCGTTGACAGACAAGAACAAGCTCATTTGCAACGCTAGCAAGAAAACGTAATGTAACCACCCACCTTATTAGCATGTTTCGAAGGGCGATAAAATCACTGTGTTCTGCATTCTCAACTGTCAAAGAGTGAAATAAAACCGGAATTATTCTCCTGCTCAAAGCACACTGCAGACTGTCACATTCTTCGGCCACTCATGCACCTCAACACTTTCGCTGACTAAAGATAGATAGTACTATACCAGTATTGTCCTATTTCTAACCAAAAGATTCCATCCATACAGAATTCTCAATCATTGCAACCACAATCAAACACCTTGGTTTTCATTTGATTGTTAGTATCGCTGCAATCGCATTGACTGTTCAAAATCATTGTGAACGATCGCAGCGATCAAGAGTTTCTACTTGATTGCTGAGAGCGCCCAACCGAATCGTCTCAAAAACCACACCTCTACGAGCAGTGTTCCATAATCCTAACCTGCAGAAGGCAAAAAGACAAACTCGTTGACTCGGGCGGAATTGAAAATTGCCCTTTCTAGTTACCAGACCTTTTTTTACCATCTTACCTATCAAGGCCATTAGGGTTAATATGACTATTATTACCCAACCTTAACTGCCTGATTGTTTCCTCTAACAACCTAACGTTAACCTGTGAGGATTATCGAGTGGAGAAAATTTTACGATTATACAAAGTCTACCTTCACCGTTTTAGATAGTACCATCAAAACAACCATTAACACTACCAGCATTGTTAGTTTCACCACAGACAAAAGGCCACAGAGTATAAGAAAGGGTGTTGTCCAACTTAGCGTTCAACAGATTGAAACAAACTACAAACACTGGAGTTGTTGGGAGGCAAACGACTGGCACTAAATCATTCCCCTCCCAACCACTCCAGCCAGCTGTCATAGTGTAGGTAACTGCAGCACACAACTAGCAATGAAATTTTGCCTTACCCTGATTGTACCATAGTTATCCACAACATGACTACCCAGTTCCCTACTCCACTTGTGGAAGTAAATACCTGCAAAGAATGCCATATTACCTTCTGCTACACCCCATGGATAAACTCTTGCTCTTAATTTTTTCCCGCCAACCTCTACTACAGTGTTGCTGCCAACCACAGCAAATGGTATCCTATCCTAAATAAAATGAGACAAAATACATGTGAGGAGAACAATGAAAGCTTCAAAATTGAATCCAATATTACACATGAGATTACAAGAGTGAAGGGCTCATTCACAACTTCAAATACATGTAGATTTTCTTGCAAATTTCACTCACAGTGGCTGAACCAAATAGTTAGACATGAAAAAGTAGACAAACAGATGGACAGAATATCAGGCAACCAGAAAGACAGTCAAACAAAATGACACAGTTGATCTGCTACAAAGGGAATTAAACTGTGTCATTTCTATATGATTTGGTCAACTAGGTTAAGTTGTCTAAGAAAAATTATGTATTGAACAGCACATCGCATAATCCATTTGTAACCCTCCACAGGATAATTCATGTTACAGTTTCAGCAATTATAAGTACTGTAGCAACTTACTGTCATACTGACATCCTTGAAATCTTCATCATCCCCACCTAAATCTGGAAATTGATAGATTCCTATTTTATTTGATCCAATTTCGTTTAATATCTGAAAACAGGTAAGAAGAATTGTTAGAAGAACTTAAAAATAAAACACCATAATATCCCTAGCATAGCTTGCAGTATATTTGGATTGATTTTCATGTGAGAAGAGGGAAATGAGCATCTTGATACTTACTTGTTGTTTAAATCTCTGGCATTCTTCAGCTGTTAAACTATCAGCTTTAGCAATGACTGGAACTATATTAACCTGAAAATAAAAAAGTTGAGATGTGATCCTCAAACAGGAATCCACATATTTTCTGATTTAACAAAAAAAGGGGGGTCATACTTTGTCATGAAGCCTTCTCATAAATTCAATATCTAAAGGTTTCAAACTAAATAAAAAAAAAAAAAGTAGCAAAAGTACATGTCAACAAAAAGGAAAGGTCTAAGCAAATATAGAGTAATGTTGACACTGATGACTGATTTAAATGTATAGATTTATGGTCTGTTCACTCACGGCTGGGACAGAATTGTGGAGGGAGGGCCTAGAGTCATCCTTAGCCTATTTTTTTCATCACAAAACATTTTAATCAATGAGCAGCAATAACTGTTGTATTAAGCTAAGGTTACATTGGTGCACTACCTATAACATAATTATGTTGACAAAAGGTTACCTTTTGAAGACACATGACATTCTAACATTTGAGCAATATACATGTAGCCTGTCAATAATATATATAGTTATCAAGTGTTCTATTACCCAAATATTTGTAACTTATAAGATATATGATTCATACCAGTGTCCATTGGGAGCTATGAAATATAAACAGCAATGAACTCTGTTGTCCTGTAGGGCTGTTCTATTCACCCGAGATTCTGCATTGAGGTATTCTTCAAACTTTGACTCAATATATGAAATAATTGGACTCCAGCTTTAATCAAGATTAAGTACAGAAAATTATTGTAAAATGCAATGACTAACATCAAAAATATTTATTAGAGAAATAAGTATTCATTGGAGAGATAGGAATTTATTGAGCTTTACAAGTTATGTGAAATTTTATTTTGCAAAAATATACTGTGGTTAAACAGGTTTTACTAAGAACTAACTGTCATCATGTAATTACACATTTTTTTTTTCTCATTAAACATTTACTGATGTCTGGGATAGCTTACCATAGTCTAAAAGTTGCAGCAAACATAAATTACAAACTTTAAACGAAGTATTGTTAATAGTTTATACTTATATAGGTAAGAGATGTTCTCCATATACTACATTCCACCTTACCACTCTGTGTTATCTACAGCATCACCAAATCCAGGTGTATCCACACATGTTAGCTTTAACGTAACACCACCCTCTTTTAATACAACAGTTGATGCTTGAACCTGACCAAAATAACAAACCAGATAATGACTGGGGATTAAGTACAAGTAGGATTTTAATGGCTAGTTTACTGTACTGAGTGGTGCTTCTGCCATTTCTGTTAGTAACTTTGCAGAACTTTGAACCAGCCAGAACTCTCTTCTGGGGTTTCATTTGAAACCTTCCCAAAAGTACAGGATCTTAAGATTTATTCACAAGCTTTTTCTTTACGGCTGCTGAGCTGTGTTGGTCACCAACAGCTTGTTGTTTGAAGGACTATTATAGCTAATCCTGGACTACTAGTACATTTGTTGTTTTCACTTATAAAAAAAAGGCAGCAGCAATTTCGTTCAGTTGAATAAAAGCATAACAGCATCAAAAAGTTGTTGACTTCCTTTAAAGTTAGTCAGAGGGCATTTAAACTTTCCTTAACAATATTCTCAATTTGTTGACAAGATTTTAACTAATACAGGACTAAGTGAGTTTTTTCATTTGAGATTTATAATTCTTACTGATTGAAGAGAGCATTATTGATGACATTTCAGAGAATTTAGTTAAGTCTAAGTTTTTTCCCACTGGAAATCTTTTATTAAAATGGTTTAACTATGTGTCTAATTAAAGTACAATTTCAGTTCATGACTGATGCTTAAATATCACACAAAGAATTTAATGGAACACGTTCCTTACAGCACATTTTGTAGTAAAGTCCATGCCATTTTACAGACAGTTTTTAACCCATCAAGTGGCAAAGGCACACTTTAACATTTAATCTGGCAAATGCCAGACAATCATACTCTTCACAAGAATGAGCACTAGGGGTTAAAGCTTTTGTCCTGTTAACTTGGGGCTTCTTCAGAGCATTAAATGAATAAGGCTGTCGAAACGTCAGTCACTTCAACCAACAGTCTTTCTCAAGACTACACTAACCTGGACGATCAACTTCCTCAAACATGTCACGATTCTCCCAGGTTCAAACCATTTACTTTAATGAATTTACATTACCATAAGTTGAACAATAATTTCATGGACATGAAAACATTTGAAGAATTTGTATTTCTTATTTTCTGTACCTCAACAGTTTTCTCTAGTTTCTCTTCGGTAGTTGGAAATTTTGCAGCAGTGTAAAGGTCAGTGAGAAACAATGAGTTCAATAATGTTGATTTACCAAGACCTGATTCACCTGTAAATGACAAAGTAATTTACCACAGACCTCCACAAATATTTATTCAGGCTCAATTTTCTCTCAGTGAAACCACTTCAGCAAACAAAAATAACAAAACTGTGATAACATAGATATATAAACAGGAAAAACTATAAGCATATGTCATGGATTTTTCAGAAAACAGTCCATTATTGTAAAGAGGAAACTACAGTGATTTTGCCAGAAAGACAAACACGGAAGAGTCAAAAATCTTGGATGGGCGTTCTGAATTAATTAGAAAGAGTACTATAGAGTGAAAGGTATGAAAAGGAAACTCCAGCCTTACTAATTATACATTACTATTAGTATTCCATGACACCCATATAATATTTATGAAAGATGTCACAAAGCTGCAGGATTTGACAAGTAAAATTAATTAACTCCATTCAATTGACCGCAGAAAGTTTCAACTTGATCAGCCCTGGGGTAGCTTGATGTCTCTCAGGTATGCTGGCATGTGTCAGTAGTCCATTTTAGTTTAATCTGACCAACTGCTGACTCAAACAAACGTGTGCAGTGAAGCCATAAAATACAACACAAATAACATCACCGTGACATCTTAAAAGCTGCCAATGGCGTTCAAGATATCTATACCCATCGAAACTGGGTATAAATGTATCAAATATTTTCCTTGCGCTCACTAAACGGAACAAGAAGAGGGATGAACGTTGTTTGGTTTCTCGGTAAAAAGATAAAGTGCTTGTCAAACATACGAAACCCCAGCTTCATTAAAAACCATTTAACATGTACCAGATACACCACTTAAATGGCACGGCAAGAGAACAACCAGTTAAGCCTGAATCAGCTTATGGCAGGTTTCACTAGGGGGTAGCATTCTTTGAGTGAATTTCAAACGTTTTCAAGCGTTGTGCCACTGTTAGTTTTTACACTTCGGTTTTTTTCCGCCTGAAAGGCATAAACAAGGAAAGACAAATACGATTGCATTAAAGCAAACGGCCGCATTTCTACAACAAACAAAGTTGTACTTTGTTAGACTGGGCCCTTAGGGTCCGTTCCATTTGCAACACAAATGCGAACAAAGGCCATGTTTTAAGAATAATCTCTAATTAAGAAATTGCCACTTAGTAATATAGTAACCAGTTCAAGCTTCTTCTCTTGTAAATACTAGGCGCTGCACATCGTCAAGTTCAGTCCTTCAGGGGCATGGCCTTCACATGATACATCGTTGTTCTAGCTTGGGGAGGAATAGTATTTAACTGAAAAGAAAGGGACCTTTCAGTGATGCTGGGGATTGTTGACAGGCCACACCAAAATTAACGAAGCTTTCGTTTAAAAAGTGCCACGAGAAGCTCTTCTTTGAGGGAAAAGCCTAAGCTTCATCACCGTTATGAACTAAATCAATATAGAAGACAACGCAAACAGGAGTGTCACGCGCACTAATAACATAACTAATGCAGACAAAGCATCACTTGATTTCAATTTTGAAATAGTTCTTCCTAAGAACGGCCATTTTCAGTAATCACGATGACCAATCAGGTAAACTACGTTTCTACAGCAAAACGGAAACTCGACAACCGTTTTCCTCTACTTACCGACAACCATTAGCGTGAACTCGAAGCCTTTCTTGACGCTCTTTCGAAATATTTGGTTAGGAAGATTTGCAAAACCCACATACCCATCCAGTTTTTTAACTTCCTAAGGGATGAACAAAGAATAGATACAGAATGTTAGCCAGATAACATTAGCCTGCCACCACGGTCTATGAACTCTACAGTTCAAAATCAATAAGCAAATTACAGTTAGGAAAACTTGGTTAATTGACCACCAACAAAGACAGGAATCTTACCGCTTTAAATACAGCCAGGTTGAGTTACCAAACGAACAGACCATTAACGTAAATAGAAGGAAAATTATAAAGTTACTGAAGGGAAAAATGGATACACAAAAGATAGCGTGATATAGATACATTCGGCAAGGTGAAAACACAAGTGTTAAGCCACATGTCTAAGGTATAGTCGCTATTGCAGCTTCAACTGGCTGATAAGTTCATTGTAATAAGGCGTAAAGCGGTGTACATTAGATATTTCACATGTAAAATTTCCACTTTATACGAAATCAATTAAGCCTTACCCATTTTTATCTGTTATCTATTTTCAAGTGAACATATCTTCAACACACAGCCTTTCCTTTCGGATGACTCCGTCACAAATTCAACCAGCAAATGAAGTATTTCCTCTTCCGGTTAAAGATCAAGATAACAGGAAGCCAGGCATGAAATTTTAAATGGAATCTTTTAAAGATGGGTGATTTTTGATCGAGAATTCCTTATAAAAATTGACGACTTTAACGAAAGTGCTTAAATGACCATGATCACTGAATGCCTATAGTCAAATCTGGGAAAGTGCACAGTGTAGAGGTAAAACTACAACAAAATCCAAAGCAAATAGTAAATGTGATTGATAATATTTGATACAGTGAAGTGTCAGCAGGTGTAATCGTGAACTGGGGTACCATTCGGACGGCTTCATGTGGCACTGGAGCTGCTAAGTAGAAAGCACAAACAAGTGGTGAATTTTTCTTTCATTTTCATAAAGATGAAACTATGTGCAACAAAACCTGAAGCAACAAATTTTGACAGATGTATCAAGAATGCATGGAATACACCGAGGACGTTGACGTAAGAGGTTCGTGGAGTCCCCGTAATTTCAAGTGTGGCCAATCAGGTCTATCTGTTGGGTCACGATGAAGAAGAAACGTTAGGAGGAGGAGTGGTAGAAGACAATGAAGAGGAAGTGAAGAATGACAACAACAATGACAAGATGTAGACCATCACTAGCACCAAGGATGGTCAAATGTATAAAAAATGGGTGTATAAATAGGTGAAATTGGATTGTCAGGGTAACAATAGCTGATACAAATATGGCAACAAAATACTTATCATCCACAACCCTGATACCTAATAGTGGTGGCTAGCTCAAAAGCTACGCTCCTCTAGCTCCTGCAAACTTCTGGTCTAAACTATTTAGTCCATGTATTTGCATAAACTTGTATGTTGTAGATTTTCTGATGTTCAACACTTTGGCTTTAAGAGAAGCATGTTGAACTACTAATTTTGCATCACACTGCACAAGCAGAAAAGTAAGAAAAATTGTGATAAACTTATTATTTCATCTGAAAGATTTTGTAAAATTACTGCATAATTTTTAGGAAGAGCTTTTGTCCTTTTAACTTAAGACCATCTGGGCAACAATGGTTTAAAAACATTTGAAAAAACAATGGGATTTTTTAACTTTTTTTTTTTTGTGAAGTTATGTTGGAGAAATGGTTTTAGTCATTGAATTATGAAAGACTACCAAATTTACATAAATAATAAGTGATTGACGGTTTTTCAATGAAAAAAATTTCCAAAATTTCCTTTTGCATATGAATGAAGTATTTCAGGATATACCTGACCGTAATACTTCAACACTTTAATCCTCATATTCAAATTTTGAAGTCCAGAGTCAGAGAGTTATTGGTATTTCTCAATCTTTGACTCGTTAGTTTCAACGTCCATCCAACCACACCTTCACCTAAGCTACCCCCTGACCAAACTATTCAACATGGCGGCTTACTGCAGACTTGTTATTAACTCAAACATCCGGAGATACTGGTAATTCTAACATGTTTTCATACAGGCTTAGGCCAACCTACGAATGTTTCTTAGTCATCCACGAACAACTCTTCCGACGACATGCCAGTACAAAGTGGACCCAAACATTTGAAGCTGCAACAGCACGTATGTCCAACAATTATTCAGTTCCCGAAGAAGTTAGACATAGAGATAGTCCACACCATCCTCGTAGCCCCAGCAAACTGATGCAAGAACCCGAGACTTCCAAGTACTATATCCGACATAATTATATCCCAATGACAAGGAAGTCTTTAGCGAAGAGGATCATGGAGGAAGAAACGTTGATTTCACCTGATGATCACAAAAGATTTCACGAATTTGCTGTTGCCTTAGATCACTCCGTCGGTAGATTATACCACGGAGTTCTTGGGGAACTAAAAGTAAGCGTCAAAAATAAAAAAGTCGATTGACTAGTCAAAAAGGGAATCTAGTTAAGCCCAATCATCCTATTAAGGCTTTTTAACCCAGACTTTACCCATTGGGCAACCGAGTATTTGGGTTTCAAATTCTGTTCATCCCTGACTGACTCAAATGCAAAACTTTCATGGTCTGGGAGTTCCTTCAGTGGGTACAATCCTGGCCAAAATTGTTGGGACACTGTGGAACCTAAGAAAAACTTGTAAGTCTAGTTAAGCATTTGTTGGTCATCATTCATTGACAGCAAATGTTTAATGATACTTAATAAAGTAGATACAGGTTCTACTCTTTTCAACACAGGTGCACATTTGTTTGGAACAGCACTGCCAAGTGTCCCACATTGAGTGTGAATGTCTTTTGTTCCTGCTTCCCCCCATATACACAATTAAAATTGTCTTAAAGTCATACATTTCAACCGATTATGACTCGACCCTTACCCTCAAACCTTGCATGATGTCATCAATTACTCCTTTGTAGTTTCTAATGATTTCTGCATGACCTTTTAAAAAGGATTGGGTACTTCTGCAAAGTTTAGAACTAGTTTGGGGGTGAAAGTGCATTGTGGGCTTGCTGATTGGGACATGATATGCACAGTATGAGATATCAAATAGCTATTCATGGGATTTGCATTTGGTATCCTAGGGACATTTGTCCAGGTTTGTTCTCTTGTGGTTTCTCCATATCTTGGAAAATGTAAAAGAGCAAAGAACTGAAATGTTTGTTATTCAGTAAGGCCAACCTCATTCCCAGGGTATCTTGCCTCCATGGTAGAAAGCTGGCAAAGTTATGCTGGCATCAGGAAGTCATTTTGCTCAAAATATCTCGGTGTTTTAATGTGATAACATGCATAGGCATCAGAAATGTGGTACAGGGGCAGACACACATGATATCTTAAGGAAAGGGCATTGCTTCCCAATATATTTTTTGTATACATCTCGAAAATGCATGTTTTCTGGATGCAAGTTGTAAACCAAAAATTTGAATAATTGACTGATGTAACTGTAAATTAAAGCAAGATTTAATTTTTGGCCTCAAGAAGCTGTAAATTTACATTTGTGTTCGTTTTCAGCAGAAATTCAGTATCATTTTTCTTAAGTAGGTTAAACCTGACCTTTTTTTTTTTGCCCCTTCCACAATATCAAATTGCAGGGATGCACCTAACTTGATTTGACCGTGCTTTCTTTGTTGACTTGAATAGCAGATAAGATTCAACACTCTGCAAGCTTGCTCATTGAAAATAACTGTCATTAAAGCTACCAGCGATCACAATTTACAATATCCATGCCCTTATAGACATAACAAACAAGTCTGAATTCAAAATTTCACAGAGAGAGAATTTCTCACTGGCCAGATTCAGATGAATTGATATTTACAGTGGGCCAAACATATAGAATTAGCCTGGTAATGTCAGGACCAGTATACAAACTTACTGCCATGGAGGTGAGAATTGGACAGGACAGACACTGGAAATAAGGTTTAAGTACAGCAATTAAAGTCTAAATGAATCCTGGATACCAAGAAATATGTGAAGCCCCTATAAAATCCATCCTTGATTTTATAAGTGAGTGATGTTTGTTTTGTTTTATTTATGTCAAGTCATTGTATGATCCACTGAATCCAGACAAGGAGACTTTGGTGACACGATACATAGGCACAAAAGAGCGACAGGATAGAGAATATGACCTTCTTAGAAAGCTCACCCAAGTCCTTGACAAGGCAGGCTTCTATGAACTTCCACAGGAAGCAGTTCAGGATGCTTTAAAAGAACATGACATTGGAGATGGGGTACTGGTCAAAGTTGACCCAAGCAAATATGACATTTTGAGGATTTGGGTTGTTGGTAAGGATTACAAAGATGAAGACAAAGGATTAGGTTGGGCAAGAAAGGCAAGGAAATCTGTGAGATACCATGTCTATGGAAGACCATCTACTTTGGAAAGGTATAAGAGAGTTATAATTGCTGTTAGGGCAAAAAATCAGAGGAAACTTATTCTGAAAACATTTAAAGACATTCCTTGTCCAAACTTGGAACATCTTCTTCCTGAAGGAAAAATTGAAATGACACGACTTGATCAGTGGTTGGTTGGATTAAGTTTAACAATTGGGATCACTACAGCAGCAGTTAAGTTGGTTACATTGATGGCAGACCATCATGTTGGTCTATTACCAATAGCTACTGGTGCTACATGCTTGTTGTTGGCCAGAACATGGAGTGTATACAACCGTAGACGGAACAAATATCTTGCAGATTTGACCCAAACTCTTTATTTTAAATCCATGGCAAACAACAGAGCACTTTTGACCCTTGTTGTTGATAGAGCTGAGGATGAAGCATATAAATCTGCAGTGTTAACGTACAGCTTCATAAGGGCTTCATCTAGACTGTCATTATCAGGTGAGATCAATAATCCACATGTAGCATGTGGTAATAATGAAGCCTACATAGAAGTTTAAGTCCCAGGGAATGTTTGTTGAAAGTTAACTAGATCTAATCTAGGATTAATATGGTATTTGCTGGGGTAACTGATAGTGAAAGCTAAAATGAGTACATCATGATTTTCTTCCTTTAACAACCCTGAAATCCAATTTGTTTAAAATATTTCACTGCACTTAGAATACCTGCATCAGATTCAACAATAGACTGCATTTATCATGATTCTTTTTCACTCCTAATGCAATTATTTTCTTGCCTTCTTATTTGCTTGCACATCTGTCCAAGTAAAAATTAACTGAAATTTCAAGCACTTCTTTCACAGAGGAAAGTCCATCTGATGAAGAATATACTGATGGTATCACAAGTGAAGAACTGAAGTCACAGATTGAAGGCTGGATGGAAAATAAATTTGGTCTAGATATTGAATATGATCCAACAGACTCGGTAAACTTTCTCGAAGACATTGGTATCCTTAAGAAAACAAAAGAAGGTAATGAACTGTTATATTTTGCCTGTTCTGTATATTTGAGGCATATTTTATTTTTTAAGAATGAACTTTTACAGCAGATGAAAGTAACTGGAAAAAATAACTTGTAATAGTTATTTTCTATAAGTAATCATTGCACAAATCAGTTACTTTGTAAAAATGTTTTTTGAAGTTTCACTAGTGACACAAAAGAACAATCTAAGGCCTACCCCCAAAACATAGTCTCTTCTTACAAGCAGGCACAACTGTGGTGCAGGGTACATAATAAACTAAACAAGTTTGTTTATACCAATAGTTGTCTCGTGAAATTAAATTTAATTCTGTACTTGGTGAACTACTGTAAGACTACAGTACAATGAACATTTACACAGAGAAGGAATGAAATTATGAAAATGTAATTAGATTGTTAAGAGAACTGTCTGCTATAAATGATGACAGATACAGAAATAGCTCTTTTAAGTCAAAGAAATCCCGAAGAATTATCAGGAACATTTCTTAATGCTTTGGTTATGTTATTCTTATCAGGTTAGAGGGATTGTATGTTTTATTATTAAAAAGAGGAAAGATAATTTTTTTTGTCAGCTGAGTAAAAGACAGTGACAGATACATGTCGCCACATTGGTGTGCAACACTACTGTTGCCTTACTCTCTGAATGCAAAACTTGTACCTTATAATATTGTACCTTTTTGTTCACTTGCAGGAGAAATTGAGATGTTAAGAGTCCTTCCAATCAATGACTGCATGCCTCTTATTCCAATCCCACATGGTTGGCATTCACCAATAGACAGGGCTGATGAATTTGATTTGCATGATGTCCAAGCCTTTGATCAAAATGAAAGTGATCACCGAAAAGAAATGAAAAGTGAAGAAGCTGAGGAAGGAAAAATGGGGTGGTATTAGAGTGTAGTCTTTGGCTGGTATTCCACATACTAAATTTCTAATGGAGCAGAAGTTTTTCAAGAAAACAGTTAAGAAGACTGCTGTTGTCATCCTTTATTTGCATGTGATTTCATGATGGCCATACTGGAAAAATGTTAAGAAAAGAATCTCACTACTTTCTTTGACCTCTACTATGAACGTCACTTCTTTGTCTTCTGAATTCAACGGTTAATTGCAAACCATCTATGGTGACATAGGACTGTAGTGGCTTTGTAGTTGATGTAAATAATGAGCTAAAAAAATTTAGGAAATGTGCTCAGGTACAGTGGCAGGAACAATGTTACTTCAATTGGTGTACTTTCCTGCAGTGGACAAACGCCCTTGTGACACCTCAACTGCTTTGGATAAAAGTAAGGGTGTTCCAATATACATGGCATGTAGTGGCATTAGAGACATCTCATCTAATAATCTTGTGCCGGACTGTATAAACGACCTAGTAGTCTGTTAAGGTTTGTTTTTCATAGTGTTTCAATAATTGAATGGTATGAAATGCAAAAAGTGAGTGTTTGGAGTTGTTCGCAAGGCACAAACATAACGGTTTTCTGGATCTGGCTTCGTGATCCGTCCCTTTATTTACTGAGGCAGTTAAATTCTAGCACAGGAGAAATTTATGAACTCTGTGGCTTAACGCTCGTTCTCCATGTAATATATTTTCGTAACTTATTTTACAAAAGTGAAACAGAAGTGAGAAAATATTTATGATTCGCAAGCGGATGGAAAATCCTTTTACAATCTGTAAAGGGGATTCATCTCGTGAAGGAACGGACATGCCTTCCTCGGCTGCCTCCTGTTCGATAGTTGTCAAAGTTTGCTGGAGGCGGTGGTAGGAATCTAAAAGCATTAAAAAAGAAAATGATACGATCCAGTTATCTTGCTTCAAATATACCAAGCTCACAATTCATCAGTTAAACCTTTAAAAAAAAAGACAAGGAAAGTTGCTACAGTAGTAGTCTAGCGAGCATGCCTTCAAGTTTACCAAACGGAAATTAAAATATTCAAGATTACTCCTGGTTTTGAGGTTTCTTGATGTTCAAATTGTATTAAGTTTTCGGGACTAAGAAAAACTCCAAGCACTGAACGAGAAACGAACCAGCAACCCTTTGAATATTAGCCAGACCTCTCAACACTGAGCAGAGAGAACACAGGTATGAGTCAGTCCTCCATGATTATAACTTGTCGACTGTAACCTTCAGATAAAACGGCGTTAGCCTTGCTTCCTAAGGATTGTTTACACCAGCTGATTGAAACTGGTAGTCGTGAAAGCATTTTCGGGCCGGAATTGGCCATATACGTAAGTTATTACATGACTGCGAGTGAGGAATCTCAATTTCAGAACAAATATTAATGCCCAGCAAAGTACACGCAATAAGGCCATGATTTGTAATAAACTTATTTCTTTTACAAATCATGGCCTTATTGCGTGTACTTTGCTGGGTATTAATATTTATTACATGACCATGTGGAGAATAGAATTTTACATTCGAGTGCTAATAGTAACTCTCGCGGGTGAGGGAGGAGGACGATTGAGGAACGTTATTTATTAAATTCGTAATTCCGACCCATGTAATGTTCTCTTTATTATATTGAAATCGATGAAATAGCCATAATAAAAAAATTGTTTAAATGTACAATGAAGGAAATTGTCAAGTGTTCGGTTCCTGGCCAGAAGCCCAACAGCCGCATTTTACCCAACTGGTACCGGCTGGGTCTTAAAATCTATTATTATATGGCTGTGGCAGCAAGCAGTCCGTATACGGAAATTCTACAACTTGATTGGTTCATAAGCGGTCGGATATTTTCCTTATTGCCCGCTCAGGGGGGATTTAAAAAGGCTTGCTTGTGTCGAATAAGAATTAAAATTTTTAACAAAATATGAAGTGAAAGGGTATTACGAACAACCAGAAAAGGAAAGGTAACTTGGTGGAGTGAAGTTGAAGAAATAGTATATGAAATGACAGAACTGCAAGCTAGTCTACCGTTCTCAACCTTTACACTTACCAATTATATTTCAATAAAACCATATAATAAACTACTTATTGACCTCGCTTGTTTAGTCTGTACTAGTGAAATATCGGACCTCTGTTTTTGCACGGACCTCAACTCGTTGCGCTCTTCTCAGTCCCTACTTAAAAACAGCGGTCCGATATTTCACTAGCACAGACCTCACGCTCGGTCAAGAAGCAGTAAAGATTCCGAAGCTAGAACATTTCCTTCAACGTATATAAACTCCTTTTCACGTGATCGAGTGTAAATGACTAATATTCGTTGAATATATAAACTACTTATATTATCTTTACGCGTGACATTATGTGAAAATGGTACTTTCACTGGGAGCAATGAATATAACATTGAAAAATGAGGTGAAGATCTCGAGATTACCTGGCCTGGTAAGCGAGAACTGAACTGCACCACCAAGACCACCAACAATTATGGTCGTTCGCATTCTTACCTATACCCAAGCCTTACCTACTGTCCTTCCGACCATCATCGTGTTGTGGTCCTGCCCAGTACCCTCCACGCACGTGTTGATCGCGATATGCAGTCTCGCGGAAGCCTGGTAAGGAAAAGACAAGATTAGCATCACAGGAGTGGATAGAAAGAAAGCTTCTTAAATTCATTAATAATTCATAAAGCAAAAACAAAAGAAATACATAATTTTAATCAGTATTTAGAAATCGAAGGAAGATTACAGCTGAATTTTCGCCTAAAATACTGGCTCCTTGGAGAGGTAATTTTAAACACTCGTTAAGTGTTCTTCCTCCGATTTCAAAATACCTCGAAACTAGTTCAAAAAGCTCGGCTTCGCCTCGTTTTAAACTCGTTTCTCTGTATTTAGAAATCGGAGGAAGAACACCAACTCGTGTCTGAAATATTACTCCAAGTCGTTCAGAGAAGAAAGTTAATTTGGCTGCGATGATGACAGTTAAGTCGAATAAACGGACGGTCATTTCAAAGAAATAAACACTAGAAAGATTAGGTTAATGAAACACTGTTCGTAATCGTAACACTCCTTTGGCAGCCTTCGCAAAACTGAATTTAGAATTTGATGAGTTGCATTTGAAACAAAACTATTACTTAAACTAATCACATCGTTAACACCGAAAATGGTTTCCTTACCTCTATAATTTACTGTCGCAGGAGTTCCCCAGTTACTATTACAAATATCATCAGAAAACAAGTTAGAAATAATCATATTGCTATTCTTTGGAGTTTTAGAACATCGCTCTTACTTTCTTTGAAATCCTCTCTGTTCCAGGAAACTTCCATCAATTGGTTGTTGACGTGGTTCCCAAGCGGGCTGGCTTCGTAGCTGATGCATTGGGTGTGTCGCAAGCGAAACTGTTGAACAACAATAAACTGGTTTACAATGAGAAGGGAGATTCTACTAACTTCTCCAGAGAAATACGTATTACAAAAGATACGAGAGAAAGCACAAACTTCATTACAAACTTTTGAAAATCAGAACTTGATTAAGGGCCCAGCCAAGCCAAAAAGTCCTCAAGAGAAATGCCTTCGGATGCCTACTCTTCAAGAGCAGCTCGCCAACGCTTGTATTTATATATCTAGGCCTGTGACTATATGTAAATTATCTGTGAAGATGTTACATGTTTAGCGACGAAACGTAAGATTACATTAAATATCCTCTTTTTATTTTAGTGAGTACCTCTTCTACGCATATTCTGCGGGAATTTGATTAAGATTACTTAAGTTTAATACAACTGGCTCGTGGAAAATGCACTGGCAAGATTATCCCTATAACCTGGAGGCACGTGGCGTCGACGGGTTTGTTTTGATTTTAATTTCTACCATTTCCTTTTCTCTCTGTCTCTCCCTCTCCCTCTCTCTCTCTCCTTCTCTCTCTCCCTCTCCCCCCTCCTCTCTCTCTCTCTCTCTTTGCCTCTCCCTCTCTCCCCTCTCCCTCTCCCTCTCCCTCCCCCTCTCCCTCCCTCCCCCTCCCTTCCTCTCTCCCTCCCTCTCTCTCTACCTCTCTCTCCCTCTCTCCCTCTCTCCCTCCCTCCCTCCCTCCCTCTCCCACTATCCCTCTCTCTCTCTCTCTCTCCCTCCCCCTCCCCCTCCCCCTCTCCCTCTCCCTCTCCCTCTCTCTCTCTCTCTCTGGCTTGCTTGCTTCACTTGGTCCAGTTATCAATATTGCCTATCAAAATTCCCCTGACTCGGTCCTTGGACAATGATAAATAACGTACAAAGTTGAAAGGTTTATAACTACCGTGTCTGATCTCAGAGAATTCCAACGTTTCGAGCAAAGGCCCTTCGTCGGAGAGCGAAACGTTTCTTTTTCTTACGAACGAACTTTGCTCGGAACGTTGGAATTCATTGAGATCAGTCACGGCAGTTATCAACCTTTGAACTTTGTACCCTTTTCTATTGCTTTACTCCGGCTAACGCCAGACGATCTTACACGTCAAGTGGAGACCTGCCGCAGTGAAAGGTTTATAACCGTCACAGTTGATGCTCGTTACTGGTGTTCCTCAGGGCAGTGCTCTTGGTATAAAGGACTAACACAAGCAAGTCGTACAGTCGTTCTAAAATCTAACCTTCTCGTCGGGAAGGTGGATTCGGTAGTCCCCAACGTCCTTCTCCCAAAAATCCTCCATCCATCCTCTGGTGATCAGGTGTATTGCGACTTAAAGTTTGAATCTAAAAAAGACGAATCACTTACGTTACCTATATCATTACGTCACTAAAAATATACTGTCTCTGAAACCTCTTGAAAATATCGTTTTAAACGTTCCGCTGGTTTATGATGTTATAAAATTTTTTAAAGAGTTAGTAAAACTCAACCGGCCGTAAACCAAACAAGAATGGCTCAATTGGAGAATCCCGGTTGGAAATATCGGGGATTATGGGTGAGAAGAACATTGTATTGGCAGATAGAGTCAGTTTTATGTTTTGCGCAAATATTCGAAATTACTGAGCTCCACAGCGCGCTGACGAGTATGGAAACCTGCAATTTCCATGCAACTTACCCGAGCGCAATGAAAAGTTATGTTTGTAAAGGAGTTTGGTAAGCCTAAGAGTTCATTCTAAATCAATTAAAATGTTTATTCAACTTCAATATTCAATTGACAGAAAACTAGCCAGTTGGCTAGTGAAGCGGATTTTTACAAGTTCAAAATACTTTCAATGCTACCACAAACGTGAAGAAAACTTTACCAAGATTGGGGCGATACTTGGTACAAATCAACGTCTTAAATGCAATTTCTTCCCAATCGCCAGACAATAGCTGTCGTAAGTGAAACAACACATTTTGTACATAATGATGTACAAAATACTTAATGGTTTAGCACCAAACTATTTGTCACAATTGTTCAACACATGTGATGACCACTATTATAACTTACGGAGTAATAACACCAAACTTATACTAAATAAGCCAAAAACTGATTTCCTAAAGAGAAGTTTTTCCTGCAGAGGAGCTGTGCGTTGGAACAGGTTAGATGAACATATAGTAAACAATATTAATACAAAGACCTTGAAAACATTCAAAAATCTGTTAGCCAACCAGTGAATAGTTTACTTATTTTATTTTGTAAATAGCTATATATAGTTTGAAATATAGGTACGTAATATATTAGCTTAATGTTTGTAAGTAGAAATTTACACGGCCCTTTGAAAAACAGACTGTCTGAAAGGCTACCGTGTTTAAATAACATTAAATAACAATAATAATAATAATAATAATAATAATAATAATAATTTTCGTACCTTGCGTATTGTAGGTCCTTGTGCCGACCGTTCTGATATCTGTGTAGGTCCACCTCGACCTCTTCCTCTCCCCCGTCCTCCTTCCATCGCCATAAAGTCATCCACGTGCATCGAAGGCGGTCGACTAGTGTTTTGTTTGCGGGCTCGGAAGTTGTCATAACGCTGACCACCGCGAGTGCCTCGGAACACTCCCCGGCTTCCTCGTCCATTACGGTCAAATCCTCCTGGTGGTAGAAGAAAGAATGAGTAACTTAGAGCAGAAGAAATAGATACAATATCAACAACTATTGCAAGGACAACGACGTCGATTAAGGCAAGGATCACAAAAGCAGTAACAACAACTAAAACAACAACAACTAAAACAACGACAACTAAAACAACGACAACTAAAACAACGACAACTAAAACAACGACAACTAAAACAACAATGACAACAAGGACAACTAAAACAACAACAACGACGACGACGACGACAACGACAACTAAAACAACAACGACAACAACAATAACATCAACAACAACAACTACAAACAACGACAACTACAACAACGACTAAGTCAACAAGTGCAACAACAACATTAACAACATCGATGAATGCAAAATCAAAAAACAAAAAAAAAGCTTTAACGACAGATCCTAATAAAACGGAACAAGCAAACGAACGAATTTAAAGTTAGCTAAAACTTAACGATAACTAAAAGGCAGTACTTGCGGACCAAGTCGGTTCTCTAAAATATCCAACATTACCATCTTGTTTGGCCTTTTTCTGTTGGTCTCCCTTCTCTAAGATCATCGATGCAAATTTGCGCTTACCCAGCCTAGCCAAAACAAAGTTTATTGCAGTAAATATCAAGATTAACACTTGACAACAGCGAAAACGTCTGGTCACTAGAAATACTCCTAGAATATACTGTGCCTAATTCACTTGTTGGGTAGGCAGGGTGTTTGTCCTGATTATCCTCACCTAATACTGCATGTGTGACTACGATATAACTTCAACGCTTGACGGGCTAGGGACGTAGGTTTTTAGTAGATCTGTCTACATTAATTGTCGCGAATGCTCACCTGCGTGAAGCTGCCCTTCGCAACAGATCACAATTTTGGTTTTCTTTTAAACTTTATTTATCGAGTACACGCCTTACCTTCTGTCAATCACACTCGCTCCATTTTCACTACACTTCATTAACCCATGTGCACTCCGTTTCGTCATCTAACGTCAGACCAATCATAGCGCTTCACGCCTTCCTTCCCACTTCCGGACAACAAAACAACCTGTAAACCTATACAATATTCACCAGTCTCCGACAAATAAAATCGAAAGCTCGCTCGACCTAGGAACTAAGTTATTTACCCTCTTAATCCACGTTTGCGTTTTGGAGAGTCTGGGAGAGATGGTAGCACGCCTTTTTCCAGCTCAGCTTTCAGGTCGAATTCAGGGAAGTATTTTGTTTTGACTTCTTCCAAATCACATGTGACCTGAAAAAATAACGATGCACGAGAATTACATCATTTCTGTTGATATCCAGGAGCAGTTTGAATAATAATAGTTGAACGTAGGTGGACGGTTCTTCAGTGTTCACGAGCTTAAGCTAGATCTTTTGTAAGTAAGTTAAATCGGTCTTTATTATAAATCTTTCCCAAGTATTTACAAGTAGAGGCAACATGTTTCCGTGTCCCTCACCAGTTCTGACTCAAGATCAAGATCATCGGGCGGAGGCGTGGAATACCACAGCGTAGGGCTGACCCTAAAGCAAAAACAAATCAAGTGAAGTAATTATTATTGACGACGCAATACATGTCCTACTTACTGAAACTTATCACATTCCGGCACAATGGCAAAATATAAATGCAAAATAACATCTATGTACATGTACCTGACGAAACAGCCAAGCACTGAGTACATCCTCCCTAGAAATAAAATCACTTAGCATATACCTCGCAGGTGAATAGTGTTTTATTGCGCAATCTTATTGGTTCTTCTATCCCGGAATATCCTGCACTATTCATCTCCGACCAAAACAAGATGGCGTCCAGTTATGTTTACGTTCCGGAAGAACAACTTTCTTTCAATAAACGAAGTCGCCGTGCAAGACAACACCAAAAAAGCAACAAACTTTGTCAATTAAGTATTCAAAGATAAGATTTTTTTAACGATAAATGCACTCAAGAGGTGTTTCAAAGTGTTTTGTTTACAAACGATGAGTGGGCGACAAGCCGACATCCCGTAAAATTGCAAAAATTTAAAAAAAAATGTGATAACAATTTTGCGAGGTATATGCTAAAGCAATTATTCACTTCAGTGTTGGTGAGTAGTGTTGATATTTACCTCCACTTTAATGAATAATCCTTCTTTATCCAAACTCAAAATTTAAATACGCTCATGCGAGCCGTTAGAGCTTGACTAAGTCTCCGTAAGTAGAAGCGTGCGTGTGCATAAGTGTATACAAAAGCATGCGTGCGTGCGTGCCTTTGCGGCTACACGTGTGCTGTTGTGCGTATATCTTATTTAGATCTGAAAAATCAAACCGTTTATACCTTCCACTGATATCTTCACCAGCGCTAAATGCAGCACGTTTATTAAATAGCGTTTGAAGTGGCTGAGCAGGCGGTAGAACGGGTTCGTTTTCTTCTTTGTCCGTATCTACTGAAAGAAAAAAACAATTGTAATGCAGATAATAAAGTCTTTCCTTCCACAATATGCCAGGATTTGTACTGAAGGCGGCTTTAGTCGTGCGTATTCATTTTTGTATTGTTTATACGAGCGTTTCAATCCTTCTGTAAGGCACGTCATATTTCTGTCGCACAAATGACCCTGTTCTTGATCTGGATGGGCACATAGTTTACCTTCTGTGCCTTTATCATCAGGCGATTCTCCTTGAATTTTCTTCAACGACGACACACCGCTTAGAAGAGCATCCAATGTTTCGTCTTCCTTGCAACTTTTCTACAAGTGGTAAAATTACTAGGTTTCTTAAATGAAAACGTAAGATCGCACATACATTAAAAATGTTGTCTGGGGTTTTACCTCGAGCAGGGTTTCGAGCGTTTCCAACGGATGTTCTTCCTCGCTTTCCGTCCTCATAAGTTCTCGCAGCTCAGAAATTGTCACGTGAATTTTTCTGGCATACATTTGTGGTCCATTCTCGAATGATCTGTACACCTCTGAACAAGAAAAAAAAGCAAATAAAAAAAAAAAAACCCCAACAAACAACAACAAACTAAACACCTCAACGTCAGAAGAAGATTTGGACGAGGGAAAACAGCATTGTTCTTCGATTCCCTCGGAGTGCATCTGTGACCTTCCAAAATCTAAGCCTCTTATTTGCTTAGTGTTAGTTTAGGAAATTGTCAATAAACTTGAGGATGTCGTTTGAAGCTCTATAACCGTCATACTTCAGTACTATAGATAATCCGTTATCACCTCGCAACTCTGACACGCATCTTGAAAATATTTCTTACCTTTCTCATCTTCCGTTATTTCTTTTTTATTGTTTCCTTCACCATTTTGTTCTTCGTCGCCTGCTTTCTGTTCTTTCTCGTCATTTTTCGGTTCTTCGCCATCATCATCGCCGGTTTGTTCTTTCACTTTGGACATCTCCTGGTCGTCATTGTCCGCTGTGTCGCCATCAGGTTTTTTCGGCTGTGCTGACGGATGAGGTGGCAGTAATAGTTGGAGAAGCTCCGTGGCTGTGGAAAGCGTGGAGAGGGAGTCGGGACCAGGAATACCAGGTCTAAAGAAACATTTGTGAACGTCTTGTGAAACTACACATTACTACTCTAAGTTTTGAGTTCACCTTGGTACGCAAAGGAAACACATTACAGCTTAGCTTGGTATTATAGCTGCTTACTGTTGAATAGACTGCGGCAACGAGGCTCCCGCTACAGAATGTTTCATAGCTACTTCGAACTTACTTAAAAGACGCGCACAATCTCTGGAAGAGTCTGTAAAAAACCTCTTTGTCTTTCTTGAGAGCTCTAAAAATAGCAATAGACATAATAAGACGCATGATTGGTAGAATTAATATGCTAGATAACCACGTCAATAATCCACTATATGCCTTTTCTGGGAAATCTAAATGTCACGTGTAACATTTGGAGTTCAGGTTTTCACAAAGGAACATGTACAATATACTTGAGGTTGTACTGAAAATACGTAGAAAATCCTGTCACAAAACGAAAAGCATTTAACAAAGGAAGTCGATTTCCAATAACAAAACGCGACACGATACCGTTCGACATTACGACAAACTAAATTACGGCGTAAGACGTAAGAACACCTTACAACCGGCCCAAACGAAGTAACTTACTGTTTGATATGAAATATTCCATAATCATGATCCGTAAGCATAACTATTGTCCTAAGTACTTGAAGAATGGTTGCGTAAGACTGGGAACTGGAGCCAATGTTTTCCAATAGGGCAGAGCATATCGAAGAAAACATGTCTCGATCGGGCATGGCATCACCGAGCTAAAAGTCAAATAAAACAAATGAAACATACAAAACAAAAAAAGCAAACACAGATGCATGTAGGAAAATATGAGAGAGGCCGACAGCTCTTTCGGCCGGAAATATAGACGGAAAATAAAACACTCTGAAAGACCAACGACCGGATACCAGACAAGGAGGGAGGTGAACAGGACGTAGATGGACGGAAGGAAACAGAGGAACATCCACGAGGACCGGAGGACCAATGGGGAACTCCCGGACGGCTGCACAGATTTATGGAGCAACCAATTAGAAGACAGACGGACGAACATCACAAGAACGAACTAAAATAAACTTTAGTAGTCAGGCAGAACGACACACACAGGCAGAAAAATGTTGACAAAAAGACACAGACAAAAAGACTGACAGAAAGACACAGACATAAAAAAATTGACAGAAAGACACAGACAGACAAAAAGATTGACAGAAAGACATACCAGACAGACAGACAGACAAAAAGAACCTTTAAAGAGTTTACCTGGCTGAGCGTGAATGGAGTGTCGAAAAGTGTTAAACTGATTTGGGGATCACATAAAGACTGTATAATGGTCTATGCAACAAATACCAAAGCAGTAATATTAATGATCAATATTAATTTAAATTATTATTGATATTTTAATAACAGACTAAATGTTCAGATAGAGAGGAAGTATAAGTCGTGCACATACCACTACACAGTACTTAAGACGCGATATAATCATTTCCTCTGAGTCCATTTTTAAGATGCGGAGCAAGGAGTTTAGTAAATCAGGAAAGGGGACTTCATCAGCATTGCTGTTAGGAGAGCACAGAAATCATTTAGTACAGCATACGCTGTTTTTGATACGAAACAAAATCTGTCATCCCACAATGTCGATTTCCTGAAGGAACAACATAAAACACTTTGACGGAATATTTTTCAAACAAAAGACATTTCAATATATTCCGCAAGAGACAATTCAATATCTTATTTTCGCTCGTTTACCTTACCCAGGTTTCAGAAAGAAGAGCAGAGCTGATTTAACAGCTGGTTGAGAAGAAAGATATGCAATTAGAGTTATCACTCTCATCACATGAGGGTTGCAAGCTCTAAAGAAATGGAAGAAAAAAACAGAAAAATCTTAAAGCTTATTTTATAACACATTTTATGTATTCTCGTCCGAAGTAGTGCAGAGCACATGCAGCTTGTTTCATCAAGATTCACGGAACACCGTAAATGACGTCTTTAAAAAATAAACACTTCATTTAAATCAACCTTAATGATTGTTTGATTCCAAGAACTGAAAACATTATTTCAGAAAACTGGGTCATCTAAATTCTCATGCAAAATAAGCAACTTACATTTTCACTCTGTCTTCTGGGTTTAAATCGCCTTCTGCCTCTTTCTCCTCCAATTTCTCCGGCATATCATTATTCACTACTTCTAGCAGTGTCCTGTTATGAAAAAAATTCAAAAATATTCTAAATTCACTTAGACTAACTGGGATTAATATTGAATAAACAAAACCCGATTAACAAGGGCAAACTACGGTCTTAGAACTTTCTTCATTGTTGTCGGGTCGTCGTGGTTATGTAGTTTATTCCTGTTTGCATGTTTCCAGGAAACATCAAAACGTTCAGTTATTATTGTTTCGTTTTAAGTTCAGGAACATTTCTATATCTTTTGTCGACATTTCTGTTTCTGTCAAAACAGTTTTCGTTTAATCGAAGAAAAGGGGATTTTGTTCTCGAAAGAAATTTTTTTTTTAACATTCCAGTAGCTAAATGAAGGCACTTCAACTTTTTACCCAAGTATTTTAGATACAAGGCACTCGGCTTAACCAATCACAGCAGTAAACCGTTTTTCTTCAGCGATTTACAATTAATAGCCGCTCACCTAACTACAGTCAACGCCATAGAAGCAGACACATCAGCAAGCTGACAGCAAACTCTTCTGAGGACGAGCTGTAGACTATGGCAACATGATCCTAATGAAAATAATGAAAAAATAAACATGGCTATTTCAAACAAAGTATCCCAGTAGATCAACGGTACGACAGGGCCGGGTTACACCAAACTCGTTGGCTCATTTTCATCACATGACCGGCTTTCGCCAGACGGGATATCCGTGTCGTTCTTCCCGGAAGTAATTCGGACGTGCATGATTTCTACACACCCTTCAAAAAGCAAGGTTATAAATAATTTATATTCGGTGTTTAAGCGAAATGCTCAGCGCTAAAACATTTGCCTGTCATACAGCAATTGTTTTTACCAAACTTCACACCGAGTTCTTTATTAATCAAACATTGGTGTCACTTACACGGACCAGTAAGCCGCGGGAACCTGGGAACGAGGCTGAACACAGACGCACGTGTACACAGCATCCACAAACGCAAAGACCAAATCACTTGAGCAACAGATAACGGACTTGAATCGAAACGAGGCTGCTTGGTGACAACTCCACCCACGCCACCATTCTAAAAAGTTTATCCAAGGCCTTGATACAACTGTTATCAAGCTTCTCTTACAATCGTTGTCACGTAAGACAATTATTCGAGTTTTTTCTTTGTCTAGACTTGGGTTTTCTCTCTCTATTTCTCACCTGACAAATCTTTAAGCATACTCTGTATGGTCGACGTCAAAGGGTTCAAATGAGCGCTCCACAGCAAACGATGTTTGATGAGCTTTTCAACTTCCTCCTCGGGTAGGACCTGAGAAAGGAACAAATCTGATATTGAATACTTTAAAAACCAAGGAAGCCTCGTTGTTATTAAGAATGAAGAAGAGGAAACAAGCCACTGAACTGTGTAAAGTTAAAACGAAATTCCTATTCTAAACATTTAATGGAAACGAAGACAAATATACACATGTGTATTTTGGCTGTTTGTGTCTTTAATTATATAGTATCTGTTTATATTATATTGTACTATATGTATTATATAGTATCTTTAATTATATGGTACCTGTGCCACGACTTCCTCGACAGGAGGAGTAGTTGGAGGAATCGATTTCCCCAAACAAAAATCTTAGGTGGGGAGTAATGGGGAAGACACATTACAATCACAGAATCTCGTGGGATGATCCCCTTCTGAAAACCCTGGCGAAAATCCTTGACCAGTTGAATGAAGAGGACTTACCTCCAGAGTATTGATTGGAAGTGGTATGGGCAAGAGTTCTGAAAGCAGCGAAAGACCACCAAGGAAAGCCTGAGGCTGAGACATGGTGTACTGTAGCAGCTCTTTCAACATCAGTAACCACACACTGTTGTTGATCGCCTCTTCAGCGTCCGTCGTCTGCAGCACAGGCCGAGTGAACGCCATAAGCACGTCCACGATTTCGTTTTGTATTTTTTGTGCAATGGACGATAATGAGCCATATACAGAACACATGATACTGTAGAGCGTCATTAGTTCGGTCAGCAAGCGCGTGTCTTTGAACTGGTATACACTTGTTGATAGCAGTTCTATAATAAATACCAAAAACGGGTATGAAGACTCCATTAACTGCAAGAAGCATGAATGTTGTTTCTCTAAGAATCACAACGCTTAATCTAGACTAAAATTGTGACAACTGTATGATCAAACGCCGCCTCGAAGTCAAGATAAGTACAGTTGAGCTGCAAATAGTACTAACAAATCTTAAATGAACGTTAGTTTTTCCCCCTCGAGCCTTTCAAGCCTTAAAAGCTTCGCGCTCACCCATGTCTTTAGGTTTTACCTATAGAAAGACTTTTTTTCAAAGGAAAGTTTTCCTGCTATAGCTAATTGAGTAAAAATATAAAACGAATAACGTTTGGAACGTTGGCCTCGAGACACACAAGAGAACAGCTAAAAACGCTCGTCTAGTGGCTCATATTTGTTATACTCGTTTAAGTCTCGCAACATCCCGCGTGTTTGGATCACGTTATCTATTTGATATCTCTTAAAGAAAACCATTACCAGCCGACAACTTAAAGAACTAAAGCAAGAAACATATTCCGAAGAATGCCATCCTTTTAGACTCAATATTTGAGCTATCAGACAAGACGAAACAAATCACGGTGATATTGGGACGTTATTTCAAAGACATTGACAGACGAAACAAATCACGGTAATATTTCGACTTTATTTCAAAGACATTGCCAGGTTTGACAATGACTCTGAAATAAAGTCGAAATATCACCGTGATTTGCTTCGTCTTGTCTGATAGCTCAAATATTGAGTTTACAAGATGGTATTTATTGGAGTATGTTTCTTACTCTACTGATATCTCTTAGGTAATACAAAAGTAACCTCTCCACCCTTACCTGCCAGCAGGCGATTCATCACAGCCAGTAAAGGCAGAACGGTGGAGACCACAAAGAAACAATGTCCATTAGTGAATGGCTGTCCTTGTCGCCAAGGACGCTGCAAGAACTCGTTGATCTTTTGTGTTAGCTTGATAAAAACGTCCATAGCGTTGGCTGAGAAGAGCTGGATACACGCCAGGTTGTAGTTCAGGTCTTTTTGTGTCCCTGGGAACGAGTGGAAGGGTGTTACCGCACGGCATAAGGAGGAAATGTATCATTTTCTGCTTTTTTGTTGCTTTTATTTTGTCGTAACTGACCAAAAGACTGCAAACTGCATGAGTAACTAGCGCGAGTTGTTAATTTGACAATTATTCGTGTCGGGCTCAGTGAATGTTGTTGAATAATTCCCTTGACATTATTCAATAATATTCACTGAGCCTCAGGTGAATAATTGTTTTAGTATAATTACACAGGTGATTATTTGATAGAAAGTAGTGAACTACCACTTTTAAAATTTCCTCGGTAACATTTACAAAGGTGGCCGCCATCTTGTCTCTGAGCCTTCACTGTTATAATCACCTGCAGGTAATTACTGAGATTTATGACGTAATTTTCTGGCCAATCATCACGCGGGGTTTTGGATAATCACCTGTGTAACTATACTAAAAGTGGATATATGTATTTGAGAATTTACTGTATGAGCTAATTACCTAACGCCAGTCTAATCGGGGTGTTTTTCGAGAACAATTTTGCTGCTTTCATAGAGAAAACATCCAAAATAAGTAGCTAGAATCCAGGAGTATGGGTAGATATTTTTTTGATAATCTTATCTCGTAAAAGTCTCTCGAAAAAAGTCAGATATATATAAAGATCATTTTTCTTTACCTTCAACTGGTGAGAGTTTTGGAACGGCCAGATACCGGATAACACGGACCGCAGTCAGAATTCCACAAGCAACACTTTGATTGTTTAGTTCATCAGCTTTACTAGATGAAAGAACGACAAACGAAGCAATATTTTTTCTTCGATAATCAACGAACGTTCGTCAAGCTCTAATCTCAGAAAAACGATTTCTGAGCCCCAGAAGGGGATGGACGAACGTTCATCGATCATCTAAGATATCTCCAAGCTCCCACATTTACAATATATGTCGCAGTATTTTTTCTGTTTTGCAAACACCTCCTGACATCTCTAACTCTCAAAACTATCATCCTCTCAAACTTTTTAAACATTTATGCTTGACGCTGCTCCCGTTTCGCCAGTCACTTCGAAGCGTTCACCTCCCAGCCTGCAGGCTTCTAGAACTCTACGTCCGTTATTTATGGCATTTCGTACCTTTTAACAAACTCAACTAGCTGCGGAATCGACATGACCACGAAATTGACGTCCTTTACAGGAGTCAGCCAGTGACTGAGCTGCCCTAGCGATGATTCTTTGTCTAAACAACATTAGCACGTTAGAGTAGAGTACATTGGAAGACAATAAAGAAAAGGAAAGGAGAGAAGGGGAAAAGAGGGAATGAGTGAGAAAGATAGTGGAAGTAAGATCAGGAAAGCGGAGGGTTGAAAAGAAGGAACGAAGGGTAAAGAAGGCGAGATCACAGAAGGAGAGAAGAAGGGATGAGGGGGATATGATGAAGAGAAGGAAGATGAGGGAAGGTGAGTGGGGATATAAGGAGGGGAAGGACAGACGGGAAGGAAAGGGGAAAGGTGGAATGTGGAAAAAGGAATAAAGGGAAGAGGAAGGAAGCGAACACAATGCACAACCCCAAACGTACCTTTCTGCCCAATATTCCACATTCTCTCACCATACTTATCCAAAATTTCAACATTCTCCGAACCTAAACGACAAAAATTCAAGATGCCAGCTGTGTCCTGTTTGTTCGTAAGATGAAGTGGAAGCCTTCATCCGGGAAAATCATCAATAATCACGACTTCTCGGAAATAGCACTGAATCAATTTCTCGGAAATAGCACTGAATCAATTTGTACCTTGAATGGTGAGTAGAATTAACACCGACGCGTAACGACTTGACACACTTTTCTTTGTCTTGGAATCTGCGCTTGGTTTTTCTAAGATTTCAGAGTACAAACAAGATACTTTATTTCTAATTAAAATGAAGATAAAGACAAAAAAAAAAAATAGAAAGGTAAGATGAAGAAGAAAAAAAAAAAGAAAACGATGAAGGAAACAAATACGAAAGAGAAGATGAAAGACAAGACGAAGAGGAACAAGAAGTAGTCAATAAATGAGGAAGAAAAAACCGATGAAGAAAATAAAGACAAAATAGGAGAAAATAAAGAGGTAACACAACAACAAAAACGATGACAACAAAACAACAAGACATCACTAAACCACTTACCAGTGCTTTCAACAAAAGGAAGCAAACATTCGAGGTTGGAAGACATACTCAGCACACTTGTTACAGCGGTTTTTCCTAAACCATAAGTAAAAAATCAACGTCACTGGATAACAATGGCTCACCTGAAGTTTGAAATACTGTAGAACATTGCACATCGTCTTTTTGGCATGACGTTTTGCAAATGATTTTGACAAAGCAGATAAATAATACCTACCCAGTCCAGTAAACGTCATGGAATAGAGGGAGTGTAGAGTAGAGAGAACATCGGCACCATCGAGGTCCACACCAGATAAATCTGAATGAAAATTGGACAAGTATAAGAGAGGACTTTGATTATTGACATCACAAGAACTGTCGCCAATCCCTCCGTTCAATGATATTGACGACAATCAAGTATTGTACTGGATAATATCAATGTTTATTTTGCTTTGGCGTCTTAACCTCAAAACCCTCGCTTGAAAGCTTCTCTACTCGTGTTTTTCACATCACAATCTCGTCAATCAAAGCGCGGCGTCTTCGTTATTCTTTTTTCTTTCCGTCACTCCCTTGCCTTGTCTTTTAATTGTTTTCCTCAATGAACTCACTAACATTACGAGATTTCCAGCATAACAAGACTGGTCGGGTTAAAAAAAAAAATTCGGACTGACCTGAAGAATGACAGCATTTCAGCTGATCGATGGCTTGTAACGTCTGAAAGGGAAGAAATGAAAAAGAAAAAGCAAAACCTATTTTTATTTCAACAAGTGCTAGTTAGGTTGACTGGACTGGACCTGTGACTAGAATAGATAGCAGGGGATAAAATGGGATGAAATGTAGCGTACTGCAGCAGAGCTGAAGTAAGCTGAAGTGGGTTGAAGCGAGAAAAAGCAATGTCAGACAGAGTGTAGTGAGCTCAAAAAGTTAGGGAAGGTGTAGATTATACAGTTTGAAAAAAGAATGGGCGAGCGGAAGCATGATCTAGTTGAAAAGAAGTAATTCGAAGTTTGTTAATCATTCAGGACTATGCAAAGAGCATGACGTGCTATATTGCTTGCTGAATAAACCTAAATCTGACCATTAAAACCTGATTTACCTGCAAATGATAGATTAAAAGTAAGCCAAGGTGTTGTGGAGTGCAGTGATCAGCCGCGCTGGAATCACGCAGAAAGTCCTACAAGCAGAAGTCGTTCGGTGTGAAACATGTGACAGCAGCTACAAAGGTTTCTCGTCTACTAAAATTTTTAGTGTTCAAGAAAGTGGTTAAAGTTGCTAAAAAAGGTTTTTAGTAAAATATATGAGAGCTACAGCTTCGTGTTTATCAGTCATTGTTGGTTTAGGTAAACAAAAGGAAATAAAATACTACGAGATGAATTATCATAATTTCTCGTATCAACGTCATTGTTATTATTACATATTACATTACTGAAGTATGTTGTCTAATTTTTAATGCTTACTAGTTTTGACATCGCTCTACCGGCTAATAAATTCAACCGGGTAATTGATATTTTTACGAGAGATTAATGCTATGATCATTTACTAATTAATGATTATCATCATATTATTACCATTAGCATTGTCCCTGTCATCGTAATTATTTCTATTATTACTGTGTTCCCAGAATTAGAGCAACCTTCAACAGAATTCAAGGTGTCTAAGACATTTACTTACCTGCAGCGATGGTGCTTCGCTATAGTGGAAGTCGGTCTCCTGATCAAAAAGTCAAAATGGCATTGCGCTTAGAAATGTTTGTTTTCATGAGGAATAAAACAAAATAAATGGATCTTACAGTCTGAGCTAACACTCGGATAATCTCGTTAATGCAATCCGGGTCGGTCAACAAAAATAAGAGCCCTGAAAAGATAAAGATGGTATTTTGAGTTCGAGAGAATATTTTTATCTGAGGGAGAAGAAGGATTTCCCTCTCTGTCGCACAACAAAATGCAGTTTCACTGCCAGGTGTGGTGACATCACCCAATTCTGTATCACTTAAAATATTCTATACTATCAGCGATGGCGACAGTACAGAATTTCCTATCATTTAAAATCCAAATATCACTCAAGGTTTAAATCTTTGATGATTTAACTTTAACTTAATGTTCTCAAAAACCCAAAGGACATACCGTAAGTTACGGAACCATCCAACTTAGACACTTGATATTCTTATACCACGCTTAAGTAGCTGTCACATGTTTCTTTATTTAAACTACATCGTCACACCGTGATCACCTACGAACTAAAATTCTGCTACTATTCAGATAGGGTATGAATTGGAAAGAATCTAGACGACTTCCTTCACCTTGGATCCACGTTCAACAAAATCCCAGCTGTGCCAATGCAGCTGGAATTAATGTCCTTGCTTACCTTCCTGGGATTGCAGTAGGTAAAAGAAAATGTCTCTTATGGCCGTAAAAACTGGTGGGAGAAATCCCACAGGGCAGGAGAACAGGACCAATATGGACTCTAGAAGTTTTCTGTAAGCAAAAGAAGTGGGAAAAATAGGATATTCAAGGCCGGCCTAATTCTGAAAATCTTTTTTGTACATCTTGATTGACACAAACACTCCTTAAACTCCACAAGCAGTTATTCACCTACCTGGCTGAGAACATCCGGTAAAGCATTGGAAACGGATTCTTTGGCGATTCATTTAAGGCTGTAATTTTTACAGACGTAGGGAAAGCTTGAAAATTAGGCTGGACCTATGTAAAACCAACGACAATCAAAAAAAAAAATGTTCGAACGTCAATAGAACTGGCTTCGATGAATCGAACAATGTCGGACATACCACTTCCTTACCACTAATTCATAGGCACTAGCAAGCACGTTATGAACTTCTTCTAGACATCCTATGATTATTTCTAGCTGCTCTGCGCTAATTAAAGCTCCGAGATCGATAGAATGAGGGCCATTATCGTCATCCACTTCCATGTTGGTGTCAGGATCTTCTGAAGTACCTTGTGGTTGATCCTTTCTTGATGCCAAAGAGTTGTTTGTGCTTTCAATAATGCTGCAGGAAAAGGTAAGGATATGAATGATTGAAATAAACTCGTGTAAAATACGTTTGACAGAGTTCAGAAGTCTGTAGAAGGCGAATGTGTACTCTTATATGTGAGGGCAAGCACATTTTTGTGGTGATTTAACATTACTTGGGTACCTCAGTTCACCAAAAGCTTTTGAAGGTTAAGAAAAGATTGAGTACTTTTATTCGAAAAAGAAGAGTAGAAAGGAGAGACATGAGGAAAGGAAAAGAACAAAATGAGGAAACGGAAGAAGTGGACTGGGGAAAGGACGAAAAGAAAAAGGATATGGAAAGGAAGAGGAAAAATAAAAAGAAGTAACATGAGAGAAAAACAGGAAAGGTGAAGAGAAATGGAGAAAAAAATGGGAAGATAACGTTTAGATAACTTCAAAATGAACAATTCACAACACTGACTGTTCAACAACCGTTTGTAGGTTGCCCAGCATTTCGTAGATATGAACTCGATGAACCAAACTTGTTCCTGCAGTAATTACTCGAACTGCCTAAATGGTAAAAGAGTAACTTTGAATAGCTGAACGATCCACCACATCATCCTTTCTAAACCTGACCAACTAAATCTTCCCATGCTATATATGTGCTTAAGGCATCTTTTTTATACATCATACATGAAGAAGAAGGGCTGCAACTCAAAATATTTGAAACAAAACGAAGAAATTTCTGACGTCGAAAATGTTGAAACGGAACACTGAGGCTCCTAGCTAAATTCCTAACCTTGACGAATTACGCGGTTAGGAAAATTTTGTTCCCAATAACATATCATCCGGGGGTTACAGACCTCAAATTGCATACAATATGTCTGATGTAGGGTAAAGGAACACTTATGAACGTTAACCGTAACATTTTTTAAACAAAGTATATCTGATTAAATGGGAAGAAGCTGATAACATGTGGATGACAAACTCGCCAGAACTTTGCCGTACCTCTTCCGAAACAAGCAAATTTATCAGCTTTTCATAGCCTGTGGACTGTTTCTCTTCAGACGCCCTATCCTGAAAACAAAGGATGATGATAATAATGACGATGATGATGATGACGACGATAATGATAATGACGATAATAATGACGATGGTGATGATGATGATGGTAATGGTTATGATGTTCATCATGATGATGATGATGATGATGATCACGGCCGCCGAGAGAATTTTCACGTGCCGGAGCAAGACAAATTTTAGGGCCCCCTCCCACACCTGTGCAAGGACATTAAAACCATAAAATACACTACAATACATTTATGTTCAACAATCTTTATTTTTTAATAACTGAAATATGTGTACTCGAGATAGATATGGGCCCCCTGGGGCTTCATGGGCCAAGGAGCGATGTACCGGCTGCATCCCCCTCTCCTTGAGCCTGATGATGATGATGATGATAAAAATGACGATGATGATGGTGATGATCATGGTAAGGATAATGATAATAATAATGACGATGATGATGAGATCATGATGATCATGTTTGATGATGATGATCATGTTAATGGTTGATGTTCATGATGATGATGATGATGATGATGATGATAATGATCATAATAATGACGATGATGAATGAGATCACAATGATCATGTTTGATGATCATGATCATGATCATGATCATGATCATCATGACAATGACACTATAGTCACAGTGCTTTTCCCTTCTCTTGACTTTCCCTCTTTTCTCATTTCTTTCCTTTCCGCTTCCATTTCCTTTCCTTCCCTCCCTCCCAATCTATAAATACTGCTGTATTACTGCAGCAAATTTGGCACTCCATTATCATACAACGTCACTGCACACCGTATAATATCGTACCGTGTGCTCTATCCTACACCAAATTTCAAGACCTTCCCTTACTCTCCAATTCCAAACTATTCCCCAGCACGTTTGGGCGTAACAGCGCAGGCTGTTCCTTTCCTATTCCACCATTCCCCGCACTGTCCAGACCCTCCAGTTCTTTCCTAACGACATATTGTAAACTATGAATTGCTGTTCCGCAGACATTATCCCGTGCTCTTCTAACCCACTTACATTGCCATCCCATCCAATAAAATGCTCCATTCCTTGGGGGAATTCCACTGAACTATGAAGAGCTAGAGGAAATATATATATATAAAAAAAAGATCGCTCTTATATAAAAACTTCAACCGTGAATAAAACACCGGACGAAGTTTGAGCCAGAAGGTAATTTCACGATTTCTCACAGTGTGTACGCGTATTTGGCATTCAAGAAATAAATTTCCACGAAATGAATCGGAGGAGTTGAATTTAGCAAGAAGCAAGGAACGAACCCGCCAACAGGAAGGCAGGTAAACTCAAGAAAGCTGGAATCCGAAGACCGAACGAACGAACAACAAAAAAGAAACAAAAACACATACGCATACACGCATACACACACACACACATACACACATACACACATACACACACACACACACACACACACACACACACACACACACACACATACATACATATATACATACATACATACTTACATACATACATACATACATACATACATACATACATACATACATACATACATCAACGAACCTTGAAGGGCTACTAGTTTCACAGAGGATGACATGTGTTCCGTCACCAACAGGTCATAAAGTCTTTCTTGAACATTTCTTTTCTAAACGATGGCAGAACAGAACAGAAAATAATCCTATAAATTTCAAATTCTAGTTAAAAAGTTTTCGTATCAAGTGGCATGACGTGCCAACCTTCTTGTAATTACTCTAAACACCTCACTCACTCAACAAAGAAGTTTCCACTTACGACTAATAATACACAAGCTTCCTCGCAACTTTCGCATAGAAATGACGCTAGTTTCATCCCGGCTTTCAAACGACGTATATTGGCCTGAAAGGGAAAACAAGGAAATAGGAGAGAATCAAGGAACAATGTGTTGATTAAGTCAACTGAGGAACTGCTGGGATCGGCTGTGAAAAACAGGTGTCATAAAACATAAAAACATAAATACAAAGCAACGAGTTCCATCAAAGAAAAACTGGTTAGTGTCTCAGTTCTACAGTTCAGCAAAATTTGCGGCTTGAAGTTGATACTTAATTCTTTTGATTAGCTACATTTTCCTCACAGAAAAAATAAAAAAGAGAAGTCAGGAGCAATTACCCCATAATTTAAATATGTCAGTTTTTTAGAGAAATTCAATTGACACTTTGATGACAAGGTGAGAATTTTTACGCGTTAGGAACAAAGTTTCTGCCCATAATTGCGACTGTATTAGTTGCAGTTTCGACTCCTGTTATTTACATGTAATAAGTAGATATACATACAGCATCCAAATGTTGTTTTACAATCTTAGTTAAAGAAATTCGTTGGTAAAGAGAGCCAACTTACAGCAATTGGAAATTCTTGAGCTCCTTCAAGATCACAAGCATCGAGTGCTACGCCAACCAGACATCTTACAAGGTCTGTTTATAACAAGTGAAATAAAATGAAAAAAAACCCAAAAAAACAAAGCGGAACATTAATCCTTTTAAGCCCATTTTTTTTCCTTTTGTTTACTGTTCTTTTGTCCTTTGTCTATTCCTTTGCTCTTTTGTTCTAGAGGTGTCTTATATTATATAGGGCACTGGGCATCAAATGGTTAACTGGGAAACTAGATCAAACAGTGAAAATGAAAATGAATGAAACCCTAACAGGCAAACTAGATGAAACAGGGAACTAAGCAAATAACATCCAGATGCTCAACAGAAACAAAATGCCGGCACCAAACTTCATACAACCATAACTGTTTGAAATGTGGGACTCCTTTTAGGCAAGTGCTGAATTGCTTAACAAGTATGGTCATAAAGGTTTAAAATGAAGTCATTTTAAAGCTTTTTAAAAATCATTGCTGTACACACCTACATAAGTTGCATCAACAAACTCTTAGTGCTCAATCATGACATCTAGCATATCCCTACCTCCCTCCTGCAATCCCTATCTCCACCCCAACTTACAGGTTTTAGTGATCCACATCAATGATGATAAACAATCATGATAAGTTCTTGAGGTCAAGAAATTACATCACAACTTCACCCATTAGGGTAAAACTTCCACAATGAAAGAAGACACACTGGAATACAATAGACCCATCCCCAATTGGGAGAGACAAATCTTGCAAAGATTTAAAAGTTATCCCAACCTACCTCCATGGTCAACAGAATTTATGTGCTAGAAATAAAAAGAGATGTTCAAATAATTTAATGACTTTATTTTACCTCAGTAATATCAATGAAGCAATGTATCTGGGAACAACTGAAATGGGCCAAACTTCTGATGGGTTTATGGTTTTATGTTGTCATATAAATGGCTCAATTATTAAACCTAAAGAGACCCACCACACACTTGAGAGTTCAAACCATTCTAAACTATATCAACACCATTTTGGATTCCCAACCATGTGCACGCCGCAAATGAAGGAAATTACATCAGTTGATAAATATCACATTTTTATAATGGAAGAAATAGAATTAATGAAATGTAACACCAATACTGTGATAAAGGAGTATACCATACCTGTGGAAGGAAAGGAAAGTCAGTGATATTTTCCAAGAGCTCAACAGACCTGAATGGCAAGAATGCATTAACAGAAGCATGAGTAAGACCAAAAGTTAGTCAAGCAGTGTAAGTACAGGTAAGATACAAATTGGAAAGTATAAAAGAACTGCAAAACAGCAAAGAAAGGCTGATGCTTCACTCAGACTGATAACAGCTTCATGATTATATTTTTAATGCCACAAAGGAACAAAACTGTGAATTAAGTGCTGCAGTTTTGCAAACTTTTTTCAACACAGCATCACACAAATCCCTTTGACTAAACCACTTTTAACTTTTTTTCAATTCTCCATTAAGTATATACAGTAACAAGACATTTGACATAATAATAATTTGCTTCAAAAACATAAATACTTCTCTGTCTTGTCTTCATTTTTGTAATCGTCTAACAGTTGCTTTAGTTTTTCAGCCTAAAAAGAAAAGTACAAATACTGCAGTTGAAGAATAATTGTTTTAAGAATTGACAAATCCAGCAAAAGTAAGTTATTAACTTACAGAATCAGCTTCTGGCTCTTTGCCTAAAAAAATAAAAACCAGATCAAATATTTTAGTAAACTATGCACAATCTTATAACTTTCATTTTTAATACCTTTCTTCAATCTTTCTTCAAATACCTTTTTAATACCCTTCTTCACAAAGAAGAAATGTACCCAAAGTTGGATGATAAAAATATTGCAAAACTCACAAGCCAACACCAGCACTCTTCATGTTCAGGTATTATACACATCACATGTCAAATAATCACTCATGGGTAATCAGCAAAGGGACTTTAAAATGTTCACAAAATCATACGTTACTCTACATGAATGAGAATGCGTTCTCACCTGAATCCAAGGTAGGAAATGACTGGGGATATAAAGTAGGAAAAAATGAGTTAAAATTTTGAATAACAAGATCATGAAACTAAGCCATAATTAATAAAGGTAAAGGCAAAGAAAATGAACATCAAGTAAATTTTGATGATTGACCTGGTTCGCTTTTATCCCTAATAAATGTTACATACAGTCAGTATATTCCAGAATTATATTTTTCCATATGGAGACACGATTTGATCAATCATTACTATGTTCAAAATGTTATTGTCATACATCCATGAGGCTTACTGAATGTTATAAATAAACACAAAATGTGAAAGAAAGCTTACCATCAGCTTTGTCAAATCACATTGGTATGGATTGAAGCTGACTGAAACAGACATCCAGGTATCCTCAGCAAACAACTGGAAATCCAAAACATCCTAAAAAAAGTAATGTTATGCAGCAGTTTGAGTGATTTCTGAGAGCAATCCTGTTCAAGATTTATTCATAAGTAATACTAAAACCTAAAGCAAAAATTTCAGAAGAAAGAAATATAAATCACTGAAATACAAAATAAATTACAATACTATGATTTACAAGTAATAATTCTACTATTTACAATTAATAGTAATAAAAAATAAAAATAGTCAATAATTAAGCTTGTGTTACTGCAATATAGATTTCAAAGTACTTTAAAACTTACTGTATCATCATAGGGATGGCCATCATCCATAATCTAATAATAACAGATTGCTCCCATTCAATAAAAGTACTGAGAATTAAAATATGACAAACTATATAAACTAGACATTTCCTTACAGAGAGAATACAAGGTAAAGTATTTCTCAGCTTTTGTCATAATCACTGAAGGAAGGAAGTGTCACTTAAACTGAAGGGAAAGCTGTATGTGATGTGTATGAGGAGTGCTATGGTATATGGAAGTGAAATGTGGGCCATGACACTGGAGCAGAGTGGGAGATTGGAATGTATGGAGATGAGGATGGTGAGATGGATGTGTGGTGTATCGCTGAGGCATAGAGTGCCAAGTGCAGAGTTAAGGGAGAGAATGGGGATTGAGTCAGTGTCTGATGCTGTGAAATGGAATAGGTTAAGATGGTTGGGACGTGCTGTGGAAGGATGATGATGATCGGGTGAAAAAGATCATGTCACTTGAGGTGGAAGGTAAGAGAGGATGGGGAAGGCCAAGGATGACATGGAGCCAGGTGGTGGAAAGGGACATTACAGAGTGCAGGTTGAAAAGGGAAGATGTAAAAGATAGGGAGAGGTGACGGAGGCTGCTGTGCAGAGCCACCGACCAACCCCTGCATAAGCAGGGAAAATGGCCATAAAATGACTGTTGTTCAGATTAATCCTACCTCTTCATCACTAAGAATAGCTTCATAACCATCCTGAAATGACAATAAATAGGTCATTGGAATAGGAAATTTATCAGGAATATGAAATCAAGTGAAGGTATTATGTCCATGTGACCATGACATTGGGATCCACCAGTGCAGGATCTAATGTTTGGCACATTACTAGTTTTTAAAACATTAACAGATATTCCTAAACCACCAAGCAATGGTTTCTGAGTGTGTTCTAAAAATTATGAAAGTAAAAGCAATGCATATTGCATACTTGATCTAAATCTTCTCCATCATCTGACATGAACAGGTCTGTTGGTGACTTGTCTGGTGTTAGTGGTTCAAATAAGTCATCTGTGGGATCAGGTAAATCTTGCTGAACTGCACTTTCAGACTTTAAATAAAAAAAGAAAAAATCACATTAAACAAACATCTCCTGTCAAGGGCCTTCACAGTGTTTTGCCAAAGGAGGAGGAATAGACAAGAAAGATGTATGGGAACAAATTTTTGAAGTTCCCACCTCAAACAGAAACTGGCCAGAACTGGAAAAGTTCCAGTCAAAACTCACCATCCAAGACCAGGATGCCCAGTCTTAGTCAATCTCCATGGAGAGAATGGAGGAGAAAGGGCAGGTGGAGAGTTTTTCTGTGAGGTCATTAGATAGCAGCCATACTTCCTAAATTTGTTTATCATGGTAACCCAACACTATCTTTGAAAAAATGGGCATTTCCAGATAGTAAATAGGGATTTCTTTGGAGTGAAATGAGTAAAGCCATGAAAACCACATGACCTGTGAAATGCTCCCCTTCAAAACCTATTTTCTTGGCTGAGGTGCCTCTGAAGCAACACACACAGTGCTTATTATAACCTGCTACCTCTACTTCATTCTACCAAGACTATGATGTAGTGAATTCATTTTGTGCTTGACTATTGCCTAAATAAATTACTCAGACCTCACCTATTTTGATTGGAAGGGTGTGAACCATACAGCACACTGAGGAATCATTCTCTTAGTCTTTTTTTTATTGTGTCTTCAACCAGATAAAGACCAGTTTTGTGACATTTAGGGAGACACTTCACCACAACTGAGGATGGGGGAAGTGTCTTCTGAAACATCACAAAATCCGACTATATCAGGTTCATAACACAAAAAATTCAAAGAATCATGAACACTGAACTGACAAGAAATCTATTTTTTCACAGAGGAGTCATGTTGATGGGTATCATGCTTTAAAATAGTCACTCAAAATAACCTTTTCATCTGTTTTTTCTTTTTCCTTCTCATTCTTTGGAGTTGCCACTTTCTCCTTTGTGTCACCCTGAACAGGTGGCACTTTGGAAGGTGCTTTTGGGCTTGTTGTTTCCTCTTTCTTCAGTTTCTCCTCAGTCTTAATCTCAGCAGCACCAGCAGGAGATACATGAGGTTTTTTTTGACTATCAGAAGTATCTGTAATTTAGTTGAAAAGAAAAAAAGAGTTCATTAATATAAAAAGTTGTTTTTAAACTTTTTCCTGTCCAAACATCTCCATATTGTGAGTAACATTGTCTGGTATTGAGCTTAATAAAGACTTAGACAGAAAAGAATTAAATACAAGACATGATAAACATGTGAAATAAAGTCGCAAATAAGCTAAAAATGCAACTGATGTGCCAATCAAATGACTAATGTACAAAAACAAGAACAAGTACTGGTACTATATATGAATGAATTATTGCAGTATTACTAAGTAAACAGAGTCTATATGATAGTATACTCACCTATAGGTTTATCTACTGATATTTCTTGATTTTGGAGATTTTTTGGTTGTTCTGGCACTACAAGAGGTACCTCTTGGATATTGGTGAAGAAACCATACAAACACACAGTCAATCTGGTGTACCATCCTCTAAGCACAACAACATCTGTGGCAGACTGTTGAACAAAATACATGAAACAGTGAAATAGAGTTTGCAAGCATGAATAATTGAGCTAAAGCTTTCTGACTTGAAAATTTAAAGGAGACCTTGAGATTCTAGTGAAACACAAACCACACATTGGCACTGCAGACCATATTCTTTTGTTGTAACTTTGCTAGTACTTTGTTAAATTAATCAATGGGTACCCCTCATAAATCAGATACTAGCAGACGTTTTAGGGGCTGGAACAGTAAATCCAATGCAAACATAACAACTATATCAGAGAACTAAAATATTTATGTTTTTCAACTATTGCTTGAGTGACTGTGCACAAAAAGTTGTTTTGGAATGGCCTAATCAAGGAACAACTAATTTAGTCATACAATTTACTGTTTGCTAGTGTTATCATGGTAAATACAACTCTTTTTTTCTCAACAATTCCACATGCTGTATGACACAAAGCTAACCTCAGACTTAGTGTTCAGGTTAAAGTCAAGTGGTTCCCGGTAATCCAACCTGCACGACCAGAAAAAAAAAATTACAAGATTTAATGTATATAATATATCAAGTGGTTTTGGAATGTGTGGTGTAAACAACTGGAGGCATCCAGTGAACAAGATAAGGTATTTACAAGAAACACTGGCTTCAAAACTGAAAGCAAATATGAAAAGATGCAGCTGCTGTTGTCTGCAGTTGCTTCAGCATTTTCCTCACAATGTTCCACAGTCTGCATCATCATCAGATGTTGTGGTTTTTAACACATCAGATCCTGTCAATGTTGAATGCAAAAATCAGCGATTTTTAGAGACAGAGATTTCAATTATAAAACCCTTACAGAATTATCAGTATAAATTAATACTGTGCAACTCTACGACATTTAGCTCATCAGTCAGCGTAATTTATACCTTGAGAATCTAGTTATAAGTATTTCAATTGGAGATATATCGTCAATGACTTACACTCCCAACTTGTCAAATGTAACAGCCTGAGACTTGTTAAGATTTCTGATAAATAATTCTAGCTTGAATGACTGGGGGTGAGTTTCCCTAAAGCACAAACAAAAATTGCAATAAATTAACACATGTATTACCACGAAATTCGATTCCAGATTTACCTGGAATTTTGAGATTTTCAAACTAATGCTTCTGCAAAGGGTCACCGTCCATGAGCAGTTTATTTACCCGACTTTATCCAATGCCACATGAGGTCTTGCCCCTCGTGGAATGACACGAACTTCGCTGATACACACAGGTCTGGGAAAACTCACCAAGTCCAAATGCATCTCCTACAAAGTTTACACAAGTTAAGCACTCGGAGTTCCCTCACCACTGCATAACTCCCCTGCATCTCTTCAGATGTCCTAAACGTCTTACCTCGTTTTCTTCGTGGTTGAAAGTATCGCAAAACAACAAAGGAGGCCCATGTCTTCCTGGTCCTTCCATAATTTGTGCTGTGGGGGCTGCCATCTTGGAAAGAAAATATGTTAGAAACAACTAGTGCCAGTCTGCCGATCATCGCTGCCATGGATGTTCACAAATTAAGATTATGAAAAGTGATATAATATTTTAAAGTGTTTGTTTCCAACACTGAATCAAAGACTTGCAGTCTGTAATGGTTCAGGTCATAGTAGACAAGTGGGCAAGCGGACAAAAATGATGTCAAACCATTGAAGAATCCCTGAATAATAAAAAAGTCAAGTTTTGTTTCAAAATACCATTTTAGGTATCAAGAAGGACATATCAGCAATTGAGAGTCACAAGTGCAGACATGCAGTGACTGAATTATGTTTACTTCCAGGCTCCCATGACTGGACTTTTTAAATTAATTTTGTAATTCATATTTTATTCAAGAGGATATGATTTAATGTTTTTCAATTATCTGAAGCAATGATTAACTTAGCTCACACTCACACACATTGTGACTTGGAGGATGTGGAAAATTTTTAAAGGTAGCACTTGATATTGCTTACCTCCCATTAAAATTTCAGAAAGTTTAAATAAAGTAGCATTTTTGTACTTTGACTTCACAGAGCTGTGGGAAGAAGTTTCATGTCCAGCAGGACTGAAAAATTTCTAGGGGATCTAGGGATGTGATCTGCTAAAAAATTTCAAAATTCAGAGTCTCCCTGCATTTTGGGGTCAGAAAAGAATTTATATAAGACAGCCAAAAGACTTAGATCACTTCATTTGAAACAGACCAAACACATACCTTTAATTTCATACTTTGATAATTTACAGTAGTCTAGCTCTCATTTAAAAATAAATTAGCTACTGCAGTGTACAAAGAAATAGCTCAGTTGATTAGTCCTTAATTTATTTTAATACATATAAATCTATTTGAATACTTGACATACAATTATATTTATATCTTGGTTACTTTATTATAATCATAATTATGCACTTATTTAAATAACTCAAATGATCTGTTGCAAATAGTAACTAATCCCTTGATCAGACAGAAGCTTGGATAGCAAGGAAGAGAATCTACAACATGCACAATTTTGCTTGATAATTGTCATTTGAAATTACAATTATACAGAACGTTTAGCTAATGTATACTGCAGGGATCATTTTGTCAAAGTTAAAATCAAGTGTAAATGCAAAAGACCAGTCAATGTAGATGTTTATTAGAGAAAATTTGGATGAGAATAATTTGCACCATACGAAAATTTTGTGCTTTTATTGAGATTCAAATTGTTACATGATTGGCTGTTACACAAACAGTATCTATCGGTGATTTCATATTGATAAGCAAAGGACAACATTTCAGAACAATTTCCATTTCTTCTCTGCACTAGTTCGCCATTTGAAGAACAAGTACAAGCTGGAAAGTGGAGCTTTCAAAGGCCATATTACATGAATTTTCGCGCTCAGAAAGCTTCAGAAAGCTCTTGATTGGTGGAACCATCCAAAGAAATCTCTGGTTGGCTGGGCACTCAATAAAATACGTTTCAATTGGTCAATTCTGAACTGTAATTCCCAACTGGGAAATACCAAACGTGGTGCTGAGAGCTACATCCGAAAACGTGATTCAAAGGTTTGGTGACATGTCTTTCCCAGAAGGAGGAATCAGTAATTATTTTAGATTTAAACATCCACGTTTTTAAAGAATGAGTAATGTGCAGGAAGCTAGCTTTTTTAGTTCTCGTTTTATGGAAACCCAGAGACAATGAACAGGGTTACAGGGATGTTTTCAGGATTTCTGGGAAAGGTGACCTATCTGAAAATCTTATATCATTCAAGGCAACTTCCACCTCACAAACAATCTGGATTTTTTTTCGTATTTTAAAATTCTAAATACTCGAAAAATACATTCTCGATGGAAATTAAGCCAAAACACAAAGAAACGTTTATCCATATCCTCCCGATATCTGTCGTACCGGTTATGCCTCTGACTCTTAGTCGAACGTTCAAAGCCAGGATATCTCTTCCTGTCTTGCGGATACATTCACCATCCAGTAAATCATTATATGGATGGAGACTGCTGGTGTGGATTATAATATCAAGTATATTTATATTTATAAATCTAATACAGCATCTTTGTTACCTAGAATATAAATAAGTAATATTGAACTTTTTCTCGAAAACCTGTCTTTCATTAAATAGCAAAAATTGCGGCGGTAACTTGAATAGTGATGCCTGCTGAGACACCAGAGATTTAATCACCGTCACAGTCGTTTTGCGGTTCCTCCAACTTAATGAAAACCAGGCTTGGTCATAATTTTATTTTACAATTTTAAAATGTACTCATTGACTAGGAAGCTGAACCTATGGAGTCCTTTCGTTTGTACAATGGACGATTAGTGAAACTTTTGTTGACTAAAATCTGAGCATATTGCTGAGTTAAGTTGAAATCGCCTGTGACAAACTTTTTGATTCAAAAACAAAACAGATTTATCTTGTGAATCTTGAAGTAACGGAAGGTAAGACAGCACATTTGCACAAATCGTCTTTTGAACAAGCAAACTTTGCGTGTGTTAAATATTGGATAAAGTTAAAGATAACGATGTCCGTCGTGTTTTCGTGTTGTACCAGAAACAATTTCAAATTGTTGCCGTCTCTTGAAGTAGAACGGTTTTTGATTTACGGCTCCATCTTGTTTGAATATCAAAAATAATTTCTTCAATATTTACAAAGTGTGACAGTGCACAGCTCCTTCCAAACGCCTGCCCGATGTACGGCATTTTCTTGGAAATGCGAGGCATTCTGTTGCTACTACCCGTCACACTGACGACTGGTCGCCATAAATCATCGCATCGTGGGTAATCTCCCAATCGCCATCGTCGCAAGACTGCTTCGATCGCGCCAAGGTTCCTTCATACAAAACTCCAGCAGGAAGGCTCCTTTCTCCGTCCTTAGAGCGCTTTAAGCGAAGAGAGAAATATCTGCCTTCTAATGAGTTATCTTCTAGCTGACCAGCAACAATCAAGTTATCTTCATCAACAGTGTACTTTCCCTGGGTTGTGGAGAACGACTTTGTCCCGACGCTTTCCGTGACCTTACAGAGATTGTTTCTGCGAAACACTCCTCGCGCTTTCAGGGTGACGGTCCACCAACAGGTGCTCGACGAAGGCTGCGATTCCCTCGGAAACAGACGAACACGGACAGTCACTTTATTTCGTACTTCCAGAAAGTTTTCCGGAATTGTTGTCCCGGGTGAATACAACTTTCTGCGTGAGTGTTTTGGTTTTAGACCTGAGGCGCGCAGCATTTTCTTCCCCACATTTACCATCTCAGACTTAGACAATCCCGAATGAATAACCTGTCATAATAAGAATAGAAAACAAAAAAAAAAGAAGTAAGCGAAGTCTGGAGCACACCACAACATAACCTGAAGACATCGTGATTAACGCAGAACCATGTGTGCAAACCACAACCCGCAAAGCGATGATCACTGAAAAAAGTCACATGATAATGCCACGGTACGTGGAGTCATAAACCATCCATGTTGATATTAAGCAATGCGACTTTATTACGCATGGAAGCAAATAAAGTCACCCATCATACTAAAATCTTTGAAACGTTTCAATAGCTGGATTATGTGTTGTGGGATATAAAATGCACACGGAGCTGCAAGGTCTCTTATAGTGCTCACCAGGAGCAATTTTATGAGCCAACAAAACCTAAAAAGTCGCGTCGTCAACAAAACCTAAAAATCTGGACCCTTACACCGCAGGCCGCAGCAACCACATGAAGTGATTTAACTGTGACAACAACATATCACATTTTCAATCACAAAGTGTTGTTAACTGTGCTCAACTGTTTTTCAACGTTTGCTGTAGTATATCCATGTCGTCGTTCTGTAACCATCATTGTATCACAAACCATCACAAACAACAAATATATGATTAAGTACGTTTTTACGTTTAGCGATCTTTCTGTGACGTTGCGTCAAGGTATTTCATAAACGCAAATGATTTGCAACGGTCCCCAATCGACTGCTTGCGTTAGATTTCAATGACTGCATGAAATAGTCTTACGTTGAACGACCCCTACTAGATTACGCAGTCACTGTGATCATTTCCCGGGCCATATCTAAATTTACAAGCATTTCAAGTAAGATGAACCAGTTACCTCAAATTCCAATATCTGAAACCTTAAATGTTATTTGCTCTTGTTGTCAGTTATTGCTTCGCTCATCTCCCTCCTCCTTTCGATCATTAACCATGTTATTCTAAATCAACGTCTTATCTAAAATCAGATCTCCTATCTGCATGCCAAAACGCTAAATACATATGCGAATTTTTATCCTGTGGTATTATCTACCAAGTAATCTACTGTCTGATTCTGGATTTAATGATTCTTTAACACATGTTTTGCTAGTATCTTGTTTTTTTAGTATATGGCAGACGCTAGATTGCCAAACATAGTTAACCAAACAGAGTTACACAATACAATTTCATGGCCATATTGCTACTGGCATGAAAACAGTTTTAACCATAACCCAAAAATATAGTTTGTTCTCCACATAGTAACAACTAAAGTATACTTGGATTATCCAGTTATTTACAGCATTCTTCAAAGATTACATAAATAACATCATAACAGTACTTGTTTTTTGGACATGAAAAGTAAATAAGCTTGTTGCCAAATCTACTCTCATGCTTTTGCTGTCACGGCAACGTTCGACTGGACGATTTTCAACGCACATTTTTCGCGCAATAAATGTCGAATCACAACTTGATGCCAGAAAGCTGCATTAAATTGTTAAGCGGTGCAAAAATTGTGACAAGCGTTTCCAAGATTTAGCAGATTAGGCTCTGATTGGCTAACGTCCGTTCTTTGGCTAGGTGTATTCAAAGGTAAAAAATTCTTCGCTAAACGTTCACTGCAGGTCATGTCGCTGGTTTGTTGTGATTGTTTTATAAAAATACACTTAATGTTCTTCTTGTGTTTGTATACTGGGATTCAACACTTGGCAAGTTGTTCTACATTGGAAATATTAAAAACACCCATTTTACGCTTTTCAGTAACTGGACAGTCGGATTATCGGAAGCCCTCTTAAACTAGTAAAGTTCTCCAAATACGATTTTGGAAAAGTAGAGAAGTCAATACGTGAAATCGGATTGCGTGCACACAGTGTTACATAACTCAAAACAAATTAATAATACTTTGTGGCTGAACTGTTATCAGGTTATCGTGGCCTTGCGCCAGGGAAGAACGCTTGAGAATCTACTAAAGCACTTGTTGATCTCTTCCTGTTTTGTACGCTTCACTCGTGTTCTTTTAACTTCTTGCGAGTTCATTTTACTTCCAACGAGAGGTTACGCTTTTTTGTGGGCAAAGTAACTCTCGTTCCCAAAAAACTTATGCGGCAAAAATGGCGATACTGTAGTATGATATACGTTGCGTGACTGGTTTTACAGCGTAACAATGTCGCGATATGTCAGAGCTTTGTAGACGACTTCGTATTTCATGACTCAGAGAAAACATGCGCGTCTACAGTGACTTAATAGCAGCCTTTAATCCAAACGCTGTTTCTTAACAAACAAGTGGATTAACATGTTATATCTTTTTCGTTATGACGACAATAGATACAAGCTGCCTTCGGATTAACGTGACATTTTGACCTTACGATTAAAGGTAAAAAGTAAACTTGCATGTAAACGCAATCGCGCGTAGCGCGTATCACGTCGAAAGATCGATGTCGATGTAGCCCTTACAGCCTTATGATAAAGAGCGCACGTTTCAATCCTGGTCAAACGGTGGTCAACATGCCTAAGAAGAAGTCTGGTTACATCCAAAAATAACATTTTATAGATCATGTTTCATGAATGTTTTGGCGTCAAAAATGGAATAGTTCCAACCAGGAAGAAATTTTAAGGACAACACTTATGACAGCAGTTCAAAGCAATTGAAATGACGTTCTTTTAGAGAAAAGCTAATTATCGACAATTGCCACATTGTGCTGGGAAGTGTCAACAGTGAAAAAGAAATATAGAATTAGAGATTGAATAGACGGCAGGTGCTTCGTTCGCATTGTCGAATGAATAGCAGGCCGAAAGTTACGGGGTACTGCAAACCACAGTAGTCGCACTGGTTTAAGTTCTTCTGGGCTTGTCTCCACAATTTCAATCCAGATCGATATGAACTTTATCTGAAGCAAATAATCGCCGCTACCTTTGTTTGCCAAATTGCTATGTCTGTCACTTTGATCTTCGAACTGACAAGTCGCTGTGGCGTGTTCAAGCACGGATAGCTTTAATTATTAATCCAAGAGTTAAGACTAAGAATTCGAAAGCAAAGCTACTTACCAGTAATAATCTAACCTCTACTGCTTCTGAACTTACCTGCTCTCTCACGCTGTTTACCCTAAACTAAAACGTAGCTTAATGGAAATACACAAATGAATGAAGCTACACGTCTTTCCATTCAGTCTTTGTATTTATTGTGCTCTCTCAGCACAATCTCGCTGTGACGCCAATAAGGTTGAAGAGGCCCGTGTTTCAATCATTGTCTCCATCTATCAGTTTATTTTACGATGAACAAAAACAGCAATAAATTTACGCTTGCAAAAAATGAACAAACGCCGCATGATTCCAACAGTTTGTCCGTCCATATGTGGTCACACTTCACTTTTTTATTCACTCGAGCACCTGACAATCGTCAAAATGAATGAGAGGTCGCCAAGGTATCGCTCGTGCTGGGAAAACGGTTCACTTCCATTCGCCAACGGACCAGAATAATGCTAACGCAATAGAAGTTAAACAAGGCTTGACCACAGACAATGGTGTTTGAATCAACTTTTAGAACAAGCCTTTCATTAGTTTGAAGTAAAATTGACAAAAACGTCTTCCTGATACAAACAACAGAAACAAACATGGCTTTACTGTGGTACTAGCTCAGCCGTGAACAGCATGAGGCAAGGCTACTATAACATTTATGTCGGTACGTTTTACCTGCTTTAACCAAATCGTTTTCGAACGACGTCCAGCTCCGCATATGTCGAATTAATGTTCGTTTACGATTCCGAGTGATATTTATATGGTTCGAGTGAAAGAGTATCAGATGTTAAACTGTTCCGCTTGTCTCTCCAGTTGCTCTGACGGTGTCTGGATTAAATGACAGGGCTAGTTTGATACGCGCCTATTTTTAATTGGAGGCGTTACCAGGTCAAGCTCGGTCGGTGTAGACGCAATTCTTCGACAAGACCATGGGAAACCGATGAAATCTGACAACGAAAGCCGTGAAATCGACTGTGAGACGACTCTAATGTAAACTCATTCAGCACAGTTACTACAAAGAAGGCCGCTTTGTTTTGGTTATGGCAAATTCATATAAGACGCACAACAGGTGAAAAGGCGCCCCGTGTTCACTTCCTTTTGTCAATCTACAGCCTCATTTCTCACCATCCCTGGTGGCTCGTTTCAGAATCAACCATGAATTGCGTGACACTAAAATTCAAGACGAGGTAGACACACGAGTATTGCACGCCTTCTGCTATGAAAAGATCATCATCACCTAGATAAGAGACTTTCGGCACATCGAATGATAATCCCAAGCTTTCTTTTGTTGCTAAATAAATAAACTAAGTAACAAAAAAATGCGATTATTTGGAAGGCGGTTCTCCCTCTTATTTTTTTGCCTCAGCAAGCAGGAGCCGAGAATTTCATTTCACTGACTTCTCAAATTTTAGGAGAACTGGCTGTACTTCGATGTTTATTCCGTGAATCCTTCTCTTGATAAACGAATCTTGGGCAAAAATATAGAAATAGATTATGAATACATATTTTGACTTCGGCACTTTTTAGCCACCGATTAACACTTCTCAAGTGCAAAGCTTTTAGTAAATGCTCATAAATATATAATGTCAGTCTAGAGCTTCTGGCGACTCTTCGTGTCGGGTAATGAAGCCGGAAAACGGAAATTCCTTTGAGTTAGTAATTAATTGCCCGAATTCCATTTGTTTTAGGTAATTGGTGTTTAAAAAAATTTAAAAAAAACGCACTTTGTGCAGGTTGAACAACTTAAACCCACGCGTCTGGCTGTAAAACTGGACGTTATTCCTCACCTTAATGACCGAAATTAAATCTACACGATACCATTGTATATGGCCATACATATAAAAGATGTTAAGATATTGAAATGTCACAAGTGTTGAAGTAAAGGAGTACCAGTCTCTTTTCATCCATTGAGCCAGTTGCATTGTAATGATGATTTCAAAACCAATTTATGCCAACCACATTATTTCCGAACGTCAAAGCCAGGAGCGAAGAAAGAAGTTACTAATTTTCAAAATTTTTCCCAAGATTAATGTGCAAGACGTGCAACCATTAACTTTTGAAAACAGCTATGTCTTCATGCATTTCCATATCAAGTATTTGTTTACAATGGATAACCCAATCAGCAGAAACAAAGCTGTTTTCTTTAGGGCTCCAGTAAGGGCCACCCCTCATTCCATGGATCCAGTGTTACTACTAGAGGAAACCAGAGTACTAGGAGAAAACCTGCGATGCTTGGTAAAGTCAAGTTGCACAACACTCTTATCTCATGTGGCCAAGGTAACTTTAACCAGACCACTACACCGAGCCAAAACAGAACCCGAATCTCATTTGATAAAAGAAATATCACAAAACAACTGTCATCGAATATCTTCTTAGCTTAGCAACGAAGCGTACAAAACCGTTATTGCTGGTTTGCAATCATTTCTTTGAAGAATCAGTAGACAAAGATAGGACGGCAATGTCTGAAGAATTAGTCGAATTAACAAAATTCTTTTCTTAAAATTCCTCCAACATGACAACCATGTCACGTATAAACCGAAAGTAAAGTTCAGTTCATGCTTTCATGGATCCTGACGCAAGTTTTCGGACGTCTCACATGAGGAATTAATGCGAAAATTACATGGGAATATTTCCTTAACTTTTTTCGCATCGTCATATCACGTCTCCCTTTCCCAGGCGAAATAGTCAGGAGTTAGCCAGAGTAAAATAATTTGTGATGTGATTGTCGTCAGGCACAGTAAAGTAATAAAAGAGTCAAAGAAGCTCGATCCCAACAGAAAAGTGTGTCGGAATGAAACTTTATAAAATACTAAGGGAAAATTGATCCTAAATTAATGGTTAAAATAATATTTCGTCTCAGTAAAGTTAAGCAAGTATTCTATGTGGAGGCCACCACGTGGTCCACAATTTCATGTAGCCACATTGTCGAGGAACAGTTTCCTGAAGAATTTCAGTTTCTTTGAAAAACTGGCAAAGTATTAATCGCCTTGTAATAGTTTTGTTATTCTAATCTTTCCACTCGTTCATCAAACTCTCTAAAAAAGTGCGAGTAATATGGAACTAAGCAGTGAGAAGAAACTCACTTGGTATAGATTGAGGTAACTAGCAAACGAACATCATTTGTTTAATAGTTTGTGTGTAATTTTGTTTTTAACTTAACATTAAAAGCGATCCTTGTGACAGAAATGAACAACTGTTTTGAGAAACCAAAAGTTATAAAGTTATATCTTCTCGAAATTACATGAAGACTTGACTAGAGGAGTCCGCTTTGAAGCAGGTGTTTTTGCATATGAACGGGTGTCTTACCTTTGCGTTAAGAACTTTAGCCTTATATCCCTTGGTTATAATATTGTTTAGACATCACTAACCTTTAAATGTTTCTTTAAGTTGGCAGTTATTGATCGGCTAGTTCAGACGGAAAAAACGCTACTAATTATTAAGCATTGGTGACGCCCACTTTTGCTGAAAGTTTAAACAGTGAACAAACAACAAAACAAGTGACAAGAGCCGACTTCTGAAGCCATCTGGAAATGCATTGGGAGGACAACACACCCCCTATTGATCATATGAATACAGTCACCTGATCGTCACCAGGACCGCGGTTATCGGTGAAAGCTCATGCTAATATTGTATCTCCAGACAGTCTGCTTCAGGAATCGATTCATTGAAATCTTCCTATGGTTTAAGAAATTTGCCGACAATCGAAACTTCGTCAGAAAGGTTGTTCGAAAATCGCAACTTTATTTCCTCGAAAGTAATTAATTGATTGAAACTTTGTCTGAATATCTATCGAGAACGTGAAGTCATAAATACTTTAGTAAAACATAATACGCGGGCCATCGAACTGATATTATCTTCCGCAACTTAATTCCATTCCAATGCACCGACTTTAATTTATTAATTCTGTCGTTTTTGCTTTCATTCCACTGTATGTATTGTTTACAAGCTTTCACTTTGAAAGTTGGAACTGTTTAAAAAAATATGTTAAAATTTGTAAATGTCCCTTTTACGGTTTTCTGGTCAATTTCAAGAGGTCTGATGGAGATTTTGCAAATTCCCTGTTCCGTACTATGTTGCAGTGTGTCAGACTTTTTATATTCCCATATAAAAACGTGAAAAGTATAAAGTGCAAGATGTCTGCTTGATGAACAAACATAACCACTCCTAATCATATATATAAACAGGATTAGACATAGAGGACAGATCACTGATTATCTTATCAAAACAACTCACGTTATTCCTATATCCGTCAGAGCTTAGCTATTTTGTCCCCGTAAAATATTTGTAAATTCGGTTGCATAGCCGTACATCGCGGTTGGGGGAGCAGGGGGAACTGCCGAACCCCTTCAAAAAAACCTAAATATTTCATTTTATATTGCTGATTATTTCTCTATCGACAGTCTTCACAAAGTTACTCTGTACAAATGCAAAGTATTAACATGAATATTTAGCATCGAAACGCTTATTTGCGTTTTGATTTAGTTTTTTGTTTAAATCTATATGAATAGCAGCGAGATATCTTATTGTGTCTTTGTGTAAAGCTCGACAAATGCTCTCAGCGACAACCCATTTCTGGGCGCTTTCTAGTTCCGTATATGTCAAATTGCACCCAGCAAAAATATCCTGTGTACAGCCGTGTTAGGCTGTTATCAATATCATGAAAGGTCGAAAATGAAATGACCAAGAAATATCGTTACGCGCCAAGGTCCATCAGTTGAGTCAAACTAAGTGCCTTCGCTCGAAACATTTTTTCTTAATCATATCAGTTCAGGCAATTACATCAACCTGCCAGCTTTTACTATATGCTATTCTATATCGCCCAGACGAAACACTCCATATCTTCTTTCTCTGCTTCGGATCTTTTCAAGCGCAACCTTACATAGCCATTATGAGTTCATTAAAGTGATTTGTAGTCGAACTGGATTTTTGAAATTTCTCCAATTTGACATGATCAGATGAATTATTAATCTCTCACCCTCTCTCTCCCTCGCACGAAACCATCAAAAACAAACTTGAAAGCCCTAGTTAACATTGTAAAAATACTGTAAATTATTTAAAAACTTGACTCGTGTAATTGACCATAGAGTTTTGAGGATGGATGTAATTCAACTGGTAATAAGATTTCTGCATTCGTCATTTCTCCCCAGACAAGGGCGAAAGGTCATCAAACTGTAAATGAAATATCCAAATACATCTCAATTTCGACAGAAGATAAAACCCATAGTTTAAAGATTTATGACATATACCAAATGTCACTACTTCAGCAGGCACTAATTCCATGTATTTTAATCTAATTTTTTACCAGTAGTTTCAAATGGTTATTGGAAAAGTTAAGGCTTTCTCAAACATGTAGTGATTAGAATTATTGTAGCTCGGTGTTGATATACATTTATGCGTATGCTGTATTGTATTTACAGTATTCCCCTGAGGAATTTAGGAAATATTGCAGAGAAACAGCTTCAGTACGTGCACATTAACATACATAAGGAACTGAAACAATACGAACGAAATGAATCTAAAATAAAGGTAAGATCCCACCTCAAAACTTTTAACTGAAGTACCACGAAGCCAAGACAAGACTGAAGTTTTTCATGAATAATTTTATTAAAGTTTCGTAGCTTCTCGCAACATCGTCAGGGCGATAAGATTAACAAATGTGAACAATATATAAAGTATGCTTGAAATTTAAATATCAGGCCATAAGATTACAAACGGTCATATTCTCGATCGTAAGAAACGGAAATATTTAAAATTTAGAGTTGTGAGATAGAAGATAAACTGCGTTCTACGAACTGAATTGTATAACGGGCTTTTATGGAACGTCTAAAATCTTCCTGTCTTGATCCTTTCTACTAATGTCGTTGAATAAGCTGCTTAACATGGAACAATGAAGTATTAACCTTTAAGAACTTAGTAACTTCACTCAACAAATCAATTATTCAAGAATTCGTAAACAGACTTTTAATGGTTTGTATCATAATGGTATCACACCTTTCGTTGACATATATGGACAAATGAAGGTCGAGGAACCCAACGACGACCTTGTAGTTCAACTTGTAAAAAAAGCTGTGTCAACAATTGAAACCTGTCAGAATAAATATCACAGTAGTCAATTCCATTTCGCAAAAATCCGATATGACTGGATCCACCGGTGTTGGAGATGGTCCAACACAGTTCAACTATGCAAGCTTGCTATTTGTATGGTCAGAAGAGGGTCAAAATGTGGAAATTGAAAAGGAGAGTTTTAATTTTAGGGACTGCTCTTATTTAGTCAATGTAACCTATATCCAAATCTTTGGAGAATTCCATTCTTGCCATATATTTTCAGATTTTTTCCTCTTGTCGTCCAAGTCCAGGATAGTAACTTGTTTCTTTTTTAGACCGGCCAGACTGGTTAGTCAAGCCTTGCAGGGAGAAAGCGTCCAACGGCACATGGTTCGATATTTGTTGGCAACTAGCGAAAGTCATAAAACTAAAAACGATCTGGTTGTTTATGTAATGAAACTCATTTACTGAGGGCAACACAAAACATTGAGAAACATTCTAAAACTAATAGCCCTTGTGCTTTTATAGCTATTTCTGCTCGATTACAAAGCTACGTGGGGACACAGGTGCTTGGGAAATCAACAAACTGGAAATGTGAGGCTCGATAGGTTTCGCAGTTCCAATGCATTTTCATCATCATGTATTTCGTTCACTTCGTCAGTTTCCTCGTTTGGACTGGGACTACTGGGACAATTGGGACTACTGAGAACACTGGGATCAACACTAACGCCTCGCAATATTACTTCAGAACTGGGACCAGCACCAACGCCAGGCAATATTACTTTTGGACGACGTCCGAATTCGTCATACACTGCGTCACCATTTTCATCAACTGCGCCATCTTGGTTCCTCGGAACACCATCAGGATTTTTAACGGTTATTTTCACTTTGTCGTACGGCAAGCGCAGCCCTCTACCACGGAACAACTCGTCGTACACATGTTGCCCCAGTTGATCCACTTTCCCCCATGTGTTCCTCAACCAGTCTAGTACAATGGAATTAAACAGCAGCAGTTTGGCGTACCGGGGTCTAATCTGGGTATCATTGTTAACGTAAGGTCGTTGGTACGGGATGATACCCTTACAAAGACCCGGCAGAGGCTCCCCACTGTCATTTAGATTTCCATAATCATGAGGTCGAACCATGTCGACGGTTGGTCCTGTTGAATTGTCTCGAGCATTTTGGACATCAGCAGGCTGAGGTAAATCTCGGAAATCGAGTGTTGCATAAGGTTCATATTCTAAGGAAATATAAGAACGTAAACAAGGAATAAACGAGAAAGGCAAGGAAGAGAGGAAATGCTTCCAGATTTCAACGAGTCAGGTCACCTACTACCTTCTTTCAGTCTCTTCATTCTTCGGTATGCCAAACACCCCAACGCAATAAAGAAAACCAAAGCTATAGGAATAACTCCACCAACGACCAGCATTTTAACGTTAGTTTCTAAAAAATGCCGAGATATTGTTTCTAAAGCACTAATTTTGGGAAATTCGCGCTCAATTTAAAATTAGGATCTGGTTTTGATATCCGCCTGGGTATCAGAACAAATTCAAGAACATTATGTTCGTATGTTGATAACTAACACCAAACCACCACAATCATCGTCTAATCAATTTCTTACAAATAGGAATTAACAGTGTCTGCCAACCTGAATCTCCCGGCAAAGGTACACAAGATTTCATCCGACACAGTTCCCACTTTTCCACACTCTCTCCCAGGGAACAGTTGCGACCACCGTGAGCTGGCGAAGGGCTGTCGCATCTTCGAATCCACCTTCTGTATCCGTCGCCACATGTTACATTGCAAGTTGAATTTAGTATCCACTTTCCGTACTTTCCATCAACTGCACCGATATATATGTATATAAATCAGTTAGTTATGAGGGTGTTAAGAGTAATGGTGATTAGGAAATCACATATGAAAATAAACCACCCTTGTAGTAAAGATAATAATGGAATAGTAATTGACTGAAGAATTACAAGTATAATACATCTGACCCATCTTGTTATGAGATTATACAATGAGAAACAGTGCCCAAAAAGTCTCATATATGGACAAAGCACGAAGCAACTGAACTTTAAATGGGTCAAACAGATGTTTCGGAACATGTTCTCATCCTTAATACCGATAACAGGAAGACAATTTGGGAACTATCGGTCTTATTTTAGTAATGATATCGTTCGTTCGCATGCTCATCCAATCTCGTTAACTACGTTGTCCCTTAATCTACAACTTACTTGGACAAGGGAGTAAACCTGTGCAATTCCTATATTCTGTTGTGTTTCCTAATTCAGTACAATTATTCCCACCATAACTGGGAGCAGGTTCACTACAGGATCTCGTCCATATCTCCACTCCTCTGCCGCAGGTTGTGTTACACTTGCGACTTTTCTTCCAGTGACTGTAACCTCCATTCACTACGAAAGAACAATGAGAATAGTACCTCAATGACCCATTTCAAAACGACGTGAAGAGTAAACCATCTGTTGTTTTAGTGGGATGAATCATGGTCTGCAATGGGAGATTAATGTGCCAGCAGAATATGTAACGAAAACCTTTTTTAAAAGAAATATTTTAATCTGAGAATGACATGCTCAATTTGAATAATTTTCCGACAGACCTTCAAGAAACAAACTCCGACTAAAAAACTAACACCTTGCAAACTTAAGATTTAAGTACAAACAAGACGAATGTAAACGGTTATATTTCGATCTTATTTCCAAGTCATGGTCAAACCTATTATCTTACAAACGCACCGCAACTTACGTACGCATAAAGCGGAGAATGACGTGAGTAAAATTATTTTGGTTGTTACTTTTGGATTCGAACTGAATCATCTTCAGTCAAACGTTTTCTACGGATTCTAGTCTGAAGATGAATCAATTTGAGTCGAAATTAAATAGAAAAAAAAAGTTATGTCTTATCAATCACAACGTTTATTTTTATGAAAGTCTTTCTCCGAACTAAAATAGATTGAGGTACTTTGATTTTTTGTTTGTTTCTCCAGTTTTCATCACGTAAAGTGGCGGTTGGATTTACAGGGTCAAGGAGTAAACATTTGCCAAACTATTTCAGATATGATATTTTCAGATGTAAGACTGACCTGTAGCCAACAGACAGGGATAGCATCGCAATTAACATTGAACGACACGTGAAAATGTCTCGACTCAAACTATCCAAAATGTTTTCCCGAATTTGAATTAGAGATGTTTGGTGTAGCGACTGGGTTTCACTATTTGCAAGTTTGTGGAAGATTGGATATACAACCTGGTAGACATCGTGGAATGTCACAGTACTCCCATCTCTTTTTGTGGTCGCTGGTGAAACACCAAGGTCTTTTGCCTGAGCCACGTGGATTTCTGCAGTAATTCGAAGCGCCCTTCAATTCAGGATACGTAGTTACCATGGTGTGTCGATGAGGACACTGTGACGTCCATGATTGACAGGGAATTCCTGATGATGTCACAGATATGTTGCCTTTGTAACCACTGCCATTCCGGTAAAGACAATCTTTAGAATAAAATATCAGTCGTGAGTAAATAACAGTGAAGGAATTCCTTGCTTTTCTTTGTTCTACGAGCGTTAATGAAACGTTAGGTATGGTAGTTCTATAGGGCTGAACCTATAAACGAATTATATTTTTACGTACGTTTATCATGCGTTGTTATACAACAGTTGTCCATAAGCTAAAAGACTCGACTTCAAAAAGCTTGTCGGACCTCAATTCAGAGTCTTAAAAAGTGAATGTTTCTACTGTCTTGGCTCCAACGTTGGTAAACTGTAAGACTCTCGCGTCTTCTCAATCGACGACGTTAAATTTCAGGTCTTTGGAACTTTAGCAAATGAAAATTCAAGTTTGGGGATCTCGGTTCATAGTAACTGAGATAAGGTTGATTTGAACGTTTAAAAACACAAACCTTAGTATCGAATAAAATTGGGAAACTTGTCCTAAGTCATCGAATATAGAGGAAATGTGTGTGGAAATGAGTATAGGAACAACAGAAGTAATGCATTGAAAGAGAAAATCTTACCTTCCCCAGATTCTTGGCTTAAATTTCCTTAAAAAACAAACGATTCAAGATTACGACAGGGAAGGAGAGAGATAGAGAGGATTAGGGAGACGGAGATCGAGACAAGGATACATCCAGAACAAAGTGAACGAGCGAGAAAGAGAGCGGAAAGAGAGAGACGACTTTATTTAAAGTCAGTAATGTCATCAATCTATGTTGTTTTCATGAAAACCGTACATCACAATTATAAAAATTCTTTCATGTAATTCAAAAGTCCTAATTAAAAGTATATCCCAGACGAGGATTAAAAATTATACGTATTAACTACATTATTAAATTACATTATTACAGACAGGAAGATAGACAGGTATACAGACAGACAGGAATGAATACAGATGGATCGACAGACAGGAATGCGGACAGAAAGACAAGCGGACTTGCGTGAAGACAGAAAGACAGACAGACAGACTAGCAGAAAGACAGAAACACAGACTAGCAGAAAGACAGACAGACAGGTACACAGACAGGCAGACAATTATACCAACAGAAGAAACGAGGGACAGACAGGGACATGGACCAACAGACGAACAAACAATGTGAGTCACATGATGCAACATGGACGGAATATTTTAGAACTTCTGTAAACATGAGGAAAAAAAAAAATACTGAAGTATCCTAAATTGACAAGCTTCTCTCAACAAGCTTTCGGCATTTTTAAATATTTTATTATAGTTCGTCAGTAATCACAGCAACGTTTATATCATACAATTCTTTTGACAAGTTAGCTACATTTTACTCAAGTTTCCAAAACTTCTTGTCAGCAAAAAGACAGTTATAAATTTCAAATACACGAGAATACTTTTTAAAGACATGTTTCGAAAGATGGCATAAGTCTTGCCGAAGAAACATGTCTTTAAAAAGTATTCTCATGTTTTTGAACTTTACTCAAGCTGTTTTAACTTACCGAACGATTCGTTTTTTCCATCAAAATACCAACATTCGGGAGACATGCCAGCATTTCGTACGGGTAACGTGTCACAGTTGATGATATCCCACGAGTATTTCCACCCAAATAACTTAATTTTTTCATTCAAATCAAGAGCTACCTTCAACTCTTCGTCGCACTTCCTCCACAGATAATTGCATGTTTCTCTACACAGCTTCTGTTCCTGGAGTTCATTACCAGTGCTATCGCACCTCGGGAAATAATAGTGACAGTAGACGATACCAATCAAACGTCTACAATCTGGCCTAACTGTCAAGGTGTTATTAAATGCTCGTATAGCGTTTATAGCAACTGTAAACCTGCCCATATTGGAGTTGTAATGCTCTTGCTCTCGAATCGTCCTAAACACATATGGATCTAGTTTAATCCCTCTTTGTTTGCAGTAAGTTTCGGGTCCCTGATAAAGGCGAGTACACGGAGGCTTTTTAATCGGCAAATGTTTAGCTGTGGTACAGTTCCTGAAATAAAATGAACAAGATTATTACTAAGTCAATGTTTTCAATGTCCATCTCTGCATACTAAGCACCACTAGCTTATGCACTTGTTTTTATGAAGAGAGTGGATGCTGGCCTTTACCCTTGTCTCATGTGACATATCTATGCACGTGACATAAATAACCAACACAAAATAAGCAAAACTATTACTGCCAATAAAATGCAACCGTAGCGCGAGTAACTACTCCGACAAATGAAACCGAACTCAATGTGATCGACGGAGAGCCTTCGCTGAGAAAGAAATATTTTTTCCCTCAATCGGACAGGATTTTCTTTCTCTCCCTTAGGTAATTTGGCTTTCTATTCTTTGGCATTTCATTCTGCGTTATTCCCAAAAATGTCTTTTTTTTAAACAAGTTCGACATCCTTCGGCACTTTATGAACATAAACCATACCAAAACTGTATTGATTTGACCTTTCTTCAAGTAAGTTGTGGTCATTATCCTGAGCCAGTGTCTTTCGTAAGGTACCAGTTACTCATAATCGGGAGCTGGTCGATCAACTGTTTGAACTAACTTACTTTTTCCTGGTTTGAACAGCTGTGGTTACTATGGTCAAAGGCGATGCCGTTTTAACAAACGTGACGTTTCTTGTTCGATTAATCTCGTCAACAGGAGTCACAACTAAGTAAAAACACAAGATTGTTATTTTTCTTCACGGATCCACTCACAAACAAGCAGAAACATAAATTTAGGGAGCTGAATTTTCTTCAAGAAGGTTTGCCATGATTTTATAGCTTTATGCTCGCGATCCTCTTTTGACTGGTTCATTACTGTATTTTTCAGTAACTTTCATGCATTTCATGTGGCATAAACATTGTTCATCATTGAACTTCAACCCCAGCAGTTTCCTCAGATTTCAGCTCAAATTTTGGCGGTTGATGCTCTCTTCAACAAAGAAATGACTGCCAAAATATTTGCCACTATGAAATCTGTAAGCAGCCGCAGTAAAAGAATTTTCTGATTGTCACGTTGACCCTTCCCTGGCCGATACATCTCGTCTTGATTAGTAAAATCGTTTGCCGTTAACCAGAGTAAAATGGCAAAGTTTGACTTAGCAGGGTGAGGTGATAATGAAAAATGTTCGATCATTCCTCGATGGGAATCGACCGTGAGTGACAGTATTCTTTTAACTTTCTCCTTACCTAAGGAGCAGTTTGGAATATCACAGTATTCCCATCTTTTAACGCTGTCGCTGGTGAAACACCAAGGCCGTTGGCCCGAGCCACGTGGGTTTCTACAGTAATTCCGAGCATACTTTAGTTCAGGATATGTAGTTACCATGGTGTGGCGGTGAGGGCATTGTGTCGTCCATGACTGACAGGGAATTCCTGACGATGTCACTGATATGTTACCTTTGTAACTACTGCCATCCGCGTACAAGCAATCTGAAAAACGACAGATAACGTTGGAGTGCTTTATCACTTTGAATAAAGGCAAATTTTCAGCTCAGTGTTTTTAATACGTGCGCTTAGTTGCAGAGTTCTCAGGACGTGCAAGAGAAGAAGTGGAAGAAGAGGTATCAAAACATTTTAAATATACAATAACTTGGTTATTCATCAAGTCCGTAATCTCTGCTTCTAAATTATTTTGCTGCTGAAATGAACGGCTCTCAGCAACTGTACCATTGCAACAGAATATGTAATCTAAAACTAAAAGCTATCAAGGTTTTACCTCTTTTAGAAGTTGTAACCACTGCATCTGTACCACCTTAAAACATTATAAAACACTTGTTTAATCTTCACGTATAAAAGTTTACATGCATTTCACACTTCACAGATACCACAGGAGAAAGCATGTCTTTCTACACACGTTAGAACGCATTCTCTTTATCTGCCCCGGTATAAGGTCCGTTCAGAAAACTATAGCAATCTCTGATGACGGCACAATAGCAATACACTGTCACAGCACTGCTGTTAGATTTTATTGGAATGTGGCATGGCTTGTTGAACATTTCTGGGGAATCAATACCAACATGTCATTGTGTAAAAAGTCGTAACGGGGAGGTAACGTGAGACAAGAGATAGTGATGTTTCGAGCGAAGGACAGTCGTGAAATTGTTTAAAAACTAGGCGACGTTTTTGCACGTAAAAGAAGTCACGGGACGACAAAATAAACAATAAGATTTAAAATTAATAACTTTCCAAGATTTACACCTCAATAGTTTGTCATTACCTTTTTAACTTCATTCTCTCTTTTTTTTGTCACGACTTTATCTACCTACATAAATATGACTAATGTATCATTTCAGGTTTCACTCCGACGACAAGCCTTCGCTAGAAACCTCAGTATGGTTCTCTCGTACAGGCTGTTTTTAATTTGGCGAATTTTATGGCGCGAAGTATAAACCTGTCTAAACAAAAGAGATTTTAAAAAGCTGGCGGGGAATGTATATACGTTACCTGAAACAGCTGGGATTGTATATATTGTTGCCGTCGGAAGCAAGTTGATATTGGGGGGAGGGCTTAACCTAGTGTTCTGCATAGTAAACCATTTCGTAATTCTTGCCTGACAAGATTTCCCTTCTTCGCAAGACGCCATGATGGTTTTAGGAATTTCCACCCGCTGAATAGATTTAATTATCAAAAAGCTTGAGAACGAGAATTCTAAAGTCACGTGCATAGTCTCAAGTCTCAAGGAAGTTTTGTGCTGCAAGCCAGGCTAGGAATGGTTTTATACATTGACGAGACGTACTCCGTATTGATGTTTGCTGACTAGAATTATCAATTAAAAATTAGCAAAGAAAAGTGCACATCTGGCGAATTATTGAGGGGGGTTCAAGCCCCTCAAGTCCCCCCCCCCGCTTCCGACGGCCTTGGACAACAATTAATCCAAGAAGTAACACAACGTGAAAACACGTTTTTTACTTCTCAAAACAAAAGCGAATCATGTCGCTTAACATTTCTCGAAGGAAGCATTCAATTGCGTTTTAAGACGGATAAATACCTCGAACGTCGGCTTTAAGTGAGATACATTTCTTAGTGCCTTCGGCCTCTCGGGATGTATCTGGCTTAAAGCTTCCGTACTCGGTGTTTACCCCATACATAGAATAGCAGGCACTTTCAAAAGCTTGGGAACGTGTCCGCAACCCTTCTCCAGTTCCGACTTTCAAATTCATAATGCCTACCTCGCTTGTCAATCATCCCATCAAAATAATAACATTCTGGAGACACGCCGGCATTTCGCTCAGAAAATTCTGCACAGTCGATGATATCGGGATAATTGCCATTGATGAATGATCTGGCTATGCTCAACTCCAGACTACATGTTTTCTTGAAGAACTCGCAAGTTTCCTTGCATAACTTTTGTGGCTTCAAAACGTCTCCAGTGGTATCACAAGCCGGGAAATAATGATGACAGTACACGATCTCAACGGCCTTTCGACATGCTTTAGAAATAATATAGGAAAGAAGATAACTTTTCGATTGTTTATCAAATTGTGTCACTTTTTCGTTGTACTTCATTTGGTCAACTCTTGACATAAACACATATTTATCAAGTTTAATTCCCTTGCTTTTACAGAAGGAATTGTACTGTAAGGCTGTACAAGGGAGTTTGATCTGGGGTCTTGCCGCAGCTGGTAGACACGAGCTATTTAAAAGAATTAATGAATAAATATCAATCATCCGTCAATAAGTAATTAAAGAATTAACAAGTCAAAATGTAAATTAACGTGAAAAATTATAAATCATTAAAAAATTAAATGTCACACAAATGGAACTATGAGTATAAAAAATGAAAAAACCTTTAAAAATAATTATTTTAGAGTTTTAAATATAATAGTTATACTTTTCTCTCATTAAAATCCCGTTTACAGTATAACATTTTGGGGCACGCCACGGGAAATTTGGTCTCGTCACGGCTAATTAATTATGCGAGACAAGACACATACAAAGGCGCTCGGCAAAGTTAAAGTTTAAAAGTCCGCACCGTTTACAATGTGAAAATCAGCCTTGCCGCACCCAAAAATACCAGCACCCGTGCCAAAATTTTAGCCGTGCCGTGCCTAAAATGTCGGCAGAGTAAACGGGGTTTTAGGCTTTAGTGTATCATTGTACCTAGGTACTTACTTTTTTTATCATTCGCTAAAGAATACTAATCAGTTGAATGACTGCTTTACGAAATGTGAAGATAGAAGCTGGTGACCAATTTAATAGTTTGGACTGGATGATGTGCGCATGAATTATGGACAAGCTATTTGAAAGTTGATATAACGGCCTACCTGTTTAACGAGTTGATTGATTCCAGTGCTAAATATAATAAGAACTGAATTAAATTGATTCCATTGGTGTACGAAAGATCAGGTTATGGTTAAATAAGCAAAATGAGCCAAAGACTAGGTAAATCCATGTATGAATGCTGTCTCCTGCGCGATAGTGTCAATGTTTACTGTTTACCGAAAAACTAAAACTCGCTTCAACAACAGTTGGGGAATGTTGAACATTTCACAACGAATCATGAAAGTATGAGATTTCTCGTTACGACACTTGATCCTTCTCAAATCTTATCATCCTATAGTTCAGCAAGACACAGTATTCACCAGTTAAACGCAAAAGTCACCATATTCGTCCGTGTGATCAATTGCCTGCATAGTTGTAGCAAAACATCCTGCCGCAGATCAGCTTGTAAGATTCTGGTGTTCCCCATTCGTACCGAGGTGTGGATGTGTTTCACATAGATGTCAAGGTTTTATGACAAACGTTTAGTAAATCAGACCTATATCGCTTTTTATACGGTAACGTTTAGACACTAATTTTACAGAAAATGTCCGCAACGCGATTGGATGTGTAATAGTTCTGCTAATACTACATAGAACTTGCCAAAAGACCGTTTTAAAATTCACGTCAGTGACTTTTTATGTACTGACAGGAATCCTAATGCATTAGACCCAGGGACGGCGGAGCGGAATTATGAGTGTGTGTGTGTGTGTGGGGGGGGGGGGGGCTTGGGATAAAAATACAGCATTTTGTATGCTTCTCTGGGAGATTTCACGACAAGCGTTTTAAAGCGTAGTTGTTTCAACATTACATTTGGAAAAAAGTGGGGGCCTACAGCCCCCGCAGCCCACCCGGCTCCGCCGTTCCTGTGACCATTTAAGCACTTCGTTTACAAACATGACTGACTTTGAAGGCAAATCCACCGTGACTGTTCCTACTCATGTCATCGTGGACACAACGTTTAGTCTTCGCATGTTATTTAAAGTCGACAAATACCGTCCTCATAAGTCAAGGATTCATCGTCACTAGCTTCCAATGACTTCGTTTACAATCCTAATCAAGCTACATTCTATTTAACAAATGTTGAACTCCACTACCTAACCCTGTTAAGATTCCTTTTGCGAATCATTTTGTAAGAAATTTCATCTTGCGGCATCAACTGTTTTAAAAGCGATTTACCCGTAAGTTATTCGTTTTCGACTATTAATATTAAACGACATACACTTTTGGTAGACTTTTCGCCAATCATTTAAATGTATCCGTCTAAGAATGAAAAAAATATTGCGAAAAATAAAACATGTACTGAAGTATCGCATGGTGCTTTTTTAAAATATCAGACTTAGGAAAATTCCGTAAAACAGCATTGTTTGCCGACATCCAAGATAAAATTTATATTATTTTACATAATACCTAAAGTGTCTTTGTTTACAGATTCTCTGCTTCAGCTTTGATGATTTAATCATTGAAAAGTTGGGCGGCGACCGTGAAAGCCTTGGGGACGAGGTAGTGGGCTGGGCAGACCATGGGGAAAAGGATGGATATAGGGGGGGGGGGTTCGAGTTCTCCCAAACTTCAACAAGAGTTTATATTACTCAGTGGGAACACGTGAAAAATTGTTTTCTCTTCCCTTCATAAAATAATCAGTAGAGATGGCAGAAACAGTACTTCCGACTGTCCCAAAAGCGAAAACGGTTGCTTACAGTTGGTGCTGGCTTTTCCTTTTTCTCTTTTAGTCATTGTTACACGACTTTCAGTCAAACACCGACCACATTTTCGAAAATACATTCTTACCATGTTATTTATACTGGCCGTATTCAAAATTGTATTATGGTTAATGGTTATATATGAGAGGTGGTGGAACCACTTCATCGAGGCTACATCTCACCAACACACGTGTTCTGTAAAGAGGTTTTTTCCGGTTGTTTTCCCCCAATTTTAGCGATATTATCATTACGCTATCGAAGTTAGACACCGGTGGCTCGTGTTTAGGGCAAAAGGATAAACTTTGAGTTGTGTAACTATGTAACAAGACGAGTTCATTCTGGATTTCTTCCTCAAAAAATTTGATTTTCCCGACGATTATCGTATCAGCGTCGTTTCGGTGTTCGTTCACAGTTTAACGACCGGGTCTACCCAAGCTATCTTAGAACAGTAAATGAATGTATTTGTACATCGCATGATACTTTCATACTTACCAACATACTTGAAGCCTGAAAACCAGAATAAATGAAATAAGTACAAAGCGAAATGGAGTGTCATCATCCAAATCTGGAACTGTTGTGCATTCAAGGCCACGCACACATAACGTCTGACTAGTTCTCACCTAACGCCACCAAATTTAAATTATGCTGAATAGTACTTCTTAAGACGGACGAATCAGAGTGATTTCGTAATGTTTACTTCAACTGTGGAACCACTAAAATTACTAGCAGCAACCGGAACTTGAATAGTAAGTACGTTTCAAAAAACTTCCGAGCTTTGTAATCAAATTATTTGTTGAGGTTTGGATTTTTTTTTCTTCTTTCTTTTCTTCCCTTTCGATTGGATTCTCTGATTATTCTCATGTTGTATTCAATGCAAAGAACGTTTAAAAAAGGCTTACGGGTAAGTATATCCTCACAAGGATTGACAGGTCACTACTGAAGTACGTCGACGGTAGGTCAAGCACATTCCGACCTTTGCCAGAATTACAATGTTGTTTTGATGAAGCCATATCATTAACTGAGAGCGATAGCCAGAAAAATCGATGTAAACAGGAAACGCGGAGATTAATGATTTGCGTGAGCTCAAACCGAAACAAAATCATTGTTTCCCGCCCATTGGCACGTTTCGGAAAAACATTTTAGAAAAAGGCGAGTTCGACTTCTACCAATCACTTCGTTGAATTTGTTAGTAAACAAAGAAACATACCGACAAACATCTCTGAGCCATCCTCTCTCCTTAGCAGCCATTCCTCCAAAGCGACAACTTGTTCAAGTTACCAACTTTATTACCATGGGACACGTTCAGTAATGGAGTTTTGAATTTTTTCGTTTAATTAAAAACGTTCCTGCCTCGAAAGGCATACACATTTTTGTGACTTCAGAAAGCTGAAAATACCCATCGAAAGATTTCAAATGTTGAAATATTCCCCGAGGATAAATGTTCCCAAACTCCCAAGTGCGTTGCATTTTGTACGAAAAATAACTCGCCAGACTGAATTACACAGCTCCCCATTGATGAACGCCTTGGTACACCCCTGCTTCTATCAAATAAATATTTCGTTATCCGAAAACAGTAGTGGGTAAGTACAGCTATCCATATTTAGAACAACCCATGAGCTATTCATTCGTCCTTTTATTTACAAGCGAGACAACTACCCAATGAGAACAAAAAAAAACATATCCTAGGCTACCCCGCTTGCGCACAACCGCTTTTTAGCGGTGTTAGTTAAAACAGTGATTAACTGGTTCTAACAAGATTAAAGTTACTTACAGTAACAGACAGACTTATCGACGGAATTGAAGATTGAAAACAAAATCTGATGAAAAAAGCACAATCTGGAATAGATCGACATTGTCTCTAGAAGAGAAAGAGCACCGTATTGTAACTAAAGTCAATGTAAATGATTGTCCGATCAAAGCACTTACTGGTTAATAAGCAAAACTGAATGTGGACTGGTCTAATTTTTAGTTTAATTACCGGCTTTGGGTGGCAATCATAATCAGTTTATCTGGTGCCATTTTGTTGCCTTCCGGTCCATGAACCACAACAATAACTCCCATTGCCAGCACGATACCGGGGAAAAAAGAAAAGAACACAAACAAGTGTTTTTTAACCAAAATACCATCATATACTAAGCCTTTTGCATGGATACACCAACAGATAGAACATTATATACAACACCATCACTGTGTTTTACCGGAAGAGATTTTCAAGGATGTTGTTAAATAGAGAAACTACGAAATATCAGTATTTGAAACAGATGAAACGATTCTAATATGAATAGCCATGACGGGATAAATTACGACAAATAACAAAACATGTTAGTTTATAAAAGCTTTACTGACGTGTTTTTTTTTATAAACTAACATGATTTATTATTTGTCGTGATTTATCCCGTTATGGCTATTCATATTAAAAGCTTGAGGTGGGCTACAATATTCATCCTACGACTACGATTCCAGCCTGGTAAATCTCTGGCCAATATTTCAGCTGAAACGAGATTGTAATTCAGATTGTAATTTCCTGTTTGAAACATTTCTGTACCCTTGGCGGAGTTAACTGTTACCCCTCAGAGCGATACTTCACATCTGTGATACAATTGCCACTATAATGCGAAAACCACATAAAAGATCGCTTAGCAAGAAACACTGCTATTCTGCCGAGATTTTGAACTTTAAGAATTAGAAAAATGGACTAAAAAGCTTCTTTGACAACCTTATTAAACATATATTAAAAAGAAATATAGAATACTTGAATAGAAGTAAAAACAAGCACTACTTTCAACAGCTGAGACAGAATAAAATTAATAACACCAGCAAGAAATAATCCTTGTGGTTTTCATTTTCAAAAAAGATATTCTGGAGGACCATCACAGGAATGAGATCAGTATTGAAGGATCAGTCTTAATCAGTGACCTGCTTAAGGTATGGCAAGTGCCCCGGGTGCCACTTGAAGGGGGCGCCATTGAGCAGCTTCTATTAAAGTCAGACAAGCCATCCTCGAATTGATTTTTTGGACGATTTCTTTGACACTTTTTAAAGAACCGTCATTCCCAGTGGCGTATGGATGGATGGGGGGAGGGCAAAAAGGATTTTCTGCCAACAAACCTTAGGCAAAACAGAAGACGATTTACTTCGTTGCAACGTCCTCGATCCGTCCTTCTAAACTTCCGTTAGTTCCAGGTAAATTGTAGAACTGGAGTAACATAGTAGAAGTGAATGCATTTTGTAATGTAAACGCAATTCAGCCTATGGCTGCAAGTTTTACTACATAAAACATCTATCTATCTATCTATCTATCTATCTATCTATCTATCTATCTATCTATCTATCTATCTATCTATCTATCTATCTATCTATCTATCTATCTATCTATCTATCTATCTATCTATCTATCTATCTATCTATCTATCTATCTATCTATTGCATTTGGGGTTTTATAACCGTAGCCCAACGCAGCAGAGCAAAAGGGAAACAAGCTTGTACTGCTCTGCTCTGTCTGCAATTGTTTGGAAGAGGGTCTGAATCCCAATTAATTAATATTCCCACCCATCAAATTCGTTTTACTATTGTATTACCCGTTACCAGTTTGGTCAACTTTGTACAACAAAGTTCCAACGTCAAGTCTCGTCATATCCATAACTGTCTAACCTTGTTTATTTTGTACTCAGCTGTGTTTCTACGTTTTTGAAGGAACTTGCTCTCTTTGATGTTAGGAATTCTTTCAAAACAACTTCCCAGTATAAGGAATTTTGTTTTCAACTTATTTCAATATACGGTTTATGCCCCCTGCGGTCGCTCTAAGAAGTGCAAGACAGGATCAAACGTAACGTGGGAACTGTGTTCGCAGAAAAAAAAGGATAAAAATAAAAGCAATAACGTTTACTGCTATCTGGTAATTAAGGTTACCCTGAGTGTCGTATTGCAAATCGCTGGTCGAAGACGTTCATCTGTAGTTTAAAATATTTTTAACGGGAAAACTAAAACAAGGTCGTACTTCGATTTCCAGGTCAGGTGAAACGAATCTAGAAATACACGTGGACAAGTTGAAATTGAAATATGAGATTAGAATCATGACTTTCGTTCGTGAAAAGATCCGACAATTCAGGAAAACAAGGGATCTGAAGCTGAAACAAAGGTCACAGACAAAATTCAAGGGTTAAGTGGGCGACAGCCCATCAAAACCAAGCCCACACAAGTGCTTTATTTAAAGTCCATATGACAGGTCAGCAATTAATACCACCAGCGACCTTCACCAGCGTTACGAATACGGAAATAAAGAAGTTTTGGTACAAATGGAGCAATGGGAAGTGAATATGCGATATTTCATAAAATTCTTACCAAGAAACTTGCAGTAAAATACGATAAACCGTATTCAACGATTATGTCCTACTTAAGAACAAAAATCTCATTTTGTCTTTCAAGATCATCTTTGTTATGGCCGAGGGGCATTAAACTTCCTTTTTATGTTGATGACATTCATTTCTAGAATAGGTTTTACTTATTTATTCTTTTAAGAACTTGTTTAACATGTTTTATTTCTTGTTTAAATGATGAATAAAATCTTCCTTCAGAAATAAACAAGAACGAAAGACACTTGGAAACAGCGACAAAAAACAGACCAGATATTGAGCCGGTTAGTCATAAAGGTCATTAATACGCTCACTCGTTTGGTCAATATTCTGAAAAGTCTCCTGAGTTTTCAGATAAAACTTACTCCCCCGATGCACTTTTATCAGTACACGTCTTAAACATCAAACTCCACCCACGAATAGGCAAAACGGTCAATTAACAAGTGAAGGCATGACCATTTGTACGGTAGACAACGTAAGCCAATGTAAGTCGTGTCCAATTGTGCTTCAGACTAAATCCGGTGAAAGTCACCAAAGATTACCGCTGCCTGTGACTGGGAGGTGTGGGCGCAGCATATTCTAACGAGAAAGTTGTTCCAAACATGAGTAAAGACGGAAATAAAGATGGTGATCCATGATGGACTAGTCAGACTTCACCAGTGATCGAGATAAATACGCCATGCAACGCAGTACCCTTCCTACAAGGCAGTTCAAGGTTCGAAACTTCATTGTAAAGAAGGGGTATGATTATGACAAACGTTAGGAATCCTCCAATCTCTGTGGATTCGATAGCTCAACAGGTAGATCGGCAGACCAATATCCCGAAGGTGCGAGCTCAAATCCCGCTCGAGTCAACATTTTTCAGTTGACTTCGGCAGTGTAGGTTAATTGTGAAGTTTACGTTTCACTGCTTTGAGTTATGCCACTTTTGTATGACGTAATAAAGTCTAAGATGGCGAAAAGATTAATAATTTATCCAACACATCAAGTCCATCTTTTCAAGAACTTTCTGAGCTGACCAAAATATCTTGGCTAACAATACCAAAATATACAAGCTTGTCCCTCTACACCATCTCCTCCCTTTGAATCCTTACGAAAGTGAAAAATTTAAAAAAAAAAAAAAAGAAAAAAGAAAAGCAGTGAATAAAAAAGTATCCTGTAAACTTCAACCGATTTATTAGCTGTATTACAATACATTCATTTCGACTCTTGCTTTAGTTTCTTCAACTCGGCTTTTAAAATCCGTGATTTCTGTTAATAAAAGGAATAAATAGATAAATAACTAAACAAATAAATACATAAAAATGTTAACCAAATAAAAAGACTATGAATTAAAAATATGACGAAGAGCATTGATGCGATCCACTGGAAATGTTTGAGAAAATTCAAGACCCCCATCAGGGTTCATGCCAGGACCATCTGAGTGTGGGGGGGTACCTGCAGGCCTGGGGTGATACCCTACAAAGTCACCAGACAATTCGTTCTGGTTTTGAATGGATATCATATTTCACCAAATAACCAGTAGGTAATTGTATGCACATTGTGATGTTAAATTTTACCAAATAATGGTTAATAATATTGTCTAAGTAAAAAAAAAAAAAAGAAAAAAAAAAAGAAAAAACAAGATTACTTGAAGTTTTCTTATAACATATTTGATACTTTTGGAGTGCTGGGCAGAAGGGTCTGCTTTGGCCCAAGTGCCAGGCTGCAATGCTGAGTGCTGGACATTACTACCTTGTACTGCCCACCGTGGGCAGAACTCTGTCCCATAAAGAATTTTGCAAGATAATGTTGTAACATGCAGGCAGACAACAGAGATAAGTTTGTAAAACTTTGACATTATTCTTGAGGATAAACCCTAACTTGCAAAAATGTAAATTACAGAACCCATTTTGTGAATAACACAGAATGATAGGCAACAACAAAATTGTTTTAAAATAAACCATTATTTCAACTGGAAAAAAAAACTCCTGCCACCATTTTTTACCAAAATAACTGTGGCACTGTGTACCACATAATCAGTCTTGTAGCACTTGTTTGCAATAACAATTGAGTACTGAGAAATCAGCAATTCTAAAAGCATTAAGACTGCATTGACATTGTCAAGTATCATAATTATTTTGATATGACTGAAAATATAATGAAGAAAAAGAATAGTGGTATGACCTGGTGATAGCAATAGAAACTGAGGAGGAACTGCAGAGAAATTGGCTTGTGTGGCAGGAGGGCATGGCGAAACACGGCTTGAAGGTAAACACAAGTAAGACTGAGGTGATGGCCAGTTGCCAAAGAACTGTTGAGTTGGAGATCACTGAGCTTTGTGGGACCAAGTTGAAGCAGGTGGATAAATTCAAGTACTTAGGTATCATGATGAGCCAAAAAGGAGGCAGTGATGATGCTGTAAGGGCAAAGATAAGTGCTGTCTGGACTAAATGGAAGGATTTTACTGCTGCTATTTATGATAAGAGAATACCAAGACATGGGTGCTGAGGAGAAAGGAGGAAAGGATGCTAAAATCAACTGAAATGAAGATGCTGAGGAGGATCAAAGGTGTGACAAAACTGGATAGGCAGCGAAATGATGTATACTTGAAGAGCTTGATGTTATGGACATTCTAACAAAGGCATGCCAAGCGTGCTTGCAATGGTATGGGCAGATTCGGAGAATGAATGAAGAAAGCGCACCCAAGAAGATCTGGAGAATGGAGAATGAGGAAAAGAGACCATGTGGCAGGCTGCAAAAGAGATGGATGGAGAATGCCAAGGAGGATATGGGACTGGCAAAATTGAGAGATGAGGATACGCAGAGACGGATGTACTGGCGATCGAAGATACAGAAGCTCCAAACTGGCAACAGAGCTGGAAATGAAGTAAGAAGATGATGATGGTATAGTTTTAACATACATAAAGAATTAAAATTATAGTATATGAATAGAGGTAAAAACAAGCACTAATTTCAATAGCTGAGACAGAATAAAATTAATACCACCTAGAGTGAGGCAGTTAATCAAAAAACTGAAAAAAAACCCAGTTTTTTGAAAACCAATTTAACTGATGTTGCTTTTGGTGAAAAACCGCAAAACAAAAAAAACTCAGATAAAAATAGATATTTCAATAGAATCGGTAAAATCGGCCCTCATGATTATCTAAAAGAGAGTTACCACACTTTTACGGGTTTGTTACAAAAGAATCAAGTGTTTGTGTCTACCCAAGGGAACACTGGGAATTATGTTGTAAATTTCAAATTTCATGTCTTTGAAATACCAGGCATGATAGATGATGTATGAATGTGAGGGCTTTGATTCTACAGATTCACCCAAGCTCAGAGGCACAAGTGTCAACAGGTAAGTGGGTCAAATGAGGGTAAATTTTGATTGGCTCAAATGGAGGTGGACCTTAGTACACCAGGATAAGCACAGCTAAAGCCTGAGAGAGTGGATAAGCTTGTATTCCTGGTAGAGAACTTGTAAGACTTTGTGTGTTAGTTGTAAAGATGATATTTGTAACTATAAAATTTTTAAATCTATTCCTCATATTTCTTTATACTTCGTAGTCAGGTTGTTTATAATCAATTAACACAATTGTTTTTGAAACTAAAGTATTGTGCAAGTAGTGTCATTCATGTTTTTTAACTTTGGTTTCAAAGGTGTTTTAAAAAACCAGTCCACTTGGATTTTTTGGGCATTTTTTTGGATGGTTTTGGGTTTTCAGTTTTCTATAAAAACCACTCCCCTTAATACCACGTGCAGGAAATAATTCTTGTGGCTTTCATTTTCAAAAGAGACAGTCTGGGAGACCACCCCATGCATGACATCAGTATTGAAGGATCAGTCTTAATTTTGATTTACACAGTGTAAGACCAACTTTCATTGGCAAAGAGGATTTTCCGACAACACTCTTAGGCAAAAGTAATTTCCATCTGGAAATCCCCCAGCAACAACAAAAAGGCTAAGTCAATCTGAATGAGAGATTCCCTTCAACAACCTCCTCTGATGTTTTGCCATATGTTTTGTATTTATATATATAAGACAATATTACACATACCCTTTGCTTGGCCAATTTCAATTTAAACCGATCAAAGTCTGTTAAAGTAGCCCTCTTTTTCTTGGCAGCCAGCTTCTTTGCCCAGGCAGTCTTCTCCCATTTCTCACTCACTTGCTCAGCAGTGAAAATCTTCTTGACTACACCACTACGAGCACTTCTAGGCACTTTAACCTTCAAGTCTGTCAAGGAAAGGTATTTAAAGGCCAAAGCTTGCCTGCAAACATCAGTACAAGGTCCATCTACAAGAGCCTAAAACAAAAAGTTACCAAGAAAAATATGTTCAGAATAAAATCACCAAGGCTAAAAACTGGAGAATATCATAGGTATTAGCCCATCAAGGGGCAAGGAAACACTCTACAATTTTACTGTGGCTAATGCCAGACAGTTTTACTCATCAAGAGATGAGCTCTGCCCCTTAATGAGGTGGATAAATTGTTTTAAATAATGAAGGAAATTACCTAGGTTTGTTTTTGGTTTTTTTTAAAAAAGAAAGAATGACAAAGGAAATGAGGGATGACAAATACTTTGTCATCCCTCATTTCCTAATGAGGAACCTTGCTTTTTAGGAATTAACAGATACCACATTGCAAGGATTTAACTCATGAAATTTTTGTTATAAGCCTCAACAGTAAATTCAATTGTTTGACAGCTTGCATAGCATTCATGGCAAATAGAACACTGGAGAATTTGTGGAAAACACCATGTAAATTTACAGACATGTAAGATGTTGTCAAGCATCAAGAACTTCATTTATGCTCTCAAGAAGTTCCATATCAACTTGACAAGAACTTGGCTGTTCACATGGTGTTCATCACAAGTTCTGCTAGGACAGTAATTTTCCAAGGTAAAGCAGATCTCTAATTCAGGACATTTCAGCGAAACCACAGAAGGTCGGATTTTAGCTATCAGTGAATGAGACGTTAATTGACAGCAAGCAAAAAATGAAACAAATAAAACGATCTACAAACCCGGTTTTGATCAACCACATCAAGTATAACACACAGTCGTCCTTCGTTGGGGCCAGAATTAACCAAGGCAACGCGACCAATTTCCACAAACCGGTTGTAAACCTGTCGAGAAGTACATACGGTATTGTCTGCTTGATAAACCTTGTCCTATTTTCACTTATTTTTACTATAAAACAATATTATCCACAGCTGTAATAGTTCACGTGTGTTAACCTACCATCTTGGATCAGATCAAAGAGGAATCGAAGAGCCAGGCATGCTGGGATATTTGGAAACGAAAAGACCAGGGTTCTTTGCGGTCTCTTGCAAAGAATTTGTGCATAATACTGACCTATAATATAATACAATACAATACAACATTTAGGATTTCGGCAATCGAGATACCAGGCGGAAATCGAAGTCTAGTAATAAAGATTATTGTCCAGCAAATAATTTTGAAGAAGCCCATATCTCAAATAAACATATCAGGATACTTTGAAAGATACTTTAATGAGGAACTAACGTTTCGTCACTTTACTTGCTGTCAATTAACGTCTCATTCACTGATAGCTAAAATCCGACCTTCTGTGCTTTCGCTGAAATGTCCTGAATTAGAGATCTGCTTTACCTTGGAAAATTACTGTCCTAGCAGAATTTTACTTGTAAAATGACGAAACGTTAGTTCCTCATTAAAGTATCTTTCAAAGTATCCTGATATGTTTATTTGAGATATGGGCTCCTTCAAAATTATTTGCTGGGCAATAATCTTTATTTCTTCAGTCCTGAAAGGAGTTGAATCCATCAGGCAAAACCTAACCACTGAAGAAATAATCTTTATCACTAGAATACAACATTTATATAATATAGGTCACTGTCAGCGGAGCATACCGGTATTATTACAACGAAAAATTTAGGTTGGAAAATAGAATCATTAATTCCGAATTTCAAAATATTTTTACCAGCTTCTTATCAAAAAGTTTTAAAGTGCCTTGAGATTGTAAATTGCGTAGTTTCTCAAAAACATTAATAACATTAATATTTGTAAACTAATTTTTTATATAATCACATTAGCCAAAACAAACATTTTAAATTCCTTCAAGATTCAAAGGTGGATCCAGAATTTTGAGAAAAGGGGGCGCAAATTTTTTTTACAAGTTCCTACCACTATGTCGCGTTTTAGTGGAAGAAATTTTATGCTATTGTTTTTCTTACGGTGATTTTTGAACCTGAATTTCTTCTACTTACCCTTTCTTTTCTTTGCTGTTTGTTGCGATTCTCTGAAAACAATAATCAACTCCAGTCTTCTTGGTGGTCGACAGGTTTTATGCTTTTGTTTTGTAACCAACCAAAAAGTCACATGACAACTGATCGAAAAGGGAGGGCGCACTTAGGCGCGCATCTGATGCGCCCCCTGTCTAATACCACCACTGAGATTAATAATATTAAAAGTACCGCTATCAACTGTCAATGGACGGTCAAGATTATCAAGCTGTTTTGATAATTTTTTTGGACGGTACTTTATTTGTGATTTACCCTCTGTATTTTTTTCGTTTTATTTTTTTTTTTTTACTTATGAGTTTTGAGGATTTGTTTTGGTATTCTTGGTCACGTCTTCAGCACAGAGAGCAGACCTCGGAACCGCCAGCACAGAATGATTAATTATTTATTTTTCATAATTTATTATTTATTCATGATTTATTCTATGCCGCCAGAAAGCCTGTTCTAGGGCCAGTGGGCTAAGAGTCGTCCTCCAACCCCCGATCTACGGGCGTCATTGGACTCTGACATGCTGGCTCTAGTGCCGGAAGTTGGTCACATGCCAACAGCCGAGTGACTGCGCCCTTAATAACTATAGCGAATCAACATGAACATAGCTCGAGAAAGAATTTTCTTACTTTTGTCAACATATTATTAAGCAACGAAGGCAGTGCTAGCGGTTAGTCAGCCAATCTAGTTGATTTGAGTTTAAGTGGTTTAAAGTACAAAAGGTGCTCTTTCGGAATTCCGAGGACTTTCCGACCTTTGACGTACTAATTAACTTGTTTTGGACGTGTTCATCTGTACTTGGCCATACCTTCGCACAACAAGAAGGAACTGGGGGTTTTAACCTACCTGATTTAAAGGGAATCAGATATTTGCGACTTTAAAAGGAAAATGTTAGAAGAAGAAGACTTTCAATCAGTCATCAAAAGAAGAAAGGATCATCTACCAGAGCAGTTATTAAAGAGTTGTGTGTGCGAGGCACTTGAGTCAGGCGCCCTTTGTAAAGTTTGCGATGAACTTAACGCCGCGTCTTGTCTGGACAGAAACTGGAGAGGTGTAGCCGTCAGACTTATTAAACCTTCACCCGACAAGTCGACCATCGAAAGATTGTCAAACTGCAATGATCCAGCTTATGAAATGCTGTCAAGCTGGGGAATGACGAATGAAGAAGGTTTCGATCTTCTACTCGAAGTAATGGTTGATAGTCAAACATATTCTGCGGCGGACGAATTGCTGGTTTATCTTGAATCGGTCGATGGAAACGAAACTCTCGGTAGAACAGGTGCCAAAAAATGCCTGCAGAACGAACCGGAGATTATTTGTGAAGCGATTAAACCATCCGTAGAGGAACGTAATGAGAGCCAGTCAGTCAAAATCAAGCATGTGAACTCGAACTATAAGCGTTCCAAGTCTTCGATGGGCAGAAAAATAAAGAACGTCGGAAGGCTATTCCGGAGGTCAACTAGTTGTCCGGAAACGGATCCTAACCACCCCATTTATCAATCAACCTCATTACATTCAAAAAAAGACGAAATATTTATCGTCAGTTCATACCAGGACAAGGAAAGTACTCCAGTGAAGAAGCTCGTTTCATTTGTGGAATCACTGAAGCAAGTGAAGGTTGGAGAGTGGCATGTGACCACAATACACGACATACAAGGAGGTCCAATGACTCCGACCTGGCTCAGAGACAGAGTTGAGAGAGCTGTGTATGTCATAATTTGCTTTAGTAATTACATGAGGCAAATTTCTGATCACCAGAAAGAGGATGGGGAATTATTTCACCAGGCAGAATATAATTTGAAGTTCACCTTAGACTTCTTGATCAACGGGAGCCTATATCAAAACCTTTGTTACAATGTTGGTGGAAAGTTTCTGCCAGTTCTTCTGCCTGGAAATCCATTTTCGTGCATTATGCAATCACTAGCTAATTTTCAGGTATTCTCGTGGCCCAATGACCAAAAGAAAATCTATAAGTACCTGATGAATTTACCTGAACGGAATATGCCTCCCCTGGGTGAAAAGAAACCTCTGGTGTCAAAACCACTTAATTAAAACCAGATGTTGTTAGTAGCATTCATGCAGTTATAAACTTGTCAAATAATCCCTTTATGTTGGCTCTTCGTCACTGCATAATAGTTTTAAAGTCCAAAAAATTTGGCCTGGAGCCAAATGAATTCAAACCCTACACACCATATTCAACGATTTATATGCATTTTAACTAAAATAGCCTTCTTGACTCCACTTTTAATCTGCTTAAGGGTGCCCCACATTACTCAAGCAAGAGCTTGGCCATTTAAAAATATGCTGTAGCATGTAGTGCACTGAAAAGAATGGGTACAGTGAAATGGTTGAATATGCCAAATAGATATATAAAAACAATAGCCAGTGGACTTTATTGAAACTTCAAAAGAAGTTAATTGGCAGCTATTAAGAAATCATTACTGTTTTTTTCCTGTGAAATTCTGTTGTAATTTAAAATGCTGATGATCAAGAGAACAGCTCACTTTACCTGTGGAATTTTAACTTCAAGATGTAAAATAACACCTGATTCGACATAAATTGTAATTTGTATTCCACAGGTCAATGATAATGATGATGGTTGTATTAATATCATGTTTCAGTAACTTTGTATATTTTCTTATTCCACCAGATTAACTACCGTGACAAAACTATTAACAAAGAATCAAAATTGTAAAGTCAAATACTATGGTTGTAATGTGTATGACACTTACTTTTCAGCTTGGTCCACCAGTTTTCTCACACAATGCAAAACTCATGCCTGGATTACTGGTGCTAAAAGTTTATTCTTAGATTTTTGTAAGGAGGCCTCTGAGACAATTTTGAAATGTCTCCCACAGTCTTGTGAAGTTTGAACTCAAATAGGCAACCAAAATGCAATAAGGCAACAGATAAACTCTCAATCCTGTGTTCTTGCCAATTCCCATGCAAACAAGCCAACCCAGGATGTAACCAGAGTAAAATACTACAGTCCAACAGTTTTAAGGCCAAAGATTTAGGCTTATCAAGTAAAATAATAGAAGACCTTTGTTGATAGAAGGGAGTTAATTTAAAGCAGGGCTGGTGGGAAAGGGGGACTTTAGCTCCCCCTACCCCTGATAATGCTGTCAAAAGTTGAATACAGGTGTTCAATTGTGTGCTGTGCAAGCTGTGTTAGGTCTTAGTGCTTAGAACAACTGTGAGGTCCAAGCGAGTTTTTCTGACTATAAGTCAACTGATACAGCTTGCACAGTATACAACCAAACACCTTTACTAACATGAAACTATAATTTACCAACTCAACTCAAAATTTTCTAATCTAAGAAGTGGACCTGGTGTAATGGGAAAAAATAGGAGAGTAGTTCAAGTAATTGTGTGGTGAAACTGAAACTGCATTCTGTCTTGTTGGAGTAGATCTTACCAAAATATATTGTTCATTTGTCGTTGCAATTTGTTTGGCCAATTAGATCAGGTGGATTAAAATCTATAGAAAATTTTAACAACTGCAGCTTCGTAAGCAGGAAACTTTTAGGATTAGTACCAGAGTCCTGCCAGTATTGATTTGCTTCAGCCATTCCTGTAGAGGTACCTAACTGTTTATTGTTTACATGTCTCCATATGGTAAGCAAAATTATCTGGTGCTATCCAGAGTACTTTTCGTAATTTTCATCCTCAGGGTAAGATGAACAGAATTATTCATGACAACCAACATAACTGAAGTTAACTAGAAAAGCGTACTTGTCCCAGTCAACTTGATACCTCAACTGGTTAAGCAGCAGCCCAGAACCCCCGAAGATGCTTGTTTGTATCTGGCTTAAGTTAACCTGTCCGGTTGACTAACAGTTTAGGTTTATTATGAAATGATCTGCTCATGTTATCCAGAGTAAAATAGTAAAAGATGTTTGCACACAGAAAGGAGTCAACTCCTCAGCCTGTCTTCAACTTTTTAATTTTGTTTTGGCTAACACCGCACCATTTTCTTCATCAAGGGGGGACACAGTGTTGTAACTAAAGGAGTGGGCTGGGGGGGCCCTGATCCTCCTATTACCAGGCCACTGTCAGAGGCCACTTCAGCTCGCAGAGTAATGTAATCATCAACCTCAAAGTTGAAATTTCTGCAATCGCAAGTGTGCAAGGTGACATATTTAACCCTTTAACGTCTGAATTTTTTTCTTTTTGTTTTTTATTCTCTATGTTTTCCCCTTGTTCTTTCACAGGTTCTTTTGTTCTTAGGTGTCCGATATATCGGACATTGGACGTTAAAGGGATAAAGGTTTGAGAGGCATTCCCTCGAATCTGTATGTAATATTCTTCCTCCTCCAAAAAAAATTCCACTGCTGCCCGGCCCGCATTATGCTCCCCTCTCCACTAGAAATGTTCTAGTTATGCCAGTGGCTAGATCAGGGGCCCTGAAACAAGTGGGTGTCAAGGTGTCGTGACACCCGCACTTTCTGGACTGCGGGTGTCCTGCAAATCAGACAAAAGTAAAAAAGACAAATCAGACCTCGACCTTTTCATAAGATGAACTAAGGGCCATCGGAGGGGGTATTACTCCAATGATTGTTGACATCACAACAGTACTGAGAAATGAGGGCTTCTTTAGGGTCTAATTGGAGGCTAGCCAAGTTCAAAAAGTTCATGCGTCAGGTTACAGCCGTCTAGAGTCTAGTTGGCACCAATCTGCATTCCATCATTGTGACTCAAAATCCATGTTAAGATGTCGAAGACAAACTCACTTACTAATTATGAACCAATCTCAACCCTTAACCTAAGTCATTAATCGCCTGATATAATCTGAAGATTGTAGATGGGGTGTTCACTTCTTTCAGCTAACATTTTTTGTCCGATGTAATCTGCCACCAATATTTCATGGGACAAACTTATTGGCAGAAAGACTGGTACCATCCATATTCACTCCCTCCAGCACCAACACGAGGATTTCTTTTAGACTCTTTGTAGGATGCTCCCTCAAGAAACTTTCAGATTTCACTGAGGTACAAAACGAGAGGACATCCTTAGCGTGATAAAAGAAATAATGTCTCTTTCTCGCATGATTTCGCAGATTATTTGAATATTGCTTAATTTTCGGAGAGGATTGACTGTCTTTGAAAACAAGCTGATGAAACACATTTGATTCATAAATTTTCAATCATTTTTTTTACGGAAAAATGGTCCGCCGTCACATATTTTCTCTTCAAAACCAACTCTTTCAAACAGTATGGAAGTAAAGTATCACTTAGGCAACGTGTGCCACGCCGAATTCTGGTTCCCTACCGAGGGCTTAGGATTAAAGGGTAAAATCACAGAATATGCTGGACCATGGCCTATTTTAGTGCGCAGTATTACACTCTTTGTTCACTATTGATTGGAATGTGTGTAGTATTGAATTTGAGACGGTGCAGTATTGGAATTCTACAGTTTCTCAGAAATTTAGACGGTTGAAGATGTGACCGTTAGTTTTCTCAGCGGACAGAGAGATGCACGCCTGTTTGATAGCTACTTAATTCATAAGGATATTGGATAATCTTCTAGCTAAATTAACTGTATAAACTTCACAGGATGTATCAGTTTAGTGAAACTGGACAGTTTGGTAAAAGTTGCTATTTTAGTATTGAATGTTTTCGTGTTATAATACACGCCTGAAGACTTTCCACCCGTCTGGCAATTAGGTCTGATAAGAATGCCAATGTACACACGCTTGCTAACCTTCATACTCACCCTTCAGTGTGCACTATTGAAATTTTCTTAGAATAGGCCCTGTGCTGGACTTGTACAGACTACACTTTTTGCCCAAGGAATCCCCGAGCCGCTCTTGGTAATCATGTCGGGAAGTAATGAACATTACGGTTGCCGCCTTCATTGAAATAGCTTAACATCATTTGAAAGTTATTGTTTTAATATATCAAGTTTATTTCCAAAATGATAGTTTTCGACTAGGAGCACTAAATCGAATAATGCTTTTCATATCCCAGGAAATTAACTTTTAATACGACATATAATTATTAATTGGTTAAGACTCATGTGCATTGCTAGGAAATTTGTGACAACCTTGGTCCTTGGTAAACCTCTTTTTCTGATAAAATACAGTGATTACAAAACAGGTTGCCAGACTAATTTCGAGATGTGATAAATATATTACTCTAAATTTAGTTTTTAACTTGTTGAACGGAGTAAAAGTCGGAAAATAAGAATGAAACGAAAGGGATTTGTGATTTTAAGGTTACGAATGATATTGCAACAAGTAGTTTCAAAAAACTGTCGACCCAACTTAAACACGACTTGGTATAACGTACACAAGGAAGTGCAGCGTACAGCAATATTGAATTTATAAGTAAAAGTTTCGGTTACGATGGGGAAGAAATAATAGAGCAAGTTTCCTGAAAATCTAACCTCACTCATAATCTCTGGTTTCCTATAAAAAGAAAGTGAGATAATTACTCCCCTTTATAATCACAAGTTATAAATGTAAAGGTTATATACCAACGATGAAAAGTACTTAAGTAGTGGCGGAGCAGGAAATTAGCGACTTTAAGATAGCACAACTCCGACGGCAACGAATGAACCGAGTAGAGCATGGGGCGAGAGCACAGTCGACGCGCGCAAATTAAATGTTTAAGATGCTACAGCGTGAGAACGACAACGTTTTTTAGCAAGGAGTATGTATTGTACATTGGATATTTTGTCGAAATCTTCCCATATTCAAGATGACATCCTTCAAATCAGCGCGTGACTTGTTACTGACAGGTTTTGAGGAAGGTTTTGTAGACGAAGACGAGTTTCTGATGCTGAATGATCTAAATCAATCCTCAAATGCTGAATATCCCAACACGAGTTACTCAAGGTTTAACCTGGAAGAAAATAATGAAGTAGAGTGCAAGACTGAATTTAGGGTTAAGAAAGGGATATACCTCTACTTGCTGAAGCTCTTCGAATTCCAGGAACAGTAAAGTGCAGCCAAGGGAAGACGAGTAATCGAGAAGAAGCTTTACGCATTCTCCTGAAGAGGTTTGCCTACCCATGCAGATATTCCGATATGATACCAACATTTGGTAGATCTGTACCTGAATTAGCCATGATCAACAACACAATGATAGATCTAATCTATCAAAGTCACAGTCATTGTTTGACTGAATGGAATCACCAGATCCTAAATCCAGAAGCACTAGAAATGTATGCAAGAGCCATATCTGACAAGGGAGCAGCTCTGATCAATTGCTTTGGGTTTGTGGATGGAACAGTTTGACCAATTTGCAGACCCGGCATAAATCAGAAAATTGTGTACAATGGTCACAAGCGTATCCATGCCTGAAAGTTTCAGTCCGTCGCTCTGCCCAACGGACTAATCGCTAATTTATTTGGTCCAGTCTGTGAGTAGTTCACTAGTTTGCACCTTTATTGTTTAAGAATGGGTGAGATTGTCAGGGAAGAGGGGAGGGATGTCAATGTACAACTATTTGTATGACTGATGTAACTCATTGTGAAGCCAAGACTTATTAAACTTAATGTGCAGTTTGAAAATTGAGTTCTTTATGCGCTTATTTTAGCAAGGGCTTGCTTATGGCAGGATGTTTATTATGTGAATTTTTTTACTTTAACAGAAGGAAAGATGCATGACGCAAGAATGCTGGGTGAATCCAGGTTATACGACTGTTTGGCGCAGTTTGCATTTTCCCGCAATGGAGACCCGATGTGTATTTTTGGAGACCCAGCCTACCCCCCTAAGGATTCATCTTCAAGCTCCATTTCATGAGACTAATTTAACCCAAGCAATGCAGGATTTTAATAAAAGAATGAGTCTGGTGCGAGTTTCCGTGGAATGGCTGTTCGGAGATATTGCTAATTACTTTAAGTGTTTGGACTTTAAGAAAAATTTGAAAATTGGGCTTAGTCAAATTGGTAAAAAGTATATTGTGTGTGCCATCCTGAGAAATAGTGGTGGGCGATACTATGAATATCGATTTCGATACGATACTTGTTACTTTTTCATCGATACCACTGTTTCGATACCACTTTCGATACCGATACTTTGTACCATGAAAAGTGCCAATGCTTATTTTTATTTATGTTACAAACAAGATGTTTAACGACAACTGAACGTTTATTTACAATAATCAAATATTTTGATTTAAATGTTTTGATTAAGAGAAAGTAAAATGTTCACATTCTTAGGTTTCAAGCGGCTTCTTTTATGAGATACTAATTCTCCTGCTTTTGAGAAAAGACGCTCTGAGGGAACCAAAGTAGCTGTTACGCAAAGATATTTCTGAGCTAGTTCGCTCAACTTAGGATAGTTCTTTTTGTGTTCAAGCCACCAGTTGAGCGGTTCACTTTCTCTAGATATTAACTGTTCACCAAAATATTGCCTAGTTTCCATCATAGCATCAGCACTACCGTCCCTCATATTCAATGAATCTGCCACTTTAGAATCAAACTCTTTCCATAATACATTACTGGTTGCCGTGGTAGGTGCAACTGTAGCGACATCCTCTTCCTGCTCACCTGGTAATAATGCCAACTCTTCAACCAGTGACTGTACTCCTTGTCTTTCTCCGTTATTCCGAAATGCCAATTTTTTAAGATGTGGATCAAGTAGAGTTGACTTTGCAAGTGTCTGATTTGCTTCAATATTCCCAAATCGACGCTGCATTTGTGAAACTAACTCTTGCTTTAAAGAAAGTGTTGTGCTACTTCCCACTGTAACTTCTTGTAGGGATCTTGCTATCGGTATAATCTTCGAGACCGAGACAAACTTGTCTGCACTCATCTCCACTGTTGCACTTTCGAATGGTCGTAAGATTTCCAAAGCATTTTTGATTAGCTCAAGATCCTCAACTGAGAGACACATCTCACTTTTGTTTTGAAGACAAAGGGTGGTGGTTACTTCCTCGTGCTGCTCAACTATTCGTTCAAACATATAGAATGTCGAATTCCACCTTGTTTCAACGTCTTGGATCAACCTTTTCTCAGGTATTCCAAGCTGCTTCTGTACTTCACTTTGTTTGTCTGAGGCCTTGGAGCTGTGATGAAAAAACGTTACGATATCTTTGCACTTCTTCTTTAGTGTAACCAAACTGGGATCAGCTTCAAGAGCCCCCTTCACAATCAAATTGAGAGTATGTGCGAAACATGGGATGTGTTTCCATCCGGTAATTCTGGCAGCGGCCACGGCATTTGCTGCATTATCAGTAACTAATGCCACAACTTTCTTGGAGACTTTCCATTTCTCCGCTATTTGTTTCAACTCAGCAGCAATGTTTTCTGCCGTATGAGCAACACTTAGGTGGAAAGTTTCTAGAACAAAAGCTTTAAGCTGCCATGATTCATCGATAAAATGGCATGTACCTGTCATGTAACCTTGGCTTGTTCTCGAAGTCCACATGTCCGTCGTCAAACAAACGGCTGAAGCTGCGTTTAGCTGATCCTTTACTTTTTGTTTGATTTCATCATACTTTGCGGGAATCTTGCGCCCCAAATTTCGCCGGCTTGGCAACTGATATTTTGAATCCAGCAAATTTACCAATTTTTTAAATCCTCTGTCTTCCACGATTGTCGAGGGTTGCATGTCAGTCGCTAGCATTTCCACTAAAGCTTCGTCCAGTTTTTTTCTGGCGTGGACATGTTGAAGCATATTTCTGGGTTTTGTCAACTGTTTCTTGTAGGGTAAGCTGGACAGGCTGTGCCTGTGGTTTCCGTTTCTTTTTACTTTCTTCGCGGGCTGCCTTTTTCCGTTGTTCGAATATTTTGCGTTCCGGAGGGTGCTTGGTCTCTAGGTGCGAAAACAATTAACACGTGCAACAAAAAGCTTAGATAATATGCGATGTATTTTAAACAGTCGATGTATTTAATACAAACTTTTGATGGGCATCAAAAAAAGACAAAAATACAACTTACCTTCGCAAGGTTTGAAGTATTACTTGAATGCTTGATAATACTTTTACATAATAAACACTTCGATTGTCCTTCGATCATCAATTTTTCAAAATAATTCCATACCGCACTACGCAGTTCTTTGTTTTCGACACTGGCATCAACACCAGTTGCATCAGATGTTGACGCCATTTTGCAGTATGAAAAACTTAAAATTCAAAAAAGGAAAAAACCCGGGAAATCAACAATTAAAGTATTAAACATGTATCCCCTGTTGTCCTCGTGTGTCTGAATATTACCCTCTCCATACTTTGTGCCCCCTAACGTGCCCTTTTATGCGAAACAGAACTTCATACTATTGTTACAAGAAGTCGGACACAAGTTCAAAACTTTGTTTATCCACGGGGTTTATCGAATATCAAAAATATTCCTACATCACGTGACGAGTATCGACAAGATCGATATTTTAAAAAAGTAATCGATACCGTCGTTTGAATTGTGAGTATCGAAAGTATCGATATTTTAGCACTGGTATCGCCCACCACTACCGGAATTCTGGGAATCTCATGGAAATTTATCTTGGAGAAAGCTCCATGGTGGGGCGGTTACTACGAACGGATGGTCAAGCTTGTAAAACAAAGTCTGCGCAATATTATTGGCAAAGCGTAGTTGACTTACGAAGAACTCTTGACTGTCATCACTGAAATTGAAAGAGTTTTAAACAAAAATGCTATTTTTATTATCCTAAACGTCACAAGGTTCTAGTAAACTTATTTGTTACAATAGTGTACGTTAGAAACTCAAAATCTCTGCAGAGAAGTTTATCATCGTGATGGAACAGCAATTAATCAACTGTGCGATAAAATAACTTGCATGATCGTATTTTAGGGTTTCAGGCCCATAATGTTAACACGATGAATTTCGATAACGTTTGCAATCCACCTCCGGATGTAAATTGAATAGATTGACATCAATCACGATCAAGATTACAATAATCTTGCAGCGTGTAAACAAGATACATCTCTGTTTTCAAATACGTTGATAACATGGTGATTAAGACACACCATGGTGATTAAGACACACCTCTGATAGTTGATATTAATATTTACAATTGAAATTCATTTGACTGTAACAAAACCACTTAACTTAGTTTAAAAATTGCCACAGAATACCTTTTTATTTAAATTTAAAAAGTCAACAGAGCACTCTTTCCGGACCCTCCCTTTCATAATAGAGATTTTTAATACTTTAATTGTTGATTTCCCGGGTTTTTCCCTTTTTTGAATTTTGAGTTTTTCATACTGCAAAATGAGTTGCAATTGCTATTTTCGTTGCTTGGGTCATACTCCTCTGTTAAATCTCTTATGTTCCCCAAGATCTTGGTTACGATCCACTTGACTCACTTGACATAATCTCTCCACCCACTACCGGACGAAAATAGTACGACCACTTAACACTGCATGCAGTGGTGTGACTAGACATTTCTAGTGGAGGTGCCCTTGGTGCAATGGGCTCAAGAATTCAGAAACTTCCTTGAGGCCGTGTCCCTGCATCTTCCAGAAAGCTCGTGCTTCGTGCTCGGTGGTTAACCCCCTCGGTAAGTTCATCGCTATATGCCTGTGTCCGCACAAAACCCGCAATCGGCTGGCTGCGTTATTGCGGCTTGATGAGGCCTTAGCGAATCTCAGGGCTGCCAACATCTGGTACAGATTTTAAGGAATGCCTTCAAACTCAATTATTGTTGTACAATACTGCTACAATTTCAATTTCTGATCGGTTAAAAACCTACAGACAATTCTCGATGTCTCGCCGCCTACAAGACATCAAAAATTATCTGTAGGTGACGTAATTGTTAATCTGATAAGCTTTTCTCAGCCGCCAGCAATGTCATGGCGGAGTCTTCCTCGATTTATAATTGTATAATAAAACAATTATTGGATTCTGCTTTCGCATGATATCAAGAATTATCCAGACCTCGGTCAATGTTATCTGCCGAACCCAAAGGCTTCATTGACCTTGGTCTGGATAATTCTTGATATCATCCGAGAGCAGAATCCAATAATTGTTAAACGTCCAACTTTATAGAGGTTGATGAATACATTGCTCTACAAGGTGGGGTGGCCCAGAAATTCTTTAGAGGCCCCGCCCCGCCTGGCCACCCTGGTATTTACGCCAGTGATTGCTTGTTGCCTAGGCTTCGCATTCTGCTATCTTTCCGAAGTCAAAATTGCTTCGTCATGTCTGTCTGCGGTAATGCTTGGACAGTGACCAAGCTTAGTAAGAATGGGCAGCCGTCACGTTTCGTCTTACGGAACACTGAACGTCAGAACACTGATGATTATTTTGCGAAATATTCGGCTACTTCGATTAAAGTTTTTGTAAATGAATTTGTAAATACAAAAAAAGATCAACACGCATCACATCAAACATCACTCATTCAGTGATTCACATAACTTAAAAAAACTCATTGAAAATTCATGAGGAAAATACGAAAGAAAATCATAACCATGTCGTGTCTCTTAAAAACACACTTACTTTTTTCCTCAAATTTCCTCAGCTTAGAAATCATTAATTTTCAAAATTTCTACGCAAATTGGCGTATTAAGCGGTTTGTTTTTTAAGCCGCTCAAAAAAATCGCAGTTCGTTCTTTTATCGAATCTAAAAGACTCGGCTATCGCCTCGTGTTTTACATCTGATAAAGCACTTCTGCTCGTTTTTTAAATACCGCTCATCGTCAAGGAGCAATTCGTTCCAGATCGATTTCGGATGGAATGTAGACAAACCTACATTATCCCCGAAAGCAGAACTTAGCGATCTTATGATCTCGCATTAGTAGTTATTGCAATGGTTTCTTTATCGGATCAAGTTTGGCGTCTTCTTATCGCAAGTACGAAATTGTGACAGCTTTGTTGCTCCAGTAGTCCAATGAAACTGAAAACGTTGTCGACAAAACAGAACGCCAAAATGCTGAATGAATTCTCGAAGATGAATGAAGAATCCTCAAAGATGAACGAAAAAAGTAATTTTTGAGTTTATGTTTAGCGACGACATTACTTTCCAAGACAAATATAGATATAACCTTATCCGTTTACACGATATCGGAACGAAATCATGCCGACATCATAGTAAAACGATACGAACATGTTCATAGGCACAGACCAGGTGCAGGCATTTTTAACTGAGCACAATTCTTTTTCTAATTAAGGTTAGGAAAAGTTTGGATAAGCTAGGTCGGGTTAGGTAAAAGCGTTTTTTTAAAATCCTTGGAAACAGCTTTGCACGCGGCCTTTCGAAACACAACTGAACGAAGTTGAATAAGTTATCGTGAGTAAATAATTTTATATATAAATGAAAAGATAAATGTCCTCTTGATGCCGATTGATCGCTTGGTCCGTTGCGGCTTTATATAGGTACGTTTGCAGTTACGAATTCAACTTGTTGCAGCGTGGACCACGGTTTGGCACCATTTCATGTCGGAAAGTCATACTACAAGGCGGCATATCCATAACCTCATGACGCACATGAGTCCAGCATCATCATCATCATCATAACGAAACTATGCTTCCTGCACGGTGAACCTATCACAAATATCCTTAACGTTGCGGTCATGATGCAATTGTCGCATACCATCCTTCAATGAGAATTCATTTCACGTACAATTAAGAGCACCACTCTTTACCATCCGCTCACAAAATATTGCATTGTCTCCCTATGGCTTGAAGATCTTTGAGATTAAATCGTAAGCATTAGGATGTCTACGAGTGATTGTCCAGGCGGAAATCGTAATTTTAATATAAATGACAATGCCCAGCAGATTGTGCGAAGTATCGCCATATGTAAACATTAACAATTGCTTAAACAAAGAAGGCTAGAAGAGTTTAAAACATATTTATTGACTAACGTTTCGTCGCTACAAGCAACATCTTCAGAGTGGAGATCAGGGATTACAACGAGATATATTTAATTGAAACAGTGAAAACAGCGTTCTTCTGATCAAAGTATTTTATTTCGAGCTTTCGGTCACCAGGCTGTGACCTTCGTCAGGAAGAAATGAAAGGTCACTGACGGTCACAGCCTGGTAACCGAAAGCTCGAAATAAAATACTTTGATCAGAAGAACGCCGTTTTCACTGTTTCAATTATGTCTATACCTGATCGCGCTTCATCTATATTTTTAGAGATATATTTACATTAAACAAACAGTATCAAATGACAATTAAGACGATATACTTATAACAGTAACGGAAATTGACGGGAGACAGCAGTAAGGTGATATCAGAAAAGGGAAAGAGGCATAGAACCAATATTCCCGTTAAGAATGGGTTTTAATTTATTAATTAGAAGACTTTCTTTAAGGAGTAGTTCAGAAGCAGAAGGCGACGAGGATAATATTTTGAAGTCGGAAAAAGAAATGGGATGGCCAGTTTCAATGTGGTGGGAAAGGATACTAGTGGGAGAGGGATTAACTCTTCTGTTACCTGTCAAGGGTGTGATCCCCACATGATCTGAAATGCGTGTGTGTAACTGTCGGCTAGTTTGGCCAACATACAATGCCTTACAGCATTGACACGTAAATAAATACACTACATGCGATTTCAGGCCATCAGGGATCCTGTCCTTGACAGGGAAAAAAGAGCCAAGGCGAACGGAAGGGCGAAAGACGAAGCGTAATGAAACTTGAGGAAAGGCGGACGATAATAGTTTGAAGTAAATGGTTTGAACCTGGGAGAATCGTGACATGTTTGAGGAAGTTGATCGTTCAGGTTAGTGTAGTCTTGAGAAAGACTGTTGGTTGAAGTGACTGACGTTTCGACAGCCTTAGCGGCGGTCATCTTCAGAGTCAAAAGGGGAGTAGAAATCAGGTTCGCCTGTATTTGTATCTGGCTCGTGCGTGATAAGTAGGCGATCGTATTAGTCATGGAGGTAAATGGTTTGAACCTGGGAGAATCGTAACATGTTTGAGGAAGTTGATCGTCCAGGTTAGTGTAGTCTTGAGAAAGACTGTTGGTTGAAGTGACTGACGTTTCGACAGCCTTAGCAGCGGTCATCTTCAGAGTCAAAAGGAGAGTAAATGTCAGGTTCGCCTGTATTTGTATCTGGCTCGTGCGTGATAAGTGGGCGGTCGTATTAGTCATGGAGGTGTGATATTTGGCGAGAAGCAATGGGTGTGGTGTGTAGGCGTTAATTATCAGTTTGTCGAAGTGTAAGTCTATTGGCTGCTCGCACGTTTGACTTTGTGAATTAGTCGTTTGTAAGGTCCCGGTAATTGTTGTGATCGGTTTAATGAATTTTGTTCTAAGTTCGTATACCAGCTTTCTAGTGTGAGTCGCTGTTTGTAGTTGGTGCTGAACGTAATGCATTTTGCCGATTCCCAGTCAATGTTGTGTTTGGTTTGTCGGTGGTGTTCGGCAATGTGGTTGGTTTTGTCTCCGTTTTTTCTCGCTCGTTTGTGTTCTGTGAGTCGTATATTTAAGTTTCTGCTAGTCTCACCCTATATAAGTGGCTTGGCAGTCGGAGCAATTAATTTTGTAAGCTGCACCTTGTCTTTCGTGTGGTTGTTCTCTGTCCTTAACGTTAGTCAGACTACAGTTTGACATTTGTCAAACAGGGTAGCTGGGAATTCATTTTTAATGAAAATTTGTTTGAGTTTCTGGAGTTCAGAGCGCAAGATGGAGTAGCTAGAGCATAAATTAAAACATCGAAATAGAAGGAAAAATCCTCAGGGTATTATGAAATGATAACTTCACAATTAACCTACACTTATCTAATTAACCTACAGTTATCAGAAGGAAAAAGATAAGGCCTTTTTTATAGCAGTCCGGAATAAAAAAAGATATCGCTCTTTCTGGATACAAAAGTTACCATCCACCAAGTTTTATTTTCTCCGACGAAGAGTTTCAAATAATAAAATCCCTTCGCAACGACAATGACATTATTATTTTGAAGCCTGATAAAGGTAATGGTGTCGTTATCATGGACAGATCTGACTACACTGCCAAAATGAATAGTATCCTAGATGATGAAACCAAATTCATACGCTTGAATGAAGATTCCACTAGAACCACGATCAGTCGAGAGAATCGCTTGAAGAAATACCTTCGAGATTTAAAGAACGGATCTATCACGGACCCAACCTACCACGAAATTTTCCCGACTGGCTCTCGACCTGGATTACTTTATGGACTTCCTAAGGTGCATAAATTTGATATACCTTTAAGACCTATAATTTCAACACCTTATCTTTCCTTGACATCAAAATTTACCGCTCTGAAATTAATTTCACCACCAGTATCTACCAAAAATCCATTTACACCGGTTTACTGACTAACTTTAATAGTTTTATTCCGGACTGCTATGAAAAAAAAGGCCTTATCTTTTTCCTTCTATTTCGATATTTTAATTTATGCTCTAGCCACTCTGAATTCCAAGCTATCCTGTTTGACAAATGTGTAAGTTCATTTTTAGATAAATCCTTTTCGTCCGCTCCCAAGATTTCTATTGCTCCTAAGTTTTTAATTTATTTTTCTCTACCGTATACTGGTTCACATGGTCTTCAAATTTACACTCAAAGTCATCAAACTATTATCGTCCGCCTTTCCTCAAGTTTCATTACGCTTCGTCTTTCGCCCTTCCGTTCGCCTTGGCTCTTTTTTCCCTGTCAAGGACAGGATCCCTGATGGCCTGAAATCGCATGTAGTGTATTTATTTACGTGTCAATGCTGTAAGGCATTGTATGTTGGCCAAACTAGCCGACAGTTACACACACGCATTTCAGATCATGTGGGGATCACACCCTTGACAGGTAACAGAAGAGTTAATCCCTCTCCCACTAGTATCCTTTCCCACCACATTGAAACTGGCCATCCCATTTCTTTTTCCGACTTCAAAATATTATCCTCGTCGCCTTCTGCTTCTGAACTACTCCTTAAAGAAAGTCTTCTAATTAATAAATTAAAACCCATTCTTAACGGGAATATTGGTTCTATGCCTCTTTCCCTTTTCTGATATCACCTTACTGCTGTCTCCCGTCAATTTCCGTTACTGTTATAAGTATATCATCTTAATTGTCATTTGATACTGTTTGTTTAATGTAAGTATATCTCGTAATCCCTGATCTCCACTCTGAAGATGTTGCTTGTGGCGACGAAACGTTAGTCATTAAATATTTTAAACTCTTCTAGCCTTCTTTGTTTAAGCAATTGTTAATGTTTACATATGGCGATACTTCGCACAATCTGCTGGACATTGTTATTTATGTTAAAACATTAGGATGTACAATCTATCGTAAGGCGACAATCTTATCTCGTGGATCACGCTCTAAACTACCTGCGACTTATTTAGGTTGGCAATAAATTCACCTAGGAACATTTACAGCGGTGGTGCCACGAAGAGACTAGAGGAAGCTTGCCCCCCCACTTCTTGTTGAGATTGATTTTCGGTTTCGTCGAAATCCGAGGAGAAAATATTGAGGGGGGAGCTAAGGTTTTGAGTGAGGTCCTTGGAAATTGGTAATTTCATCGCCACTATGTCTACTGGGCTAGTCTACTGAACTTAATCATTACAAATCCAGTCTGGCTATATGAAAGGTCCTTTTCAGCGAGAAAACTTCCGGACCCTACCGATTCCCTCCCTACTTTTTTGACAGCTGACACAGCCACAGACCATTCATACTGCAGCAAAGTATAAAAAAAAATATACTGCAACATCTTGAGAACTCAAGATCAAAGTAAACAAAGGACGGAAGCTTACATATCTGATCCCAGGCTTATATAGCGGCTGGCATGTATAACGGCGCTTACATATTAACCTGGTTTATTGTGGCTGATACATACAAATGGCTGAATGGCAACGACCAGGCTTCGCAGCTCAGTTTACTGTGCTATTCACCAGCTTTGCAATGTCGCGGTTTCAAGTTCCATCAGTAGGTTCCCCGACGGGAGGGCTGTAGACCCCTCTCCCCCACCCCAACTGACAGAACCCCTGGACCCAAGAGTTGCATTTTCGGCAACTTGTCCTGATTGGGTTTCATATCCAGAATGCAAGAGAAAGCACTGTACCGAAGAATACTAAAAGACATACACGGTGGAGCAGCATTTGTTATAATAAATGGTCAGAAGCAAGGAACATTGAGTTTCAAAATTTCGAACCAAAAGATTCTAGATTTCTATTTGTTCCAAAGCTGGAAGAGATAACTCTTGATAAAATAAACTACTGGCTAAGTAGATTTGCTCTAGAAGTTAAGAAAAGCGATGGAACTACATTACCGACATGAAGTGTTGTATGAATGATGTCCTGATGAATGAATATGAGGGATGTATCCATAACCAAACCTTTTGTATAAACATTAAGTATGATTAGTAACCAGTCATACCTCATGCATAAATATTAGCTATGATTAGTTACTAATCGTGCTTAATGTTTATGTGCATCTAGCTTGATCAGGGCATTTAGCGATGAAATGAGGTGTATTGCCATGAGGTGTATTAGCTATTAAACCTCACGCTCGATGAGGGTCGTTTAGTAAAATTTCCAATAGCCGAAGGCCCGAGGACATTTTACTAAATCACCCGAATTATGTTTGCCAAAATTCTTTTTTTTACTAAAATTTGTAATATCACGTTTGCTAAAATTCGACTAATACTACCTCCGGTGACGTCAAACCTCTTCGTATTAATCCTAGTAAGACTCGGTTTAACGTCACTAGAGGTAGTATTAGCATAAATGAATTTTAATGAGGTAAATTAGTTATTGATGGTAGCCAGAAAAAAAATTATACATGTAGTTGTTAAGTAACAACTGGTATTTGTTTAGTACTTATGAAAGTAGTAAAAATTCTAGCTCTAAAAACAGGTAGTGACTTCGATCTGGTAGTCCAACAGTCGAGAAGCTCATACGGGTACTCTGGACAGAGAATTCAAATGGCAGTTATCAACGTTTAAACTTTTTACCTAATTTGACACCGTTTACGCAGTATTCTATTTTATACCCTGTTCAGAGTCTTCCTTCCGAACGTGGAAATTTGTGCTACATGGCTCAGATGCTGATCAAAGTTTTCAAATATAAACGTATATTTTTTTCTAATTTTTTTCTTTAATTTTATTCGGCTTGAAGAAGCATGCCCGTACTCGAAAAACGTTTTTGACAGACATTTTAAAACTTCCTTGGTCAATCAGATCACCAATCGGAACAAGTGAACGATATAAATAACCAGGAATCGAGTGTCACGAGATACCTTGACAAAATTTCGCGTGACAGATGCACTTTTAGACATTGCTGTCAAATGGGGCGTGACAGCCATCGTCAAAGAGAAAGCACAGAACTTGGCTTGATTAAATTTTGAATAGTATTTGCTGACGGTAGTCATCAAGAATGCGGGGAAAACAATCACTTGCCAAAGTACGTCACACGCTTCCCTTCAAAACTCCGTCGCTTACCCCCAAGTTGGGAAACCGTGATCCAGTCACTAAAGTCAGTAACACCTTTGGACACGTAAGAAATCTGATATCTAGTCACCTTTCTGTTCCATGTTGGTCATGACGACAGGAGCACAACTAACGAAATAACCAATATTTAAAGGCTGAGTTACTAATATTCAAGCACCGTACAGTTCGTATATTGTGCCACAGTTTTTGAGAGCCACACAACTAAAATTAAAGGTGACGTATTCGCTAGTATAGTAAGATGGAAATGGTACTATGTTTTGTTTCGGTTGACTAGCTTATGCTACAACCGCTTGAACGCCTACTCGTCCTTCATCTCAAAGAAGTTTTCTGTAACATTCGGGAGACTTCTGTTTATTCTCGCGATTTGCATAAACTCATAAATTTCTTGTGCGTGGTGGATATTTACCATTCTACCCTGTATTTCGTCCCGATTATACCAGTCTGCACGAAAATGTCTAGCAAAGAAAATGGAGTTGTACAAGACTACAAGTTAATCATTGAGGACCGAAGGACAAAACTTTCGGCCAAGTTACTGAAGACTGCTGTTGCTGTCGGTCTCAAGTCAGATCAAATTTGTAAAAACGTATGCGAAGAACTAAACGATGAATCGGTACTTCGAAGAAATTGGAAAGGTCTGGCAGATTACCTTGGGTCGTCTTTGGGAAAGAACGTGGTTAGGAAGTGCAGCAAGGACGATAACCCAGCATTTCAGCTCCTTACAGCTTGGGCTGTTGATGAGAGTAGAACATTTGATATGCTTTTGGAAGCATTAGTTAAGTGCCAGACCTACTCAGCCGCTGATGAATTGTTGCTGTTTTTGGAACATGTCAATGAGAATGAGCTGGAGCTATTCGAGTCAAATCATGATGAAAGTACGCAAAGACCAACTGCATGTAATACCAATCATCCCGACCCGGAAACCAGAGATGAAATATTCATAGTTTGCACCAAAGAAGACGAGAAAAGCGTCGACATGAAAAATCTGAAACAGTTTCTATCCACGCTCAAGTCTGCCAAGAAACGAAAATGGACGGTAACTTCAATTAATGACGTGAAAAGCGGCCCAACCGTGCAAAACTGGCTGACTGAAAGAGTCAGCAGGGCGTCCTATGTGCTGGTTTGCTTCAGCAACAACCTGAAGCGAATTTATACCATGAGAGAGGACCTTAGTCTCGTGTTCACCCTGGAGGTCTTGATTCAAGGAAATATGTTTCTTGACAGATGCTACAACACCGGTGGTAAATACCTTCCCATCCTTTTGCGGGGAAATCCATTTAAGTGTATCTTACATTTTCTCGCGTTATTCAACAGTTACAACTGGCCTAAAGACAAGGAAAACCTGAAGAACTATCTCTCAGAGAAACGCGAGAGAAATATGGGATCTACTTATCAGAGGAGAAGACCCCTAACACAAGGATAATTGCAAGACGCAGTCACTCGTTGTCAGTCTGGTTGCAAGCTGGCATTAGCCAGAGTAACAGAAGACCTATTTGGATAACGTAGTTGAAGTTCAGAACTGCCCCTTGCCCACCATAATGGCACAGTGGTTAGGTGGATATTATAAACAAGTTCAGTAATCTTTAATGATAAACTTGTGATCCATCAAAGCTGTGTTGGCTCATTAATGGAAGTGTCCCATTGGTCATCATGTGGTGCCCCGTATGAAGCTCAAAGTCCTATGCTGAGAATGAGCTGATGATCAATTTTTTTAAAGAATGACTGAAAATATAGATATACTTTTTGACAGAAATATCATTTACCATTTAATGGAAAGCAGTCTTACTACCAAGCCACTAGTATGTAATCCAATTCTTTTTAGATGATTCAATATCTTTCAATACAAGACTGATGAACTTGTTAGTGCATTCCTGCCTTGAGCAAAGGACGTTCTTTCCAAACGCTCATTTCATCATGGAAAACTAAACACATGCCCAGATATTTTTGTGGGCCTTAGGCACATGCCTATAGTCTGTTGCTTGATGTACTGATTGAAGGAACCACTGGTCTCAGCAGTACCATAGTGACAAAATGCATCTTTACATGCTTTGATTTCATCGTAAACACAATTTAGTCGACACGATAAAAATTTTACCAACTGGTCACTAAAAACAGTGAAAACACTATTTTTGGGAGATCCAAAAATAGCATTCACAAGTAGTCTAATCATTTTCTTACAATAACAGTTAATTCTTTCACTTGAAATGCCAAGTAGTTTTACACAATCAAAAGATGTCTTACGAGTGTTGACAGTGTAAGATACTAGCTACTTAATGTACGCAATGTTCAGTACAAATTGTATTAATAAAGTATGCAAACTGGCTATTTCCAATGTGAACTAAACGTGCAGGAAAGTATGCAATAAAACTGAACAATTATGTGTAATGTTACTCATTTCTTACTGTGAAAACTACTGAAACATTAGCTGTGTTCAGATTTAGAGTTTGAAAATGAATTTTTGCACTTTTAAATTTGACTAGTAGTTTTGCTTATTACCCAAGACCAAATGATGTGGAGATTGTACATACTATTATTTCAAACCCTTTCACATGCATGCTGATTGCACAATCACAGATCTGACAGAATTGCTTGATTTAGAAAACTTCAAACTAAAATTAACCATTGACATAATGAAGCTTGTTGTTGGGAAAGGGGTAACCTCAAAAGTTTTATGGTAGGGTAGGCCAGCAGCATGTTTCCTGAATTTATCCCACTCTAAATGTACCATGTTGTTGTTGTTGTTGTTGTCATGGCAAATGTTCCCTCTTGATATTCAGTTATGTTTTGAAAATAATTTGGTGAATCATGAATAATAGAAACAATTATAATTATGATCAGGAAAGTGGTGAATTCATGAATATGCATTCTGCTATGGTAGAAGGTAAATGCCCTTTCCCAACATTACTACCCGGTTTACTTCTTAACTTGAAGGGGCACAGTAACGCCTACGAAAATATGGTATAAAGTGAATGGTTTGAACCTGGGAGAATCGTGACATGTTTGAGGAAGTTGATTGTCCAGGTTAGTGTAGTCTTGAGAAAGACTGTCGGTTGAAGTGACTGACGTTTCGACAGCCTTAGCGGCGGTCATTTTCAGAGTCAAAAGGAGAGTAAATGTCAGGTTCGCCTGTATTTTTATCTGGCTCGTGCGTGATAAGTGGGCGGTCGTATTAGTCATGGAGGTGTGATAGTTGGTGAGAAGCAATGGGTGTGGTTGTGTAGGTGTTAATTATCAGTTTGTCGAAGTGTAAGTCTATTGGTTGCTCGCACGTTTGACTTTGTGAATTAGTCGTTTGTAAGGTCCAGGTAATTGTTGTGATCGGTTTAATAGATTTTGTTCTATCACGCACGAGCCAGATACAAATACAAGCGAACCTGACATTTACTCTCCTTTTGACTCTGAAAATGACCGCCGTTGAGGCTGTCGAAATGTCAGTCACTTCAACCAACAGTCATTCTCAAGACTACACTAACCTGGACGATCAACTTCCACAAAATATGGTATATCACAGATTTCTTGGTTTTATAATGGTCTTGGGACCGTTTGGGAGATAGCCACCTCCATGTTCCTTCTTGACTATGCCACTTAAAAAGCTCAGGTTATACTTTCATTGCTTTTAAGAGTAGGTAATTGGACTAACACTAGGGTTCACATTGCGATATAAGGTTGGCTAGAAATTGGTGTGAAGCACGTGCACATTTGGCTGAAAGCTAAAATAAACACGTGGGCCAGGACGAAGGAGCGTGCAGGGTTAATTGGATAAGATTGCATGTAAAATATTGTAAAGAGAGGATGAGGTAGTGGAATACAGAATAAAAGGTGCATATTATGTGTTTTACATGATGATTGTCATCTCAAGCTATACCACAGATAAAAACCTCCCGTCCTTCTCAGTCCCCCGCCAAGAGCTCCCCATGTCCTCTACTTCACCGCGCCCCCGCTAAAAGCCTGCATGACGCCGCAAAGATTTTTTTCTTTTATTCTATTTCCCCAAATTGAAGTGCTTTTCCCAGATTTTCGATTGTGCTTTGTCACAAAGGATGAAGTCCAGGGGCACTAGAAAGCCCGTATAGGTTAACCCCGCCGATTAGTTCGAGCGCGAAGACAGAGCTTTGAACAACCAAACTTCAACTTTATCTGCTGTTTAACTTCGCTAATTCAAAATATGGATAGTGCTTTTCATGGGTCAAGACTTGTCAGTCGGGTAAAGTATCCCGGCTAGAACCAACACAGAAAACAAAATTTCAAAGTTGGTCACTTTGAGAAACCTTATCCATTTGTTTTCTAACAGCTTACAATCTTTGTACAGTAAATCATGGTGCGATTAAACCCTAGCAGTGTTATTTTACAAAGTCATATGATAAGATTTATAATGCCCTTAAAACGGAATATAATACTTCAGTGGGCCAGGAAAACAACAAAAAACACCAAGAGTAATCGCAGCGCTTTTTTTAAGTGGTAAAATATTTTGATCGGAACTTGCGTTCCAAATGGCGTATAAATTACATTAGTATGTCCAACAGGTTGCGTCTCGTAATTCCATTAAGGCCGAGCAGCTCAATTTTCTTTGTAGTTTTCCTCGGCAAATTGTGTCCCACCATCTCCAAACTATCCAGAGCAAGCTACGTGGTGAAATATAATCACTGAGTTTTCTTATCACGCCCGATCGCATTGGTAGTCGTCGTCGTCTCAGCCAAGTCTGTGAGTTTTCAACGCTTCCTTTTCTTGTTCGACGTTTCATCTTTCCTGGAGGTTTTCTTTCGCTTTCGCGATAACGAAGTGTCATCATCGACTGGGGCTCTTTCTCTATCAGCTGTGAAAACAGCTTATGTGTCAGACAACGTCATAAAAACTACCGAAGGTCAACACAGAAATTGCTCAATATAGTCAACAGTGTCGTGTGGGATACGGCCTATGTTTAACTGTCCAGAAAGTCGCACGTTTTCATTTATCCAATATTTGCACAATATCTTTTCACACTGATTTCATCCACACGTCAAGTGTCTACTGATACATATTTCAATTTCCCTTCTTTTAAAAACCAAACACGCCACCAACATTTCGCAAACTTGTGTATTCTTGCACTAATGCACGACCTGTTCACGGTTGTAAAATGAGGTGAATCTAGGCAATCGAAGTATCAGGCGGGAAACGCAATCTTGTCACAAATATGATGGCCCAGCAGATAACTTTTAATAAAACCATGACGGAAACATAATATAAAAAAACGGACTTTAATGCTGACGTTTCGTTACTAAACAACTAACATCTTCAGAGCGAAATGAATAACAATAGTTGGATCAGGCTTAAGTAGCTATTACAAAAATAGGTGGTGGTGATAGCATGGGAAAGGAATGTGAATGAGTATGGTGGAGAGAAACGGAAGAGACAGAGCAATTATTAGAGGTGATGAAACGGAGCGGAATAGAATAATTAAAAGAGTGTCAAAGGAAAAGATCCGATCTTAGCGTTAAGAGAGGGGTTTAGTTAAGAAATTAAAAAGCTTTCTCGTAGGAGAACATCTAACTGAGACGAAGCGGAAGATAAAATTGAAAATTCATCAAAGGAAATATCATGACCGGTTTGTTTATGAT